>CM041776.1:182035144-183235144 GCA_023374045.1 Limonium bicolor | reverse complement strand
TTTTAAGATTACTCTACACCAACATTACCCTATACCATAAACCATAAAAACCACTATATGATCAATTAAAAAATGCCGAAAACATTTTTAGGGTTTGTAATACAAGCATTGTTAGACCCTAAACTATAAACCCTTTATACGAGCAATGGAATATTAACGATATACAACAGTTGGCCAATATTTTATTTAGCTATGGCATACATATTTATGTATACATGGCTTACATATCTTAATGTCTATGGCAACGATTTTTTGTATATAAAAGCTTAAACTAATAAATAAAAGATTATTAGTTGTACATATACTTGAACATGTTAGTCAGCATAGATCTTAAATACCACCATAGGAAAGCTAAAACAATGAAAACCTATTTTAGGGTATGTAGTGAAGGGTTTAAGGTCGTTACCACAAACCTTTAAAATGTGCCGCGTCAATGACGACATTATAAAATATAAAACAAGTTAAAAAAGGATTACCCTACACCACACATCCTAAAAACCACCATGAGAAAGTTTTTGTTCATAAACGTTAAGATTCACTTAAATTTATTACTAACAATTATTTATATATTAAGATTGTTTCTTATATGATGGTTGTTATTTATATATAATCATGGCTAATATTATGTATACCCATGATATATATAATTTTATATCGATGACATATATTGTTGTCTTTATGATAAAGACAAATCAGGTGCCTTTATCTAATCTACCACTAGTAATGAGAAGGGAGCCATAAGCCATGCATGTCTTGCATTGCGTTTGGGAGGCGGGAATCATTGAATATTTCTACGTAATACTAGTAGAATTTACTATTCCAACAATTAACCTCGTTGACAATATGCCACAATATTAATTTTTCAAGTTATAACTTCTTAGTTATAGTATTTTATACGTCTCTATTTCCATTAATGACATAATTAATTAATAACTAATGCTACTACTCTCTCGGAATGGGAATTACAGCCAAGCCAATACTTTGTATAGCTTTCTTAATTTGAATCTTGATTGAACTTGTGAACAATTTCTTTCTATAAATACCTCTAGATAGCCCACACTTCAATCCGGCATCCAGCTGATCAGAGGCAAATAAAAACGGAGAATATCACATCAATTCATCAAAAAAAATGAAACCTGTTACACTACTACCACTCCACTTTATGTTAATTGGCTGTATCCTAATTTCTATTAATGTGAGAATGGTGAGATCTTTTGATATCGGATCACCCCAATATGAAAGATGCTACGACAAATGTATGGCAACTTGCCATCCCGGCGGTGGAGGTTGCGCGCTGTCATGCGAAGATTATTGCTACGTCTGTACCGGAAATTGTTACCTCTCCACCAGCAGCAGCTGTAGTTACAACGCCATAGCAACAGTTCTGCACAGCAATGCCAGCCGAAGTAAGGATTTCATCACCTAATTCATGCATATATATTGACAACAATTTTCAATATATATCATATATTGACCTATCTCGTATATATAATGCCGCATACAGGTTCCAAAGTAGCACTTTTTAAAGAGATTTTAGCAAATTGTGACAACACATCCGATAAGACTCACAAGAGAACTCTTCCACTGAGCTAATGGTGATAATTAAAGCTTATAGTTATATGTATGTATACGGAGCACTTCATCGACCATGCGTAATTAGATATAGTACTTTGAATAATTGAGAGGAAGATATATATAGAGGAGGGAGAGCTAGATATCATGACTTGATCTAATGAATAAATATAAGTTTCTCCCGATGTATGCATGAGTTTCCAATAATAAAAGTATGTGAACAGCAACACCTCGATAGAATGACCAGCATCCTAGAGGAAAGTTCTACTCATTACACACATTTACAATGACACAGGATAGTGCAATTTGAACACTGAACTATATAAGTACATTTGAAAAAGCAAAAGGCAAAGAAAAGATTGATTGCTTAATAAAAAAAGGGGATAAAGTGCATTAACGATAGAAGTGAAATAATGAGAAACTGTTCATGCCTTATTTTGATAGACAAACTAAGTCGCAAACTGAGACTTATTAAGATCGCAACATAGAAGTAAAGTCTTGAACCGACTTTTTTTTTTTTCTTTCGAAGTAATATTTTCAAATAATAATTAAAATATTACATATGACGAGAATGGGATAACCCTTAAAGCAAGCCAGATGGGTAATCTTGGAGAACGGGTTGCACCAAGAAAAACCGAGCAGTATCAATATCTATGACACCACTCTTACTGTCTTGAATCATCAAGAGCCTAACATACTCCAAGGCAAAGACATCAGACCAATTACATTTAGGATAGCTTTAATAAAGGGAATACGGGGCATAAGTAGCACTAGTACAAAAAAGGACTATTTCAGCGGTTCTAAGGGGCCTATTTCGGCGGTTGTAAACCGCCTAAATGAGCACCGCCGCGAAATAGGTGCACCTATCTCGACGGTTGTAACACCAAACCGTCGAAATAGGTGGGTGCCGAAATCAAAATCTAACCACATCTATCTTGACGGTTCTTAGCTTACAACCGTCGAGATAGACACAGGGTCGGTCCCTAGGGTGGTCAATACCAGAAGGATTTCTGTGACGGACCGACCTTAAACCAGGGTCAGTCCCTGGGTCGGTCCGTTCCAGAATACATTCTGGTATTGACCGCCCTAGGGACCGACCCTGTGTCTATCTCGGCGGTTGTAAGCTAAGAACCTCCGAGATAGGCCCTATTTTTATATCTATTTCGGCGGTTCTTAGCTTAGAACCGCCGAAATAGCCCCCCCCCCTTTTTCCGTCCCAGCATATATATTCACCACAACACACTAAATGATTCAATGAGACCTGTAATATAGCTGCATCCACACAGGGAGCTCCAGCACACATTCATAAAGTTCTAAAAGCGCCCAATTATTATCAACGACGAGCCACAATTTGAGAGTAAACAAACCAATGCAATTACACTTAATTACACACTTTCATTACAAAGAAAAAACCACATCACAATTCAAATCTACCATTACACCATCCACAAGTGTACAGAATTACAATTACATACTCGAAAAAGTTCACAAATCATCTTCATCATCAACAATTCATAAACTTGTGCCGATGAACTCCGACCATTCCTCAAGAATCTCAACAATTTGAGTATCTTCATATTGACCACCTTGGAGCAATTCTTCGTAAGCCTTGAAAAAAATTGAACATTAATCTAAAACCTACAAGTCTAACAACATGTAAAGAGCATAACTAAAACTTTCAAAGAATGTTACCTTATCTAACGAGTGATCTGGTAAAAGAGACGATGCTCCTACTATGTCATTCATAAATCTCATGGCATAGTATCCACATTCCGAACCCCCAGGCTGCACCGGACACTATATATACACACCTATTGACAATTATAAACTAGTATTGACATTATCACACAAATTTAGCAATTAAGAGTACCTTGACTAGGTTCCAAGGGATGTTATTCTTTAATGGTTTTTCCATTGTCATGAATGCAGCTCTCATGGAGCTATATACGTCAGCAATATAGTTTTAAGTATCAGTAGAAAGTTTTGAAACAATTAATGTTAAGTAATAACAATTGTTGTTTAAGATAACAAACTTACCTCAATATTGCGTTGACGATCTTCGGTCTCTTGACACCCCTACTAAGTGAGTCAAATTGCAAGACTCGTGGGGACTGAATTACCAGCACAAGCAATGACCAATGTCGATTGTTCACAAATTACACGATGTGTTGAAATCATTAAACAACAAACACAAACTATAAATAGATTATACTAAGAGAAATAGTCAAATATCATACCCTTGATGATATGGCAGCATAATAAATGACTTGTTTGCACTTTCAAATATGGCATTTGTCAGATATTGCATAAGACCTTGCATTTCACTTGTCATCTGGGTTTCATAGCACATAGCAGGACACAGGAATCCAAATCTGTGATCTTGGTAGACGTCGATCGCCTTATTACGCATATACCTGCACCATGAAGACAATATCATTAGTTATTTACTTTTTATTCAAACATCTAATTCATCACCAATCAATGCATTCAAAATACAAAAGCTAGAAGTCACTCACATGACGGCTGACTTGATAATCGACACATTCAACCATCCCTCGTGAAACATTCCTTGAAGTCAGACATATATTTCTCAAATTGATGTGTATATCCTGCTTCAACTTGATGGTGAAATATGATGGCCGGCTCCTTTAGTATTTATTAGGCTGATTTTTTAAAATTTGTTACTTAAGGTTACAACTTCAATGTTGTAACATTTTTGGACATGTCTTAATGTGTTAGTTTGTGACAGCATTGTTATCTTGTCTTAAGGTGTATACCTTGTATTTTTTGTTGTTGGTATACCTTATTATTCATTGTGATTTATAAAGTATACCACTTAATTCTTTCACATGATTTGTGACCTTAATTTATGCACTAATATGTTACGTATTATATTAGCTTAGGAGTTGTTTCCTCCTTTATTAATATCTCTTATTTAATCCATTCTTTATGTAGGATTAAATTGTTTGGACTTTATATATATATATCCAAGTATATATATATATATATATATATATATATATATATATATATATATATATATATATTGTTTACATGTACGTATACATTAAGGAGTTATATATTTCTTTAATGGAAATTGTTACGGTTTGTTAGTCTTTATGATATAATGACTAACCTTGTTTAAACTCCTCCTTTTAATTAATTCATGATTAATTTATGTAATTAAGGTTTGGGGTATTTCATTTAGTGACTCTTTAAAGTAGTGTTCCGTTTCTACTTTAGCCTTTAATTAATTTTTTCGAATGCTGAAAACTAATCATCAACATATTCTAACGGCTAGTCTTTTTTATTATTCAGTTGTGCTGCCCCTTAGATTGCCCCTTGATTATGCTGCTTATTTTTAGATTTTTTATGTGTTTATTGTGGTGGTTGCTAAAGAGTTTCAACGGAGGTGTAAAATTAAGCAATTTTTTTCTTGAGTGTTATTTTACGGACTTGGATTGTTAAAGATTGTAATTTTTCAGGTTGTGTGTTTTCTCATCACTCTGTTGCTGAAGAGTTCATTGTCAAGCTCCTCTTTTCGTCTATAATTAAGTGAAACTAATCTCATTTGTTTGTGAACTTTTGATTATAGATGAGTGTGATCGGAGGTCTTTTATTTGCCACTTTGTATGTCATCAACAATTAGGCACATTTGTTTGCTTATAGAAAGATGTGTTTAGATAGATGTTGAATGTATGATATTGTGCACAAATACAAAATGGAAGACCGGTCCATGAATAATTTTTAGGACTTCGCCACAGGGATGGTGGCCAGGTCCGTCTTAGGATTGGTGGGGTCCACCACATATGATTACCTTAGGCTCTACAATATAAACCTTAGGCTGAGGACCCACCGGGAGGGCACCAACCATCTAGAGGTGGAGACAGTGGGAATGACACATGAAATGTTACACTTGATAGTAGTGACTAATAGGTGTGTATATTATGTACACATTTTCTAAACATTGACATGTTTAAATTATTATTAGTATATTTCTTCCGTTTATTATATTTGGAATGTAGAATATTGGTTGTTGGATTCTTAATATAAATTTGATACTTATTAAAAACTTTGTGAAATTTAATTTTAAAATGTTGTGCTCAGAATATATGTAGTTTCATGTGTCTATTTAATATTTTAAACTATATAGTATTCAATAATTAAAATTCTGAAAAATGGAAAATAAATTATAATATTATATAAATAGGACCCGCTAAATGTGAAAAAAAAATATCAAATGCAAAATACCTACGGATTACCAATGAAATATCAAATAAAATACCGGGGTTGGTTTCCATAGGTAATTTGTAGATAAAATGTTACCTACAAAATGCTTATGGGCATGTGAACAAATGGGAAATGTTGTCATGGTAACAACTTTGACAACGAAAATTCCGTAGGGAAATTACCTACGAACAATTTCGTAGGTAATTTGTCTGTATGTGTTGTCGTAATATTCGTATGTAATCAGTAGGGAAATTACCTACCGACACACATGTATTTTCATCGGTAACCGAATTACCGACCATCCTTCTCTCGACGGAAGTTTTGGGGGAATTTGGTCGATGATCCGTTGGCAAATAGATGTACCTACAAATTACCTATGGAATTGTCTGAAGGTAGTATTACTGCTACAAGCCATACCAGATTGAGTCTACAAGGCGAAAGAGAGGTATCCACTCTCGCGTCACCTGGAGATCCACCATCAAAGTGTGAGCAATTTGGGAAGTATGGTTGAGGAAATCTAGAAGCTTCATAATGAGTTTGATGCACCCAAGATTCGTACTTGGGTTCCCAAGACCTTGGAAGCCAACCGACGAGAACGAGGGTGGAGTAGCCATAGGGCGATCAAGGCCATAAATAAGCTGACATGCATCACTTTCCTCATCCTAGAGAAGGTTTATACTAAATTGCATCCCTGTTGCTCTCAGCCATGACCCATATGGGTAGACTCCAACTGGTGGATCAAATCGGAGTGGACAATCTTTAGTGATGTGAGTGAACAATCCACACCTAAAGCAAATAGTGGGCATCTTTTCATACGTAACCTGTAACACTAAGTCACAACCTTCAACAGAAACTGTGACACGTCGTAAGATTGGTTTGTTGATGTCCAAAGTGACCTTAAATTGTAAGAAGTCCCCAGTAAAGCGCCCTTCCTTGTTGCTATATTCCGGAAAGGTTTCAAATATGCTGCTAAGCCTGTGGGCACACTCCTCATTGAGAAAAATAAGTGGTACATCATGGATCTTTACCTACATACCTATCCATTTAAACTCATGGCCAGCTAGAGCTTTCAGCGCATCAATGTGTTGGAAAATGAGAAGATATTCACCAAAAGACCAGAGACCACGACTGAGGATCCCTTGCATGTGGTCCTTATTTGCAAACTCAAAGAGATAGAGGCTCTTGCCGACACCAATTTCTAGGGAGGTAGGTTGTTGGAATGTTTCCCATATGGGATGTTATAAAAGGCTTGAAAATATCCCCTTTAAGCCTTTTGTCCTCACTTGGGCTTAAAAATGACTTGTTTTCAAGCACGGATGGCTTGGGAGCTAGGTTGTTGGACAATTGCTCATATGGGGTGATACTTGTTAATACTTAGAATCATGGATCTGAAACCATTGTTCATAGCCAGAATCAACTTGATGTTACTCATATTCAACATCAAGTTATACAACTAGTAACTCTTAGAAGATCTAGCCGTACTAGGACTACCGCAACCTATTATTATTACACTGGTATCAATATTACTGATCAAAACATTTTTACAAAACTTATTTCAAGTTGAGTTCTTTTTAGCAGCAACCACAACCATGAACCAAGTTGTGATTATCTTTTTAGTTAAAACTGATATCACAAACTACTTCTTTATCTGTTAATTCTAAACAGACCTCCAAGGTTTTTCATAAGATTTTAGATACTAAAGAACCAAACTCCTATGATAAAGCTTCACATATTGATCATTGGGTTGAAGAAATTAACAAAAACTGGGAAGCTCTTATCATAAATGAAACTTGGGAGTTAATTAAGAATCATAAACATAAAAGGGCTATAGGTAGTAAATGGGTCTATTTGGTCGGACGACAAAATAGAAAGTACAAAGCTATACTTGTGGCTAAAGGTTTTAGTCAAAAATATGGGTTAGACTATACTCAAATTTTTTCACATGTTGTCCGAATGACTACTATAAAACACTTATTGTTGTTACTATTAAGAGGGGGTGACAAATGAATCAATTAGATGTGAATAATGTTTTGTTCTTGGTGATTTTCATGAAAATATTTATATGCAGATTCCTAAGGGTTCGAGAGTTGATAAAACAATAAATGGTTACGAACTTAAGAAATCCTTGTATTCTCTTAAACAAACATCTAGACAATGGTCTACCAAATTTAAAGACTTTCAAGAACTGATTGGATACATTAGATCCTTTTATGACCATTCTCTAATTTCAAAAAAGAATAACAATCATGTCACCTATCTTGAGTCTACGTAGATGATATGCTATTTATAGGGAATAATGATCAAGAAACAAGGAGTATAAAAGACAATTTAGATAAGAAATTCAAGATAAAAGATCTCGGAACTCTTCACTATTTTTAGGCATGAAATTTATTCATCATAACTGATGTCTAATAATATCATATAGGAAGTTTTGTACCGATTTACTGAAAGATGACATGTTAGATAGGAAAACTGTTTTTATCTCCTTTGAAGCTTGATCAAAAGCTAGGAAAAGATGATGGTGCACCATTAAAGGATCCCACTATATGCCGAAGTTTGGTAGGTTAGCTGAATTACCTTGTCCACACACACTAAAATAATAATTTCACTACATAATGGCTTAGCCAGTTTCTTCAACAACCAAAAGACAACTAATTATGGGATTCTCTTACACAAATCACAAGATTATTCTCTAACAGTTTTTGTGATAGTGATTAGACAAGTTGACTAACAACAACAAAGTCTATTTTAGGTTACTATATTCTGTTTGAAGGATCACCAATTGCTTGGAAATCAAAGAAACAAGGTAGTGTCTTTTTGTCATCAGTGAGAGGTTGAATACCGCCTCATGAAGGCAGTGACTTGTGAACTTGCCTGGTTAAGCAGGCTTATACATGAGCTAGGAGTTCAGAAAATCAAGCATATCCTATTCAAATGTGACAACAAATATGTTGTGTTCATTGTAAAGAATCCAGTGCAGCATCAGCGAACAAAGTACACACAAATTGATATCCACTCACGGGCAAGAGCTACACCGACATTCTCAAGAAAATTTAATAACATCTTCTATAAGATCAACTTACTACCGCAAGCTGAGCTTGAGAGGGGGTGTTGGAATCCATGAGTATTTTCTACCAGCTTATGCTAATATAAGTATTTAGCTACAAGTAGCTAGTTGTTATTCCGTTACAGATAGCTCTTATTTATCGTTATATGACATCTCTATATATATAGATGTCCCTCTGTAATTATAAATCCTACTTCACACACTTCTATATCAAACACACATATTCATTTTTATAGCTTCTCAAATATAGGATCAATTATTGAATTGATTTATTTTTTGGGTTAGGTAGGTGTAAAGATTCACTTGTATATATGAATACCTCTTTTCATTTTTGTTTCCTTTGAGCTGGATCTAGGTTCTAAAGGATTGAAATTTGGAACAAAGCAAATCACTAGAATATGCACTTGAAAACTGAACTAGGGCTGACAATTAGCATCGTGAGATGTGGTAGCGGGAGACACATGCCAGGGTCAGGTGCTGACGACAATCTCCTGGGGATTGAAGTGGCGACAGAGTGCAGCTCATTGATGAGTGTGGGGAATGAAACTAGGTTAGGTGCATTTTGGGTCCATGACGACATTTGCTTTCATAAAGGTATGGTGTTATGGTCCTTTTAGCCAATTATGGGCCGGTTAAGGGATAAGGTGATGTGGTACTGTTCGATTTTCTTATATTTGAACTAGACCTAGCAATTTTGACCCAACCTAAAACCCAACCCGAACTCAATCTATAATTTTGCGGGTTATAGTCTTAATTATTGACCCATTTCTTTTTTTAGGTTGGGTTGGTTAGGGTAATAAACTAATTTTGAGGGTTGGGATAGAGTAGAGATCCAAACCCATGACCCTACCCGAAACCTGAAAAAATATATTTGTTAATTATAAAATATATATAATGTATATATATATATAATTTTATTCCTCCTATGCCTTAACTTTAAGCAAAACATTATTTACAAATCAGTCCAAGTCTAGTTGAAGTATTCAAGCTTTCAAAATATCACACACTTCATTACATTAATCTAACAAGTGGCCCAACCATATCAAACAATTAGTTTGAGAGTTTTGACTTCACATCTTATTTGTTTAGTTTGACTTAACCAGCTCTGTAATTGCTAATGTGAAAATAACTACACCAAGATGTTGTTTTTTATTCTAAATGATACAACACAACTAGTATGTTTAGATGATATATAAGAGTGAACAAAAGTAGGATATATATATATATAAGAATCCGAAATAACAAATAAAGAAAGTAAAGAACAGAATTGAAGAACAGAAATTGAAAGTGCGAAAATTAAATGACGAGATTTAAAGACTGATAAATAAACGATAATGTAAATGACATTAAAATAACATAAATCATAAGATATTGAATATTGAGAACTCACTTAAGAGTTAATCCTGGATTGATTTATTGATACAACTTAGACTGAGATTTGAGGGAGTAATGAGAGAGAGAGCGAGAGCATTTACACCTTCGAAACTGCCTCTGCCCTCAACTCAAATGCCAAGTCTCCTTTTGTAGAAGAGGAGCTCTCTTGACCGTACAAAATAAAAGAGACTGTGATCTACAGTCTAATTTTGAGTAACTATGGCCGAAAGTGCCAACAGTAAATTTTTGCCGGCTACACGTGCCGAGTAGTGAAGTGCTACATTAAAAGTCATTATTCACTGTAGCTACATTGCTATTTTGAAAATAATTAAATTTGAGTTGTGTCTGCTTCATTTGTACCTATCGAAATCTACATACCGATCTTGGTCTTCTTTAATGTGGAGTCCATAATGAATGTTGTAGAGTAATTCTTGTACCCCTAGATTGACTTCGATTTTCCTTTGGTGCCATTCGTAGTCTACTTGGCGGGTGATCCTGACTGTGGATCAATAGCACTTGTGGTGTAAGGTTGAGTGCGAAACTCAACTATTTGTTACATGGTTTGGTCTCTAATGTTGAATTCTGGTGGTTCCTTTCCACCGGAGACGAGAAGGCTTTGTTGTAGATGTTTGAGGGGACACCAAACGTGTAACTTGTGATATATGGGGCAGTCGATTGAATAGTATAGATGGTTATCTGGTTGGATGCAGAGAAATGCACTAGTACAAAATAGGCCTACTGCGGCGCCCCTATTGCAGCGTTTGTAAGAGGAACCGCTGCAATAGGATGTTTTAAAATTTTCGGAATACCTACCGCAGTGGTTGTTAGCTAGGAACCGCTGCGGTAGGTAGGTCTATTTTTTCAAAAAAAAAATTAGCAATCTATCGCACCGGTTCCTATAACAACCGCTGCAATAGACTAATTTTTCCCGGTTATTTTTTTTCAAAAATTTCACTTTCCCAGTTTTTTTAGCCTATTGTAGCGGTTGTTACTAGGAACCGCTGCAATAGATTTTTTGTTTTAATATAAAAGTTTATCCTCTGTTAACTGACGTTAATTATACTTTGCGCTCTCATTCTTCTGGCCGCGGCGAACAAGGAACAACTCTGCGCTCTCTTCTTCTCTTCACTCACGGTCGATGGCGAACAAGGTAGGCATGATCTGTGCTCTCTTCTTCTTTCACTCATTTATTCTTCTTCTCTTCCCTCATGGTAATATGCTCGAACTTATCTTTACTTCGGTAATTTTGTAACCCTAACTGAGAACAACTTGCTCTGCGCCTCCAATAATATTCTCATGCGGTAATTTTGTAACCCTAACTGGCGAACAAGAACATATATGCTATGTACCTCTTTCTTTTCTCATATCTACACCTCTTTTACTGTAATTTTGCAAATCTGGTTGGTGGACGAGGAACAAGGGTTGCGCCTCTGTATTCTCATCTCACGGTAATTTTGCAACAGGTTTGGAGAACAAGGAACATGTTGTGCGCCTCACGGTAATTTTGCAACTTGATCTGGTGAAAAAAGGAACATATTTTGCGCTGATTCTGAGCTGGTGAATGGCTGCGCAAGGAAGAAGATGAAGCAGATTTTGTTTTTTTTTCAATACCTATGGTAGCGGTTCCTAGCTAACAACCGCTGTGATAGGCTTATTTTTTTTCCCAAAAGCCCACCTATGGCAGCTGTTCCTAGCTAACAACCGCTGCGATAAGCTTATTTTTTTTCCAGAAGCCCACCTATGGTAGCGGTTGTTAGCTAGGAACCGCTGCCATAGGTAACCTACTGTAGCGGTTCAAAAACCGCTGAGATAGGTCGAGACCCTATCGCAGCACACCTCATTACAGCGGTTCTAGAACCACTGCGATAGACCCAAAACAACCGCTGCAATAGGTCTATTTTGTACTAGTGATGTTTGATTTTGCCTGCCGTCATATGTCTCATAGTGGATAAACGGTGGGTTTGGTTTTTCCGTGGTGTGGTCTCTATAATCCCATTGGGGTCCTTTTTTAGGGGCTTTTGGTAGAAACTTGAATTCAATTGGGATGTGTTGTGATGTTGCTTTGGATATGTTGTGTTTGAGTATTTTGTGAAGTAAGGTGGTATTTAGATTTTGCTTTTGGATGTTGGTCTGGAGTTTGGCAAATGCCTTTTGCCATTTTGGAAGTTGTTGTCGTTGCTGAGTTGATGGTACCATGGTAAGTACCTACAAATAATACATTGTTAAATAATATATTTGTTTTTTACCCTTTTTTTTAGAAGTCATCCTCGTATGGGTTTTGGGCTGCAGGCCTACCCATCGGATCATAAGATGTTGATCCTTCAGATGATGGTTCATCGTCAGCCCAAATCCCCATTTGGGCTGCTAGTTGATTACATACTGAGAATATTGAAGTGATAATTCTGGATTTTCGGCCAGAAAATTTTCAAACAGGGGATGTTGTTGTGGGGTTTTGGGTGCTCATGTTTGTGGTGATGGACAAATTGCTAAATGCGTTGGGCTTTGGGGTGTATTCGGGCCTGCTATGGCCAATGGTTTAGATGGGCTTGGGATAGCTTTCTTGGAGGCCTGGAAGTCTTTGTAAGTTATAGCCTTTTTGCCCGTAGTGGTATAGGCTTTAACATTTTCATAAGAACAAACCTGGTCCCAGTATTTTGGCCATCATTTGACCCGAAAATCTCGGACTAAACAATATGGATATGGGCTTGGAAGATATTGCTGAATGCTAAATGTCCAGCAAAAGATCCAGGGAATGTAAAAGATTGCATAAAATTGTAGTTCTTTTGTATATTGTTGTCTTGTGGGATGTTGTAGCCAATAGGCGTAATTTGGGTGAACTTCTTTGGGGAAGATCGGAGCATCCACCAAAGTATCTCCACCAATGGTAAAACCATATTGGAAACTCCTTGTCACAGTACTCATGGAAATTGATAAACCATGAGTGTTGTGCTGGTCGAAGGAGAAGGAATCTGTACCAGGCATTCTCGTAATCAGCATATGTAAAGGTTTAAGGTATATGGGATATTGTGAAAGAACGAGGTTGATGTATTGGTCCTCATTCTTTGGCACAGATGACCTTTTTGATGAAGCATTTGGAGTAGTCTACCTAGGTTGAATTTGGATTAGAACTGTGAGTGAGGTCAATAGATTTGGTGTCTATGAGTACGAGCTCATAGAATTTGAGGGTTTTGGTAGTGCTGTCTGTGTGCCAATATATCCCTGGAGGGAAGATTCGTTTGACAATGCTATCATCGATTGCCTGTTGTTGTTTTTCTATGTATCTTGTGAGGGTAATGTATTCTTGTATGGGTTTGATATGGTATGTGTTTATGGTAGCCTATTTTGAGGAACTGGGTAAGGCTTGTGTTTTGGTGGGCGTTTGTGCGGCTTTTAGAAAGGTGGTAGGAGGGAAATCTTGAGACAGAGGGGTATATGGATTTGGTGTGGTGATATTTTGGGTGTTAACAACTTAGATGTTTTGTATGATGGATGAGACTGAGGAGTCATTTGATAATCTTGAGATGTTTGAGATTTATCTCTTTTGACTTGCTTTCCTTTGCTCTTGTCACTCATTTTCCTGAGAAGAGAAATCTTGATTAATCTTGAAAATCTTGTTGTTTCTTCCTTTCAAAAATTCGCGAGAAAGAAAATCTGGTAGGGAGTTATTCTCCTTTTTGATGAATTTGATGTTAAAATCAAGAGTAAATTACTCAGAACTCCCTTTTTGGGATATTATAGTTAACCACCTTGTGTTTATCATATTATTGGTAACCACCTCAAGGTTAAGGTATATTTGACTACGAGCCCCCGAACTATAACTCTGTGGTCAGAAAGTTAACTATGTGTTGACCTATCAGCTTAATCATATTAATAAGCCATGCTGGACAAAAACACTACTAATCTACATTGTTATTTTTGTAAAAATGTCAACACTTCCTTGAAATGCACCTAAAGTGGGATGAGAGAGAGTTAGACGATGTTGATTAAGCAGTTTTGTTGTCCATCCTGGCATTATTAATGTGATTAAGCTGATAGGTCCATATAGTTAACATTCTGACCACGGAGTTATAGTTCGGGACTCGTAGTCAAATATCCTTAACCTTGGGGTGTTACCAATAATTATAAAACACAAGGTGTTAACTGTATATCCCAATCCTCAAGGGGGTTTCTGAGTAATTTACTCTAAAATCAAAAACATAAAGAATAGCTTGCCATCTGGCAAAAAGTTGTTTCAAAACTAAATTTCGAACATCCTTTTGTAAAACATCTTTTGCGGATTTACAATCGATGCGGAGTAAAAAGGTCTTATTGAATCAATCATCTTGGAATTTTGAAATACGTTAAACTACTGAAAGAACTTCCTTTTTTATTGTTGAATAATTAAGCTGTGGACCGATCCATATGCCCGAATGGAATCGTACCAACTGCTCATTTTTAAGATTTTGAGGTCGTTGTTTAGAATAGGCCATAACCAATGTTAGAGGCATCAGTTTCAACGATAAGAAATGCTTGCGGATGTGGAATGGTAAGGCATGGTAAAGAGTAAGTATATTGCTTCAGGGACTGCACAACCTTGGTGTGCTCTGAGGTCCATGGTGAGGGATTTTTTTGTAATATTGAGTAAAGGAGTTTACAGTGTTGACGAAGTTCAGGAAAGAAGTGAGAAAGATAGTTGAGGCAACCCAAAAATCTTTGTAGCTGATTCTTATCCTTAATTTCATCAGGAAATTTAGATGTAAACTCTAAATTGCGTTGAATAAGAGTAATGGCATTTTGAAAATATTTGTCTCGAAGGAAATGTATGTTAACTTGAAACAACTTCATCTTGGGTTTAGAAACGACTAAACCATTAGTCTTGATGACCGAATGGAATGTTTTGAGATGCTTGAAGTGTTGTTCTATGGAATCTGAGAAGACTAAGACATCATCGATATAAACAATGATAAATGTCAAATTTGGTGTGAGGATGTCATTCATGACATTCTGGAATTCTGATGGAGCATGTTTGAGGCCAAATGGCATAACGTTCCATTCGTAATGACTAAATGGGACGACAAACACAGTCTTGTACCGATCTGACTCGGCAATCTGAATTTGCCAGAAGCTAGACTTCATATCAAATTTGGAGAAGATCTTGGCCTTGTAAAGGCATCCCAATAGATCTCTCTTGTTAGGGATTGGATATCTAATCCATTGAAGAACCTTGTTTAAGGGTTTGTAGTTGATTACAAGACATGGAACTCCACACTCCTTTTCTGCAGCATTCATAATGTAGAATGCACTGCAGCTCCATGGTGATTTGGATGGTCGAATCAAACCTTTATCTAAAAGGGTTTGAATTTCCTTTTTACAAATTTCTAAATGCTCGCTATTCATTTGAATGGGTCGAGCCTTTGTTGGGATATTGCGTTCATCAAAATCCTTTTCATAAGGAAGATGAATGATATGACGCTTTCTACTCCAAAAGGCATTGGGTAGATCTGCGCACACTTCTTCAATGGATTTCTCCACCTGGGAAATATCATTTTGAGTTTCTGGATCTTGAAGTCTCTCAGCCGTTCGGATATGTGAGAGTTGGGTTTTGGAGAACCTAAGTTGGGCTTCTTTTCTGGAGATTGAATTGATTTGCTGGTAAAGGGTGTTGAATTGAAGAACATTAAGTTCTTTCTGGATTATTGGCTCAGTAAAGAGAAAGGAATACTTCTCTTTGTTAATTTTGACATGTAGTCCCGTATGATCAATGAAGAAGGGGTATAAGTGAACAAGGAATGGAGAGCCAAGGATAATGTCTTGGCTAATATTCTTGATAACTACAAATTGTAGTTTGATAAGAAGATTTCTATTTTTGACAGAAAGCTTGGATGTTTTGCCTATGATCTTGAGTGGATCATTTCCAGCTCCTACCAATCGTTCTCTAGTGGGAGAACAATAATGTTTAGGAATTAATCCTTCTCGAAGGCAATTTTGATACTCCGGAATCAATAAGGGCAACCAGAGTTAACTTGAAGTCGGTTCCTTCGACAACAAGTGTAATATTGGAATACCACTTTTGGAAGCTAAATCTTTCAATAATGTTTATGGTTGCGGTCTCGGTTTGGTTAACCTGGGGTGTGATGGAGATGACACCTAATTCTTGTGGAATTGCATCTTCGTTAGATATATCCGCTGAAGTAGAAGCTTTTGTTGCTTCTAATAAAGAAATTCGAGCTTGTGCACTTAGTCCATCAAATTTAATCTGACGGGGTTCTGCTTTGAGGGCCTGAATTTCTTGTTTAAGGATTTTAATATCCTTTTGTAATTCTTGGGTAGGAACTTTTCCAAATAGGTTACTACTTGATGCTATAGGATATTTATCGAGGGTTTTGGAAATGCTAAATGGTTCCGGGAGTGTCTTTCTGGAATCTTGTTAAGCAAGCAATTTGGGTAATTGCTGTAAGTACTGTCTTTTTTCATTTGGATTTGAAATCTTGTTTATGAGTTCATACAGAAGTTCTACTAAATCGATGTCATTAGTTATGACATTGATAGATCCTGAAGAATTTCTTGTAGATTCATAACTGGAGCTGGACTCATCGTGATCCAACTGGTGAATATAGTTCTCATTTTCGGGAGAACTAGGATAATCTTGTAGTAAGAGCTTGGAGAGCTTTTCCTATAAATCTTTGTCGTCAACAAAAATTTCATTTATTTTTTGCTTAACACGACATTGATCTGCTTTGTGACCCTTGCAACCACATTTCCAACCTGTGATCTGAGCCGGATGTTTGGAAGCAAACAGCTTAGGGTTTTTCTTATTGGAGTATCCTTGACGATAGGACCTATATCGTTTGCGATATGATGGTTTGGTCCTAAAAGGTTGTTTGTGTCTTTGATAAGTGTCTAAATGAGCATGTTTTATGGGTGTATTTCATATTTATATCACACTTTTCTACTCATTTCTCATTTATCGTATGTTTTTCCTCTAGTTTATGTTTTATTGATTATCTCACAAATTTATTGGTTTAAATATGAGGAAAAACAAGCTAGGAGCAAAGTACCGAAGGGACGAACGCATAGGCGCAGACGGCTCGAAAAACGGAGTCCAAACGAAGATCTAGAGCCGGTCAAAGTTTGTGTCGCATGGTGTCCCATGAGCGTCCGCCCAAAACTAGGAGGACACACACAGGACACACAGGCGCAGGGAATGTATCGCGTAAGGACTAGTTCTGTCCGCGTGATATTAGGCGGACGAAGGGAGGACAAGACACGTCCGCATGAGCGTCCGCCAAACAGCGAGGACACAAGCCTGAGACGTCCGCTGATATTATTCACACCAGGCGACAAAATTGTGTCCGCATAAAACTGGGCGGACAGCCACGCGGACAAGAGTAAAATGCAGCGCAGATCCACTGTCGCGACAGTTTCTTCCCCAATTGCCCGTTGCTTGTTGCGGCGCCTACAGACATGTCGAACTGCTCCTTTAAACAATATCAGGCACCTCCCTTATCCTGTAAATCATTTCACGCGTAGAGCCACCCAATCAACTCAAGTTCTGTCTCCTCTCCAGCTCTATCTTCAAGCTTGCTCTGTCTCTATATAAACCCCTCCTTCTACCATAAATAAAACGGCACCACGTACAAGAGACTGAAAGAAATCACTCAAACAGCACCACACTCCATTCTCTTCCATTCAATTCATCCCGTAACACCATAATTCTCCATCTTTTATTTATTTCACCACTCCAACACATTACTCACGTACGTACTCAATAGAAGCTGTTTTACAAAGAGAGAAAAGAGGCAGTAGAAGTGAGAGCGAGTGCAGACCCGTTCTTCGCAAGCAGTTTCTGAATAATGGCTATTTCTATCTTTACTTCTGTTTTTTAGTACTGTCAATGTCTGAGTAATTTTATATTTGTGCTTAGGATGGGTGTTTTAACCCCAAAAAATTCAGACGCATTTATAATACCGGGTTTGCTTATAAATATTTGTTTTATCTCTCTAAATTATAAATGCTTAACAACTGATCATTTTATGCATTTACGGTTTCTCTAATTTCAATGATTTTTAAATTAGAGAATAGACCACAAAGAGAGATAAACGTTAGATATTATCTCCTTGATTTGCAGATAAAATCCATCGCTGTTATAAAAGAATTCTCACTAAAGCTAATTAATGATTTTAGACTTTTTCTGATTGTAAAAAGTCTATTGAATTAATTAAGAGTTGTCCTTATCTATGATTTAGGAAGGCCACAAGATAAATTCTTAACAAACAAATAGAGCAAAGCAGATTATAATTAATATCTGAATTATATTTGGGCGATTTCACCTTCTTTAGCACATTTTCCATCCACTGATACACAACTGTTTTTACTGTTTTTATTATTTCTGTACTAATCCAACAACAAATCAAGCTTGCCTCCGCTAAACCCCTTTTTACAGTTTTTTATTAACTACCCAAACTAGGATAATTGAACAATTTCCCTGTGGATACGACACTTGTTTTACTACTCCGAATAGGTGCACTTGCCTATTAGTTTGCTATAAATCTATATATATTAACGTGTAGTTTTATCCCAACAGTCTTAAAAGAAACGCTTGCTGGTATTTACTTCTTGGGGGGGGGAGTGATCTTTTTCTATCCAAACATCTTGCAGAAAGAGCCATTTCTTTCCTTGTTTGGGCCTTTTCACTGCCGTATATGGAATAGATTTTGAGATCTTGACATAGGTTGAGGGCCTCTTTTTTGACAAAGGTAAAAAGTTGACCGTAGTTTTAATGCATCCCAAGGCCCAATCTCTTTGTCTGATCTCTTCTTAAGTTTGGTGATAATCCTTTGAGCGAATATGTAGGTAATCCGGAAATGAACCTTTCTTTCCAGAATTTGGCCATACAATCGTCGCATTGAGGACTTGAGTAAGATAGAGGTCTTTGTACCAAGTAAACAGATAGTGTTGGATACTGAGTTTGTGAGAAGAACTTTATTTGAATTTAGTTCTTCTCTGGGATTTCCACAAAGTGGAGACTTATTGTTATAATCAAGAAATCACATGCAACTCTTTGAAGGATGATCGTCAGGACCATCATAAACTTCTACATGATGGTTCCATGATTTTTGTTTTAGGAAAAATTACACTGCCCACCCATGAGTTATAATGATTTACGCTGCCACTCCTGAGTTTAAAATATGACACTGCCCCCCTTGAAGTGTTATAGACAATAACTCCGTCACCCTTCGCTATATTTCCGTCAATCTCTGTTGTGTTGATTGACTCACTTATATTGACAAAAATAAAATAAACTAAGCCTTTTATTTCCCAACCCTCCCTCCGACAGAAAATTTCCTCTCACAATTGTGTTTCATCTCGACAGAACAATCTCTCTGGCTTGAATTTTCAACACGTCGACCCACTGTTTAGGTACCATTTAATTCTTCTGGTTTAGATTCGTCCTTGTAATTCGTATTTGATTTAGGTTTCTAATTTGGGAATTTGAATATGTCTATCAGATTCCTTCTCTGTAATTGTTCAGCGCGACAGACGCTCACTGATTTGGTTCGAGGTGAACTCAGGAAACCAGTCATTGTTATCTGGTTGAAATATTTGTTCAAGAAATGAGACGGCAGAAGATAATTCCACGGATTCATCTAAGCGAAGTGTTTTTTTGTGACTATGGGTACACCTCTGTTTGATGCCCTTGTTAGAGCTGTAGATACCCCCTGAAGTTAAGAAAGCTCTATATTCAAAAGGGTACACTCACCTTCTTATACAGATTGGACGAGGATCCTACCTCCCTTCCAGGGTAGTTCTTTATTATTTTGTTTAAAGCATTTACCAGTAGACTTGAATTTGTTGGTTTATAGCTCAATAAAATGGGTACATAGAATGTTTTGTCTTATATACATTGCTGCAATGACAGGTCTTTTGATTTTGCATACGCGCTGGATTTATATCATTGAATTGATATTGGTGTTTGATCGTTGTTTGCAGTCCAAAGGTGATGACGGAACCTTGGCAGTAGACTACTTCACTTTCTCTTCCAGCATTGCAGACAGCTTGCGATCAGCTTCTCTTGTGATAAGTCATGCAGGTAAAATCCTACATCTCAGTTGGTGTCCAAAAAAAGAGATCGCAAGCATCATAAAATCCGATTTGCTTTCCATGTATTATCTTATACATTTATCAATGGTTGATTATATATAAATCATTTAAGTTGTATCATAGGTTCAGGAAGCATATTTGAGACATTGAGGCTGAAAAAGCCATTGATCGTAGTGGTAATGAGGACTTTGATGGACAATCATCAAGGAGCTAGAAGGAATTAGCAGAGAGAAGCACTTGGTTTGCGCAACGCCCACCCATTCTTCATGAGAGTATTGCTATGAATATTGAATCATTGGTTTTCGTACCCCTCTGGTGATGCAAAACCCGTAGAGCCAAGCTCATAAACAGATTTCTAGGTTTCCAGAAGATAGTAATTAAAATTCATTACTTTCTTCTGGGTCTGTCATCTTCCTGAGGTTCAGCGACACGACGTGTTGAAAAATTCAAGCCAGAGAGAGTGTCTGTCGAGGTGAAACAAGTTGCGAGATGAACGATTTTTGCTGTCGCGAGGGAGGGGTTGGGAATAAAAGGATTAGTTTTTTTTTTTGGTCAATATAAGTGAGTCGGTCAACACAAACATAGATTGACAGAAATATAAAGAAAGGATGACGGAAGTTATTACCTATAAACTTTAAGGGTGGCAGTGTCATATTTTTAAACCTCTGGGTGACAATGTAAATCATATATAACTTCATGTGGTGTAGTGTAATTTTTTTCTTATGTTTATTGTCCAGGGTAAGGGAATTGTCCCACCATTGTTTCAGCTGGCCAGTAAATCCAGCAACTATGGAGGAAGCTGCTTGTTTTTCGTTCAGTTTACGCATCTTGTAGGCATTCTTTGCCATGCCCATTTCTTGTAGGGTGTTTAAAATTTCATACTCTGATTTTCCATCTATGTTCCATTCATAGATGGAATTGTCGTCATATTGTGTTGAGGTGAACTTGGATCGTTCTTCGTATTGGATATTCGGAGGAGTAGGATGGGGATAATAGTTTTTGGTAGTATGTAAATAAGGATCCGAGGGTTTGTTCCGTCTGAAGGACCATCTTGGGTTCCTAGCAGAGATTTTGGATATCTCATTTGGTTCTAGATCAGTAAACTGATTTTCGATATGAGATAGGTTTAGAGAGGATGTGGATGATTCGTCATCACTAGACTGACATTGACAAGTGTCGAGGGTGTTGATATGGGAGTTTTAGGTTTGTGTAGATTGTGGATTATTGGCAGTGGATGTTGAAGGTAATAATTATAGACTGTCTGATATACGTGTAAGAAAATCAGTTGTTGGATGAATAAAATTAGTATTGGATGGTTGAAAATATGGTCGGGAAACGTCAGAGGGAAATATGACTTGCTTTTCAACTTGTGTGTTTGAATGAAGGCAAATAGTAATATTATCTAATTGAGAGGATATTGTGGCTAAGGTTTGGTTAGTCCAATTTTGTTGTTGATGGACCTTTTGTAAGTCACTAGCTAACACCGGTGCAGAGGTATTAGTGCCTTTCTTTAGAGGTGTTGCAATGATATCTTTGGATAATTTATTGGTATTGAATGGTGGATGAATCGAGGAAACTTCCTCGTCGTTGGATTCTAATGTCCATTTCTTGTAAAGACTTGTTTGGACATTAATTGGAGTAATTTAAAAAGGATCTGGTTTAGAAAGTTGAACTAAAGTATATATAGGCAACCAATCGTAGATTGTCATGTTAGACCGTAACCTATGACAGTCTTGGCGCAAGTATTGACGGAGGTTTTTTTGACATTCTGTAGATAGATTTGCGAACCATTTCCTGTGTGGTTTGTATCTTGGTTCTGATTCTCGCTCAAAGATATATTCTATTCTAAACTTAAAATCTGCCACATGGATGACATTAATGTTACCCATGATATCTTCAGTGTTGATAGATTCATTGTCCTCAGGGACGTATATTCGCAGAGGTGCTTGAAAATCTACCCTAATTTCTGGTTGGGGTGGTGGTTGGCTTCTAGATGTAGAGGGTATTCCTGAAAAGGAAGATCGTGCATCTTGGAAGCTTCTGTTTGAAGAAGAACTAGGTTGTTCTCGAAAAGAATGGAAACGAAGGAGAATAGTTCCATCGTTTTGTTCGATTATATCATCTACCGTATTGTGGGAGATGTTTCTTGGGACTTGTGGAATAGAGATCTGAAAGTGATCTGGTATGGCGATTTCATCCCATCGTAAACTTCGTGGGACAAAAAATGTTGGTCTTTCGGCATCAATCTGTAATAGAATGGCCTCGTCTCGAATGGGGATCAAAGACCTATTGAGTCTGGGATTTAATTGAGAAGACATGAGTCGGTAATAAAATCGAAAGATTATGGCAAAATTTTTGGATAGTTCTTCGAATTCATCTCCTTGAAGATGAACATCAAGAAATAGAGAATCTTGAATCAGGGGATCTGAAAGATCTACTAAGAAATTTAGACAGCAATTAAAGAATATTGGACCATTGCAAACGTTAGTCTAGATCATATCTAGAAGGGAAGATTTGTAGTGTTTGAGACGTTTATCTCTAAGCGCCATGAATATAGGGGCATCTATACCTTGCCGAAATAATGGTTTTACAGTGTAACACCCCAACTACAACATCAGACATAACAACAACTTGCAGCGGAAAACACAACTCGAAAATTACTTAATTCTTTGGTGTTACACGCCGTTAACCACCCACGTGTTTAACAAGGCTAATACATATACATTGCATCGGTCTGATGGACCAGATTCCCGAGCACCTACATAACACAATACCGTTCCATTTCCAAAACTCAATACACATTACATTCCAACTGTACCGAGTATTTACAACTGATGCCGATAACATTTTCGGTCTTACTACACCTACAATACATAGGTAATTAAATAAACTACCCATGCCCAAACAACTACCCCGTCCTACTCTCGAATGACTTCCAGCTCGGTTATACATGAAAAGGAAAAAGGGTGGCCCCCAAGGGGCTCAGCACCTTTGCTGGTATGGTAATCGTGCAGCCCGCATACAACCGGGCCACGCACAACTAATTGTCGTCTAAGCATGCAGTTGATTATATTTAAAACATGCATGTAGAACCATAAACACATAACACATTCACAAACATACAACACCCACAAGCATAGCAACAACGACACACATAACATAATAGGAACGAATCCCTTGAGGGAAACGAACCAAGTATTAGTTAGCCAACTTAGTAAGCCTAGAGAACAATTTCAGTCCCATGATAAGCTCGTTACATAATAACATAATTAAATGTGTCGGTCTTAGTATAGAACCGATCACACCATCACACCATAATTTTATTTAGAGGTATCGGTCTTATATGGAACCGAACACACCATACACCATAACTTATTTAGAAGTGTCGGTCTTGATATAGAACCAACCACACCATACGTAACCCGTTCCCGTTCTGTTGACGAACGTTAACTATTCCCAAAGATGTGTCGGATATAGTTACCCAATCACACCTTATACAAAATCCCCCTAGCCCGAACAATAGTCAGGTAGGAAAGCTATTTATCTTAGGCTTGTGGGTGATTGTAATCCAAGAAGGAAAAACAATCAATAACAGAGTGGGAGTCGAAGCGAATATAGACATCAACTCCCAAACAAACCTTACCATAATCCCCCTAGCCCGAACAATAGTCAGGTAGGAAAGCCTTTTATTAGGCTTGTGGGAGATTAAATTCCAAGAAGGAAAACAACCATACATGGGAGAGAGTTGAATCCATTATGGATATCAACTCCCGTACATACGCGCGCGACCGAGACTCCCAGATTCCTCACCCCCCATTAATATATATAGTTAAGAGTTCCATTATGGAACCTATCACATCCATACACCATTTGGTGTTACAACTTGGTTAAACACACAAGGGAGGTAAAAACATTTGCACACAACAACAAACACACCTAACACACGGATAGCCGTAGTTAGAACGTTCCTTAGGTTGAAACGTTAAAACCGAATACCGTCCTCTCACGTAATCCTAACCTTGGTTAACTAGCGGGTTAGCACATATTTGAGGTTAACGGCATCGGAAACACTCCCACACATTAATAATAATGACTGTAAACTCATTCCATGATTTAAGTCTTACAAGGTCATAAACATCCATAAAAACAACCAACACACAAGCCGGTGTAATCCGGTAGAACACAGGTTGCAAGAAAACCATACCTGTCACCTTGAGGATGGCTAGCCTTACATGGCGACCTCTTAGTCCCGGCTGCCATCTCGACTAGTTTTCATTCCTATAATCAATTCAGTCGGAACGGTCAATTTTTATATTAATTTCGACTACTTGTCATAACGTACGACGTCCTCTTATCGTTTCTTACATTCCATTAACCTCACACTTATTACTCACCTTATTTCAAGGCTTCTTATTAAGTAACACTTGTGATCTAAAAGTTTCTAACGTTGCCATTAACCTTAGACTTTTAGTTCTTAACTTCACATTATGATCTCCGATTAATAACCACTAAGTCCTTGAAGTTTAATCTTAATCATGTAAATCACTTACTCCTCATTATCTCTTATTGATGTACAGCTAATTGCACAAAATAATTTTTTTTATGGTCCGACCGACCCACCAACCAACCCAGCCCTCTGGGTAGGTCGAAGTCAGAAAACACTCGACAGCCCGACCGACCCACCGACCGACCCAACGCCCTGGGTAGGTCGAAGTCAGAAAACACTCGTTTGGGCTCGTTTCAACTCCGTTCTTCTTCACGTTTCTTCCCAACCTTTTCACATGTTTCCCAAACATGTTTAAACACCTTAAACACTCTTAAAACCTACTTAAATCCTTGTCTAAACTTGTTCCTCCATTTCTTACAAAAATTCCTAACACTTGTAACATTTTCCTTAAGTTTCTAAATGGTAGTTTATGCCTACAACTTCAACTAACCAAAGTGTTGCCCCACCACCATTACAACTACTCCAAAAGCATCATTTCTCACCAACACCTCCTTTACACAAGCTCCTTAAGATTTTCCCACAAGTTCATACTTAGTCTTTCACAAGGCCTTATACCTCTTGTTACCAAATTTGCACAAGACTTTACCACATTTCCACCATGACCTTGGTGTATCTAGAAATCATCCATTAGTTCTCTAAACATCCAAGACTATGCCCAAGGCATCTTAACACTTAAGAACACCTTAATTCACTTTCTTTCACCAATTTAACACTTAACGGTTCTTAGTACAACCTAGGTCACAATACTTCACCAAAGCACTTAAAACTCTTGTTTCCCCACCAAAGTTTGCCATAGGTTCCCTAGTACATTCTCACACCCAAACACTTTGTTTTTCACTCTCAAACAACAAAAGACATTCAAATCCACAAGGGAAGTTCTTCACACACAAACTACACTTAAACTCCACCACATCACAATATAGTGCATTAAACTTAAATTGCTTGGCACTTAGGCCCTTAAATGACATGGCTCTTATGCCCTTAAATAACATAAACCTTAAAACAATGAATTTCCCACATATATTGCCTTCAACCTGCAATTACACACAACAATGCTCCCATTGCAACATAAGTGTTCTGGTAATTCACCTTGTGATTGTTTTACTAGCTCAATTTGCCATTTGCTCCTTAGTCACAAGTTCACAAATATGATCATGTTGTATCTCCTAGGTTTTATAGCCCATTACATAATGTGAGTTCTAAGCCACATTTAGTGCCTAGCTAAACCCATCCCTTAAAGCAATAAACCACCTTAATGTAAGTCATTTACCTTGTTTTTCCAAGCTTTTCCTCACACTCCTCTCCTTGGATTTTCTTGTTTGATTTTCGGCAACCAACTTTAATTCCCTTGCCAATGTTCTAACCAATATACAATTACTCCAATGAGTACTAAAGGATGCACCAAAACTTAAGGAATCATTCCTAGGTTAAAAAGAGTGCTTTAAGGTATTAAAATGGATAATTACCTTTGAAGTCTTAAGATAGACTTGGGTATGAATCAAGGAGGACCTCCACTAGTCCTTGGAGAATGAAACAAGCTAGTTCAAGGGATAAAACAAGCCCTTTTAATCTTCTTTTTTAGGAACTTTCCTTTTTTAATCTTTCTAGTCAATATAATTTATATAGGAGTGGGGCCACTAGGAACTGAAACGATCACACTACGCGTATTATACAACAACAAGGAAGGATCCGTCGTCTTCAGTTTCTCTCTCCTCTTTCTTTCGGCAACCTTTTGCAGTTTACGGTCGAGAATTTTATATTCATAATCTTCATCATCATTTATTGGCGCTTAGGGCATCCACAATGGTGTCGATTCCACCCACATTCGTCAGTAAGAAATTAAAAAAAGAGCTGTAGTGGTATGGAATCCATGCCCTTTCTCTTTCATCGTTCCTCATTTAAGGAACGTACGGAAAATAAAAGCGATTGGTTGATATCCTGTATAATCTGACATGCTCAATAAAAAACATTTACTTATTTCCAAAAAAATGTTTTACGATCTCAGTTTCCTATCTACTCTCAATCGCATCTCATTTAATATTAATATATTAAACAAACTAATTAAACCCAACTAAATCAGTGTTTATTTATTATATATATATAAGAATATGATTTTTACTATTGCATGTGTTTATTTTTTTAAAAAAAAAGTTTCCAAAATGTTATTTTATTTTTAACAGAAAATTATATTCCTTTTTAAATATATACAAATAAATATTTCACTCGTTTAATGCCAAATACTTTGTTGATAATTTTAAATAATAAATGTATTGTATGATTTATTCTCTTATGTTAAGTTTCATATGAATTAATTATAAATTTTGATATTAATTACACTCCAACAACCATCAACCATCATATATATGGAAGTTTTGTATTTTTCAATCCATATTCTCATTCTGACATATCTATTCAACTCCTTCACATACAACTTCTTCCTTTTACTTTCTTCTTTCCCTCACTCCCAACATTCCTTCCATTCTTATTCAATGGATGCTACACACAACAAACTAGAAAACCCAAGAAATCACAAATAGTAAACCTCTACAAACTCCTCCAATACCACCACTTCCATATCATTTTCCGAATTTCTCTATCCCTTATCATCCGAATAACTTGCAACCTACCTCAAATTTTTTTTCCTCATTCAAACTTCACATTTCCTTGTCCTCCTATGGGATTTACCCAAATGCTACAAAGTGATGGTCCTTCACAATGGTATCATCATACAACCACCGAGGAAGGAGGTCAAACTTCACATTTTCCGCCATTCTCAACTCAAGATGAAAAAGACCATGACGGTGAAAATGATCTTGTCGAGTTGGCTCCACCTGAACCAAAGTATGTAGGAGTCAACAAGCGCAACAGATGGAGTATGCTGCCAATAAAGCGCTTATTAGTGCTTGGATAAGACACACCACTAATCAAGAAATAAACACTAACCAAACTGGAGAAACTTTGGGGGAAAAATAACACGAGATGTTAATGAGAATTCTCCAGCGGTTGTTGGTGATCCTCCCTGAACTAACATGCAATTGTCAGATTATGAACTTTGTTGGTGCTTAAGAAAGTGCAGTGCGAAATCGTCAAAGTGGGACAAATGATGATGACCTAGTGCAAGAAGCTCATCAAACATACATGCAACGATGGGGGCACAAATTTCCCTATGAAACGGAATGGAGAAGATTGAAACATGAGGCAAAGTTTGTAGAGTTGATGGAAGCTACTCAACAAAAACAACAAAGTAGTAGCAGCACAAAAAGGTCTAGAACTGATGATGGTGAAGGCTCAGATAGTGAGGCATTAACACCTAATAGTAATTGGAAATATAAAGATGCTCCACCAAGTCCAAAAGGTATCAAAGTTGTAAAGAGAAGGTCGAAAGCTTCTTCATGAAACAATGCCAACGAATCATCTCAGAACTTGATGCATGAATTGATTTCTCTTCAAACAGAGAGACGTGATGTAGGAAAGAACTTGGAGAAGATACGTGAAAAACAAATTGAGGGACAAGATGCATTAAGGCGTGCAAATGAAGATTTGGCTTGAACTACTAAGATGAACTTATTATTTCAACTACTACAACTAGAGAGATCTGGAATGATGAACGAAGTTGAGCAAGCTATGTTGAATGAGATAAAAGCAAAACTAGGATTTCTTAAGCAATTTTAGTGAGATATAGATTTATCGAGTCTAATTACTCTTAGATTTTCCTTTTACCGTGAGGTTTTTTATATAATATGTATTTCTCATGTGTTTCAAAAAATATATCTAGCTTCTATTTCCTTAATTCAATATATTAATATGATGGTTAATTCTTTTCTTTTAAAACATGAATATCTCGTTTCAGTTTTTTAATTCAATATATAGGTATTATCAATAGTTAATTTATATTGGCAAGAAGTCAGCCTTCTTGTTAACTACATTTACGTAGTAAAGTATGAAAATACATTCGGTTAATCTCAAAAGTTGATATTGTTTAGATAATCTGATTTCTTTCTTCCATTTTCTAGCTAAGCGATATCTTGGTTTTAGATAACTTTTATGATCAACTAAGTCTAATACATTCATTTAATTATTTGTCCATCACCAGCCAACTACTATTTAAACGGTATAAAAGAACCTCTACTTATTAAACAAAGTTGATGCTCCTTCATTTATGATCAATTCAACTTTTAGAAAGGTATGACATGTTAAATACATAAATAAAATATAATTTAAATAAGAGAATTGTTTACATTTAGATATTCTTGTTAACTACATTTACGTAGTAAATTATGAAATACATTCGGTTGATCTTAAAAATAGATATTGTTTAGATAATCTGATTTTTTTTCAAAAAAAATCTTACTCTTTTCTAACCAATTGTATCTTGGTTTTACTAGTCATAACCAATCGTCAATAGATCTTAACTATCTGAGTGGTTGACGCGCTCCCGGTGAATAGTACTTATCGCGCTCACTGAGGCGATTTTGGTGGCAGTAGCCCCATTTATCTCGTCATCAGACGTAGATTTTGATTCTTTCTCAGGCGAGGAAGATCCCACTCTTCGACAGCTTTCTATTTGCCTTGTCCGGTCCCAATTCAAAAATTGTATTATTCCAGCGACAAAGTATTTTATCCTTTTCAACTGCGACTCTTGGTGTTGCTTCGCCCTTCTCCTCTCTTCTTCATCTGCTTCACAAATCTGTGGGTGTCTCCTCTTGGCATATTTGTCTGATTTGCAGTAGTAGTGTGACTGAGATCGTCTTTCAGTGGGCGATTTTGGGGGCGATTAAATATTAAACCTAGGTATCGTTCTCTCCTGAGACGATTTGGGTTATACCTGGTGGATTCTATTCTCACAGGTGTTAGCAGTAGGTTGTTGTGGGTGTTCTCTCCACGCATAACCTGGTGTTTTTGGTGCCGCTATCATCTTCAATATTCTTTATCGTCAAGTGTGGTTGCTACCATTCTATCATCTGCTCCAGCCTCAGATTTTTGGTTTCTCTTCGCTGGCTAGGGTCTCAACATCAGGTTCTGTTTTGTTCCAAATGGGGATTTACTCAACTCTTTTATTTCTTGGCTGGTTATGCGTATTTGTGGGTTTGCTGGTTGATTACGGCACAGGTTCTGAGTTTTGGGGAATATTTGGTCTGAGGCGGGGATTCAATATCTACTTCCTCTGCTATTGTGCTAGTTCGGTGGCTATTTTCTGTTAGTGGTCATTGTCTGGTGTGTTGCTGTACAGCTAGCCTTCTAGTTCCATGGTGGCTTTATCTGTTAGTAATGATAGGAGTGTAGTGAGCAAGATTCAGCCTACTTGCAAGGACGGATTTATGGAGCTTGGCCGCTAAATCGATCGATCGCATCGTTTTAGTATCAAGAATCAGATGGAGAGGAATCAGAAGGAGAGTGATGACTCCTTTTTCAGTTGGAAACCTCCTTGGGCCGCAGAGATTATTGGTGTTGGTGGTTTAGGGTGTTTTTCCCGTGTCAACATGAAATTTAGAGGCCGTGATATTCCTTTTGTTGGGTGGATAGTGGGCAAACAATGCAGTCCATTCTTTCAAGTTCTATCAAAGGATCTTGATGTTCTTGTGCAGTTGCTGATCCTGTGCTTTTGTGGAAGCTTATTTCTCTAGTTTTCTTTTTGGATTAGTGTTAGTAATAGAGTAACAAGGGCTCTCTTACGGATGGTCTGGTTATGAATCGTGGAGGTGGAGCTACCCCTGCCTGGACTTACAACAAGAAGAAGGAAAGTAAATCTCATAATTCTCCAGGTCCTACAAGTCTGAGTTTTAAGTATGGTCCAGACTTTTTGGGAAGAGTTCCTTTATGCAGGTGTTTTTCTTTCTACGCAAGTTGCCCCCTCGTTGGCTTCAATCTGGTTCAGTTTCTAACACCGTCAAGGTGCTTTTAGCTAGTGTCATAGCATATTCTATTGCTTGGGAGCTTGCCATTCTGTGGGTAGCCTTTGCATTTGTTATGATACCGTGCTTGTGTCTTTCTTGAAGATTCTTTATCTTTGGTACTATCAGGATACGTGGCGATTTCTCCTTTTCAGGATTGAAACTACTAGTACTAGTATGATATATAACAATAATGGAGTTTCATCAGTACTAGCGGGTATTAATAGGGAATGGAAAGAACTCTCATTTCAGGTGTACAACAGGATACCGAGTAACACCCTTGAGGTGAATTTGACCATATTCAGGACATGTCAACATGTATTGGAGCTTGCTTTAGCAGTGGGTAGCCTCTTCATTTGCTCTGATATGGCTCAAGATGACTGCACGATTCTGTCAGCAGTGATCTGGTCGGTTTGGTCCCTCTTAGCGCAACAACTTGCTTGGTTGGGTCGTATGCTCAATTATTATTTCTAGTTTTCTTAGTTTGGTTTGTGTTGATGCTAAATGAAATACCCATACATTTAAAATAATTAAATATAAGTAAATGAATATTATTTGAGGAGTTATAATATTATTTGGGGGATTATGAACCCTAAGAAAGTATATAAACACTTGGGCGTTAAAAACGCACCTAAAGTTCTTAAGGTTAAAAACGTGCGTTAAAGCCCGACCTTAAGATAAACAAGTTATAAAGCTCTAAAACTCATATGAAGTTAATCAAGTATCATTTTGACCTTTAAAACACAAGTCCTCAGTTATAACTGAGTGAAAATACAATTTGTTCGGGAATTTCCTTAAAGGCCCCTAAGGCCCGAAAGTCCGGAAATACCTTATAAATAAAATAAAGCAATACACCTTATTCTAAATGCATAATAGTACCTTAATGAACATTTAAAGATAAAGTTCCCAAGATAAATTCTCAATTAAAGACAAAATACTCGGGGAGTTTCTTGCTAATGCTCCTTTTTGCCCAGGTAGCCCGAGAATGTGTTATGAGTTTATATAACTCCATATAACTCAATGTAACACCTTAATATATTATTATTGACTATAACAATGTCATAAACACTTGGAAGTCATAGCGACTAATTAATTCCCAGAAAAATCCTTAAGCACAAAAACGCACCTTCGGGTGTCACAAAAATGCGTTTTACGCAATTGCCTTGACATTTTTGAGGAGCCACGAGTTTATAAACTTAAAGAGGATAAAATGACCATCTAAATCAATTGATGGCAATACTAAACTCATAGTATAAATGGGGGCGATTTTTAGGACAAAAAGTTACCTAAATCAGCATTTTTACTTTAAAACTTTCATCTTTTATCATAATAAAAATGTACCAATTAAATGCTGGAACCTATTACACATATTAGTATGGTCTTAGTACAATATAGTTTAAACAAAAATAAAATGAAAAATAAACTCCATTTGATCCCTATATCACACGCATGATCTATAAGGTAATTTAGCAACTTAAATCTGTCAATTGAACCTCCATTACGTACACCTGCAGAGAGTAGCTAGGAGACAAGAAAGTTAGTATAACAATAATCAAATTAAAAGCTAGAAAGCTAAGCTATATGCTAAGATAATTAACAAGTAAAATAGCCATGGCATGACCTAGTGAGTGCCGATAATGGATCTGATAATGGGGAATGATTGACAATTAATTAAGCTAATATTACATGTACCTAATTTCTATGATTGCTTTGTCAACAATTAACAAAAAAATCTAACTAGTCTTAATGCTCCATTACCGTAGTTTAACAACAAATGGAGCTGTGTAATTGTTCCATTGCAGCCGATCAGATTTTAGTGGTGGGAGTTGAGTGCTGCAGGATTATTTCAAAAGGAACATAAACTAATTAGTATGATTAGTTGCTTTGTATTAACAAAACAAAAATCTAACTATTCTAGCATAATTACCGTAAGACTAGTCCACTTAGCTGCTTAATTGCTCCACTTTCATTCCAGCCGAACACCACCTGCAAGAATACAAGATTAGAAACAATAATTCATCTCATTTAATGTAGTTAATTAGCATGATTAGTTGCTTTGTATTAACAAATCAAAGTGGAATCTCCATTACCGTAATGTGCAATATTTGGAGTCTCCATTACCAACCCAGCCGTATATACTAGTCTACTTAAAGGATTTTTGTAGCTAATTAGGGAATCTGATTAAACAATAAAGACATGAAACTGTCAATAATAATAGCAAACAGATTTTCGATGTCTTAACCCCATCCTACTAAAACCATACGTGAGTTCTCAACTTCCTTGCATCATTCACGTATGGTAATCCTCTCATCTTGTTCTCTCTTTACTTTCATTTCCTAATTAGTTCCTAAGTGTTAACAAACTCCATTAATGGTGTATTAGTTCCTAACACCATTTTAATGTAATTTCCTAGTTAGTTCTATCAAGTCTTGAAGCAAGAAATCATCCTAGGAATTTCTACAATTTTCGCCAGCATATATATATGCTACAAGGAGGTTCCTAAATTCAACAACAACACAAGGAACAACAAGATCAAGTTAAGGTATATTTTCATGTTGAAAATCTTAAGAAATTCCTTAAGCAATTTTCGAAATTAAGAACTTCTAAACCTATATTTTCTTCATTATTTCATGAAGGAAACTTGGATCTACAATCTTCACAAGGTTATCAAAAATACCTTGATAAATTCCTAAGGTAAACTCTTTGTAAAATTACTCCAAATTATTATTATAAATCCTTGTTACAGTCTAACAAATGGATCTCCTAAATATAATTAAGGAGCCAAAACTTGTTCATCAAGATAGCATTGGAGAGCTTGAATTCAAGAAAAATCAGTACAAGAATTGTCTTGATTTAAGGGTGTAGTTTATTAATTAAGGTTTATTAAGTTAAGCTTTGATTTAAGCTTCAAACTTTGGTATAAAAATGTATAACCATTACATAAATTAAGGCCGGAAGTATATGGATTAAATGTCAAGGAAATTATATAATTTTATAACTATAAAGGTATTTATTACCTTAAGGTATAAATATGTGTCACAAAAATTAATTATAGTGAATGCATTGAATAAACCGAATTATTTAGGGATAAATGTTCATTTGAAGATATTGATATTCTAAGTCATTAGCCATAATTATTAAGAAGTAAGTGTATTAGCAGGTGGTTTATATACATTTATATATATAGATTATAAAGTTTAATCAAGTTTTAAAACCAAATGATAAAATTAAATTGTGGTCGAGAGCTATATATGGGATTTGGTGAATTTCGAAATATATAGTATAGTTACACTTACATTATAAAATTTGGGGGTATTAAAAATAGCTACAAGTATTTAAATGCTAGTTTATAAGTTATGTGGCTAATATGTAAATTTTGAAAAGTTTGGAGTACAAATAATGAAAACCGAGAACAAAGGAGCTGTTTATTATTATATTATAATATAGGTTGGAATTAATATTATGAATTTTGGTGGTGAATTTAAATAAGTGTTTAAGTGTTAAATAACAATTCATAAAGTTTTGGGACTATTTGGTAATTATTGAGAAGTTTGGAGTATAGCCGAATACATATAATTTTATGGGTTTATTAAAGTATTAATTATGAAAATAGTCTTGGTCAAAGTGCTGACCAAAACTTTGGGTTAAATGATTTATGACATAAAATAATAAGTTTATAAAAGTTTAAGGTGAATATGTAATTTATGGAAGTATATATGAAAAATAGAAATTTATATGGGCGGAAATGTAATTTAAGAAAGATATGGGTACTTTGGTTATTTAAGGAAATAAAATATTTAAACTATAGTTATAATTTAATATGTAACTTATATAAAGCTTGGGGTTTAAAAAGTAAATAAGGGAAATATAAGAGTAAACCGAAAGTTAAGGATTTATAGGTGATTTATACAAGTTGGTATAATGAGATTGTGATTTACGAAAATTAAGGTAGATATATGGTATTAAAAAGGTAATCTGGTTAATTAATATTTACAAAGGTTAATGTGGGTATTAGTGGATTATAAAATTTATGAGGTTATTTGGCAATTTATAGAAGTTAATATAATTGTTTTACAATTTCTGAAAATTAATAAGGGTATTTAATAAATTATAAAAGTATATGGTTATTTGGTAAGTTGTAAAAGTTAATGGGATCAATTATGATTACCGGAAATTTATATGTGGTTATTTAGGGATTTATTAAGTTCATGGGTATAATATGTAAATACCGAATTATTAAGGTTGAGTTTGTAATCTAATAAAGGAAGGAATTGAAGCTAGGTAATATAATGTATTATGGTTATTATGGAGTATAATATAAAGTTTATAAAATAATGGTGGTTATAATAAAAATGACCAGGGGATATAATATAACGAATAAGTAAAATATTATGGGAGTATGATTAATGATAAAGATATACAGTACAGTGGGAATTCATTATCACATGTGAGTATCACATAAAATAACGAACGGTTGAACTATTTAGAGTCACTGTTAAATAACAGGGGAAACTAAAGAACATACGGAGTTAGTATACTACGTAAATAAACTCTACAGTGACAATATTTAATGAATAGATATATTAATATTACCCGGTATTGCATGTTTAAATAGCAGCGTACGGGGAGGGACTACTGAACAGGAGTTTGTCAAGCTAGCAGTTACTTGGTGAACGGTATTTTAATTGTGTGGTCTGAATGTCCTAAGGATTATCCTAAGGTCCAGACATTATGTGTTAACTGTTTAAAGAGCGATATCTGTGATTTTATGTGTATGATATTTGTGTACTGTATTGCTCAACTGTTGCATTATATTTTATACGCGAATGTCTTATGACTGGAAGTTTATACATCTAACTGGAACAAGACTAACTGACCTAAAGATATTATTGAACCTAACTGAAGGTCAACTGTTAAGGTCTTAATTCAAATATTGGTTATTATGTCACTGACAAAAAGGCTAACTTATAAAGAGATGAATCCAGATCGTTTCGACCTTCTGGTTGCGCATTGTGATCACTATGAGAGACTTCAATAGAGAGTCGCTCAAAGGAAGTCCATCAGCCACATTCGGGGATGGCGGAAGGCACTGCCGTTGGTGCACAGGTTCGACCGGATCGGTCAATAAACCAGGGCCATAGGGTCAGCTGGTAAACAGTTCCAAAGGACACAGGGGGAATCGTCCATTAATAAGTTATTAAGGTTTGACTTAACATGTCACTTGAGGTGGAAATTAATTGGAAAAAGTTAAATGATTGGTTTAAAAGATAAGGGACAGTGGCTAACTAACAAGTACAGTTTAATACGCGTATCTTGTTTGGTGATCGTTATGGATTATTAATATGTGATTATTGGTTATTGTTATGGATTATTAATGTGTGACTATTGGATATTTCTATGAGTTATTGTTGTGTGATTATTGGTGTCGTGTACTATTGTACACTGGTGTTTGCAGGTGAACTGTTTTGTGATTGTTTATTGTTTACAATTATTACTGTTGTTATTATAAACCGGTATTTCATGTAAAGAATCTAATATCAAGATGGCTAAAATGACTAAAGGAATCTAGATGACTTAAGATCACATTTAGCATACCAGCATTTCGATTGCTGAGCCCTTCAATGGCCAAACATTCCAGGTTTGAAGAAGACTCAAGCCGGAGTGCGGGACACGGAGGTAGCTGAAGTGTTTTCAACAAACACCTTTGGTTTTATTTTATATTGTAATAAGGTTGTTGATGTATTCAGATAGTTGCTCATTTAGTTGGTTTTGGTTTGTAATAATTAGAGTACTCAGTATCTGTTCATCACAGCGTGTAGAGTTAAGGTTGTTGGATGGATGCCTTGTTACTCACAAGGGTGAGTAACGGCGTGTACCACCAAGGTAGTTAGTTTATTTTTCCCTGCGAATTGTTATTTATTTGCTACGATTTGTGATGTCATTACAGGTTTAAGTTAGGGGTGTTACACTAATCAACTGTTTTAACTATTTGTTAAGCGGATATGTAAGTCGGTTCTTGTTTTCTTTACAGCACCTTGTTGTGGAGAGGGGAGCATGTCCTTTTCTATACCAAGATGACTGATTTGTATTATTTTGTTGTTATATGGAGTTTCAAGTCGTATTAAAAAAAAAAACTGTATCTTTTAGATGACATTTATGATCAACCGGTGAAATCTAATACATTCATTTATTATTTGTCCATCATCAACTAACTACTATTTAAACGGTATATATAAAAACCTCTACTCATTAAATAGAGTTGGGGATCCTTCATTTATGATCAATCCATGAAGTTTAACAAATCTATCTGATTTCTTTTTCAATAAAATCTTGTCTTTCTAACAAACTATCTTGTATTTTAAATAACATTTATGATCTACTAGTCAATGAAGTCAAATACATTCATTTAATTATCTGTCGAGCTAACTACTATCTAACGGCAATAAATTTAAGATTTTTCTATTTAGAAAACTAAATCTAAATCAACATTGACTCACGCTTAACAACTTTTAGGGTGTGTTCACTTGGGGGTATTTGGGAAGGGAAAGGGAATCATTCTCTTTGTGATGGTTTGTTTTTAATTTTTAATGATTACCTTTCCCCACTTTTCAGTTTTGAAAACCCCAATTCCCTTCTTTCCCCATTCCCCCTAAAATCATGGGGAATAGTATTCCCTTTCCTTCCTTTTCCATCATTCTCTCCCACTACGTAACTCATCATCGTTATTTCAAGCAATGTTTTTAATTTAAATAAATGTTTTAAGAATAAAAATATATAAATATGAAATATGACTTATTCAAGTTTCAATTATAATTAATTAATAATAAATATATTAATCTACAAATGAAGTATGCTTACATGTACTTAATAAAAATCAAAAGTAAACAATTTATGTATGAGCAAATATGTTAGATGGTGTATCTTAAATAAAATATTTACAATGATTCATTTAGTTTTTTTCTTATATACTAAATATTTCTATTTAATATATATATAGATATATATATATATATATATATATATTAATACTACATATAATAATATTCAAAACAACTTTTTTAAAAATTTGGATTTAAAAATTATACCATAAAACTTTTAAAAACTTACTAATATGAAATAATGACTATATTATACTCCCTCTGTCCCTTGTTGACCGTCTTATTTACTATTTGGGCATGTCGTTTGACTTCAATATTTAACATATAAGATAATAAAATTTCACAAATCTAAGTTTTATTATTGATTCTTTATGTGATAAACTACATAATGCAAAACTTAATTTCATAAAACTAATGTATTTTATATGTTAAATATTGAAGTGGAAAAACGTGCCAAAAGTAAACAAGAAGGTCAAAATGGGACGGAGGTAGTAAGTACTAAAATTAAGTATAGTCATTATTAATTATTTCATTATCATAAACAGTTCACTTTAATAAAAATGTTATTATTTTATTTTAATAACCTTATATTATTGAAAATATTAATAAGTAAACAAACATTACATAATTAAATGTGAACTAAAATATTTACGCTAATACCAAAAGATATTGAGAAATATAAAACAAGATATTAACATATAAACTTATTCTTAAAATATTAAACATTATGTAATGTATGTATTAGATAAATATCTATAATATATTGCAAATATTTTTGAATTATAACATAATTTTGATATAATTAATTAATAATTTTTATTTTGATTAAAGTGTTTATATTTTTATTGAATATATAATTAAGATTTTCTAATTTATATTTTGTTTAATTATCAATATGTTTATGAAATGAATGAACATGGATGATCATTTTGAGATTTGGAAACTAAAATTATTACTAGTATAAATTTTTTTGAAGAAGATTGTGATTCCCTTATATTCAAAACCAAACAACAACAAAGGGAATGATGCATAATTCTATGCCGTTTCTCTCTCTGTTAAAACCAAACAAACTTTTTAATCAAAGGGAATCCCTTTCCTTTCCCCTCCATTCCCTTTCCTGATTCCATTCCGTTCCGTCGCGTGAAGTGAACACACCCGGTCTATAAAAAAACCTCTACTTATTGCCGTGTTCCTCCATTCATCTTCATTAGTTAGTCTTCATCCATATATTCATCTTTTCATTATCATCTTATTCTCTAAAATACTATCCACATTCAACTCGATGGATCCAAACTTATTATGGACCAATGAGGCTGAAAACATGGAATACAATCTGGAGCAGTGGGTTATAGGTAATGAAGAAGAAGACAATATCAAAATTGAATTGGTTGAAGGCATTATCAATTTAGAAAATCAACAACCAATGACATTGACGTTAAGTCGAAGGGTAATCAACCGACACCGTGAGGAGGGAGCAATGTGACTCTTTAATGACTACTTTTCGGAGCAATCGAGGTATACCGATCAACAATTCAGTCGTCAATTTCGAATGCAGAAACACACTTTTCTTTGCACTGTTGAAGCACTCCTCAACTACTCTACATACTTTCAACAAAGAAACGACGCAGCAAGACGAAGAGGACTATCAACTTTACAAAAGTGTACGACAGCTATTCGTATTTTGGCATATGGATCACCTGCTGATGCCATTGACGAATATGTGAGGTTAGGTGAAACCACTGCCTTACAATGCTTATAAATTTTGTTGAAGGTATTGACCACATGTTTGGAGATGAGTACCTATGCAAGCCAAACAAGGATGATCTACAACGACTTCTTAAAGTTGGAAAGATCGTGGATTTCCTAGCATGTTGGGGAGTATTGATTGTATGCATTGGCCTTGGGTAAATTCAGTGGCGGACCTAGAGTATAAAATCTGTGGGGGCACTTTGACCGAATAAAAATATAGCAAACAAAATATTAAATTAAAATTTTAAACAATGTTCAATATTTAAATTATATTTACTAAGTGTTTAGATTATCACTAACTAATTCTTCTATCTTAATATATTTTATGAGTAGAGATGTTTTTTCCACTATTATTGTCGTAACCGATAGAATCAACCTAAATTTCAATGTCAAATATCATATTTGAGCTACATTATTTAGTTATCTAACATTTATTATCTATTTTTACTATATATAGACATATGTACTTATATTTTTTTCCAAAACCTGTGGGGGCACGTGCCCCCACAGGTTGCAACATAGGTCCGCCACTGGGTAAATTGTCCAGCCGGATGGAGGGGGCAATTTTCTCGAGGGGACCATGGCAAACCAACAATTATTTTAGAGGCTGTCGCATCTTATGATCTATGGATATGGCACTCATTCTTTGGTTCCTGGCACCTGCAACGATATTAATGTTCTAGATCGATCTCCGTTATTCGATGATGTTGAATATGGGAGAGCCCTTGAAGTCAACTTTACAGTTGAATGACCACGAATATAACCTTGGATATTATCTTGCAGATGGAATATATCCTCTTTGGGCAACTTTGTTTTCAAACTATCCGTCTTCCGCAAAATGCCAAAGATAAGCCTTTTGCACAACATCAAGAGGAGCTAGAAAGGATGTTGAGCGTGCATTTGGTGTTCTTCAAAAAGGTTGCTATCATTCGATCTGAAACGCGTATTTGGGATAAAAAGATTCTTGGAAAAATCATGAGAGTTTGCATCATATTGCATAATAAGATTGTCGAAGACATCTGACATACATACAGTCGTCAAGTTGATGTGTTGGATTTTAAGATAAGAGTAGCTTCAACATAATCGATCATATAAGAAATAATCCTACCGTTGCACAAATGTTTGCTAATCGTAGAAGACTCTACATAAAGAGACCCATACACAATTGCAGAAAGATTTAACTGAACATATTGGGGAAAGATTTGGACCCAACCGATATATGTAATATTTAGTTTTTATTTTAGATTAAAGATGGTTGTTTCTTTTTTTTAGAATGAGTTATGTTATCTGTTATCTATTTGTGGTTCATTTCCTTCTTTGTTAATTGTTTAAAAAATTCAATCATTTTTCTTTAAGTATTGCTTGTATTTAAAAAGTAAAACATGAAGAAATACCATCATACACAAAAAAAACAACAAAAAAATTAATATTAAATATGTTTTTCCAAAAAATAAAATAGTTTATATGTTTTTTGAAAAATAAAATAATAGATAATTACGTCTTGAAGTGAAAATATAAGTAAAAGAAGTAGTAACTATTTTACTGGTAACGTAAAAGGAAATAACGGGGAGAAAGAAAAAAAAAATGAGAGGAGTGAAAAGGTCACGAAACTCTCCTATAGACATAACACATGAATGGAGTTACTTAGGTAATTAAAAAATTTGTAATTTCACTTTCTTTTGGTTATTCTGGGCTCTGTTTGCTCTGTCAAGTTCACGCAATGTGTCACGAACGTGGGAACTCCACAATATTTGACTGATTATCTCAATTAGTATTATCTTCTAGTGGGTGGTTATTATATTAGTGGGTAGTTTATATTTAGTGGGTAGTTTATTTCTATAATTAATTTCAACATTATTATTCTGATTTCCTAGTCCCTATATATAGGATAGCTAGCATTGTAATCGTTTAACCAATTATTAATCAAATCAGTCTTTTACTATTTCCTATCATTACCAGTACTGTATTGTTACATTGGTGCTTTCAACGTTCGGACTCCATGGCTGACAGATTGAAGAAAATCGAAGATGCCCAGCGCAAAGCCTTCGACCAAATCAGCAAACTCACTAACCAGTTCGCTCAACTCCAGCCTCCATCTCCGCCCATTCGCCGAATTCGCCAAACAGCTCACCCAACGTGCTCCACCACAGTCCCCCCATCGCCACCACTTTCTCTTTGAAGCAGAAAAACCTCTCTTTCTCTTCGTTTAAGCAACCTACCACAATGACACCAAGACAGCCGAGACGCAGCCAACGACGAAGAAGCCCGTATAATAGCCCCGCCGAGAAGAAAAGCCAAAGGCTTGGACGAAGCTCCTGAAGGAGGCACGTGCTGCTGGGGAAGAGAGAAGACCAGATGAAGAAGGTGTGTCGAAACCTGCAAGATCTAATCTTAAAGTCCTGCAGCAGGTCCACCATGATCTTGGTATCTCCAGCAAGGCTGTGGGGGATTATGAATTCCTCCACTCAATCTACTCCTCCGCTGCCGGCCATTCAACAAGCTCACCCCGACAGAAGCATTAGTTCTCCGTGGGAAGGGGCTTGGCTATAATTGCGATAAACGTTTTGTTCTGGGACACCGGTGCAAAGGGGCACCCTTGATGTGTTTGATTACCGATGAGCCGCCACCGGTCATGCAGAGAATTCTTCGATCCAATCGACATTCCATCTCAGGACGAGTACATACCACCACTCCGAATTCCCAATCTTCCACCTTGAGGACAAGTCGGTTTCGCAGCCGAGGCAATGTCACGAACGTGGGAACTCCACAATATTTGACTTGATTATCTCAATTAGTATTATCTTCTAGTGGGTGGTTATTATATTAGTGGGTAGTTTATATTAGTGGGTAGTTTATTTCTATAATAATTTCAACATTATTATTCTGATTTCCTAGTCCCTATATATAGGATAGCTAGCATTGTAATCGTTTAACCAATTATTAATCAAATCAGTCTTTTACTATTTCCTATCAATTACCAGTACCGTATTGTTACATAATGCGCTTGAGTTCAGTACTGTGCTGGATCTTATCCGTAACACTTGCTGTTGCTGTTCTTGCCTTTTCAAATTGTCGATGATTTGATAATTGAGGTGTTTATTTCAAATTTGGTGGTAGATTGACATAGTTAAATGAGAAGCTTTTTCTCATGTGGGTCATGCTGCTGATTCTGTCTCGATTTCCTGTCTAATCCGCCCCACTACTGCTGTCCTTTTCTCTGGCATACTGGTATTTGTGATCGAAAGGTGGACGGTTTGGTAGAGCATTGCGAATTTGCGATCATCGATACACTACCTGCTTTAACTTCGATCGGGGGTTTTCGTCTTTCGATCTATCTATTTGGAGTTCATTCATTCTTTGTACTTTGTGATTTATCGCTTGTTTTCTCATAATAATCTAGGAAGTTTCACTTAATGGAGTCATACAACGAGTCTGCTGTGGATGACGGAAATGGTGTCGTCGAGAAAGAAACACATTGTTGAAGAGTTGGCTCCGGATTCAAACAGTGGGAGCCTGAATGCCAAGAATGAGGAGAAGATCCACGATTCAGATGGAAGCCCTAGTGATGTAGCGAAATCTGAAGAAAAACAAGAAGCGTCATCAGACGGCAGTCCCAGTCCTAGCCGACTGACCAAAGTATCCAAATCCGTCAAGGTATGCACACCAACTAACTTGTTGCATATGAACTCACGCACGCACGCACTTCTAATCTGATACGGTAGTTGCTGCTAGAATTTCGACTGATTGATGCTGAAACTTTTCATGTCTCCAGAAATCTGATACTGTTAATAATGGTGGGTAAGAAGCAAGCTACAGCAAAGACGAAGTCCAGTGCTCAAGAGAGTAAAACTTCATCCACTCAAACCCAGAAACCGAGCCTCACTCAGAGCCTGTCGTTCCCATCAAAGGGTCTTCGTGGGAGCGTGCTGAAGAAAAGTGTGGATGCATCGTCTCCTTTGATGTGCAAGAACAAACAAAATGGAAGGAAAATTTCTGATCCGAAGGAGCCGGATTCAAAACCAACTACTAATAAAGTGAACTCTAATGAACTAAAGGATGACGGCGGTGTCAGTAAAACTCATACTTCATTACCATCCAAGCCCAGAATTCAGCGGTCTAAGGTAAAAGGATATTGCTCCATCACTCTTTTTGTCTTGTTGTTCAACTTCACCTTCCGGGGTGAAAACTATCTAAATTAGGGTGAACATTAATCAAGTGTTGGTCAGACCCTGGAAACGTTGGTCAGGAGCAGAAAAGCGTAAGACCATGGTCCCGTTGTGGGTTGGTCTCGATTGATTAATCTATCCTTAATTAATTTAGTCTAACCTGATATGCCACAATAATGGCTTCGAGACTACAGAGTTGGCTAGATCGAACAAGATCTAGAAGAGTATCAGTAGTAACATCTCAAGAAAGTATTCAACCAGTCGATTATTCGAACTGGACAATACCTTCTCATGATGTTCAAAATATATACCAAGTGGGTCCTCTTGATTTCAAAACAGCTATGTATGTTAAGACTCATGAGGAAACTCTAAGTATACTGAAGATCTCGATAACTTTGTTGTAAATTTCTAAATATTGAAGATCTCGAAAGAAGAAGTATTGTTTGATATGTTGTTGTATACTTAGAGTTCCTCATGAGTCTTAACAGACATAGCTGTTTGAAATCAAGAGGACCCACTTGGTATATTTTTTTTTTGATAGGTGGGGTAGGTTTTGAACCTTGGACCTTTGGTTCGAGGACACAACTCCTCTACCGACCAAGCCACGAGGGCTTGGCACCCACTTGGTATATATATTGAACATCTTGAGAAGGTATTGTCCAGTTCGAATATCGACTAGTTGAATACTTTCTTGAGATGTTACTATTGATTCTCTTTTAGATCTTGTTCAATCTAGCCAACTCCGTAGTCTCGAAGCCATTATTGGGGCATATCAGGTTAGACTAAATTAATTAAGGATAGATTAATTAATCGGGACCAATCCACAACGGGACCACGGTCTTACGCTTTTCTGTCGCTGACCAACGTTTCCAGGGTCTGACCAACACTTGATTAATGTTCACCCTAATTTAAATAGTTTTCACCCGGTACGACCGTATTTGGCTCTGATGATATTATAGTAGAATAAGTATAGTATTTTATATCTATTAAATTCTAGAAGTAGCTACTATATTTTGAAAAATGAACTATCAAATGTTATCGAGGGGATGTGATTATATCAATTAAATATATTATGTAATGCTATCGAGAGGCTATGAAAAATAGCTTCTATACTTTGAAAAGTTGACTATCAAAATTATTATTGTACTAAATGTATACAATTTAATCTCATATAATGTGACATTTATGACTGTGTATGTAATATCGGGCATTATGTTTACTTAAAAAATAGGTTGGATGGGTTGGGTGGGTTGGGTTATTGGGTTAATGATATATAAGTGGGTTGAATTAGGGTTGCCCCGACCCATTAACCAAATTATCAGGTATATTATGAACAACCCCTCATACAGTATGAATAGCTCCGAACTGAGCTAGTTTGACATATTTCACATGACAAATATTTTGGTGCTTGAAAGTATATAGCTACGGAAATGTATAAAAAAAAAGTACCTGCAGACAAGACATGCGACAACAGGGACATTACTATAGTACGTCATTGAAAAAGTGATCATGCATTTTTTGTTAGAAAAATACGTTTCTCGTGTATTCGTTATTTGCATTACCAGATATCAGTTATGAAAAAAAAAGTTGCCCAAATTGATACATTACGGCTGCATTCGGTGATGGTATAAATGTGACATTTTTAGTTTGGTATTTTTGATAAAAAATGTCAAACTATCATCACCGATCAATAATTTTCAAAACAGTCACAACTATACCAGCACGAAACAATCACAAAACAACCAACAATTTATACTACAAATATAATGAATACTGAAACAAAGACGGAGCCAGAAAACTGTAATTAAGGGGCGAGAATATTTTAATAATATTAATTAATATTTAAAAATTAATTTTAAAAAATTAATTTAAATTTTCAATATTTATAATTATATTTTAAAAATGATATTATATATAAATTTGACACAAAATTAAATTAAATTGAAATATATAGATTAATATATTACAATTAGTTTATTTTCCCTTTTTTCTAGTGTAACACCCCTATAATAATAAAACAACAGCGGAAAATAAACTAAAGGTGCTACAGACCATCGGGCTCCAAACACCCGGTACCAACCTCACCATTACAACCTTTACAATTAACTAAGTTACGGTCTGAACTTCGAGAAAACTTAACAAACAAAACAATAAAACACATTCGCTCTCCACAAAACCTAGTCCCATCCCAAACGCTCATTCTCTTCGTGGCCACCTGTAAATCAATTCGTACCTGCAAGATGAAACCAAGCAGCCCACCCCAAAAGGGGCAGGTCAGTTCCCTGGAATGGAACTGGTACAATTCTCCAAAAACAAACTTATAAAACATAACTCTTCAAATAGATAGTAACATGAAAACAAACTCTTAAAAGTAAAACAGAGATAAAGCATTTCAAAACAATCAAGTTTAAAGAGAAAAGAAAACAAGACAAAGATAGAGATAGAGAACTTCCAAAACAAGTCATCCACTTAAGTAGTCACACCCCATAGTTAGTAAGCATCCATTGTTGATATTAGAACCAATTCCCGTTAGGAGTAGAAAACTCAGATAGTCACAAAGGACCAGGAATGATGAAATAGATCCAAGAATCAAGAACTCAAGAGTGGAATAGTTTAACTGGGAGAGATGGCCCCCACCGCCAATATCAATGTCCATATGGACGAGGGATATACAGCCCCCTGCTGTCATAATTTCAATGTCCTAGTGGACGAGGGATATACAGCCCCCTGCTGTCATAATTTCAATGTCCTAGTGGACGAGGGATATACAGCCCCCTGCTGTTAAATATCAATGCCCCTATGGGCGAGGGATATACAGCCCCCTGCTGTTACCATTAAAGACGCGCGCACGTCGAAAGAAGGATTTCAAGATTGACCTTTTCCAAAAATCCCGCTAGATCACCAACTACCCAGAGCAATACCAAAACACTCAGTCCTACAGAGTGCAGAAGCGTAAACCCTAAGCAGCCAATGTCTAACGGGCAACCAAGTAGAAGAAACCAATACCCAAGTGAGTTCCACATCCAAGGCTCTGTTAGTCACACAAGCTGAGTCAGTCACACAACCATTTCTTATGTTTAGAAGTTCCTCTTAAAGTCAGTTAGCGTTTCCAAAACATTCCACAAGTCAACCAGCAAAAATATCGTAGTACGAGAAATCGTACACAAAACATTCCATAAAGTCCAAAACACATCAAGCTGAGTACGAGAAATCGTACAAAACATTCCATAAGGTCCAAACACATCAAGCTGAGTACGAGAAATCGTACCTGGGTAACGTTGTAGCAGTTCTAATCAACTTGCGCAAACAATCAACTCAACATTACTCTGAAGAATATTAAAAGTAGTCTATCATCAAACACTTGTAGCCTATGCTACACTTAAATAAACTCCTTACTCTTATTTCAAAGTCTCAATTGTCTTTTAAGCCCTCACTTAAATGTTGTGAATAACCTTTGACTTGTCTTAGAATGTTGTATAACTCAAGGTTGTAAGACCAAGTATTTTATTAACACTTGTTGATTGTTCCACCCTTATCCACTTTACCCATACCTAACATAATTCTCACATTAAAGACCTTTATAACATAAGTGCATTATACGTTATTCAATCAATCTTAGAATTTCAATAACAATTCTAAGCTCAATACTTTTATTCTTACTTTAGGACATACATCGTGTTATGACCAATGATGGGTTTATCTTAGAATACTATACTATTATTCACAATTTATTGACTATGTATCTTTATCAATATCTACTAGATAACCCATTATAACTAAGTTTTCCCCCTTAACTTAATTAAGATCTACATCCGTATACTGAAATCGTAGTGTTGTAGATGCATTTTAGTATAACTTATTTGAGCTACTAAACTCAATTATCTTATCTTTAGTTCAGAATGGCCTTTAATTACAACCATCTATTAATCTTGTCATAAGTTGTTAAATTACTTTTCATCCTGAAATAACCATATTATAGTTAACTCAGACTCATCGAACTCTTACATTTAGTATCCACAGGGTATATTATTTACTTATCATAACTATATAATAAGGTGTTTTAAGATAACCTTTTATGTATCCTTACTTACATTTAATTTCCTAAATGTTATATTTTTACACACATTCCCTCCATAGGCTATGTAAACCTTTTATACTAAACTTCACTAAACTTAAGTCTTAAATACGTTTTAAATTGTTTACAAAACCTAAAAGGTTTCAAAGGTATAACTTAATAAATTAATTTCCTTTATTGTATTTAGGATGGACAATATATCTACATAAGGTAGAATTTATCAAAGAATTAATTATGGATCGTAAGTGAAACTGTTAACTATTTATAAGATAATATATTCTGAAAAATCCCCATACCTTATATTCAAATGACACATTAATATTTCCAGTGTCAAAAGGTAAATCAATATAATCTCTTATGTAACCTAATTTCATCTAATTAAAGGTTAAAGATTCTAAGTATCTAATTCTATTTATAAACCTTTTAGTAAATCTTTAACTATTATGTACAACACTTATTTATAAACTCACATCTTGAATATTAGTAATAAATGTATTTTATATGGCTAACTAATTCGAAGAAACTTAAGGATTATTATTTAGAGTAATTTCCTAATCATAGTTTACTATAGTCTTATACCATAATCCCTTTTAATGATTTTATCTCAAAATATTAATTAGTTATTACTCAATACTATAAATATTAAGAAATGATTAAATCTAGACTTATTTATCATCTTCACATTTAGATGTAAAAGTAACTCATTTACTTTATTATTGTTTATATAATAAGAACATTTAAATGTAAAAGTATTTCATTCCTTTTATTATTAATTATATAATAAGATCTATTTGTGTAACACTTTATGTAAACTAATTCCAAATATTCCTAAATTTCAACTTATTAATTCCTTAACCAAATTATAGATTTACATTGTGGTCATTGACTAAATATATACGTATATTTAAATACTGTTTATGTAAATTTTAGAAATTCAAAGATAACTAAAACTCAACCTGTAACCATAAATTAATACCACCTCATATAATATTCTTTTATTAGTATCATGTAAAGGTTTAGTTTAACTCATTAATTCCTTCATATCCCATTTTCTATAAGGTATTTTATTTATTTTATTTATTATTTATCGTATATATATATATCCTTCCTATATATTTCTCACAAGGAATGTTATTACCTTTATCTATTTTTATTGTATTTATATATATATATACATATACCTACACATATTAAGATTTATCCAGAACACTCTTTAAGAAATTCTATTGTATTTAATTATACCTAATATCTTGTAGACATATCCAAAACTTATTTATGGTTTATAAAATAAAGTATTTCCCTTAGTTTTAGTTAAACATATTAGCTTCCATATTATATATAATAAATAAAATGTAGTTTAGTTAAATTCCTTGATTCTCTATAAGTTACTTCTTAATTCCCTTTTATAAATGCGTAAAAATAATATATATATATTTGTTCCTTAGTTTATTTAAAATGTTAACTCCCATATAATATAGTAAATAAAATGTAGGATAATTGAATTCCTTAATTTATATAAGTTTCTACTTAAGTAAGTATATATACATATATGTAAATAATTTCACTTCTCTTGAACGCTAATAAAAAAAACATTTATAAACTTACTGTTATAAAATGCTAATTTAGTTTCCTTTATTTTCCACAGCTTAAAAGTTAATTAACAAACCATACTTTAATTTGATTTTACATTAAAAACTATATATTATAAGTTATCCTTATGAAAAACTCACAAACACAATTTTTAAAACCTTTTCCCGTTGCCCAAAAATTCCCAAACTTAATATACAGTAACTATAACATTTTAGACATATTATAAATAAATTTTATTTCATAAAAATATTTTTTAATTTAGCCATATAATTCCAGAAACTCCCGTAACTTGTAAAATCATAACTTATGTTTAAAAACTCCAAATCCTTAATAATTTACATCAAAATAAACTACATAAAATAAGGAATCTATGGTTAAATTTCAAGTCAAAATACATTCGGGAAGGTACTTAAATTAATTAAACAAGTTACGACTATTTACTGAATTTTACAGAAACTTAAAAACAACTTAAATCACCTGTTTTAATCCTGGCCGTCCAATCTCTTAAAACGAGATCGGACGGGCCCTGAATCCCTAGTTCATCCCCGAATTCAGAAACAATATCGAGTACTAATCTGCCTATATCTCCTAATCTACAGAACGAAATCGAATGGTTTTTGTTTCTATGGATTCGAAATTCGATTTCGGTTCTATTGGTACCGTTTTCCCCAATTTTAATGCAGAGCTCATCAAGATTCGTATTCAATTCGAACGTTAGGGCTTATATCGGTACAGACTTCAATTCGAACGAAATCCTCACAAATTCTCCTAATCTAGAGCGTAATTGACACAATTGAAACATGGGTTAGATCGGGATTGTAATACCGGTTAGCATAATCGGAGGAATTTGAAGAGAACTCACCGGAATTGCCCGAATCGAAGTGATTTCGAGATCGGTTCTGGAAAATATTCGAACTTCAGACCAGTTCGTGAAGCAACTTTCGAGGATCTATAAGTTATAGCACAGATCGAGTTAGGCTTTGTTTTTGGGCTCATTAGAAAGATGAAACTTAGATCTACACATTGATAACTAGAACTAATCCTAACTCGCATTATACAGAAAGAAAATTGACCCGAAAGTTACGAGTTTACCTCTCTGTTTCGGTATGATTTTATGTGCTGGAAAATCCGAAACTTTGAGCGACTATAACTTCCAAACGGTTATGATTCAGGCTTGGGCATAAACATAAGAATTGTAGACGGATTAGAGATCTACACAACGAGCTAAAGAAATCGAAATTTGGTTGAAAGACGAGGAAGTTATGGCATGACGAACTTTACCTGAAATCGAAGTATAACTGGAATCTGGGTTACGACTAAGAAAGGTGCCAACTTGAGAACGATTTTCCCGTTGATGTGGATGGAGTTAGGGCTTGTATGAGCTATGAATGTAAAGAGGGAATTAAGGAGAAGAGAGTGGTGAAGACGGCACTGGAAAATTCGAAGTAATGAGAGAGATATGGCCGTCACAAGTTAGGTCAAAAACGGTTGTTTGCTGGAGAAAATCAAGGAGGTAAAAATCTGCTAAGTGTTGGGACGCACGAGAGGCTGACACGTGGCACTTATGAAATTTTGGCTCTAAACTTCAAACTAGCATAACTTTGGCTAGGATGATCCGTTTTGACGTTCTTTTTATCGATCTTCATGGTTTTCCATAACCTATTTATTGGTATAGGTTTCATGGCCTAGTTTGACCATTCTCAAAAAGTCAACCCTAGCAAGGCTTAATAAGCTTTAAGGTTTCTAGAATTTTATATTGACTTTTATGTTTCAAAACAATGTTCCAACACTTCCTAAAATCTTTATAATATATTTAGAGTGTTTAATAATTTTCCCAAGATTTATTGACTTATAAATCTTATTATTAATTCATAATACTATATAATAATGTATAATAATTAGGGTTAAATAGGAGAAAACCCCTAAATAAATTTCACAATTCCATATACTAATTTAATATTCATAATCCCATATAATAATTTAATATTCATAACTCCATATAATAATTTAAATTCATAATTCCATATAAATAATTTAAACTTAATAGTATTATTAAAGGTTTAATAAAAGAAATCCCCTAAATTAATTTAAATTAGTTTAAATTAATTTAGGGGTATTTCATCTAGTTTTTTTATAAAGATTATACTAAATTATAAATTAATGAAAATAATATAGAACAATAGTTTTAATCTAGTAGTGTTTTTCTAAATTTTTATTCATATACAGATAAATAGTCTTTTAAAACTATTACTATCTATCAATTATAATAAAATATTCTACAAGGAAAAGAGCAACTAATAAAAATTACGATGTAAACTTTCAATTATATCAAAATTATTAGAGTACAAAATATTTGTAGTATTTCATAAATATCAATTATAAGTATTCAACTTGCTAAGTAATGATTAATTACAAAACTGTTTGCACAAACTATTATGGTTTGTCAGTATATCAAAGTTATTATATGTTTTATACCGTGCTTAATAATTAAAGAATAATTTTATATGCTAATATACGTTATTTTTTATTTCTTGGTATATCCAGTATTAAATTTAAATTTATGTTTTGAATTTCACTAAATATATTTAATTGAATAGAATATATTGTTTTAACTACAAATATTTGCTTACAGTCAATTATTTTATTTTTAGATAGAATTGCTTTTTCATTTCAATGATATTATTTATTCCATAAAAATTAAAATAATCTTAAGTATTAATACATTTGAAATGTTATATTAAATACTAAAATATAATCCGTAAAATTTTATTTTTATATATAACATCTAATATATTTGCTCTAAATACAATGGTTTATTTCATTATTTTTTCAAATATATGTAAAAATTTTATTTATAAAATTAATATGTATACATATTATAAATTATTTGTCACTAAAATATTAATAAAGAATAATAATTAAAAGCTATAATTAAATATCTGCATATATTTTAACTTTATTAATAAAAAATTGTTTTAAAATGTAATATAAAATTTTTAATTGTAACAATGAAAACGGTAAACGCACTGCATAAAACTTATTCAAAACAGCCAAACAAAACCGTCGCCTGCCGAACACTAGTTTTCAAAACAGCCACAAAACAACCAGCAAAACTACCACAAAACAGCCAGCCAAAACAACCAGACCAAAACTGACACAAACTACCACAAAAAACGTTGCCGAACGCAGCGGGCGTGGATTGCATAAAGGTAAAATATTTGCCTTTATGTAAAGGCTTTATATTAACCTTGGATTTAACATATAATGATGAATGATTTAAATTTGAATGTTTACTCATGTAATTAATTTTGCATGTCCACTCCTATATGTATAGGGCAACCGAAAATACTAATTAAAATGTTAATTAAAATAATGTCTATAATAGTAAATTGATTATATGAGTTTAATAAATTAATTTAAATCTATAACAAAATGAACCATATAATTTTAAAATATTAACAAAAATATGATATCATTGATTCATTGGGTCTAACGATCCTAAATCCTAACCATAAACCTTAAAAACCTGTCAAGTCAGTGGCAACATTATAAAGTATAAAACTTCAAAAAACATTACCGTACACTACAACCCTAAACCCTAAGAAAGCTAAAAATGCCAAAGGATTTTTAGGTTGTGGTGTAGCGTTTAGGGTCTAACGTCCCTTAACCCTATACCACAAACCCTTAAAACCTGCCGAGTCAGTGGCGAAATTATAAAGTATATAACAACTTCAAAAAAGATTACCCTACGCCACACACCCAAACCACCCTAGGAAAGCTAAAAACATTGAAGGTATTTTTAGGGTTGGTGGTATAGGGTTTAGGGACATTAATATACAAAAACTACTTAATATCCATTGATTAATTCAACAATCAATCATCTTTAATGATGTTATGTGTATATTGAATAAATTTTACACCTTATACAGTACATGTTCGGCTATTAGGTTAAGTTCTAGATACAGACAAATGTTAACCATAGACATTAAAAAATATATGACATGTGTGTACAAATATATATGCCACAGACTTATGAAATATTTGCCCCGAATGTATGTCGTTAATATACAAAAAGTACTCAATATTCATTGCTTACATCAAAAAAATCAATCGTCTTTAATGAAGCTTAGTATATATTGGTTGGCTAAAATTTTACAGCTTATAATGTACATGTACGGCTAATAATCCCTTACTAGCTTAAGTTTTAGATACAGATTAATGTTAGCCATTGCTTCAAACAATATATGCCATGTTTTCACAAAATATATGTGCCATACACATGAAATATTTGCCATGAGTGTATATCGTTAATATACCGAAACTACTCAATATTCATTGCTTAATTCAACAGATCAATTGTATTTAATGACACTATGTGTATATTGAATAAAAGTTAACAACATATACTGTACATCTACGACTATTAGCCATAGGCATGAAACAATATATGCCATGTGTTGTAAAATATATATGCCACTGACTTATGTAATATTTGCCATGAATGTAAATCGTTAATATACAAAAATACTCAATGTTCATTGCTTACTTCAACAAATTAATTGTCTTTAACGAAGCTAAGTATATATTGGGTTGGCTAAAATTTTACAGATTATAATGTATATGTACGGCTAATAATCCCTTATTAATTTAGTTAATCCAATGGACTAGAATAATACCTTTACGTACTCATCAAGAAATTAAATAATTTAATTAATCCAATAGACTAGAATAATGCCTTTAGGTAAAGGCAAATTCCATATCTTTATACAAACCTGCACCAAACGCAGCCTACAACATAATCCTACTAATTTCAGCAAACTAGTTTATTAATTTGTGCTATTAATTGCATGTGTCAACTTGGATATTCATACTCCCTCCGTCCCTATTTAACCTTCTCATTCACTATTTGAGCATGTTGTTTGACTTCAATATTTAACATATAAGATAACATAATTTTGCAAATCTAAGTTTTGCAATAGAATCCTCATATGAAAAACTATGTTGTAGAAATTTATTTTGTAAAATTATTTTATCATACATGTTTAATATGAAGTGGAAAAACGTGTCAAAAAGTAAACAAGAAGGTCAATATGGGACGAGGAGTAGTATGTGAAAATCGATTGTAAGTGTGAGAAAGTATCAGAGGAACAAGAGGTCGGTGGTACCACCACAAACCATTGATCCTCCTGATATAATACATGCATGAATACTTATCACTGCCATCAGTTACTATAGCAATGGCAACGGAGCCATGCATGTGTTGCATTGCAAGACGGGATTACTACGCAATAAAGTAGTATTTACTTACTGTTCCAACTTCCAACTAACTCGTTGACTATCTATAGCTCTATCATTGGGATCGATTGTTGCTGAGTCAGAAATAAAAATTAAGGGACATGTAAAAATTACAAATAATTAGAGGGTTATAAAAAATTTGGTTTACACTATATTTTTGTATAATTCAACACATTGAGGGGTCTTTTACTCCCTCCATCCCCCACTAGCCCCACCCTGGCTAGAGTTGAAAGTGAAATCGGTTGTTGTTGTCACCACGATCATTTGGTGTCATTACCGGGATCGCTTGTTGTTGTTCATCGGAGGATGAGCAAAGGGCGATTTCATTGTTTTTTTTTGCTGTGATTTGCAGCAATGAGGACAGAGATGGTATGAGCAACAAAGAAGTGCTCTTCCAAAGGGATGTTGCATGCACCGGTTGTCTGTCACATATTTTAGCTTTTAGGTTGTCCAGCTATTATTGCATCAGACCATGAGGTTTTTGTTGCTACAACAGTCGTACTTCTTCTTGATTGTAGGTTTGGATGGGATATCTATATGTTACTCGGTCGTAAGGCAAATCCTAAAAATTAATAAACAGCTCAAGTCTTAAAAAAAAATATTTTCATGCTATAATTTCTTTTTTATTTGTCTATGCATTAATGACATAATTAGTTGATAACTAAGACCATGATTATCAATGGTTCTTAGAGGTTCTTAGCTAAAAAATAAATAGAAAAATATGAGGTGAAGGAGAGAAGGGGAAGAACTTTAGTTTTAGGTTCTTTGGGAAGAACTCTTAAGAACCCAAAAATGGGACCCACCATTGTTTTTCTAATTATAATATGTTAAATATAAATAGTTCATTTGATACATTTTAAAATCTTAATATTTTAAAAAATTAATAATGATATAAATAAATTAAATATATCAAAATTCTTAAAATTTCAATCTCTACAAAATGAGATCCATATTTACTATGTTTTTCATATTTTTAATATATATATATATATATATATATTTTGTTAATAATATTAATTATAATATTTTGAGTGACAAATAATAAAAAATTACATTAATAATATATATGAATAATTGATTTTATTTTTGTTTCAAAATATAATAAACTTTAATCATTAATAAAATATTAAGTTACGATTATTTGTGTATTATTGAAAATAATAGTAATAACAATTAAAAATTCATTTTTATATCATAATAACTAATAAGTAAAAAGTAAAATGACATGGTAATTAGAGAGAGTTATAAACTAAAGTATGAGTTCTCTTGATGTTGGTAAAAAAGATATAGATTCTTAAACTGATATGGCAGTGAGAGAATAGGAAAGAGAGTGCTAAGAACCCAAATTGGGTTCTTTGATAATCATGCTCTAATGCTACCACTATCCTCGAATGTAAATTCACCAATACTTTATATTCTATAGGTTTCTTTGAAAAAGTATTTTTTTCTTTGTTTTTAAACTAGCTTCACCTTATGAACAATATCCTATAAATACCTCTAGATAGACCACATGCATCCTGCATTAATTTGCTGTGAGGCAAATAAAAAGGAGAGAATATCTTCCCAAATAGAGAAAATATATCACATCAACTCGATCATCATCAAAAAAATGAAACCAATTGCAATACCACTACTCCATTTTATGTTAATTGGCTTCATCCTAATCTCGATTAATGTGAGGAGAGTGAGATCTCTTGATCCTAAATCACACGCTTTCGAAGTATGCTATGAGGAATGTGTGATGGCTTGCGGACTCGGCGCTCCCGGAGGGGTAGCATCTTGCATGGTTTCGTGTAGTGATTTTTGCAACAAGTGTAAAGCCCATTGTTCCCTATCCACCAGCAGCTGTAACAACAACAACGCTATAGCAAAAGTTGCGCACAGCAATGCCAGCCCAGTAAGTAATTCATCCTTCATCACAATTTAATTTGTACATTAATTGGAAGTTAATTACTTCTAAATATATATATATATATATATTATATATATATATATATTTCATTGACCAATCTTATATATGCCGCAGGTGAAAAAGTAGAACTTTATGGAGAGATTATTGCCAATTGTGAAAACAAATCCGACAAGGCTTACAAAAGGGTTCAGGATTTAGCGGGTGTGGGTGAGAAGTACTCTCCCCCAAGCTAGCTAACGATGACGTACAATTAATGCTTTCTTAATAACCACATATGATGTATGTGTATGCCCTTGGTCTTCCGTAATTATGCAATACTTTGAATAATTGAGAGGGAGATATAGAGGAGGGAGGGAGAGCTTGAGGATACTTATCGACTGAATAATGTAAAATGTTCTATATCAGTATATGTAAGCCACTAGCAAAAGTATTAAGTATGAGAAATTACCATCAAACTATAGTTTACTCCAATAAAGTAATTTGATATAATGCACTATACATAGTGTCAAAGATGGGTACGTAGTTGAGTTGATAGTGATACATACACTTGTGACAAAAGATCGATCGCAGACTTTAAAGTAAATATATAATGCACTATACTTAGTTTCAAAGGTAGGGTACTTGAGTTTGTTACACTTGTGATTGTGACAAAAGAATGTAGATTCGTTCTAGAACAAAGCCCCCATATACATTTTCCTTGTGAGTATAGCATGAGAACCCAATTTGATGACAACTCGGACGACGAAAGAAGAATTAGGGTATTAAGAAATGGGATCTCCATCCAAGTGTCTAAACTCCAGATCCTTTTTGGGCCAAATATATACGGGTCCTCTATGTGATCTATGGCCTACATATCTGGTCTAATATTAACCTTATTCCATTTCTTGTTTATGTTACACTCCAAATCTACAATTTATAAGCCAAAAATTTCTGATTGTGTGTCGCTTAGGTAGCCTGATTATAATATTATTTTTTTTAGATTAGGTGCATAGCAGCACTACAGAGGTGTGGGATACACCAATTCGACCGGCGGAGTAGTGTGACGGACACAAAATTTCCGTCACTGACGGATAAAATCCTGACCATTCAATTATTTGTATCTTTTACTCCGTTCTGAATGTTGTCTCTAACAAAAGTGGGATGATTAGTTTATTAAAACATAAAATTAAAAAGTAGGATGATGGAATACTCATTTAAATATGATGTATTGACGGTTTCGTTCCCTTTTTCCAATTTTTAGTTTTAATAATATAACCATAAAAGTCATTTTTTGTAAAATAAAATTTTAGTCGATTAACAAACATATTTAAAAATTGTTTCAACAACTTTAGTTACTGAAAATACAAGATCCGAGTTAAGTTGTAAAAAATCAAAACATAAGGTACAACCGTCTAATGGCTAGATATGTGAAGCAGATTTGGGACATAACTATAATTTCCGTCGCGTGACCGAACAAATATTGACGGTTGGATCAATATATTATCGGTGAGAGGAGCATATTAGGTTAAAGGAATATTTCAATTTTGTCAAATAATAAGTAAAGCACATTTTAAGAAGGAGAAAAAAGAAATGTACATAAAACATAAAGTGTTTCTCTCACCGTATCACTTTGTGACGTAATCTTTAATTGTGTAAACTATTAAAATACTTCTAAAATTAGATACTAATTAACCATTATTATTTTAATAGAATTAGGTGGATAAATGTCATATACAGTAAAATACAAAGCCAAATATCAATTTGTAGAGTTATATGTAGTATTTATATAGTTTACAATGTAAATATTATAGTAAAAATAATAATGCAATAACATCACCTGATCAAAATAATAATATAATAATATCACTAAAAATAGTAATAACAATTTTAATATAGTAGATACAATTATTAAAAGATATATGATTAATTACTATTATTATATAATTTTACGATAGTTTGTATATCTAGAGAATTGATTAAATACCTTCAAAGATTTAGCTAGATCATTTTGTGATTCATTTTTATATCTTTATAACGTTTTAAACTCTTGGTAGGTTTTTAGGGTTTGTGTGGTGTAAGGTAATCTATTTTGAAGCCGTTCTATACTTTGCATTGTCGTCAGTGACTCGACAATTTTTCAGAGTTTGTGGTGTAGGGTTAAAGTCTAACTAAACCCTACACCACAAACCATGAAAATGCCTTTGACGTTTTTAGCTTTTCTAGGGTGGTTTTATGGTTTGGGATGTAGGGTAATATATTTTGAATCCATCTATACTTTATATTGTTGTCGGTGATTCATTAGATTTTCAGGGTTTGTGGTTTAGGGTATAGGATCTAAACCCTACACCATAAACCCTGAAATGTCTTCGACATTTTAGCTTTCCTAGGGTGGTTTTTAGGGTGTGTGGTGTAGGGTAATCTATTTTGAAGCCGTTCTATAATTTGTATTGTCGTCACTGAGTCGACAGTTTTTCAGGCCTAAACCCTACACCATAAACCCTGAAAATCCATTCGACGTTTTTTGCTTTCATAGGGTGGTTTTAGGGCGTGTGGTGTAGGGTAATCTATTTTGAAGTCATTCTATACTGTATTGTCGTCACTGACTCGACAAATTTCCACACCACAATTATAATTAACGTTTCCAACGTTTTATATAAAGCTGTCCACAAATTCAGATAAACGTTTCCACGTGTTGATTTAATGTTTCCATGTTTCTACAATTCCATGATTATCTATAACGTTTCCACGCCACGATTCCATATAAACGTTTCCACTGCATGATTATATATAAACATTTCTATAATTATATATGATGTTTCCATGACACAATTATATATAATATTTCCACCGTTATACATAAAGGAGTCCACGAGTTCAGATAACATTTCCATCTTTTTATTTAAACATTTCCACATTTTTATTTAAACATTTCCACGTTGTTATATATACGTTTCCACGTTTTTATCTAAACGTTTCCCTGTTTCTACGATTCCATGATTATATATAATGTTTCCATGACATGATTACATATAAACATTTCAGTAACTATATATGAATGTTTCAATGCCACAATACTTTTCCACGATTTATATAAACGTTTACACGTCATGATTACATATATACGTTTACACAATAATATATTCCATGCCACAATTAAATACAACATTGCTATGAAACATTTCCACGCCACAATCAAGTACAACGTTTCCACCGTTATGCATAAACATATCCACGAGTTTATATAAACGTTTCCACATTTTTATATAAACGTATCCACGAGTTTATATAAACGTTTCCACGTTTTTATATAAACGTATCCACGTTTCTACGATTCCATTATTATATATAAACGTTTCCACACTATAATTATACATAACATTTCCAACATTATACATAAATTGAATTGTTGGAGTCGACTTTACATATATTAACATTTAATTTTTATATATGTTCTACACGATAACTTATAACATGAAGGTTAAAAAATTAACATGCAATATTTTTTAAAAATATTGTACATCACTTTTTTTTTTAATTTCAAAAATAACATAAATATTAGCTTGGTATTTTTTATATTAGTAATTAACTTATTTTTAATCGATTGGTGTATTTTGAATTGCTACACTCCATTTTTTACATATTTGTATTTACTACAAATATTATAAGATTAGAAAACTATAATACAATAGCAATATCATTCAGTTTTTTTCTTTTAAAAAATATAAATAATTAACTTGGTGTTTTGCATTAATGCAACTTTAAAAAAATTCAATCGACGATATATGTTCATCAACAAATTTTATCAAATTAAATAAATAATATTTAATAATCATATATACATATGAATATAGTCAAGTAATTTTTTTATACAATTAGTGAATTATTTTATTAATAATTATATTATTAAAAGGACAAATAATTACACTCTAACATTTTTAAAATGAAAAAACAAAAACAAATTCATATAACAACGTCCAATGACAAACAAAAACATTGATGGTGATATATAAGATATACACCCGTGATTTACATTGAAAAAAATATATTATTTATTTGATTAAGCATTAATATACTCTCTATTATTTATATATAAAAACAACAAATATAATATTAAACATTATTATTCAATAGCCACATAATCACGTGAAAATTTGTAGAATTAATAAGTTATGCTCCAATGATTTGAACCAATGTCAATGTAAAAGAAAAAAAATAAAAAATTCATACATGTGCCTTTTAGCGTACCTGTTGATAAAAAAAACAATTCATCATATTATGTATATCAGCTACTGCTGTATAAAAAAAAGTTTTAATCAGACTTGCAAATTATTTCACCCACTCCGCGTTAAAAAAAAGTAAAAAAGTTTCCGTCGGGGACGGAGAAATGGAGTCCGTCACGAAATCCAACCCAAACCAGTCCTACAGGCGGGAGAGTCGATATAGGCTAAAGCCTATTTAGACAAAATAAAGCTAAGGGCATCCACAATAGTTTTAATTTTCTTAACACATTCCTAATCTTATCTCTCTTAATGAACAACCAATAAACTATCACTATTTAGATGTGAGATAAAATATGAAAGAGAGAGATACACATAGGTGAGTCTAATATGTCATAAAAAATGGGGTTCTTATTTAAGCACCTTGGAGAGAGAAAATGGGTGGAATCCACACAATTGTAAAACATTTCACATATGTAACCGTGTCAAGAACACCTATTGTGGATGCCCTAATATTCTAATTAGCTACAAAAGTGATAAGAAAGAAGAGTAAACAAACATGGGGAGCAGTATTAAACAAACGACACTAATGGGATGCTAGATTTTTGATAATAAAAGGGATGCTAGATAGACAGCGTCTACGATTAATTGTTTTCATGAGGTGGGTCTCCATTATCCCCACTAAGATTGCTTTCGATATTTTGATATCTTTTTTCAGAAGAGCCCATTTATCTGGGCGCTATGAAATATTCTCGAGCGATAAGTAATATCTATAGCTAGGAGAAAGTTAAGATTTGAAAAAAAAAAAATTAGAAATCACCAAAACATAAAAACTTTATCTAGTAAGAAAAGGTAAGTAAATTTATAAGAATAATAGCTGCAAAATTAAATTTTGTATCGTCTCTCTAAGCTACATGAATTTCGACAGATCGCCGCCAATTAAAATATAAAATATATATATAACGGCAGCAACAAAATTTAACACGACATTGGTTCTGTTTTACAATTCTTGTAATTATCCTGTTAATGAAAGGTGCTTCACTTGTCATTGATCTAGTTTATCACTGTTGTTATTAGTTTACGTTTAAAAATATAGCTAGATCACACAACATATATAAAGTTTGGATTGCACCAATTAGATTGGGTAAAAAGCCCACTACAATTAAAAATAAAATAATAATTTGTGGTACTAATGATTCGTTTTCTTGTACCCGATATTCTGCAGCACTCATTGATGGTGATCAATTATTTAAATTCGTAACTAAAAGACTGTTCCTGCATTCACTAGAGTAAGACTATTAACAAATTTAATAGTTTGTCAATACAAAGGAGGACATTACATTACATTAGGTTACTTGATTATTCGACCATCAAGATCAGCATTCATCGATCATATCTAATTAAAAAAATATACGTATACGGTATAACTCACATCGTAATACGTGTCAGCGTAATGCCTGGATGATTAATAATAGTATAATTAATTTAATTAAACAATCCTTAATTAAACGCATCTGAATAGTGTCGTATTGGGGATAGACAACGAGACATATTAGTTAGAATCAAATCAGAATGTATTGCATGTCTATCGCGGATGTTGTCGAATCATAATTGATGTATGGTAGATAGACCATATCTGTCGTATATTACTCTCATGTTTTATTTGTATAAAGTAAATCGATCAGATTCCTTACGGATACATAATTAATTAGGTAGCCTAATCACTTTTAGGGAAACATAACAAAGAATAGTAATATGATCACTCACCAAATTAATTTGACGCCTAATTCCTAGATGGCATCTTTATTATATATACATATCTTCTCCTAGCAAGAAATTCATTAATATATATCACACGAGATAAGATGAATTAAAATTTTTTGCATGGCAGTTGTAATTAAGTAGCTCTGTTTACAATCCTGTAATAATCAATTATGTAAATGGGACAAGTTTCATTATCCTGACATGCGCCCCTAGTTTACTTGAAACTTGAAGTTGGAAGGATGTATGGGCATCACTACTTAACTGATGATCAGGTAGCTGCTAGCTGTTAGCCAGGTAGTTTTCGCCGGTTTCTTCGTCTTCCTTCTTTGGCTCTAGGTCTAAGGGTGGGGGCTAGGGTTTTGGCTGGGTCGATTTTCTATCTGGCTTGTTTTTCCTCTGGTTGTGGCTGGGTTAGCGCTGTCTGGGTTGTGATTTGTTCTTGTTGTTCGCTCCAGTACTTTCGTCTGGGTTGTTGGTGGTGGTGGGCTCTTGTATTTGTTCGGTTCTAGTGTTTGTTTCTGCTTGCTCCAGCGCTTTGATTGCTTTCCTTGGTTCAGTGGGCTGCTTGTGCGTGGATTAGGTTGTTGAGTGTATCGGTGCTTGTGTCGTTAATGGAAATGTCCTCTCTCACTCCTTGCTCTAGGCTTGCCATTTCCCTGCTTTGTTTGGGTTTCTCTAAAGAAATTGATTTCGAAGATTATCTAGATCGAAGTGGGCTGCCAAGTGCTTCGTCTTTGTTGGCTCAGGAGGGAGATGACTTTCTTCTCTTCCATCTGAAAGTTGAGTGTTATTCTTCTGGATGGAAGGGAAGAGAAGAAGAAGATGGTTGTTGGGTATGTTCCTGGGAGTGGGATGTTTCAACATCCTTCCAAACTGGAGTCTGAATTCATTAGTGGAACAGAGCTACCCCTTGCTGGAGTGTTGTGTGAGTTTGATTAGTTCCTCAGATCCAGCAAATCTCTGTTCCTGGTCTTTGGCAAAGGGAGTAGTAAGTAAATGTTGTTATTTGGAGAAAATTGAACAAGGTGAGAGTGAAAGGAGTAATCTGCATATCAAGATACAGACAAAAAATTCAAAATACCAGAAGAAGGAAAGTCATGAAGCTTCAACCCTTAAAGGGGTTCTTGAAAAGGCAGACCTTGCCGATCAGCAAGGCTGCCCGACAATATGAATCCCTTCAGTTCCTACTGCTAGGGGATGGGTCTCCTCCTTGCAGTCTACCGGGATTGGAACTTGATGGTTGAGTTCAATCTTGCGGTGTCCCCTCCTTGTGAGACCCAAGTTACTGCAAGAAGCAAGCTCCTGGATGATGATAAAAGCTCTTGTTTCTGAGATCTGAGAAGCATCATCAGGAGCATGTGTGAAGTCCTTGTAAGGATTCGGAAGATGTACTTCTGTTGGTTTTTTTGGTTTAAGGCTATATTATTTTTTGCTATTAGCATCATTTTTGCTATTCGCTTCACTAGTTTTAACAAGGTCAGTTCAGCCTAGTCCATGTATGGTTTGGGTCTTTTGCGAGGAGGCTACTCCATGTTAGCTCCTTCGATGCGCAAGTTTTTCTTTGGGTTCTTTACAACATCTCGTATTCAGCACTATCATAGTGCTTTTAGCTAGTATCATAACATGCTCAATGCTTTGGAGCTTGTCTTTCAGGTGGGTAGCCATAGCATTGTTGTGAACTAGCATTTGAGTGGTCAGGAAGACGTTGGGGGTGATGATGACATACGCAAAGAAAGAGCTATGATGATGGAAAGTAGTAAGCCTTCATTATCTTAAGTTTAGGAGTAGTCTTACTGTCTCCTTTTATTTATATATGTATCTTTACCTTATGCTAGGTTTGTCTGGATTTGGAAGTTTGCGGCTGTTGTTCAAAGGGATTGGGAGCCTGTTCCCATCCTTGTTAAACTTTTGTCCACCCAATGAAGGGGAATGTTCTATTCCCTTATTTGGAGTGGTAGACAAGTTATGAATGAATATTTCAAGTTTGCTCAAAAAAAAAAAAAAAGGTAGCTGCTAGCTGTTAATGAACTGTATTCATTGCAGATATATACTACTATAGGTTTACGGATCCCCAGTTTCATTGAAATCATATCTTTTTATGCTCAACCAGCAGTAAGGACCATCACCCCGACTGGGTCCCACCACCACAAATTTCGAAGAATATTCAATTCAATATATATGTTGACCAGCTCCATCCCAGCAGTAAAAGAAACCTTCTATATCCTCCCCTTCCTTTTTAGCTTTCTTCAGTATATATTTCCACTCCAACATCATCAATTCATTTCATTCATCCACAACAAACAAAACCAACAATTAGCATCTTCCTCCTACTCTCTTAGTACACCAGCAGCAACTACGACACATATCTCCAGCTGCTTATCAATCAAATCATCTATCTAGCGAATCAAGAATGGGAAGGCAGGGGTTTGTCATCAAAATTAAGATCTGTATTGAGAGATGAATTCCTTCGGTAACACCAGCAGCAAACCGTAAGCAGCAGCAGCAGCGACACAATTTGAGAAGATAGACAACAGCAATGCTTCCTCATCATCATCATCGTCGTCTACGGATCTTGTGGAGCAGAGGAGTAAAGCTACAGACAGTGTACGTCGGAAGATCAAGAAGGGAGTATCAGGTAGCCCACGGAGCTACAGATCATCCGGTAATGAGAGACCTAGCATTGACGACAACAACAACGGTTCAGTAATCGGGTGTGAGTTGTCTGTTGATCATCTCTGCTGATGCTCCAACAGAATGCCGCGCTGCTGAAACTAATCAGATCCAGCCGCTTGATGACCTGGCTGCTTTCTACGCTTACTGATTTCATTTCTGTCATCGAACCATCCTGAGTCCTAGCTAGTCTGCGGCGGGCGGTGACGAGAAGAGAGAGAGAGAACAAGGCGGAAATTGATCGTAATTGTAACAGAGGATCGATGTTCAGGTTCATTATTCTAGAGGTGTTTGTTGGACGGAGCTAGGTTCTGTAAATGACTTATACGGCACCGACGGCAGATACCAAATTAAGAGGGAAATACCCGGACAAGATATTGAACGCCTATATCGAAATATCAAGATTTCATAGAAAAAACCATCAAGATGATGCCAAAATAGAGAGTATTGTGATAGCGGTATTATTGGGTGCACAAACTTTTACTGGCACAATGGTAGTAGTAGATATGTAAATGGTTTATATTGGCGAATATATTAGATGCATCTCTTCTTTAATCACGTACCCCTTATTTTCAATCTATTTTGGACATCATCTTTCTCAACGCGACCAAACATGGACTAAGTAGCGATCTAGTTAACTCAGCACTACAAAAAAATAACTTATCCATTTCTTTATTGTTATCTTCTCCTTTTCCCGTTACAATTCCTTCTCCTCCGGTCTTTAGGAAGAACTGAAGTAACCAGCTTCCACCATCATATAGAGAATTCATTTCACCTCCACATAGTATTAATATTCAATTCTCACATAATTAAAGTTGGAAACTCAGTTCAACAAAACCGACTCCAACAAATATTAATATGTTGTCCTTTAACTTTCTATGTTCACTATTTTATAAAAACATTTGCAGACTTATTTCAGATTGATCTATGTTCATCTGTTTAGCCGTATGTTTTTGTACTTTCCAAAGTTAAATCTTATGTGATATATTTTTATATCGACCTTAAACCATACAATTCACTTTATATTTACCTTAAGATGTTATATTATCAGAAGTTCCATTTATTCCGGGTGATCATTGTATTTACCTTATAATATTATAGATTTATCTTGTATGACTCACAGAATGGTATGGTAGAATGTGAACCTTGATAAAGCTATAACTTTGAACAATCAATCTTTACATTAAATTGAATATTATCACATAAACTAAATATTATTTATAATAACATTAATAACTTTTACATAATAAACGCATACTTGAACAATCTTTAAACTAAATATATAACCAACTTGAGGGGGAAATGATTTGAGTGGAAGAGGGAGTTTTGGCACATTCAAAAATTGATAAAGTAAAGAGATTATCTAAGCGGAAAGGACGGGGAGAAGCAACATACACATACATCAACCTAAGGGTCCGAGCCGAGTGGCCGAGTGTGGTCGTCGTCCGTCCGGCTTGTAGGAATGCGGCATCTTTGCACTGTTTGAATTACAATCTTCGGGTTTTGTATGCCATCCGCTCAAGTGAAGTAGAATCATGTTCTTTTTTCGTGTTGAATGGTCCAAACCACTATATCCAAATATAAAAATACAGAGTCTCAATACGCTACATATCATGTGATCGGTCAATTTACCACACCACAAACCAAGAGAGGACAGGGCGCTCACAGATTAAAACTAAACTATCATCAAATGACTAATTTCGGCGCGCCCATGCATATATGAGCAGCCCCACACCACCACACATCTTTTTTTTAAAAAAGGTCCCTCACCTCTAGTAAAACCATGAGCTATTATGCGACATTTACGATTAATCGATCACAAACGTATTGGCGATGAATTACCTACCATAATTATGGTTATTAGCTTAATTATTTATTATTTTGACAAGCTTTGTTTATTTCCTTTTTTGACAATCTGGTGTACGTGCACGCATGATTAGATTTTAGTGTTTCAGAAATTCTTTCCAAACTCGCGGTAGGTGGAGGACAATACTTTTGACGTAAGGTTTACCAATTAATCATATTTTGAGTACCATGTTTGTGACAAAAACAATTTTAATTGCATATGATGCAAATAAATTTAGAAAATCTCTTTTGGATATTGTGGAGAGCTTGGTTTTAAAATGCGCGCATCAGGCGCGCCTGATCGTTTTGGATGCGATGCGAGCATCAAAACGATCCATGGCAGCGAGGCGAGTTTATTCAGGATGCCCTGTGACGCTCCGATGCGCCCGATGCGCTCTGATGCGCCCGATACAACCCGGATGTGCCCTGATGCCGCCTTGAGTTTTTTTACCATAATTCTTCGTTTGAAGTCCGTTTTTATCTTGGTGTTCCTACATGCTCATATATCAACCTAGTTTAACCCTATGCACTTATGGTGGGTTTAGAGTATAAAAAATTCGAGAACATCAAAAATTACCTTAAAGCAAGAATGAGCCTTGTGTGTATGTTGATGTTCTTTCTTGTGTATAATTGGTGATATGATATGATTATGAGACTCATAGGGGTTAATGATCCAATCTAGAAAAAACTATATCATTAAGGAGGGGAGGAGAAATCCTTCAAGCTCTAAGGAAAAAATTGTGCTTTTTTCATCTACTTATACTAGGGCGAACTTGAGTGATGAGGAGGAAGAACTTGAAGAGGATTATTGGCTCTCCTAATGTTGAAGATGATTTAGGATCTTGTGTTGATGGCATCCAATAGGTTCATGTGGTGATATCTAAACGTAGTCTAATCATAAGTTTGTTATATTTAAAAGTTATTATTCTCTTGTGTGGTTTGATTACTTTATACTTGTGTTTGGATGTTTTTGTTCTCTTATGTTTTGGATTGAATACTTTGACACTTGATTACTTTAGACTTTGTGTTTGGAAGTTTTATATCCATTGTGTCATAATATTACTTCATATGTATAAAATGTTGTCTACAAAAATTTAGATGTGATTTTTTAGTAAACATAGCATCACAAACGGGATGCGCTCGCATCGACGCCTCACGCATCACGCATCACTTCTAGAGCCTAATCGCATCTGAGCGCATCACGCATTTTAAAAACCAAGGTGGAGAGATAGACATTTTTTCTCACCGGATGATGGACTAAGCTTCGATTTGCCGTAAGGTTATAACCAATTAATTATTAGTTGAACAGAGACAGAAAGAAAACTATGTATCTAGTATAATATATGGTCGTTCGTTCTTAATCTTCGATTTGCGGCTTTAGTGGTGGACAGGTACATAAGCTCATAGTACTTTAGATGGACCACATAACAACAACATCAATTAATATGCAGCAAAACAATGCATAAATATCAGCGTGCTTAGATTAGGTATATAGCGTGAGAGTTAGCTGTTAATGAACTGTATGCATCATCATCATCTCGACATTCACCAGCAATCCTTGATTTTGCAAATCTTAAATGAATCATTCGCTATCGAAGCCCATAGTTTTATCTTATCTCTGTGTGTGTGTTTGTCCGTTCATCCATCACTGTCTGAGTGTCTGTCTCTTGTCTCACGAGGCCTGGTCTGGGAGACAACATAGTGACAGACACTTCTATTCGCCAAATTTTAACAAATTGTCAATTATTAATTAATGCATGCACTTGTAAAATGATCATTTGCAAGGACATTTGTATAAAATATTTAAACCCCGCAACCATCAACCATTGATTCATCTACATTGACAAGTACCCAGTACCACCACATCTTTATCTCATACACAGACACCGAAAATCTAGCACCAACAGAGTTCATATTATTAATTACACTTAAAAAATGGCGAAATTGTCATCAAAGCTAAGATCCGTGTTAAAGAAAGTGAACTCCTTTGGTAAGCAAAACAGCAGGAAGAACTACACGAGTGGAGACATCATCAGCACGGTTAGTTCATCATCATCTTCATCAGTGACCACTCAAATCATCGACAAAGGAACCCCAAAAAGTGTACGTGGGAAGAAGAAGAGGAGTACCAAGTCCCGACCGAGCTACTAAATCATCCAGTGATCAGAGAGCTATTTGACACTTCAGCAAACGATGATGATGAGGGTTCAGTGATTGGGTGTGAAGTTGTTTTGTTTGACCATCTGTGTTGGATGCTCGAGGAAGAGGATTCCACTGCTGGACCTGGACATCATCATCAGCAGCAGCAGATTGATGCCCAGTTGGCTACCTTCTACGCTTACTGATTTACTACTATTAATTAAGCCCATTTCTCGGATTAGAAAGTACGTACGTAATTAGCTAGCTATAGGTGGAAGCTCACGCATGGGATCAGATTGAAACGAGTGACTTAATTGTAAAAGAGTTTGTGCAGCATTATTGGTTTGGTGGCTGAAATTGTGTCTATTCATCTTTTTGGCATGTCATTTCTCCTTTTTAAGTGGTTTTCTATATGAGAGTAATAATGATTCCACTACTACAGGAACGGTCTAACCCAACAACACATATCTAACAACACATTGTTACCGTCTACACTTATAATAAAAGCAACTGTTTAAACTTATTAGTGGTTTCCCTCACTTTCCGTAAACTGTTGGCAATTATAGTTACTGTCGCAATTAGTAAAGTAGTATTTTGTTTTTAAAAAACTGGCAATCACTGAATTAGCCAGGAAACCCTTATTCTTTTTGCAGTAGCTCTCTCCTGCCGTAGCTCCCTCTCGTCCTCCTCCCGCATCTCCCTCTCGTCCTCCTCGCATCTCCTCTCCTCGCTTATGTAATTTTTTTACACAAATCGAATCGATCTGGTAAGTAGTAACAAACAACAATCTAGATTCTCTACACGAGTAGATCTGCAAAACTCGTGTCTGTTAACCTAGCATCCTTTTCTTTCGGCTTCTCTCTGAGTAGTATAGCAGACGTTTCAACGGTAAAACGCGTCTACAAGTGACAAAGAGATAGAATGAAAGCTACCGAGCTGCACAATCAGAACAGGTAATGGATTTGGGAGCTTCAAGCTCTGGTGATGAAGTAGAGCACGGTTCAAATTCCAATGTCCTTTATGGAAGCTTGAATTCGCAAATTCGGAGAAGGCATGATTCCGCACGAAATGCTGGTGCTTTAAATGGCTCATGCTCCTCTCCATTACAATATTATTGACAGCCTGACCAACTGACTTGTATCCATGTATATTTGTTGCTGGAGTTGTGATCCTGAAGATGATAATGATCATTCCTAAATCTATTAGCGACCTCACTTCCTGTTTCAATTATCTTATCAGGGGTTTAATTCCCTTGCTTGATTGATCAGTTCATTTGTCTGCTGCTGATAAGTGTCCAAATGAGCATGATTTATAGGTGTATTTCATATATAATATTAACACTTTTCTTGCTCATTTCTCCACTTCGGTTAGTTTTCCTCTAGTTTATGTTTTATTATTATCTCACTAATTTATTGGTTTAAACATGAGGAAAACCAAGCTGGGACTAAAGTAGATAAAGAGACGAACGCGTAGACGCAAACGGCTCAGAAAACGGAGTCCAAACGAAGAATCTAGAGCCGGTCAAAGTTTGAAGGAAAATAGGCCACGGTCAATGGTTGCAACCGCCCAAGAAGTGGCGGTCCTCTCTGGTGCAACCGCCAGGCGGTCCTCTCAGCTGCTACCGCCACTTATCAGGCGGACACCACCATGCTCACCGCGAGGCGGACACCACCACCACTACCGCCACTTATCAGGCGGTCCGCCAGGCGGACACCACCACCTCTACCGCCACTTATCAGGCGGTCTTCCACAGGCGGACAAGATAAAATCGCGCCCGAACATAGTTTTCTTCCTCGCGCGACTCTGCAACTCGCCTTATCTATCTACCCCGCCGTCGCCTACCTTATTTCGCTCCCCGTCTCCAACTCCTGTCCCCTGCAATCAATGCTTCAATCAGTGAGCAATCAATGAGCTCAATCCATTCACGCGTTCCTTATCTGCTGCCTTTGCCTTTTCCTTTCCCTATTTAAACCCACGAGCTTCACCCAATAAATCACTCACGAATTCATCAATTCAATCGCTCCACTTCACCACAAACCTCACGCCATCTCATTTTCTTCTTCCGCCTTCTCCATTTTATTTATTTTACAGTCCACCAAATTCACCTCTAGCCCTACGTACACAAAATAGCAGAGTGAGACGGAGTGATTACGGATGATTTCTATTACTCTCGTCTCTGTCTATCTATTTAATATGTTAGGCTAGTTTACATACGCTCTGGGAATGGTTATTATATGTTTGTATTAATTATGCTATATTTTTACTGGTTTAATTTATATACAGTTGTTACGCTTAAAGGTTATCTCGCACCTTTTTAATAAATGTCATGAGTTTATTAAATTGCTTTCCTAAGTCTATTTTGATCAGACCAGGTGATAAATAGACAGGTTAATTAAGCCGTAAAACTGGAGGAAACTTGTTATGATTTAATAAGTTAGTATTCAGTTGCAAATGTAATTCCTCAATACTCCTCTGCCGTTCGTAGGCTTTTGCTTGAACCTTGATTAGAACCTTGCATTACAGGTGAACGAGTTCTTATGAGGCTATGACTTAGTCCTTAAGATAATTACAGGAACCTTGCCAAATTATTAAACCAGTAGAGATAGCTTAATTATGCAGATTATATTAACCTGACCCAGAGTTCCATTTTATTTATCTGTCAACTTAGTTTATTTTATCTTTCTTTTTATTTATTTTACAAGTCAATTAATCCCCCCCTTTTGTGACACGCTTAGGTACTATTATATGTACATTAGTCCCACGGTTCGACATCCGGTTGCTTACATTTTCACTATACTACTGCGACCGGGATTTGTTTGCAGCCCGACGTTATTTTTGGGTTTTAATTTCTTTCTTTATGTTAATTACACCTGTTCTAACCACTCATTTATAACGTCTGCAAAATGGCGCCGTTGCCGGGGACTAGTTTATTCTAGTCCCTAAGCCCCGGATTATTCACTTGTACTATTAGAATATTTTGTTTATATATTTTTGTTTTGTTTATTTATATTAATTATCTTTTATATTTTGTTTATATTATTATTATGTTTGTTAATTATTATATATTACTATTATTGTTATGTTTGTTTTTTCTAATCATCTTATTTTGTTTATAGTGTTAGTGTGTTTGTTCTCTGTTCGAGTGAGTTCGTTGAAAAAAAAAAAAGAGAGAAGTGTGTCCGCCTATTTCGGACGCGGTCATACACGCGGACGCACCAGCCTTGACCGCCCACTCGTCCGCCCCCACAAGATGCGGACGTCCATGCGGACCGCCCAGTTCAGCAGCTAGTCGACGAGGTTCAAAAAAAAAAAAATTTCAGTTCCTGCTCCAGCTCGACCCGAGAAGAACGAGCTCGCGCGAATCCAGTCCATATCCAAAATTGCTCCAGCTTCTTTATTTTTTTCCACCGAACCACTTATATTATGTTTGTTTCTAATCCTTTTATTTTTTAATCTGTTTCAGTAATCTTGTTTTATATTAAAAAAAAAAAGCACAAAAAAAAATTGTACACGGCAATGGAAGAAGCGTTTGAATACTGGCAGGATTTATACTGCTCTGAATGTGGGGGAGCTCATGATTTTGAGGATTGTCTGATAGTCCAAGAGCAACTCTGGTTAGAAGATCAACCAGACTACCTGGAGAGAATTGCTCAACTATTGGAGCAATCAAAGAGCGAAACAGTTCATGAGGTAGAACACTCCACTACAGACGAGCCACTCATAGAGACCCCTCCCTGTCAAATCAATTACCGCTATTTTCCCTCCTTCTCTATAATATACCCAGACAATGAGGATACTTTTATCCTCGAGAATGAAGAGAAGGAATTGCCATCACCTCCCACCAATATATCCAAACAAAACGCCACTATCACTTTCAAAGAATTAACTTTCTCTGAAGATGATAACGAGCGTTCTTTCTACGAGCCTCACCTACAAGAGGAGGAAGTTTACATCCTCCAATTTGAGGAAGACAAAGCATCACCGCCGGGTCTTCTGTTAGAACTACGTTCCCGGCATTACCTCCTCAAACACCTGATTTTGTGGAGTATTAATTTTCTTTTTTATATGCCGAGGTAACGTTTTGTTTTGATCCAGGATAACGAGCAGGCGTCTAGCCAAAGACGTTAAAGAAGGGCAGCTTCCTGGGAGGCAACCCGGGTGTACTTTTATTTTATTTGCTTTTATGCTCTTTTAATTTTCAGGTTCTCTTTAAATTTTATTTTTGCTAACTTTTAACCCCGTTTGTAGTATGGTTGATTCTAGTGTCTTCTGCAGGTGCACCTCCATGTGGATACCGCAACCAAGCTACGCTACTTGAGGCTGAAGCTCAAGTGTGGGGGAACTCCTTTTACAACTAGCAAAAATAATATCAGGGGAGTACCAGTTTCTTTAATTATGTTTTTATTTAAATAAAACTGCAGAGGAGCGTTTATGTGCTAAATGTTTATTTGTGACCTTTGTGTTATCTCTATTTTATCTACTTACCGAAAAGGTCTTCTGAAAGCTTCCCTTGTTTTTCTGGTGAACAATGAGGACATTGTTCAATTTAAGTGAGGGGGAGTGTACCTTTTCGGTAACATTTTGTGCTTAAATGTTTAATCTCTCTGCTTATCATGCGTTTGTCCAATTCAAATATTATGGACCATTTTATGTAGGTTGTTCTCTTTAAAGAATAAATATTGTTATGAATTGTAGGATAAATTGTACAAATTTTAAAATTTTGATTACTTTTGAGGAGCATTTTATATGCGGTGTGACCAAATAATCTGCAAATGGTTGGATTTTATTGCTCAGGGTTTCTTTCTATCTTCTCTCTTAGGGATTGCTAAGGGGTGCTTTTCTGTTAAAAAAAAAGAATACAAAAAATAAGAGACTTGCGAGACACCATTGGTAACCAACAAAGAGAGTTGAGTGTTCTTAATACAAAGGCGTTATGCCTACATTTTCTCATCTCTTATACAAAAGTGAAACAAATGCATAAATCTATTTTTCCTTTTGTTTTCTCCTCAATGCCCGTTCTTGAGAGAAGTTGGCCATGGTAAAAGTTCTCAAAGTCACCTAAAAGAAACATTGAAGTACCTTGGATCATACCCGAAACTCTATATTTTATTTTTACCCTGAGCACACCTATGCCACCAGCAGTTAATTTTTCACACTCCTCAATAAGTTTAAAGATCATGTTTATCCTACCCTTCATAATAATATTTGTTAGTATTGAGCATTCCCTACTTGGGTACGTAGTTTGCTTGAGGACAAGCAAAAAGATAAGTGTGGGGGTGTGATAAGTGTCCAAATGAGCATGATTTATAGGTGTATTTCATATATAATATTAACACTTTTCTTGCTCATTTCTCCACTTCGGTTAGTTTTCCTCTAGTTTATGTTTTATTATTATCTCACTAATTTATTGGTTTAACATGAGGAAAACCAAGCTGGGACTAAAGTAGATAAAGAGACGAACGCGTAGACGCAAACGGCTCAGAAAACGGAGTCCAAACGAAGAATCTAGAGCCGGTCAAAGTTTGAAGGAAAATAGGCCACGGTCAATGGTTGCAACCGCCCAAGAAGTGGCGGTCCTCTCTGGTGCAACCGCCAGGCGGTCCTCTCAGCTGCTACCGCCACTTATCAGGCGGACACCACCATGCTCACCGCGAGGCGGACACCACCACCACTACCGCCACTTATCAGGCGGTCCGCCAGGCGGACACCACCACCTCTACCGCCACTTATCAGGCGGTCTTCACAGGCGGACAAGATAAAATCGCGCCCGAACATAGTTTTCTTCCTCACGCGACTCTGCAACTCGCCTTATCTATCTACCCCGCCGTCGTCTACCTTATTTCGCTCCCCGTCTCCAACTCTTGTCCCTGCAATCAATGCTTCAATCAGTGAGCAATCAATGAGCTCAATCCATTCACGCGTTCCTTATCTGCTGCCTTTGCTTTTCCTTTCCCTATTTAAACCCACGAGCTTCACCCAATAAATCACTCACGAATTCATCAATTCAATCGCTCCACTTCACCACAAACCTCACGCCATCTCATTTCTCTTCTTCCGCCTTCTCCATTTTATTTATTTACAGTCCACCAAATTCACCTCTAGCCCTACGTACACAAAATAGCAGAGTGAGACGGAGTGATTACGGATGATTTCTATTACTCTCGTCTCTGTCTATCTATTTAATATGTTAGGCTAGTTTACATACGCTCTGGGAATGGTTATTATATGTTTGTATTAATTATGCTATATTTTTACTGGTTTAATTTATATACAGTTTGTTACGCTTAAAGGTTATCTCGCACCTTTTTAATAAATGTCATGAGTTTATTAAATTGCTTTCCTAAGTCTATTTTGATCAGACCAGGTGATAAATAGACAGGTTAATTAAGCCGTAAAACTGGAGGAAACTTGTTATGATTTAATAAGTTAGTATTCAGTTGCAAATGTAATTCCTCAATACTCCTCTGCCGTTCGCAGGCTTTTGCTTGAACCTTGATTAGAACCTTGCATTACAGGTGAACGAGTTCTTATGAGGCTATGACTTAGTCCTTAAGATAATTACAAGAACCTTGCCAAATTATTAAACCAGTAGAGATAGCTTAATTATGCAGATTATATTAACCTGACCCAGAGTTCCATTTTATTTATCTGTCAACTTAGTTTATTTTATCTTTCTTTTTATTTATTTTACAAGTCAATTAATCCCCCCTTTTGTGACACGCTTAGGTACTATTATATGTACATTAGTCCCACGGTTCGACATCCGGTTGCTTACATTTTCACTATACTACTGCGACCGGGATTTGTTTGCAGCCCGACGTTATTTTTGGGTTTTATTTCTTTCTTTTATGTAATTACACCTGTTCTAACCACTCATTTATAACGTCTGCAGCTGCTCAACTTACTTAACCGTCCTTCTATTTATTTTTGCTTATGAAAGCAAACAGCTTTCAGTGAAGCTGCTGACTTTGGTGTTTTGATGATTTATAGAGGTTGATGGGGAAGGTTGCTTCTGATAAATGCCACAAGTGGGTTTTCAAAGAGCTAGCCTTCTGAAGTTGAACCAAATGTTGCCAACTAATGGTAGAGTTCTTTTGATGCGGTACTGTTAATGCTCTTTCTGTTGTATTAAAATGATATTTGAATTTGAATACGGATGGATGATTCTGATTCCTTCTCTTTTTCAGTTTACCATGATGTTGGGTCCTTGGGGTAAAAAAAAAAAAAATCCTTTATGTTTTGACTTTTTGATTCTTTATTTCTTATGGAAAAAAAAAATTTATTCTTTATAAGATAGTGGGTGATGAAAAGTTATCGACCCCTTGGAAACTAGGTGATGAGAAGTTATTGATCTGCTTGGATTAATATTTTGATACTAGCACCTATTTTGCCACGTTCTTAGGATATATATGTGATACTTGGTGGTGATTCTGATTCCTACTGGTACCTATCATAACTCTTTTTAGCTTGCTCCATTTCTTACCTCATGTCAAAGAATTTGATCATCATAGTTATGTCACAGATCAAAGAGGTTTGTTGCTTCTCACGCATTGTCAAAAAGGAATACTAATCCTATAAAGCTTCGCGCCCCAGGATATTGTAGGTTTAAAATGCATGATGTTATAGTTATCCTTGGCATTAATCGTGGTCTTTTCTCTTTGTCCTTTTGATCTAAGGATTAGGATATACGCTTTTTTGACATTGATAACCACGGAATCCCTTATAACTGAGTTTATTATCTGTGATGCTATGTACTACAAAATAAAAACTTTTTGGAGTTCTCTAGTATTGAGAGCTATATTGATTCAGCATCTCCTGCAACAGAACTGAGATGGAATTGAACCACCACCGCCTGGATGCTACTACTACGGACTAGGAGTACACTATGGGAACAAGATTAACACAAAGCAAGTACGTTTTCTTTTTGGTACACAATTTTTGAGTGAAAATAATGCAAAGTAAGCAAGTTCTCACTATGAATAGAACTACTATTTATTAGTCAGTACTGACATCAATCTGGTTTATGGTTTGGAATCCGTGTGAAGTAACCTCTTTGTAACCTGCATCAATTAGAACCTGGCCTTATATGGTTTTGTTTATAGTAGTGGTCTATTATGTACCTTGGTTTGTTTAGCATTTTACAATTGGTTCTTGTGTAAATTATTTGCATATAACTTATTTGTTTGTGAAATCAGGATTGTTCTTTCTATAATATTATGGATTGACATCTATATTTACTAGGAGTACACCATTTAGTACACCTCTTAACTCTCATATTTGCTCCTGAAGTGTTATGAAACAGAATCCAGCTATATGTATGACGTTCAATTGGTATCTTATATTTGCTTGATATCAGAAATACCTTACTCGTTTTAAAGGCTGTAATTTGTGTCATCTGATCATTCTTTTAGGAATTTATGTTGTACCAGCCCTATATTCACTAAGCAGTTATATCTGTAGGAGGATTTTTCATTTGATGCATTGTTTGGGAATTTGGTCAATGAACTGCTTCCATCTTTCCGTGAAGAATATTTAGAAACAAGTGGACATGGGATGGGAGTGATGTATTACCAAACAGACGCATGCCTTCTGATGCTACGAAAACAACTCGGGGGTTATCCATGCCATTATTTCCTGAAGTAGATGCCCTGCTGTCATTGTTCAGGGATTCATTTCGAGAGTTGATTGATATTCAGCAACAGGTAGTTTGTTCAAACTCCTTGGGAGTGTTAAAAATTATTTGATTTTTTTTTTTCTCCGTATAACTTATTTGTGTTTCTTCTCTTTCCAATCAACCATATTTGGTGAACAGATCGATACGAGACTTGATGATCTTAAAAAAGAGGTTTGAGTTTGGTAGCTTGTTTGGCTGTTGTGGCAATATATATTTTCTATTGCCTTTTGTTTGACTGATGATTTTTGTATTATTATCATAGTTACCTTGTTAAAGGTTGGATTGTAAGGTTTGTTATCCCTTGCTGTTGTTGACAAACATGCTCTTTTTTGGCGAGGTAAGAAATTTGATGAGAAAGACAAGTGCAACACTATGTATGTGTTTATGTTAAGCATTATATTATTTTTATCACTTCTGTTTTTACTTCTACATTTCCGAGCTATGAATCTTTCTCACCAGCTGTATATATAAAAAATTAGTAAAATAAAAAAAGTCAACAAGGAGAAGCTTAAAGAAGCCTCGTGTTGCAGGGATCAAGTCATTCGTTAGAGTTTTCATGAACAGGTAGGTATTAGTTGTTTGTCCTTCAGCTGTTGTAGTTGTGAAATATCTAATGCATTAAGCTGTTTTTCTGTCTGATGCCTTCACTCAGCATCTCAAGCAATTGATTATTAGTTTACCATGCTTTTGTAGTCTATCTTCAGTAATATCAAGCAGCCAACTCAAGCATGATAGTCCACAAACTTTTGTTTATGTTTGGGATATTTGTCTATCACATATGCAGATTTATTTCTCTGTTTTTTTTATCAAGTATTATGTGGAGCTCTAATTACAACAACGTTGGATATTAAAACTGTATGGCTCAATTTCACGATTACCGTGAATGATAAGTTATTCTACCACTCATGGACCAAATAAGTCTCAGTTACTTTCATTCATCCTGCTGTAATTTGTTGGTGGCCATGACAGTGAGGTCTATGAGAGCTCTCACTTCTTCAATAAAAAACTTGCTGCTTTTCAGTGGATCAATTCCGCCATCCAAATGACAAGATATACTAATTAAAATCCACGAAGACACTTTATTACTATTATGAGCATTCTTCAAGTCTCCTCTGCTAATAACTTAGGTTTAGTTTCTAATTAGCTTATAAAATTATTTATTGATTGAACCTTTATGACTGAAAATCTAATGGTCAAACTTTTATGATTGCAAGGTTTTCCATCAGCTTCAGATTTTTGTCTCTCTTGTCTTGTTGTGTTCTATAAGAACCATGAGGATAAGTGAACATTTGACGAGACATGATCCTTTTTCAGGCATTAATTGGTTAGTTAATTACCTCTTAGCCATCTTGCTTCAACCGTAAAGCAATGCGGATTGAGTTATTCTGTCTTGCTGATTTTGATGAGTGACCAATTCCTTGATTAGACAGCAACGAGACAACCAAGACTATGCTAGAATTTGCAGCCCATTTAATGGAGAAAGCGAGGAATCTGATTCAGAAAACATTTCAAGAAGTTCAGATGCACAAGAAGCTCAAGATGTTCAAAATGTGATCTTTCCGCCACTTAATCACTCCTCTCGTGTGTCATCTTATCACATTGTCAATAAGTGGTTATTTGAGAGTGTCTTGCAAAGTTTTTTTTGGATAATCTACGGTTGTAGCTTGATTTTAGTAGTTGATTTTATATGCTTAGAAATTATGTCTTTTATGTTTGTGCAGGAAATTCCGGCTCAAGGAACCAACGCCAGCCTCCTAAGACATGAACCATCTTAAGGTAATGGCTTGGTATAGTATATTTTTTCAATGGTTTACACAGTCTTCCTCCTCTATGTTGATGATTTAACAGACTTGAAAATTAGAGAGCTATATTAGATCATGCTCGAACATTGTTTAGGGAGTTGTAGGATGGGATTAACACCATGCTCTAAATAAGATTCCTAGGTGGCTTGGTGTTAGTATGTGAAGAATACTCCTCTGGCTAAATGTGGTTATTTTGAATGAAGATGATTGAAGATCAAAACAGGGTCTTGGAAATTAGTCTGTTAATACTGGTCGCTAGTATATACAAACTTAGAATCTCTTTCAGTCGCTTTAATATTTCCTTATTCTTTCTAATGTAAATTTCTGTATAAGTTGTGAATTGCATATATTTGTGTCCCGAATTCTTACTGGTGAATCAGGTTTCTTTCCCTTCTGTTCATTACTCTTCTAGATATTAGGCTGGAGTAATATATTTTTGGTATGGCTTGCATCTTTCTTTGTTTTATTAAGTTGTTGAATTGAAAAAACTTTGTTTTTATTGTTTTCTTTCTATTGCAGGAAGGGTCTAGCCAGATTGTGATCTCTTGAAGAGGTTTTTAATTGATCCAATTTAGATTTTACAAATTTGTAATGTAAAATCTTTCGTACTTTAAATACTACTCTCATTATGAATTGTGTTTTATGTTTGGATTCAGTTGAATATCAATGAAATGCAATTATATTTCTTGATTTTGTAATCAAATTAGTTATATTTCACTTGTTATTCATATTAATGTGTAGATTAGAGAATGAGTGTTGGAAGAATAGTGAGTGAGTGTAGGAAGAGAGTGTTGGGAAAGTGTGGTGATAATGAGTGCTAACTGAGTGATGGGAGAGTGTGTGTCTGAGTGTTGTGAGAGCGTTGCGAGAGTGTTGTGAGAGTGTTATGAGAGTGTTGTGAGAGCGTTGCGAGAGTGTTGTGAGAGCGTTGCGAGAGTGTTGCCGGAGCGTTGTGAGAGTGTTGTCAGAGCGTTGTGAGATTGTTGCCAGAGCGTTGTGAGGGTGTTGTCTAAGTGTTACGAGAGTGTTGTCTAAGTTTTGCGAGAGTGTTGTCTAAGTGTTACGAGAGTGTTGTCTAAGTGTTGTGAGAGTGTTGTCTAAGCGTTGCGAGAGTGTTGTTAGAGGGGAAAGGAAGATGTTCAAGTGACAAACACTTCAGATGTGTTGGCAAAAGTGTTGCAAGCAATGGCAACACATATTTTATATTGTACCAACGCTTAGAATATGTGTTGCAACAGAACTTCCCAACGCAATCTAACACAACGCTTTCCTGTGCGTTGGTATAGGCCTTAGCAACGCATAAATGCGTTGCGAAATGTATAAAAAAAACGTTGTTTATAGACCATTTCCTAGTAGTGTTCATTATTCTACCACATATTTTGTTTGCCTGGGAAGTGAAGTAAATTAATGAAGAAATACATTAATGGGATGGGATGTATATTGATGATTCTATATCTGTAACTTTACAAGCTAATAAAAAACAAATAGATCGATCACGATATCTACTACGTGAACTTGATATATAATGTGTGTTTAAGAGGTCTTAACAGTTAAAAATGTGTAATGTCTAAAGTTTAGCCAGCTAGTAGTACTAAAATGTATGTCACCCTGTTTTGTTTGATCTATCTATATAACTATATGCATAATTACTTGTGTAAAGGGTTCATTCACTTGTTTTTTTTTAATAAATGTATTGCATTAGTCAACAAAGTTAAGAATACACTGTGGGATGTCCCCACATCAAATTCCATCGTAGTCCCCAAGTCTACCCGTTTTTGCTAAGACATGGGCAGCCACATTGTTTACCTTATCTATGAAAGACCAAGAAATCTTTACAAACAGGGCTACTCGGTCAATTACTTCCTGAATAATTAGTTCAACATCCGGTTAGACTGGTTATCTGTTCCTAAGACGTTGAATATTCGAGAGACAAATCAGTAAAGAAATGAAATACATGAAGTTGCTCCAAGACGGTGAGCCACCTGAATCATAAGGATGAAAGCATTCACTTCGACGATTTGCGGGGACCATGGGGCCTCTCCCTTTTCCACACCAAATGCGAGAACTTTTTTCGCTAAATCCCGACAAATAAATCCCATTCCTGATCCCTTATGGTTGGAGTTTCCATTAACAAAAATCCTAACGGAGTCAACTCATGGTCGGTGGGGAAATGCCGATCAGAATCGGCAACCAAAAGGGCAGTATCAAGGAAAGACTCGGTTTGATCACTCTCAAAAGACTGGATATTCCCGTGGAAAAGTTGACATCTTGCAAACCAAAGCTTCCAAGGAAGGAGACGATCTTATCTATGTTGTATCCTCCTTTCTTCAAGCCCACAATAAGAAACCAATCATGAAATCCAGCATTGTCTGATAAGCCTTTCGGACATTGGATATGTTCCACACCCCAAAGTGGTAATTTGACTTTCTGGTAAGACATGAAAACGTGGACCAGATTCTTAAAACCTCCACAGATGGAACATCTCCCGTATTCAGCTTTCTAGCATTGGTAAGTAGCAAGAGCCCCACATGGAATGATCCCGTGAAAGAGTTTCTATACAAAGAGCTTAATCATGGCTTGGAATTACCTTTTGGGATGATCTTCATCGCTTTCCTGATTCTACTCTTATAAGAGGTAGAGATGCCTCCATGTAGAGAAAGAGTACATGTCATATAGTAAGCTTATTTCACTATAAAACAACCATTCTTGGTTTCTGCCCAGCATTGTCCATCAGGTTTGATACGCTGTCCTAAAGCTGTGTTAAGAATCAGAGTTGCATCATCCTCAGTTAACCAGGCTTTAACTCTAGAGTCATCCCAAGTGTGGATGTTTTCTTTGATCAGCTAGGAAACAAGACCACAATCACGAGGGATGATTGGGAGTTTTCATGTTCATGCATTAACACCTTTCTTTTAAAGTATCCAAGGATCGGTGAGGTTAATACTGGTACCATTCCCCACAACCCGCCTAGCACCATCTCTCAACAGTGGGAAGGAAAGTCATAGGATAGCCACACCGGGCTTGGCATGCATGTTAGCAGAAATATATGTTACTACTACTCCTACCTAGGCAGTGTACCTATCATTTTGCGGAATAGTGAATTGAGTGGGGTTGTCGATCTCAGGGACCTCGTTCAATTAATTGACCATTTATTTACTAATCGAGAAAACTAAACTAAGAAAACAGGAAACGTCACGTTTTCAGGTTTTACTTAGTTTAATAAAAAGAATGACTAAACAAACTAACATAAAATAATGAAACAGTAAAAAGATAAAAATAAACTAAATAAAGAAATAAAGATTGAATCTAAAGAAGCACCCCAGATTATTCTGCAAACCTTCACTTTATTAATCTATCAATAAACTATTCCCTAATTCTACAATAAACTCAGAAACTATAATTAATTCGTCAACGGCTAAGTCTAACGAATCCTAACTAGTTGCTAGAACTAACAGTAGACTAATGCTCTAATCCGGACACAACTAATCGCATAAAGAACAGTTTCTATTTGAGACCGATTAACCTATAGGCGAGATCACGCTTGTGGTCGTTAATCAGGTTTAATTCCTATGTCTTGTTATCTATCTCAGCTCTCGCGTGTTGATTAGAAAACTACAAATATAACTTTAATAATTGATCAGAAGATTAAAGCACATGAAGAACTGGAATTAAACTATTGCATTAATGAATTAGCGAAAAGATTATAAAATAAATATAAAGATCCGGTTTGCTACCCCAATCCTGGGAGCTAAACTAACTACACTAACATGACCTTAAAAATAGCAAATATAACAAAGTACGACATTAAACGAAATAAAAGGAAGGGTAGAGAAAACTTCAATTAACAAGTTTGACTCTAACTCCCCGCTCCAACCTCGTCTTCACGCCAATGTAACAATGGTGATATATGGTATGATAATGGAGGAGTGGTGTGTGAAGTGGTGCTCGGTGGTCTGACGATGATGGGTGACAGTGGTGGTGAATGAAGAGAGGTTGCGCCTCTGCGGCGTGGTGTACGGTGGTAAGCGGATGAAAGGTGGTGATGCGTGACGGTGGTGGTGAGTTGATGAGAATGAGAGAGAGAGGCGCGAGGCCTCCCTTGAGGCGTGAGGCGTGGATGATGTCCTGGACGAACCCTAACTCCATCTTTATAAGTACCAGTGCCGGTTCAATCTTTAACTTCTTTGATAAAGTGCAGCGTTTGACCAAGGTTATGATGCCATCGTGAATCATATACATTAATTTCCGTGAGTGCCTGGTGATACGGTTGCTTCACGTGATTCAATTATACAGCCATGATTAATCATGGTTTAATCATGAACAAATCATGATATGAGTACGTTCATGAGTGCATGGAAGTTGCCGTGAGTGGACGTGGAAAGTTGATCACGAATTATCGTGAGAGAATTAAAGTGTGCAGCAATGATTGAACAATCATTATTTGATAATGATTAATTCATTATTATATCATTATATAATAATGAGTCAATCATGTGTGATATAAATGGACACATATCAGGACACAAGTTGAACAGGGTCTAGATTCTTTAATATAGTTCCGTTTCGCTCCCCGCTTGTTACGTTAGAATCCTCATGAGAAAATCTATGCATTTCCAAGACTTTTCACTGCATTAGACACATAAAATGTATCAATTCACATCAAAACATAAATCTAAGGAAAAACATATGATAAGTGAGAATATGGCATGTATTGTTATCAAAATAGGAAGAATTATAGCCTTAAGAGTATATATATTTGTCACTTATCAATGCACCAAGTCCAGCGTCCTGGATGCAGCCCTTTTTGTGAAATATTTAGCAGCATGATGTGATAGACAAGGAGGTAAGGTTGAGAATAACTCGCTGACATTTCTTCTCTAGGAGGGGTCCCTGTAATTCCTTAGATCTCTAAACCCAAGACCCTCTTTGCCCCAACTCTTGCATAGGGTGTCCCAGCTTCGCCAGCAAAAGTCTCAGGATTGCAAAGATCCCACCAGAATAGTCAAATGATCCTGTGGATCTCTCGAATAAGAGATAGAAGGACGCCTAATGACACCCATCACATATGAAGGTATACTTCCAGATAGATTTTGATAGAGCACCCTTTCTTGATTACCAGATTGTTTTGTCCCATCCTTAGACTCGATTATGAATCTGTCCCTTATGTATAAAAAAATATGGCTTCTGTGTCATCCTAGGTAACTGGGAAAGCCTAAGTAAAGCCCCAAATATGATACCTCATTCACATCAAACACTTTAGAAACTCGCACCCTAGTAGAGGATTACAGGTTAGCTGAAAACATAATACCCGATTTGGCCACATTAACACATTGGTCGGACGCTTCTCTAAATTCCTCAATTATGCGCCTAAATTCCATGGTGTTATCCTGGTTGGCTATGCAAAAGAACACACAATCGTCAACAAAGGACAGGTTAGTAATATCAAAGCCTAGATTTCTATGGGTAAATCCTTGAAGGGCATTGGCTGAATTCGCAACTTTAAGAGCAGATGAGAAGGCTTTCCTAAAGTAGATAAATAATAAGGGGACAATGGATCTCCTTGTCTGAGACCACGATCTGAGGAAAAATATTGTCCTGCCTTGCCATTGATGAGAACAACAAAGGGTACAAAAGTGATGCACTTCTCAATGGTCTGCGTCCAATTTTTATGGAAACCAATACTTCTTCGAATTACACCAAGGACAACAACCTTTTCATCCGATCAAAATCTTTGGCCATGTCAAGTTTCAATGCAAAGTATCCTTTTTTACAACTTTAGAAGTACTCATTGTATGGACGATTTCATGTGCCGTAATAATATTGTCGAAGATGAGTCTACCACTTTGAGATGGCGTACTCAAGAATTACTTGATTCTATTGGCAAGGACCTTTGAGATCATGCGTAATAGTATAGTACATAGAAGATAGGTCTGAATTCCTTCATGGAACTTGCTCCAATAGCCCTAGGGATGAGAGCGATGAGTGAATGATTAAGGCCTTCTAGCATCCTATTAGTATTCAGAGTTTCAAGAATAGTGATAATTCCTCAATGATGTCCCAAAAAAGCTTTAAAGACAACTTCATTAATACTATCGGGTCCTAGCGCTTTATGCGGATTCATATCATGTAGAGCTTGAATCACCTCTTCTCTAGAGTAGGGCCTGCCTAAGAGTTCATTTAGGTGGGGTGGAACTCTGTTTTCGATAACAGCAAGGAGATAGGGGTTATCCATTGGGTGTGTTAATTGAAAAAGGTCAATAAAGTAATTTTTGGGCCACCTTTTCATTCCCCTCATATCCAACAACTCTATTCCCTCGGTCATTCTGAATGTCCTGGATGATATCTGGCATCCTCCTAGATTGAACCCTTTGGAAGAAGTACCTAGTGTTCATATGTCCTTCTTTAATCCAAAGTTGTCAAGATCTTTGTTGCCATCGGGTCTCTTCCTTCACCAGGAGCCAGCCCATTGTTGATTTAGGTCTCTCCAGTCTCTAAAGCGTCATGGGATGGATATTGTTTCCCACCTTGACAATTTCTTTTTTTAGTTCTACAATCTAAATGTTCTCGTCTCTTAGTTTCCCTTCTTCCTATATTCTCAGCCTTCTACCACAGTGTGAAAATTTGTCAATATATCCTCTATTGTTGTGCGGGTTTTACCAAACTTCCTTGACAATCTGTTTACACACTGGATCGTTTGCCCATCAGTTCTCAAGCATGAACAAAGGGGGTCCCCCTCTATAGATTGTATTTGTGATTATTTTAATAGGGTGGTGGTCTAATCTTCCCCATCTAAGGTGAATATTTGGGAGTGGGAGAATGAGGTCAGCTAAGAGGGGTTAGCCAGAAATCAGTCAAGTCTGCATCTAGTGTTATTTTGTCCGTCTCAGCGTTTGGTATATGTAAAGATTCTCTAACAAAACCTAGATCGGTAAAATGACTGGTGTTGAGACACGTACAAAAAGTTTACATTCTGCACGGTTTATTTCAGCTCTCCCCCCTGTTCATTCCTGTATAGGATTTCATTAAAGTAACCCAGGACTAGTTGATAATGGTAAGAAAAATACCATATCGAAAGGCGATAATAGGTTGTGCCGGGCCTTACCCCCAGGCAGGCATCCTTAGTCTTCGAGCCTCGTCTTCACTTCTTATTTCTAGGCTAAGCACCCGGCGGACATCTTTGCCTCCAGATGGCAGCTCAACTTTCAGGCCCTGCTCTTGAGATATCGCTTCTAGGCTTTTCTCCTACTATTTACATTCAAGTACAATCCTCGGGTTGACATAGTCATGACGGGCGAGCATCCTAACGACCGTACCCAATCTTCATGCCGGGGCCCCGAACCTCGCCCCCGGGCGCCTCCTTCAGTTTACTACTGCCTCAGAAAGTTTTATGAGGAGAAGGTATTAATGATAAGGGTGCTCCAATAGAATAGTGCCACATGTATAGGACCTTAAAGATAGATCTTATCATAGAAAGTCTATAAATAGAGATAGAGACTCATTTGTAAAGACACACACAATGGAGGGGAGAGAAACAATTAGAAACGCTTCCAAAGATTGTATTGCTAAATATCAAGATAGGAATAAAGATATTGTCAAGAAGTGGACGTAGGCCGGTTTTATTGGCCGAACCACTATAATTCTTGGTGTTCGGTTTTATCGGTAGTAGACTTTCGGGGTTGGCTTGTGGAACCAAATTACACGTCTTCATTTGGTGGCAACTGTGATTAGTTAGGTAGCAAAGCTGCTGGATAAGGTTCCACGTTCTCCATCTATCAGATGTCTCTGCCCCACCCATAAACCCTCGTGCAGTACCATAAAGGACCAAAACCTCGCTCAACTTTGCTATCAATGTGATGAAGGGAGTATGACAGAATCTCAATCTACAGATTGCCATGCCAGAAAGAGCAACACCACCACAACGCTCTACACAATCGACCACAAAGCCATGGAAGCCTCTGAGGTTTTGACCTAATCCATGTGGTTCCCTTCTCATTCTTTTAGTTTCGTAAAGGAAGATCATGGCCGGAGATTCTTCCTGAATCAGATCCATAACCCATCGACGAGCATTGGACTTACCCAAACCTCTACAGTTCACCGACATGATACTCATACTCGATACAAACATGAACAAGAACTAGAAAAGCCACACACGGACTATGAAATTCACGAGGAACTGAAAATCAACTAAATATTTGACATACAACAAATAACATACCACAATCACAAAACCCGGGAGAGATTCGCAAGGATGACTTCTTTAATGAAGCAGCAGTTGCCGAATGAAGGATGAGGGGTTAATGGGGGCACACCAATCAAGAAGACAAGATCAAAAGAGTATTACGAGTCTGAGTGATAATAGCGGCAAGAATCGGGAAAGAGATACGCACTCATGCATACGATGAAGGTTTAGCCGACAATGGCTACGGGAACATATGATTGTTGATTCCAAATTTGTCACAAATGAATGTAAATCTTCACATCAATTCGAAACAATCTCGATCGGAGGAAGATGAAAGCTCAATTGTGAGAAACTTGGTCACACATAGAACTAGTAAGAACAAGGGGTGTCAACTCGGAATTCGGGGTATAATATGTCATACTAGGTTTTAATTCAGAAAATCGTAGTATTTTACTATTATTAGGTCGGGCCAGGTACATCAACACATGCATGATGCTTGTGCAGATGTAGGGTAGGATACTATAAGCTAGCTAGCTAGCTAGAACTTTGACTTGACCAGAACACATACTGTATTATATAGTGGCAGTAGGGTTGGGTAGGGTAGTATACACTTTGCTTACTAGCTAGAGCGGCGGTGAGCAGAAGCAAACCACCCTCCTTTATTTTAGAAACTTACACACTTATTAAGGAAAGTAGAAAAATGACACATGTACCCCTACTTTTTACTTTTCCATCTATAATATAATTACTTTTTGTGTTGAATAGTAGAGTTAAAAGTGGAAAAAAGTGTGCCAAAAAGCTAGAATGACAGATATTTTTGAACAAAACTCACTTCCTAAAACAACAGATATTAATTAACGAGGGAGTATGTAAAAGACAAATAGACCACGTGGCTTAGATTCGAACAAAAAACTAGAGGCCAAATAGTACAAACACTTGCAGTCATTGTCGTCTTTTCTAGCTACTAGATGATTGATCGTTATTCTCAATCACATTATTCCACTCCTATTTTTAACCAATTTCTCAACCCACCAACGAAACCAAAAAAACTAGTACTATTATATAGTAATATAAAACGGAGGGCCGAGTGACCATTCCTGCATGCATTTGATCCATCGATGCTCCGATTCATGAATTAATGTGTCCCGTAAAACAAGGTCATGAAATTAACATGATCTTGTTATCTGCGAGCTAAACATCTAACTAATCGGTAACATGATCATGTTCTTTCTTGTTCCCAAGTTGGTTACTGTACGTACTATATTATCATCTAATTGATTTAAGTCATTTTGATAGAAAACGTACATCTTCAGCCAGTAGATTGGACAGATTAATGTCAATTGATTGACAGATACATGTATCCTTCCCAGAAATCATTTAATTAATTAATTGACCTAGCAACAAGCGGATTGATGTAACATCAGATCAACAACCACAATTATCATTGGTTCTTAATTAATTGAATGGATTTGTCACAATTATCAAGTCTTAGAAAATACTCCCAAATATTCGAAAGACACTACAGCAGACAGAATCTAGTCACTAGAAGTCTCATGCTAATAGTTATATATATATAAAAAAAAAGTATTTCTTTTAGGCTAAACCAAAACTTGAATTCACTCCGTTGCGGAGTTAGTGTTATTTTTAAGACAAAACACAACTAGCTAGCTACAAAAGATTTAAGCAGTGATCACCTAATTCGTAGAGAACACACAATAGAAAAATATCAATCAACCAAGCCCCCGGCGGCTTGGTCGGTAGTGGAAGGAGTGGAGAGATACCCTTAAACCAAGGTCCTGGGTTCAAAACTCACCCACTGCTGTTACCAATAAAAAAAAATAGAAAAATATCAATGGCTAGGTATATTGGGTTCAAACCACAAATGCATAATAAGGGGGCGCGGCGAGCAGCAGTTAGGAGTAGGAGAGGTAAATGACAAACAATCATTTGAATTTAGTTCATTGGGTCCCACAGGTCACATGTGAGCTTAAAAAACTTCAAATTTGTTATTGGATCAAAAATAACACTTTAGTATCATCCATGTAAAGTTTCATCAATTTTGGACAGCATTTAAACATGTTTAAAGTTGAATTACTAAAATTACAGGGGTATATTGTGAATTACGAAAGAAAACAGGGGTATCTCGTGAATTTTCCCTTAGATTTATTAATTGATTCCGAAAAAGGCAATTTGATGCTAGGTGTTTTCTTTTTATTGGATTTTGAAATTCTTAACCAACACCTTCAAACTTAAAATAGAGCGTGAGAAAAAAAGGCTATGACCATTTCGAGGCACTTGGTGGTGCATTATTCATGAACGTATTTCAAAAACCAAGGAGGCAATCCAAGCTACATATCTGATATAAGCTCATTATTCAGATTGGCCAATACAATTATTACTAAACAATCGGCGAGTCAGTCATCACTCATCAATATATCAATGTCTTGATGTAGGTCTCGAAAAAAAGACTTAATGTCTTGTTCGAAAGTTTTTGATCCGATGTGTCTTTGATGTCTAATAATTTAAGATGTCCAAAAAATCTCTATAATACGTATGTGCAATATACCGCTAGGGTCAATGATCGTTAATTAAGTAACTCCTTAATTAGGACCCCATCTTTTATCCAGCAGTGATTTATGTATCGATTAATTAGCTCTGTTCATTCTTTTATAATCAGTTTTAATATCAGTTAATATCAGCTTGTAGCTATTTATACTCAAATTATCTCTCATATTCACCTAATTTAACATGTTTAACTGGGTTAACCAGCTCATCTCAATTCTTTAAAATCAACCATTAGTCAATATCAGCTTGTATCAGTTGTCAGCTAACACTTCATGATATGAAAAATTGGGGCCTATATTTATACTAATCTGACTTCATTCTCATTGAGTTGTCTATTAGAATGGATGAAGAAGTCTGCATCACTATAATTAGATTCTTATACATGAGGGTATGCGGATTTAAATCTATCCAGATTTATCTCTAAAACAACTTATATTTTGAATAGGTGTAATATAATTTGCTATTTAGATTATTAGATATTCAGTAGTACTACTAGTTTATTAATTATATATAGTAGCTTTGTTTGTTGATGATGTGTGTCACAATATATCTTCTCAGCACTATTGGCCAAATATCTCCCTCCTAAATTAAAACTATGACGGAGGTTAGTTGACAATCACAACCGCAGATTGAGGCTCTTAACTTAACAAGCTAGATATGTAACTAAGTATCATCATCCTCACATGGGCATGACGACAAATTGATCAAATTACATACAGTCATCATATACTCTGCTAATTAATTAACTACCTAGCTAGTTGTTAATGAATTGTCAGCATCATTTTACAACTATACCAGCACAGCAGCAGCAGCAATCCCGGCCTGATTCTGAAATCTAATTATGCAATTTGATTCCCACAGTTTCATGTCTCCAAGTGTCCCTCCATCCTCCAAGGGCCCCAGCCGCCGCACATGACTGGACAAACTTCCTTCAATGAACTTGTCTCTTTGAGAGTATAATTTCCCGACCTCAACCGTTTGTCTTTCGTGTCCTTTCTAGCAGCTACTTAATTAATCTCTATATAAGCTTCCCTCCCACAAGCATTCACCATTCATTCATCCACAACAGCAACAACATCAACAATATCCTCTCGATCTGTTAAGCCAATTACCTACCTAGCGACCTACAAATGGCTAAAGCAGGAAGACTATCATCAAAGCTGAGATCTGCTTTGAAGAAGATGAATTCCTTTGGAAACAGCAAGAAATTAAGCCGTGATAACAGCTCCACATCATCATCATCCTCATCATCATCATCCAACGAACATGGCTTTGACCAGTGCATCACCACCGCTTCAGCGGCGAGAGGGCTTCAGAAAGTGTACGTCGGCAGGTCAAGGAGGGAGTACCAGGTACCGGCAGAGCTCCTTCATCATCCGGTTGTAAGAGAATTGGTTGACACCTCAGCAACCAATGATGACGGCTCTGTAATCGGATGTGAGGTGGTCCTATTCGATCATCTCTGCTGGATGCTTGAGAAGAACAACGGTACTGGATCTCACATCCAGCCGCTTGATGACCTGGCTGCCTTCTACGCATACTGATCTTTTTTTAATATAAATATATTCTTTATAACAATTTAATTATCAATTACTTCAGATGGATATTAACTTAAATTGATCCATCTAGGTGTATGTTATTATTATTTTTTATTAATTTAGGATATATATATATATGTATGATGTATATTGCTGCCAAGTGTGGTGAAAACGTTATATAGCCACCCACCAAGCACGCCTAATGTAATTTACAGCCGATTATCAACAGTCTATATAGCAGCTGGGTTCATATTTGATTAAGATTGATATTAGTAAGGTTTTCATCACTCAGTAAGTTGATGGTCTTTCTTGAACTCTTCTTCAATTCAGCTCATTAATCCCCCTGTTTTTAGCTAGATCATGGGATGTGCTACTTTGATCGTCTTCCCTATATATATATATATATATTAATGGACCCAACCGTTATATTTAAGCTGGAGTTTAACTTGGGCAAGGAGACCCCTTATTTACACATACTAGTCATGATGATACTCTTGAAATCAACTTACAATGTCAATTAGCAAACAAGATTCTAGGACTGACATTGATAAGTGGTGAAATGATATAATTAAGGTCTTTATTTACCTTTATTTCGTGCAACTATTGACCTATTTCACCACTTTATAGAGCATTTCGTTAATATAGGTGAACTCATACAGTTTTGATTAAATATAGGTAAAAGCTCACTTGAGCAATGATTTTTGGGAGACTCTCAAGACTTTGTGGCCGAGCTTTAATGCCCCAAGGAGTGTGTCAAAGACAAGGGGTCAAACGGGACGATTTCGATGCAGAAGAAGTGCTTCTGGTGTGGACCGCCCCACAGGGGCGGTCAGGTTGATTTCAGCGTCTGGAACAGTCTCTGGTGTGGACCGCCCAGTAAGTCGTTTTAAAGACGGGAAAAACTTACATTTGGAGACATTCTTTCATTCTTCTGCACTTCCATACACATAAAAGGAGAGATAAAACGACAAAAGGGAGAAATAAGAGGAGAAAGAAGAGGAAGAAGAGAATAAGGAAGAGCTCACCTTCTCCAAAGCTTCCAAGCTTCAACAATGGCTTCTTCTTACTCTTTTCTAGTTTTTCTTTTCTCCATGCTTGAGTAGAACTCTATTGTGCTTTGGGATGGGTTTTTGACCTCAAACCCTAGAATGCTTGTGAATCTTGATTATGCCTTAATATAGTTTTTCTCTCTTAATTATCATTCAATGTTCTTAAATTGATCCCTTGAGTGCATTTGTGGTGAACCCTCTCTACAATTTGGTTTTGAGTTAGGGTTTGTGACCAAATTGAGAGAGGACCCTTGATTTATGCTCCTAGGATTAGTAGGTATAATTTGGGGCTTTATTCTAGAACTTGCTTAATGCTACTTAGTGAGTTTAACCCTAATTGATTTTGAAGGCTAAAATTAACTAAGTAAGAATTAACTCATCTTTGATTTAGAGGGTATTATCATTGTTCTAAAAGACAACTATGACATAAGAAGAGTTGCTAGCATATCTAGGTAGGTTGGGTGATTGCCAAATTCCCAAAGTACTTTCTCCATCCAATCCATTAAACTATCACCTTTAGTTTATTTGTTGTTCTTGCAATTACTCAACCAACACAACGAGCTTGCCGCTGGCTAAACCCCAATTTACTATTTTCATTTCAATTACTAAGTACCGAGAGACTAGGAAGTTAGGACCAATTTCCTTGTGGATACGACACTTGTTGTACTACACCGATTAGGTGCACTTGCCTATTCCTTGCATTTATTTATATACCTCGTTATATAGTTTCTGCACAACAGACATATACAATGGTGCCTTCTCTCTTCCTTAGAGGAGCATTTCTTCCCAATTCCATCTTTGCCTTCTCGCTTGGCTGATCGCGCCTCCAACTCCTCGCCCCTTTCTATTAACGACTTGTTGTGCTAGGATCTCTACCATATGCCTTGTTTTGTCCCCTTCCATAAGTCTCCCACTTTTTGAAGTCCAAAGCACCATCATTATGGTAGTCCCTAGGTTCAAAAGCCCTCGTGATAACATCCTGCATGCACGTTATGTGTTGAACCCTTTCAACTCCAGCCTAACTTTCATTTTCCTCCCATCCGTCTACCCTCAATCCACCATTACATTATACAATTTGTCATGTATTACCCATCTTTCAGATTTTATCCACTTCTAGCACTCCATGGCCAAGTCATCTTTGCATGCATTAATGGAAGACCTTTCAACTCGATGTGTGTACCTTTCCTAGCTAAAGAAGAAGGAGAGGCTACAAACCTACATGGTATGAAGAATCATCCCTTTTCACTACCTTTCCAAAGGTGTCTTCTCTGCAAGTCCTTTACATCAAAGCACACCGATCTCCAAGGCCTTGAAATCTCTCTTGGACGAGCTTGATAAGCCGTAGACTTATCATATTTATTGTACTAGATTTAGGAATGTATTAGTGTAAATAAGGTTATAATAGTTAGTATTTATGCTATATTATGTATAAAGTCTATTATTTGTTCAGATTGATGTTTTTATATGTTTTCCATGCAAGGAAACACTTCTGACCAAAATGACGGACATAAGGCCGGGTAACTCCTGCACGGCACAAGCGTGGAGCAGAAAAGGTGTTATGTCAGGTATGTTGCCGGGTATTTTTCATCCGGCACATATGTGAAAGTCGCCTCGGTTGACCAGACGATGGCAGTTAATGACCGTTGCCAAACCAACCTATGCCAGGGTATGGTGCCGGACATATCTTGTCCGGCACAGGTACCTTTTCATGCAGATTTGGCGGTTTCGACCGTTAGCTGTTGGACACGTGTTTATTATATGCCGGATAACTTTCACCCGGCATGCCACCCGGCACAAGGAGTTTTTGTTGCCTATAAATAAGCCGAAGAGCTGCATCGATTGTTACACTTCAACACCCCTATACACTCCATTCATTGCCCCATTTCCGCCTCCACTCCATTGTTGGTGTCCAAAGAAGTCTACGGATCCATCCACGCAAGGAAGAAGAAGATCTTAATGGGCTAAGCTATGATCATTTCCTTCTCCCATTTGTATTATCTTCTTGTAGTTGTGTGGATGGTGATGTAGAATTCTTTGTTAGTTTTTTGTTAGGGAAGATTGTCCTTGTAAAACTCTTATGATCATTTATGGAATTTTCAAGTTTCTCAACCCGAATTCTAGTCTTTGTACAAGTGGAATGAGTTAGCTATTTATTCGATTATCTCTAAGTGCGATTTAAGGCTTACAAAAGCAAGAATATGATAGATTAGGATTTTGGTAATCTTTAATATTGTTGTTCTGAAAAGTGGGTAATAAATATTAAGGTTTAGGATTAATCTCTTATTTCCCCATTATTCTATTTGTATTCGCGGCATTAGCTATGCACGATGCGAATAAGGATATTGAGTTCCTTTTGTCATACCCTGAATCTGGAAGTGGTATTTACGAAATGAACGATGCCGGATGTAGTGCCGGATGGAAGATGTTCGGCACATTCAAAGGCCTTGAATGTGCCGGGTATTGGAGGTCCGGCAGGAAACCCGGCATATTCATTTTGCGAAAAACAAATCCTTTTCGAGACTTGCCACCCTTGATCATTGGTCGTATGAGTTCTTGCATTGATATCATCCCGAGTCAAAATTAGTTTATTTAGTTAGTAGTTTTAGTTCAATTATCTTTTACATTCCCCCCTTTTTAGAATAGGCTTTTACCCGGATCAGGACTAGTTTTCTATAAGTCCCTTGGGTTCGATACTCTCGGTCGTAATCTACTCACACTGTACCCCAACCGGGATTTTTGCTACCCGTATAGAGTTGTAGGATTATTTTAGTTATTCTTCTATTCTTTTATTTATTCTTTTGTACATCCTTTCGACCTACAATAATTCTGTTAGCAAAGCTTAGCAACTTAAGGGGGAATTCACAATCAGGCAAGCGGGAAATGAACCTTTCCTCTTTGAATTCAAAAAGATGGAGATGGTCTATACAGTTCTCTTTAGAGGTTCTTGGTGCTTCGATGGCTCCATTATGGTCTTCTAAAGAATTGCTAAGCACAAAACATCGAGAGGCCAAGAATTCAATTGGATCCCCTTATGGGTAGAAGTCTATGATGTCGTCTTTGCTTTCCACCTTAAGAATTTTACTCACAAACTTAGAAACAGATTTGGTTGTTTCCTAGACTATGGTGCGGAAGAAGACCGTTTTGGAGGTGAGTAAGCGTTTTGGAGGTGAGTACATGTGCATCAAAATTCTTTCATGACATTATGAACCACTTCGTTGGGTTACAATCACTTCTGAGGGAGTGGACTCAGTACTTAGAGTTACATATGAACGCATGCCTTTTATTTGCTTCTGTTGCGGCCTTTTTTACACATCCCACCAAGAACTACTCGGATCAGACTCCGGTGGAAGGAGGATTTACCCCTATGGACCTTGGCTGAGAGCTATGAGCTATTGTTATGGGAAAAACTACAAGAAAACAGTAGTGTCATACATGGAAAGGTTCCTACGGAATTAATCAGTCTGTAAAGAACTTTTTTACCTACGGAATTTTCTATGCATTTCCAACGGATATAGTATTCGAATAAAATAAACATGTACAATGATATTACCAATGAAATCTGGACATATTACAGAAGGAAATATATTTCCGTAGGTAATATTCTACGCGCGAAAGTGATAAAATTCTGAGGGAAATAATTCAATAGCAGATGTACTTTTTGAGACGGAATTTTCGTAGTAAAAAGTGGTACGTTATTAATCCTAAAATTCGGTAAGAAATGCTACATATATGTTAGCAGAAATATGTGACTATCTCTACCTAGGCAGTGTACCTATCGTTTTGCGGAATAGTGAATTGAGTGGGGTTGTCGATCTCAGGGACCTCGTTCAATTAACTGACAATTTATTTACTAACTGAGAAACTAAACTAAGAAAATAGGAAACGTCACTTTTTCAGGTTGCTTAATTTAATAAAAAGAAAGACTCAACAAACTAACATAAAATAATAAAACAGTAAAATAAACTAAACAAATAAATAAAGAGTAGAACTCTAAATAAAAGGAAGCACCCCGGATTGTTCTGCAAACCTTCACTTTCTAATCTATTAATAAACTCTTCCCTAATTCTGCAATAAACTCAGGAACTATAATTAATTCGTCAACGACTAAGTCTAACGAATCCTAACCAGTTGCTAGAACTAGCAGCAGACTAATGCTCTAATCCGGACACAACTAATCGCATAAAGAACAGCTCCTATTTGAGACCGATTAACCTATAGGCGAACCATGCTTCTAGTCGTTAATCCGGTTTAACTTCCTATGTCTTGTTAACTAATCTCAGCGCCGCATTTTGATTAGAAAACTACAAATATTGCTTTAATAATTAGCTAGAGAATTAAAGCACATGAAGAACAGGAATTAAACTACTGCAAATGTATAATTAGTGAAAAGATTACAAAATAAATGTAAAGATTCGGTTTGCTATCCCAACCCGGGGAACTAACTAACTATTTAACATAATTATAAAAATAACATAACTAATAAAGAAACATTAACTGTAACAAAAATAATATAAGAAAGTGGTGGTGGTATGGTGTTGTGTTGGTGGATGAAGTTAGTCGCGGTGGTGGTGTATTAGTGTAGGTGAGACGGTGATGGTGGCGTGATGGAGTCGGCTGGTGAATTATGGATACGGGAGCGGATGTGAAGCGGGAGTATGGTAAGCGAATGGCAGGGAATTCATGTATGAATGTGTATGTGGAGATATGAATACTGGTGAATGATGGTGCAACGATCGGTTGGTGAATTGGATCGAGAGTATCGAGTTGTATCGAGATGAATTGTGAGAGGCGCAGGCCTCTGCCTGGCGTGGTTGATATCTTCTCGTCGAACCCTAGACTTCAATATATACAGCAACGTTTTTTTATCAAATTATTTTTATTTTGTTTCTTTATCTTCTAAGCGCCTTCCGATGGTTTGCAATTTGCATGGGTATACTACATATCACGTAGCAGCCATGACTCATACATTGATGCAAATATAACCCCATGAGTTGGTTAGTTGCCGTGAATGATATATATATATATAATTTCATGATGATTTACCTGCATTTGACACATAAAAATGTATCAGTTCACATCAAAACATAAATATGAGAAAAATATATGATAAGTGAGAAATATTGCCCAATAATAATGTGAATAATAGGTCAATTAAACCAGCAAAAATCTATATATTTCGCACTTATCAAACTTCCTCACACTTAGCTTTTGTTTGTCCTCAAGCAATAATGAATATGACTACTCTTAAGGGTTGTAGTATTGAAACTCAAGATCAAACAATTGTTGATTGAAAACAAGCAAAATGACAATCAAAAGAAAAGTTCTGCTATTAGCTGTAGGTTTTCGCAAACAGTGAAAAAGAGTGAAGTTAAAAGCATGGAGAAGTTAGATTATAGAAACTGAAACAAAATATTTGGGATATTCCACCATTTCTTTCCTCTAACATTTGGATGACAAGGGGTGTGAAGTAACACCTTATTCCGTGATACCTTTCAACACCACATACTCATGATCAGAATAAGCAAATCGAATTATACATTTAACTTTTCAAAGTTCCTTTTCCTTAACATTTGATTCTGCCATTTGCATATTTAATTCATCCCCCCCAGACTTTTCTCTTCACCCTTGTAGCGGCTTTGGGCCTTCTATCCCAGATCACAAGACCTTAGGTAGATGGGTGATGAAGCACCCCAAGGACTTAATAACCGAATGAAGAGGTCTGTTTTGGTTCAGAAATAAATTTCAATTCAGATCAGCGGAGTACCTTGCCTTATCCTTTCATACCAAACTTTCTTATCATTCCCAAAATCCCAAACTAGACCAGTTCAGTTTTCATAATCAGCTAATCCACCAAATTTCAATGAAAATGGATTCAGTTTGAATAAAACTATACATACAAACAGCCAAAAGCAGAAAGATTTCTTGAGGTGGCCATCAGGCTTGTTTCAAAACCTCAACACAAAATTTCACCTGGAGATTCAATATTTATTGGCACTTAAAAGAAGCAATCCTTTTAAAATAAGAGGACAAACAAAAACAAATGTGGCATTAAGTGCAATTGTCAATATTTAGAAAGTACCCCTACTTCCTCACACTTAAGAGGAGCAATGTCCTCATTGTTCACAAATTAAAACCAAGAAAAGGACTTTCTAAATATTGCAAACTCATCAAGGATTTCATTCAGGACAATAATGACTGATATAAAAATAATCTTTAAGCATAAAAGTCATGATAGGCTGAATATAAACATTAAAAATAAAGAGAAACTGAAACTCCCCTGATCACGTAGATTGAGGAAGGTTCCCTTCCTCACACTTGCGTCCAAGCAAGTGTCCAGCCTTGGAGAACATCAAACACCATAATAAAATTTCACCTGGACACACTCACAACTACCACAAAAACGCTTAAAGTGTTGCATTAAAGCACGAGCTCCATTGCCACCTCTGAATGAAATAAAAAGAAAAACAAAACCAGAAAACAAAAACAAAACATAAATTTAACCACTGGGTTGCCTCCCAGTTAGCTACCCGTCTTTATAGTCTTTGGCTAGACTCCTGTCTCATTATCCTGGATCAAAAATAAAAGTAGACAACAGCTTTTCCAGGAAAACAAAGTAGGAAATAATTAAAAGCAAACCACCTGGATCAAAACAAAGCGTTACGTTGACAAATAAAATAGGAAAGTGAATACTCCACAAAACCTGATGTTTGAGGAGATATTGCCGGTAACGCTGCTCAATCAGAAGACCAGGTGTGAATGGCTCTTCTTCCTCAAATTCGAGGACGTAAACATCCTCGTCCTGTTGGTGAGGCTCCTTAGAATGATTGTGAAGTTGATGACTAGTTGGAGGTGGCTCTTCCTTCTGAAATTTGAGGGTGCAGAAATCTTCCTCAAGTGTTAAAGGCTCTATGGAAGATTCTTGTTGGCAGACAATTGTAGAGGAAGCTTCAGTTTCTTCAACCTCTCTGAAATAAACTACCTCTGGTATGTCTACTGGTTCGCAGACCAGATTGGAAAAGATATTCTCAATCACTGGGTAGTCGGGTTGAGTCGAGGTTAGGGAGGGAGGGCAATATAACTCGTCAGCACGTCCCTCAACCTCTTCATCAAGCTCCTCTTCAGTTTCAAAAATAATAGGCTTGGAATGATCTTCACCCATCAAAGTCTCTGCATGAGATTGGTCCACTAGGTCCGAATTACTTTGGCTATGGGAGAATTCCACTTGCTCCTGTGCTAGTTGCTCTGCAAGCTGGCTCATCTGTCTCTCCCAAATTTTGATTAATAGAGGCCTGGTCAGCATATCTGGCTGCCTGCTCTGCAAACTTAACATCATACCTAGATTCAATTTCAGCCAATTTAGCATTAGTGGCTTTTCTTTGCTCCAGGAGCTCCTCCAGCATACTCTCTATCTTGCTCGTATCCTCCTTAGGAGGCTCCTGATAAGTGTAGAACTGTTGTTCCTCCATCTGCATTCTAGTCTGCTCACCTTCCCACCAATAAGGTTGTAGATAAGACGATTGTTGTGGCTGGTAATAATCTTGTCGCCTGAACTGGTTGTAACTTTGAGTACTTGGCTGATTATACCTGTTCAAATTCTGCTCAATGTTCATTATTGTAATCGTCGTTTCCAACTGTGTCAACACTCTCCTCAATTCATCCATGTTATCCTCCATCTTTGCCTAACAAAAACAAAAACAAAATAAAAAGTAAAATAGAACTAAAAATAAAATTAAAAGAAACACAAAAATAAAATAAACTAAAATAAAAAGACTAAAACTAAGATGTAATAAACAGTCAAATTCAAAATTGATGTAAACGTAATCGAAAGGATTAAACTAATTCAAGTAACGATAAAAGTAAAATAATAATAATAACGAAAAAAAATAAAACGAAAAGAAAAATAAGAAAAAAGAAGAGGAAAAAAAAAAGTTAGGAAAGTAACTAATCGAATTTGAAAGTTACGAAATCAAAAACGAATGAAAAAAAAAAAAAAAGTAACGAAAAGAAGAAAAATAAATTAGACAAAATTCAATTCGCAAAGGAAAAAAAACGAAAGAAAGGAAAACAAAATTAAACAACGTAAAATTAACTAAAGTATCGACATGAAATACCAAAATCAAACTCGCCGTTAAATAGAATCCAATTCCAGTAACGAAAAAAATAAATAAAATCAAAACTGAAAAGTTAGAGATCTAAACGTAACAGGAAAAAAAAACAAACGTAATATAACCGAAATAGATAAAATGCAATTGAATGAAAATAATACGAAAGTAAAAATAAAATCTCAATTGAATAAATTAAAATGTCAATTAACCGTGTCAGAGGTCCCCGGCAACGGCGCCAAAAACTTGTTAGCAGAAATATGTGACTATCTCTACCTAGGCAGTGTACCTATCGTTTTGCGGAATAGTGAATTGAGTGGGGTTGTCGATCTCAGGGACCTCGTTCAATTAACTGACAATTTATTTACTAACTGAGAAACTAAACTAAGAAAATAGGAAACGTCACTTTTTCAGGTTTGCTTAATTTAATAAAAGAAAGACTCAACAAACTAACATAAAATAATAAAAAACAGTAAATAAACTAAACAAATAAATAAAGAGTAGAACTCTAAATAAAAGGAAGCACCCCGGATTGTTCTGCAAACCTTCACTTTCTAATCTATTAATAAACTCTTCCCTAATTCTGCAATAAACTCAGGAACTATAATTAATTCGTCAACGACTAAGTCTAACGAATCCTAACCAGTTGCTAGAACTAGCAGCAGACTAATGCTCTAATCCGGACACAACTAATCGCATAAAGAACAGCTCCTATTGAGACCGATTAACCTATAGGCGAACCATGCTTCTAGTCGTTAATCCGTTTAACTTCCTATGTCTTGTTAACTAATCTCAGCGCCGCATTTTGATTAGAAAACTACAAATATTGCTTTAATAATTAGCTAGAGAATTAAAGCACATGAAGAACAGGAATTAAACTACTGCAAATGTATAATTAGTGAAAAGATTACAAAATAAATGTAAAGATTCGGTTTGCTATCCCAACCCGGGGAACTAAACTAACTATTTAAACATAATTATAAAAATAACATAACTAATAAAGAAACATTAAACTGTAACAAAAATAATATAAGAAAGTGTGGTGGTATGGTGTTGTGTTGGTGGATGAAGTTAGTCGCGGTGGTGGTGTATTAGTGTAGGTGAGACGGTGATGGTGGCGTGATGGAGTCGGCTGGTGAATTATGGATACGGGAGCGGATGTGAAGCGGGAGTATGGTAAGCGAATGGCAGGGAATTCATGTATGAATGTGTATGTGGAGATATGAATACTGGTGAATGATGGTGCAACGATCGGTTGGTGAATTGGATCGAGAGTATCGAGTTGTATCGAGATGAATTGTGAGAGGCGCAGGCCTCTGCCTGGCGTGGTTGATATCTTCTCGTCGAACCCTAGACTTCAATATATACAGCAACGTTTTTTTATCAAATTATTTTTATTTTGTTTCTTTATCTTCTAAGCGCCTTCCGATGGTTTGCAATTTGCATGGTATACTACATATCACGTAGCAGCCATGACTCATACATTGATGCAAATATAACCCCATGAGTTGGTTAGTTGCCGTGAATGATATATATATATATAATTTCATGATGATTTACCTGCATTTGACACATAAAATGTATCAGTTCACATCAAAACATAAATATGAGAAAAATAATGATAAGTGAGAAATATTGCCCAATAATAATGTGAATAATAGGTCAATTAAACCAGCAAAAATCTATATATTTCGCACTTATCAATATATACTTCTAAAAAAACAAAGTGACTATTTAACACAAATAAATCTCTATTCATAAACAATTATTTCTATTTTTCTAAAAAAGATAAACAATTAATTACTTTCTAAGAAAACACAAAACCATCTCTACATTCTCTTCTTCTCTTCTGTTAGCGACATATGCAATAGGTAGGAACATTCAGTGCCTTCATTCTCTTCTCTTCTATTGCCGGCAACTCTAACTAGCGATGGAACATTCAGCATCGTCATTCTCTTATTGCTCGCCATTCTAACTGGTGATAAGGAACATACGCACTATGTGCCTTCATTCTCTCATGGTGCTTGTGCCTTGCAGAGATAAATCTGGACTACTTCAACACATTGTAAGCTGTAGAAATAATTCTATGATGAAACAGGCTTGTGGCCTAACAAAGCACGCTGCACACCCTGGACAAGCTTATGGATATTGAGTTGGCTATGGACAGAAGGAGCCAATGGAGGCAGAGGGTATGAACCAGATCACATAATAGGAGTTCTGGCTCCCAGTCAACAGAGAATCACGATCATGTCAAAGAGCTCCATGGTGATACCGTCCCATCCGACCCTTCAAGCACTCTAATAAAAATCGGGTCACGCTGCCCACAGCGCATAGTTGTCACTACTATAAGCAATGACTGGATAGCATTGGTAATGCATCCTCAATTACTAACCCAAGCGTCATCTCACACCAGTCCTGTCGCCTCGCATAAGTCCCGTTGACCGATGCGCCATTTTCTAAAGTAAGCCCATAACAAGCCATGTGGCACCTCCACATCTCACTTAGTACTATAAAAGCAAAACACCTTGAAAAGTTCTACTTCTCGTCCAAAACCGTCGAAAGTAGAACTTGGGGGACTAGTGGATATAGAGAACCACCCAGGTAAAACCTCTCAACCTTTCCTTTCCTTTAATTCATTTTTTTCTCTTAAAGCAAAACCCGAACAACTTTTTAAGTTCCGCTTCCCTCATAAAACTCCAAAAGTTAAACTTGAGGGACTAGTTGTACGTTATAATTAGTCCTACCTTAACCATGTCATTAAAAGTACTAATCACATCTCCCTCTTGCCTCAAAGCTGGGTAAAGACAGCTGGGTGCTACCAATTGAGACCTCGATCGATGCCTTTCACTATGAAGAAGCACTCATGACTCTGTATGCACCTCTCTAATGCTTTGTCCAATTAGTCTCATCGAATAACTGTCGTTACCATCTGGGATGCCCATGGTTACCAATTTGCACACCTCTCTCGATCACCATCAGTGTCTTGCCTACAATTAAGGATGGATGGCCAAGCAGAGCAAGGAAGTTTCATTCCTGATAACCTTTCCCGAGTGGCGCCAGCCCTATCTTGTGGCACTGGTGGAACGCGAGCCTTTAATGACGGTGGTTTAATCACGACTTTAACAGACACCGTGATTAATAGGAAGGCCGGAATTAATTAACGACGTTTATTGAATTAACCGTAAGCAATAATCGATCGGAGGTAGGCGCGCCTTTTTTAGGACGGACTTTAGATGACGGTTATTAGTGAAATCGTAATCTGAAGTCCCGTGTTGACGCGCGCTTACGGTCAACGGACTTTAGATTACGGTTTTACTAAGAACCGTCAGCTAAAGTCCGTTTTAAAAAGGCGCGCCTACCTCCGACTGATGGTCAACGACGTCGTTTTGACCTGATGCCAAATATTTCCCGTATTATTTGATTTTTTGACGCCACGTGTAATCTAAATTACAGTTAACGACGATGTTTTACCAGTGTATTTTAGATTAAAAATAACTTTATATTAATGTGTTACATATGTTTGATCGAATAAGACTCATGGCTTAATGGCCGTGGGTACATGAGTCAATACCATCGATCTTGAGTTCGAAACCCAGCACAGGCCAAATAATTTTCGCGCTATTTGTTTAATTTCGTTAAACTTTAGATTACGGTTCTTTAGGAACCGTCATTTAAAGTGTGACTTTAGATTACGGTTTTCATGTAAACCGTAATCTAAAGTCCTTTTAACATTTGCCCGTTTACTTTGCACACTGTACTTACAGTAACTCTTTTTATCTTTCGCGCTATCTTCCTCACTGAAATCGCCTCCTCTCTCTCGTCACCTTAGTAACGGCCATCGCCGCCGTCGCTCCCACCACCTTTGTCACTCCCATCACCGCCGTCACCACCCATCTACGTACACTGGTCGTCACCGTCGACGTCTCTATCGTGTACTGGGTAAGCGCACAGTCGATCAATTGTCGTTTTTTTCTAACTTTGTTCATATGCATGTCGATTGATAGTTCTAACCTCGTTTCTGTCGAATCCTGAGAGTGTAATGGCAAATGTTCTAACCTTGTTCATATATTTGTGCCCAGATTCACGGTTAATTGCAACCTAGTTCGTGGGCTGATTTCTGCACTACTTGCCCACTTCGGTGCAGTAACGGTAAAAATTTTGCAAACCAAACTTCGTAACCTGCTATAGTTTATTATGCTTAACATTTAGTATTACAATTATGTAGTGTAGTGTTTTTCAATATAAAACTAGTTGAGAGCCTTTGGTCTGGTAGATATATCTCTTAGCAGATTCGAAGGTTGTGATTCTTGTTTGCTGATTCTTGTGCAGTTGATTTCTTGTACTTGTAAATATTTCTTTACGGTTAATACAACTTACCTTTCTTCTAGATAAATATAAAATTAGGTATAAGTAATTTTGATGGTGCGTGCAAATTTGACGTTGATAAAACTGATTGGGAAACGTCCGAAATATAGGGGAGATTCTGTCGAATTTTTTCCGCGGTTTAGCTAGCATTTTAACCTTGATTTTTTGATGAATTCTAATGTTGTCGTTTTTCCTTTATGCATCAGGACTACGACTTTATTTGACATCTGACCTCAACCGTCTTTGCATCGCTAATCGTCTACCAGAGGTAAGATTTACATATATACATACAGTATTTGACAAACTACTAAACATAGTTATCCGCCCAAGATATACCTAATAGAGGTATATCTTCGCAGTCCCGTCGGGACTGACCATGATTGTTAAATCTCACACCTAGGGTTTGAATGTGTTTTTAATATGTACTTTATTGATTATTTCAGCAGTATCTCTTTATTGTTCTTCGAATGCATATATATTGATTAATATCATAATATCGTGCATTGAAGAACTGTAGGGAGATGCTGCCGAAATTTTCAATAAATTACATATTAAAAACACGTTCACCGGTGGGATTTAATATTCATGGATGGATTTAGGTTGATAAGATACAAAAGTGTAAAGACTGTGCCACGGGTGACGGTATGAAATGGTGTTGCCTTCATATAAATAGCTAGACAGAGATGGAACGTTCGTGGATTTACGCGGAAATTTGGATGACAAGTTTTTAGAAGGAGTTGATAAGTTATGCACGGTGTTGGCGAACAATCTGAAGCCTACAGACAAGGGATACATATTTTATCTTGTATCGACTGCCAAAACAATCTGAGATATCACGGCGTTGAACAATTAAGGAACATCTGATCCGCCGCGGTTTTTATAAAAGATTTCCAAGACATATCCGATGGCATGGTCAGAGTGTGTTCAATGTTATTAGCCTGACGAAGGGGATAATGGTCAGGCAAACCAGAATCAGAACTTGGAGATGATACAGTTGCGGGTGATCCAGAAGACGTTACAGCGAACGTTGAGCCAGATTTCTGGGATGATGACATTGAGACTATGCTCGAAGATTTGGAACGACATTACTCTAACACGCCAGACAAGTATGAAAATTTGTTGGATTCATCCAAAACACCGTTTACCCCGTGTGTGACCCTACAAAGTTAAGCAAGTTGAGTGTCGTCCTCAAGCTATTCAACTTGAAAGCGAACATGGCTAGAGCGACGTAAGTTTCACTGACCTCCTGAACTATTGAAATATGTTCTTCCAGTGGACAACATTTACCAACGACTACGTACTCGGCCAAAAAACTGATGTGCCCAATGGGTATGAGTACCAGAAAATTCATGCTTGTCCAAATGGTTGCATGCTGTTTTGGAAATCGGATGAATTTTGCTGAAAGCTGTTCAGCATGTGGAGCATCACGGTATAAGAAACAACAAACTCACATAAGCAGTAGTAAGAAAGGTTCACCGGCTAAGGTACTGTGGTACCTGCCCATCATTCCAAGGTTCAGACGTTTGTTCTCCATTGAGAAAGACGTAGAGAATCTTCGGTGGCATTCAGTTCACAGGAAAAAGGATGGCAAATTGAGACATCCCGCTGATGCACCACAGTGGAGAAACATAGACATAAAATTTCTTGAGTTTGGTAACGAACCGAGAAACCTAAGGCTAGGCTTGTGCACGGATGGGATGAACCCTTACGGTACTTTGAGTAGCATACACAGTACCTGGCCTGTGCTTTTGGTTATTTACAATCTACCGCCGTGGTTATGCATGAAACCAAGACACATCTTGTTGTCTTTGTTAATATCGGGTCCAAAGCAACCGGGCAACAAAATTGATGTATTCCTACAACCTTTAATAGAGGATCTACAACTCTTGTGGAATGAAGGGGCTACGGTTTACGACTCATTTAGCAAAGAGGACTTCAATTGTGTGCTATGTTGTACTACACAATCAATGATTTCCCGCTATGGTAATCTTTCAGGCTATTCAATCAAGGGGGCGTTGGCGTGTCCGATTTGTGGTGAAAACACTTGTAGCATTCGCTTGAAACATAGTGGCAAAAACGTGTATATGGGCCACCGAAAAATGCTTCCAAAAGGACATAAGTATCGAAAGATGGCGAAAGAGTTCAATGGGAAAACTGATCACAGCGTGGCGCGCCAGCCTTTGACAGGTACAGAGATTTACAAAAAGTTGGATAATATTGTCAACAACTTCAGGCCGCCAACCAAATGGTGAAAAAAGTGTCTGGAAAAAGAATCAATATTTTGGGAACTCCAGTACTGGCAGCATCTGGAGGTTAGACATTGTATCGATGGGATGCATGTCGAGAAGAACGTGGGTGAAAGTATAACTAGCACCCTTTTGAACATAAAAGGAAAGATAAAGGATCATTTGAAAGGAAGAAAAGATTTAATTGAGTTGGGCATACGCACAGAGCTTGGCCCGCAAGAACGTGGAAAACGCACATTCTTGCCTCTTGCCTGTCACACCCTGTCTAAAGAAGAGAAACATAGTCTATGCAGTACCCTTACAACATCAAGGTTCCATCAGGTTACTCCTCAAACATAAGAAACCTAGTGTCCATGACAGATTTCAAATTAGTAGGAATGAAATCTCACGATTATCATGTCTAACTTCAGGAATTTTTGCCAATTGCATTACGTGGGATCTTGTTGGATGCTGTCAGACACACAATCACAAACGTCGGTGTCTTCCTCAAATCTATTTCATCTAAGGTTCTTGATGTGGACTCTCTGTCTAAATTACAAAAGGATCTTATTGTGACAATGTGCCAGCTGGAGATGTATTTTCCTCCATCGTTCTTCGACATAATGATACATCTCCTCGTGCATCTTGTAAGAGAGATTCTGATGTGTGGTCCTTTGTACCTTCGCTACATGTATCTGTTCGAAAGGTACATGGGTGTCCTGAAGAAGAAAATGAAGAACCGTCGTCACCCACAGGGTAGTATTATAGAGGGCACTATCACAGAGGAAGTTGTAGACTTCTGCACCAATTACCTAGAAGGTGTCGATACCATTGGACTTCCACGTTCTAGACACGAGGGCAGATTTAAGGGTGTTGGCACGGTTGGACGGAAACTGAAAAGAATTGACATAGACACTCTTAACAAAGCTCATTTAGTTGTGCTAAGTCATCTTGAAGATGCCGAACCATACTTTGATGAACACTTGTGTGTTTTAAGATCACAATATCCAGACATGAGTGACGTTAGACTACAAAATGAGCAATAGGACATTTGTCAGATGGTTCAAAGATAGAGTCTTGTCTGATCAGTCCACGAATGTGCCTGAACTGATTAAAGTAGTTGCATTTGGACCAAATCTGGACGTAATTTCTTATGAGGGGTACGATGTCAACGATTCACCTTTTTCACAGAACGTCAGGATCAGAAGTCAACGAATCAAAATAGTGGCGTAGAGCTTGAAGCTTATCAAAACTTATATGACAATGGTTTGTGGGTCACAGTCCAGTCTCAGTAAAACAATCATATTTCGGTGTTATACAAGACATCTGGGTATTGGACTACAACAGCTACAAAATGTGTGTTTTCCACTGTAACTGGGTTAACAACAATCATGGCTACCGTGAAGAGGAGCATGGTATTGAAATACCCCTAAATTAATTTAAATTAATTTAGGGATTTCTTTTATTAAACCTTTAATAATACTATTAAGTATTAAATTATTATATGGAATTATGAATATTAAATTATTATATGGACGCTTAACTCCCATATATATAATAAATAAAACGTAAAGATAATTAAATTCCTTGTTTTAACATAAGTTCCTATTTTTAAACTAACATATAAGTATATATATATATATATAATATATATATATATATATACATATATGTAAATAATTTCACTTCTCATAAAAACTAATACCCAAACATTATAAACTTACTGTTATAAAATGTTAATTTAGTTTCCCTTATTTTCCCCAGCTTAAAAAGTTAATTAACAAACCATACTTTAATTTTTGGTTCATTAAAAACCCTTATTATAGGTTATTCTTATGAAAAACTCATAAACACAATTAAAAACCTTTACCATTGCCCAAAAATTCCCAAATTTAATATACAGTAAATAATATTTTAGAACATATTATAAAATTTTATTTCATAAAATATCGTTTTAATTTAGCCAAATAATTCCAGAAAACCTGTAACTTGCAAAAATCATAACTTATGTTTAAAAACTCCAAAACCATAATAATTTACATCAAAATAAACTAGATTAAATAAGGAATAATGGTTAAAATTTCAAGTCAAAATACCTTCGGGAAGGCCAAATAAATCAACAAGTTAGAGCCAAATCTGAAATTTAATAAACTTATAACAATTTTAATTAACCCGATCTAATCTCGGCCGTCCACTTTTAAAACGAGATCGGACGGCCCCTGTACTCCCAGTTCTTCAGCGAATTCGAATTCCAACCCGAGTACTAAATCATCAATATCTCCTAATCTACGAACGAAAATCGAGTGATTCTTGTTTCTATAGTTTCGAAATCAAATTTCGGTTCTAATGATACTAATTTCCCAATTATATGCAGTATTCAGTGGATTGCGAATTCAAATCGAAGTTAGGGTTCGTATTGTTACAGAATTCGATTCGACAACAATTCTATCAAATCTCCTAATCTAACACGTAATTGACTAAATTGAGACATGGGTTAGGTCGGTAACATGATAACGAATGACAATAACGGGGCAATTTGACGGAAACTCACCGGAGTTGCAAAACGGAGAGATTCGATTTCGGTAAATCTGAAAAATAGGAACTTTGAGCAGTTCGTGGTGCCAACTTCGAGATCATAACTAGCAGTACAAATCGTTAGCTATGAGTAAGGGCTCATTGGAAAGAGCAAACGTAGATCTCGTATTGATAGCAAGAACTAATCCTAACTCGCATCACACAGAAAGAAATATAGCTAGAAGTTGCGAGTTTACCTTACAGTTTCGGATTATTTTATGTGCTGGCAAAACCGAAACTTTAGAGCACCTTTCCCTTCCAATCGGTTGAGAATTGGCTTAAACCAAAAACATGAAAGTTTTAGAGGAATAGAGCTCTTCAAATCGAGCTAAAGACATGGAATTTGATGAGTAACGAGAAGTTATGGCTGATCGAAGTTACCTGATTCGAAGAGAAAAACTGGAATTGCAGTTTCGGTTTTTGCAGGGTGGCTACTTTGACTCGATTTTCCGGTTGATTCAGAATGAGTTAGGGTTTGTGTAACGACCCCAAAACGGCTAGAGTTAGGGCCGTTACAAGCCGCGAGTCTACTACCTAACGTCGCAAGGCTCTAAGCAAAACAATACCCAAAAACCAAATAACGAACTAGCATAAATACCAAAAGAGTTTACAAGATCCAAATACTTAACAATCAAATACAAGTTCGGACCGATGTTCGGACACTCCAAAATCTTGAAAAACAAAACGCGCCCGATGAACTGTCCGAACTTGCATGTTCGGACAGAAGTTCGGACAGCGCAAAACTGTCGAATTCCAGAAAGAACAGACGCGCAGAAGAGAACCAAAATCATCACAACTCACCCAAAACTCACAGATTGTAAATCAGTACCCTCGGGGGTTTAGCCAATCGATTAACAACGCAAAACGAGAAGAAACACACAAGCAACACACCCAAAACAGATCCGAAACAGAAATCAAAAGCAATCCCCGAGGGTGAGAAACAACAACCCCGATTCCATCCCCCACTTACATCGAATTCGCAGAGAAGGTGCTGTTCGCGTTGCCAACAACCAGACGGATGAAATGAAGCAGAAGAGACGCACCAACCAACTGGATTTGCAAAGAACAGTCCCCCAAAATCAGAAAACAGAAACAGAAACTGCTCCTCTCAAAACAACAACCACACCACCGAAATCACCAATGGACCTACCTGATTTGCAGAGGAGAAGAACCCGAACAGTAGCAGCAGCAGAAACCGACCAGAAACAGCAACAATTCACCATACGACAGGTGCTCACCAAGGAAGAAGAAGATAGGAGAGCGTAGAAACTGTCGCGAGGAAGAACGCACGATTTGTAAATTGATCGTGAAATCAAAAAAGAATAAAGACTTAGCTTCTTAATTAAGTCTTACCAAAATAAAAGAGAGGGGAATGACCTCCTTGCCCCCATCTTTTAATTCATTTCCTCCGACGTCCCCTCCACTAAACAAAGCACACATAGCATAACTTTAATTAATAACATTGTTATGCCATGAAATCTGAAAAACGAAAATACGGAGTATTACATCACTCCCCCCTTAAAAGGAATTTCGTCCTCGAAATTCAACATACCTCACTGCTCGAAGAGGGAAGGGAACTTGGCACGCAGCTCTTCCTCGAGTTCCCACGTCGCCTCACGCTCGACTGATCAGACCACTGCACCTTAACCATAGGCAGTGTCTTGCTACGAAGCCGACGAACATCCCGTGCTAAAATACGAACCGGAGCTGCTTCATAAGTGAAATCATCTCGGAGTCGAAGCTGACCATAGTCAATCACGTGCGAAGGATCGTGCAGATACTTCCTGAGCATCGACACATGAAACACATCATGCACCCCCGCTAGAGGGTGGCAGTGCCAATCTGTAAGCCACCGGCCCAACCTTCTCGAGCACCTCAAAAGGCCCTACGAACCGAGGACTCAGCTTGCCTCGCTTACCAAAACGAACGACACCCCGAACTGGAGAAATCTTCAGGTACACGTGGTCCCCAACCTGAAACTCAAGCGGACGGCGCCTCTGATCTGCATAACTCTTCTGCCGGCTCTGGGCAACCAACAGACGCTCCCTGATAGTCTTGACCTTATCCACAGCTCCCTGCACCAACTCAGGACCACAATCGCCCTCTCTCGCAGGTCATCCCAATAAATGGGAGATCTACAGCGCCTACCATACAACGCCTCAAATGGGGCCATCCCAATACTCGATTGGAAGCTATTATTGTAGGCGAACTCAATCAGTGTCGCATGCTGATCCCAGCTCCCTCCAAAGTCAAGCACACAAGCCCTCAACATGTCCTCCAAAATCTGATTCGTCCTCTCCGTCTGCCCATCGGTCTGAGGATGATATGCCGAACTGAAGGCCAAATTCGTCCCCAACGCCTTATGCAGGCTCCGCCAGAAGCGAGATACAAATCTCGGATCTCTGTCCGAAACGATCGTCCGGCATACCGTGCAACCTTACAATCTCATCAACATAAGCCGAGCCAGGCGCTCAAGGCTGAAAGTCTTCCTCACCAGCAAGAAATGGGGGGACTTCGTCAACGGTCCACAATCACCCACAGCGCATCGTACCCAGAAGATGTCCTAGGAAGCCCCACAATAAAGTCCATACCAACGCTCTCCCATTTCCACTCAGGAATGGGAAGAGGCTGCAGAAGACCCGCAGGCCGCTGATGCTCAGCCTTCACCTGCTGACAGGTTTGGCAACGAGCTACAAAATCAGAAATCTCCCTCTTCATATTTGCCCACCAAAAGACTCTCTGAGGTCCGGTACATCTTCACCCCTCCTGGGTGTACCGAATAAGAGCTCCATGAGCCTCCTGCATAATCTCTCGCCTAAGGTCGCCTCCACTAGGCACACAAACTCTGCCTCTAAAGCGTAGGCAGTCGTCGCTGGACACAGAGAACTCTGACTCCTGGCCATCTGACAACTTCTCCCTGACCTTACACAACTCAGCATCAGACTTCTGACCATCTCTAATCCGCTCAATCAGTGTAGACCGGACCTGAATAGAAGCAATCATCCCAGCACTGTCGGACCTGACAACCCAAATCCCCATACGCTGAAGCTCAATAGCAGACCTCTGAACTCCTGACAAAGAACAAGCAAGCCCAGGAGCACCCCTACGGCTCAAGGCATCTGCCACCACATTCGCTCTACCCGGATGGTAGAGGATCTCCAGGTCGTAATCGTGCAGAAGCTCCAACCAACGCCGTTGTCTCGAATTCAACTCCTTCTGCGTGAACAGATATTTGAGACTCTTGTGATCCGTGTAGACCTTACACGTCACCCCATACAAATAGTGCCGCCAGATCTTCAAGGCGAAGACCACAGCAGCTAACTCCAATCGTGGGTAGGATAATTCTTCTCGTACGGCTTCAACTGGCGTGACCATAAGCTACCACCTTCCCTGCTGCATCAGAACACACCCCAGCCCTCTGTGGGAAGCGTCACAGAACACCTCAAAGCCATCTGTCCCAGAAGGCAACGTCAAAATCGGAGTCGAAGTCAAACTCTTCTTCAGCTCCTGGAAACTCTCCTGACACGCCTCACTCCAATCAAACTTGACATCCTTCCTAAGAAGACGAGTCAAGGGGGATACGATCTTAGAGAAACCTTCCACAAACTTCCTATAGTACCCAGCCAATCCTAGAAAACTGCGCACCTCAGACACACTAGTGGGCTTCGCCCACTCCATAACCGCCTTAATCTTCTCTGGGTCCACTGAAATGCCATCCTTCGAAACCACGTGGCCGAGGAACACAACTCTATCAACCAGAACTCACACTTCTTCAACTTGGCATACAATTCCTTCTCCTTCAACGTCTGCAGAACCATCCTCAGATGCTCCTCATGCTCCTCAGCACTCTTGGAGTACACCAAGATATCGTCAATAAAAACAACTACAAAAGAATCCAAGAAAGGTTTGAAAAAACTCTGTTCATCATATCCATGAAGAACGACGGGGCATTGGTCAAACCAAAAGGCATGACCAAGAACTCATAATGCCCATACCGGGTCCTAAATGCAGACTTAGGCACATCCTCGGCTTTAATCTTCAGCTGATGATACCCAGAACGCAAGTCGATCTTCGAGAAGACTGTCGCCCGCTAACTGGTCGAAGAGGTCATCAATGGGGGAAGAGGATACCGGTTCTTGATGGTAACCTTATTCAATTCCCTATAGTCGATACACAATCTGAAGGAGCCATCCTTCTTCTTCACAAATACACACGGTGCTCCCCATGGAGACACACTAGGGCGGATAAAACCCTTATCCAGAAGATCCTGCAGCTGCACCTTCAGCTCCTTATGCTCTGCCGGACTCATGCGATAGGGAGCCTTAGAAATAGGCTGAGTCCCTGGCGCTAACTCGATAGAGAACTCTACCTCACGATCGGGTGGCAGCCCTGGCACATCAACCTGAACACCTCTGGAAACTCACACACAATGGGGATATCCTCCAACTGGGATCCCTCCTTAACCTCAGGTACAAAGCAGAGAAACCCTGGCAGCCCTTCCTCAAGGAACGGACTGCCTGCATAGCAGACACCAACACAGGAGCACGGGAATGGAGTTCCCCACAAAAGCAAAACGGGTCTCACCGGTCTATCAAACACAACCTTCCTAGCTGCACAATCTATGGGCATGGTGCTCTGCTAGCCAGTCCATGCCCAAAATCACATCGAAGCAGGACATACTCATAGGTATCAAATTAGCATGTAAGGTCCTATCCATGATCACTACTGGACTAGACTTGCATACAGAACTAAGCACACAAGCAGGCACGCCACTCAACGGGCTAGAAATACACAGATCCACATCACAGGGCACAGCAGACAACCCGAGACTACCCACTAAATCAGCAGACACAAAGGAGTGGGTAGCTCCTGAATCAAACAAACAGAATACTGGCTGAGAAGAGATCTGAAGAATACCTGACACTACTCTGTTTGAGCCACGGTCACGCTCACCAGCTAGCGCATAAACACGTGCCTGGGTCTGGGACTTCTTCTGGTCAGCCTTCTGCCCGGACCCTGAACCAGCTCCACGAGTCTCAGAACCACCACTGCTACCTCCACCTCTAGCCTGTGGACACTGGGCAATGCGATGGTCTAGCGAACCACACTTAAAGCATGCCCCGGACTTCCTGTAGCACTCTCGTCCTGGGTGGAAATGATCACACTCGGCACACTTCTCCACAGCAGGAGACGCTGATGAAGAAGAACCCCGGTCTCCTCTGTACTTCTTCTTCTGAGAAGAATGTTGCTCACGCCTCTCGGGCTCCTCCACACGACCCTTCCTCTTCTGGTCTTTGCCCTTATCGGGCCTCTGGTCCTTCTTCTCATACCGCTGCCTAGCCTGCAGCTCAGACTCCACTACTAACACCACATCAGCCACATCCCTGAAGGTCTTGTGGCGAAAAGGTGCCACAGCAGCTCGAATATCACCCCTCAAACCAGCCTCAAACTTCCTAGCCTTCCGGTTATCATCCGGCTCAGTCACAAACTTAGAAAGGGAGATAAACTTACGCACGTACCCATCCACTGTCATCTCCTTCGTCTGCGAAGCCTCCCATACTCAACTATCTTCTGATCCCTGAAGACATCGGGATAGAACTGCTGATTGAAGCAGCCCCTGAACTGCTCCCATGTCCATGGGTGGGGGTACTTCCCTTCAACTGTCTTCCACCACTCCTTCGCCTCAGACTGAAACATGAAAGTAGCGAATCCAACCTTCTGATCCTCCTCACATCCCATGACCCTCAGCAAATCCTCAATCGCAGTGATCCAGTGGCTCGCCTCCTGTGGGTCGCCACTAGCATCAAAAGAAGGCGGCTTCAGCTTCAGGAACTCCTGAAGCACCTTCACATTGCTGCCCCCCGCGTTACCGGCTCCTGTCGCCTGGCCAGCAGTGGTCCCTACGGTCTACAGCACCTGAGTCACCACCTGCTGCACAATCTCTGCAATGTCCCCCTGAGGAGCATTGCCCGAAGCTTCACCACGTCCTGCACGTCGGGGAGGCATACTGAAGATACAAACACTAAGATTGATCAGAAACCATCAAGCATCAAACAGCAGACCTTTCAGACACCCACGCATGCAGACAAAACCCCACAATACCAAAGGACGAGCAACCTGGCTCTGATACCACTAAATGTAACGACCCCAAAACCGGCCTAGGAGTTAGGGCCGTTACACGCCGCGAGTCTACTACCTAACGTCGCAAGGCTCTAAGCAAAACAATACCCAAACCAAATAACAAACTAGCATAAATACCAAAAGAGTTTACAAGATCCAAATACTTAACAATCAAATACAATGAAAGGCCCGAAGGCTACACGAAAGCTTTAAAGCGTCCAACGCGCAGAGTAAACAAAGTCTAAGGAAGCAAAAAGTAAACGAAGCTCCAGAAGGGGACAAGAGAGAAGATCCCACGAGCTCAATCTGCAACAAAGTAAAGGGGTGAGCTAAACAGCCCAGCAAGCAGAAGACTTCCTCAAGGAAGCCCACTCAAAACAGAAGCAGCAGAATAACTTATAAACAGAGGAGAAGGCGGAGTCATTATAAACTTTCAGAAAGGAAACGCGAAACAGAAGCAGAGCAGACATCACTTCAAATCACAGTCGGACGTTCAGAGCAGATACAGAAGAGTGGGACACTAGTAATCAGCTAACACAACAGAAGGACTCACATAATGTCCTATGGATCCGAAGATCCCACAACAGAAGCCGTAGAGACAACTAACAGACCCGTCGGTCATATAACGTCCTAAGGGAGACCCTAAGGAGTATAAACAGAAGGAATTCCTGCGCAGCATGCTACGGGACAGCCCGACCCGACTATCCAAGGCTCAGAAGCAAAGTAACTAGGTCCCAAAAACCAAAAAGCTCACAAAACAGATCTTAAGTGCATGGAAATGCATATAAACAACATAAGAAGCTTGTACACAGGTAGGGGAAACCAACCCCGCAAACGGAACTCAAAACGGAGCTAAAACAGAGAAGTTATGCTCAAAACAGTGGCATGTCCGAACTTGCGTCCGACCTTGCAAGTTCGGACAGAGGCCGAGAATCAGAGTTGGGAAAACGCGAAGTCCGAACTTACGTCCGACCTTCGAAGTTCGGACGCAAGTCGAAAGTCAGAAACCAAAACTCTCATCGTGTCCGAACTTGCGTCCGACCTTGCAAGTTCGGACAGATGTCGAAACTCACACGAAAATCATCCTCGCGTCGGGTCCGAACTTACAAGTTCGGATCGATGTTCGGACACTTCAAAATCTTGAAAAACAAAAACGCGCCGATGAACTGTCCGAACTTGCATGTTCGGACAGAAGTTCGGACAGCGCAAAACTATCGAATTCCAGAAAGAACAGACGCGCAGAAGAGAACCAAAAATCATCACAACTCACCCAAAACTCACAGAATTGTAAATCAGTACCCTCGGGGGTTTAGCCAATCGATTAACAACGCAAAACGAGAAGAAATCACACAAGCAACACACCCAAAACAGATCCGAAACAGAAATCAAAAGCAATCCCCGAGGGTGAGCAAACAACCCGATTCCATCCCCCACTTACATCGAATTCGCAGAGAAGGTGCTATCCGACGTTGCCAACAACCAGACGGACGAAATGCAGCAGAAGAGACGCACCAAACAGCATTGGATTTGCAAAGAACAGTCCCCAAAATCAGAAAACAGAAACAGAAAGCTCCTCTCAAAACAACAACCACACCACCGAATTCACCAATGGACCTACCTGATTTGCAGAGGAGAAGAACCCGAACAGTAGCAGCAGCAGAAACCGACCAGAACCAGCAACGATTCACCAGAAGACAAGGTGCTCACCAAGGAAGAAGAAGAGAGGAGAGCGTAGAAACTGTCACGAGGAAGAACGCACGATTTGTAAATTGATCGTGAAATGCAAAAAGAAATAAAAGTCTTAGCTTCCTTAATTAAGTCTTACCAAAATAAAAGAGAGGGGAATGACCTCCTTGCCCCCATCTTTTAATTCAGTTCCTCCGACGTCCCCTCCACTAAACAAAGCACACATAGCATAACTTTAATTAATAACATTGTTATGCCATGAAATCTGAAAAACGAAAATACGGAGTATTACAGTTTGTATGAGTTATAGTTGTTTAGAGGGAATGTAGGAGAAGACAACAAAGAAGACGGCATTGAAAAATATGGAGAGATGAATGAGATATAGCCGTCTAAAGTTAGGACAAAATACTGAAATCTGTTACCGAAATTCAAGGGATAGAATCGGCTAAGTGTTAGCGACCCGTGACAGAGTGACACGTGGCATCTTTCAAAATTTTGACTCTAAACTTCAATCTAGCATAACTTTGGGTAGGATGATCCGTTTTTGACGTTTTTTTTATCGATCTTCATGGTTTTCCATAACCTATTATTGGTATAGGTTCATGGCCTGGTTTGACCATTCTCAAAAAGTCAACTCTAGCAAGGCTTAATAAGCTTTAAGGTTTCTAGAATTTTATATTGACTTTATGTTTCAAAACAATGTTCCAACACTTCCTAAAATCTTTATAATATAGTTGGAGTGTTTAGAAATTTTCCCAAGATTTATGGACTTATAAATCTTATTATTAAATTCATAATACTATATAATAATATATAATAATTAGGGTTAAATAGGAGAAAACCCCTAAATAATACTATATAATAATATATAATAATTAGGGTAAATAGGAGAAAACCCCTAAATAAATTTCATAATTCCATATAATAACTTAATATTCATAATTCCATATAATAATTAATATTCATAATTCCATATAATAATTAATACTTAATAGTATTATTAAAGGTTTAATAAAAGAAATCCCTAAATTAATTTAAATTAATTTAGGGGTATTTCAATACCATGCTCCTCTTCACGGTAGCCATGATTGTTGTTAACCCAGTTACAGTGGAAAACACACATTTTGTAGCTGTTGTAGTCCAATACCCAGATGTCTTGTATAACACCGAAATATGATTGTTTTACTGAGACTGGACTTGTGACCCACAACACCATTGTCATATAAGTTTGATAAGCTTCAAGCTCTACGCCACTATTTTGATTCGTTGACTTCTGATCCTGACGTTCTGTGAAAAAGGTGAATCCGTTGACATCGTACCCCTCATCACAAGAAATACGTCCAGATTGGTCCAAATGCAACTACTTTAATCAGTTCAGGCACATTGTGGACTGATCAGACAAGACTCTATCTTTGAACCATCTGACAAATGTCCTATTCTGCTCATTTTGTAGTCTAACGTCACTCATGTCTGGATATTGTGATCTTAAAACACACAAGTGTTCATCAAAGTATGGTTCGGCATCTTCAAGATGACTTAGCACAACTAAATGAGCTTTGTTAAGAGTGTCTATGTCAATTCTTTTCAGTTTCCGTCCAACCGTGCCAACACCCTTAAATCTGCCCTCGTGTCTAGAACGTGGAAGTCCAATGGTATCGACACCTTCTAGGTAATTGGTGCAGAAGTCTACAACTTCCTCTGTGATAGTGCCCTCTATAATACTACCCTGTGGGTGACGACGGTTCTTCATTTTCTTCTTCAGGACACCCATGTACCTTTCGAACAGATACATGTAGCGAAGGTACAAAGGACCACACATCAGAATCTCTCTTACAAGATGCACGAGGAGATGTATCATTATGTCGAAGAACGATGGAGGAAAATACATCTCCAGCTGGCACATTGTCACAATAAGATCCTTTTGTAATTTAGACAGAGAGTCCACATCAAGAACCTTAGATGAAATAGATTTGAGGAAGACACCGACGTTTGTGATTGTGTGTCTGACAGCATCCAACAAGATCCCACGTAATGCAATTGGCAAAAATTCCTGAAGTTAGACATGATAATCGTGAGATTTCATTCCTACTAATTTGAAATCTGTCATGGACACTAGGTTTCTTATGTTGAGGAGTAACCTGATGGAACCTTGATGTTGTAAAGGGTACTGCATAGACTATGTTTCTCTTCTTTAGACAGGGTGTGACAGGCAAGAGGCAAGAATGTGCGTTTTCCACGTTCTTGCGGGCCAAGCTCTGTGCGTATGCCCACTCAATTAAATCTTTTCTTCCTTTCAAATGATCCTTTATCTTTCCTTTTATGTTCAAAAGGGTGCTAGTTATACTTTCACCCACGTTCTTCTCGACATGCATCCCATCGATACAATGTCTAACCTCCAGATGCTGCCAGTACTGGAGTTCCCAAATATTGATTTCTTTTTCCAGACACTTTTTCACCACTTTTGGTTGGCGGCCTGAAGTTGTTGACAATATTATCCAACTTTTTGTAAATCTGTACCTGTCAAAGGCTGGCGCGCCACGCTGTGATCAGTTTTCCCATTGAACTCTTTCGCCATCTTTCGATACTTATGTCCTTTTGGAAGCATTTTCGGTGGCCCATATACACGTTTTTGCCACTATGTTTCAAGCGAATGCTACAAGTGTTTTCACCACAAATCGGACACGCCAACCAATTTTCTCCTCGATGCCCGCCTTTCACCTTATCCTTCCCTATTTTTGCCACTGTTTTCCACATCCGTGCTACAAGTTTTTACACTTCACGCCGCCCCCTTGATTGAATAGCTGAAAGATTTACATAGGCGGGGAAATCATTGATTGTGTAGTACAACATAGCACACAAATTGAAGTCCTCTTTGCTAAAATGGTCGTAAACCGTAGCCCCTTCATTCCACAAGAGTTGTAGATCCTCTATTAAAGGTTGTAGGAATACATCAATTTTGTTGCCCGGTTGCTTTGGACCCGATATTAACAAAGACAACAAGATGTGTCTTGGTTTCATGCATAACCACGGCGGTAGATTGTAAATAACCAAAGCACAGGCCAGGTACTGTGTATGCTACTCAAAGTACCGTAAGGGTTCATCCCATCCGTGCACAAGCCTAGCCTTAGGTTCTCGGTTCGTTACCAAACTCAAGAAATTTTATGTCTATGTTTCTCCACTGTGGTGCATCAGCGGATGTCTCAATTTGCCATCCTTTTTCCTGTGAACTGAATGCCACCGAAGATTCTCTACGTCTTTCTCAATGGAGAACAAACGTCTGAACCTTGGAATGATGGGCAGGTACCACAGTACCTTAGCGGTGAACCTTCTTACTACTGCTTATGTGAGTTTGTTGTTTCTTATACCGTGATGCTCCACATGCTGAACAGCTTTCAGCAAATTCATCCGATTTCCAAAACAGCATGCAACCATTTGGACAAGCATGAATTTTCTGGTACTCCATACCCATTGGGCACATCAGTTTTTTGGCCGAGTACGTAGTCGTTGGTAAAATGTTGTCACCTGGAAGAACATATTTCAATAGTTCCAGGAGGTCAGTGAAACTTACGTCGCTCTAGCCATGTTTCGCTTTCAAGTTGAATAGCTTGAGGACGACACTCAACTTGCTTAACTTTGTAGGGTCACACCGGGGTACAACGGTGTTTTGGATGAATCCAACAAATTTTCATACTTGTCTGGCGTGTTAGAGTAATGTCGTTCCACATCTTCGAGCATAGTCTCAATGTCATCATCCCAGAAATCTGGCTCAACGTTCGCTGTAACGTCTTCTGGATCACCCGCAACTGTATCATCTCCAAGTTCTGATTCTGTGTTTGCCTGACCATTATCCCCTTCGTCAGGCTTAATAACATTGAACACACTCTGACCATGCCATCGGATTATGTCTTGGAAATCTTTTATAAAACCGCGGCGGATCAGATGTTCCTTAATTGTTTCAACGCCGTGATATCTCAGATTGTTTTGGCAGTCGATACACAGATAAAATATGTATCCCTTGTCTGTAGGCTTCAGATTGTTCGCCAACACCGTGCATAACTTATCAACTCCTTCTAAAAACTTGTCATCCAAATTTCCGCTGTAAATCCACGAACGTTCCATCTCTGTCTAGCTATTTATATGAAGGCAACCATTTCATACCGTCACCCGTGGCACAGTCTTTACACTTTTGTATCTTATCAACCTAAATCCATCCATGAATATTAAATCCCACCGGTGAACGTGTTTTTAATATGTAATTTATTGAAAATTTCGGCAGCATCTCCCTACAGTTCTTCAAATGCACGATATTATGATATTAATCAATAATATATGCATTCGAAGAACAATAAAGAGATACTGCTGAAATAATCAATAAAGTACATATTAAAAACACATTCACACCCTAGGTGTGAGATTTAACAATCATGGTCAGTCCCGACAGGGACTGCCGAAGATATACCTCTATTAGGTATATCTTGGGCGGATAACTATGTTTAGTAGTTTGTCAAATACTGTATGTATATGTAAATCTTACCTCTGGTAGACGATTAGCCGATGCAAAGACGGTTGAGGTCAGATGTCAAAATAAAGTCGTAGTCCTGATGCATAAAGGAAAAACGACAACATTAGAATTCATCAAAAAATCAAGGTTAAATGCTAGCTAAACCGCGGAAAAAATTCGACAGCATCTCCCCTATATTTCTGACGTTTCCCAATCAGTTTTATCAACGTCAAATTTGCACGCACCATCAAAATTACTTATACACTAATTTTATATTTATCTAGAAGAAAGGTAAGTTGTATTAACCGTAAAGAAATATTTACAAGTACAAGAAATCAACTGCAACAAGAATCAGCAAACAAGAATCACAACTTCGAATCTGCTAAGAGATATATCTACCAGACCAAAGGCTCTCAACTAGTTTTATATTTGAAAACTACACTACTATAATTGTAATACTAAATGTTAAGAATAAGTAAATATAGCAGTTTACAGTTTGGTTTGCAAAATTACCGTTACTGCACCGAAGTGGGCAAGTAGTGCAGAAATCAGCCCACGAACTAGGTTGCAATTAACCGTGAATCTGGGCACAATATATGAACAAGGTTAGAACATTTGCCATTACACTCTCAGGATTCGACAGAAACGAGGTTAGAACTATCAATCGACATGCATATGAACAAAGTTAGAAAAAACGACAATTGATCGACTGTGCGCTTACCCAGTACACGATAGAGACGTCGACGGTGACGACCAGTGTACGTAGATGGGTGGTGACCGGCGGTGATGGGAGTGACAAAGGTGGTGGGAGCGACGGCGGCGATGGCCGTTACTAAGGTGACGAGAGAGAGGAGGCGATTTCAGTGAGGAAGATAGCGCGAAAGATAAAAAGAGTTACTGTAAGTACAGTGTGCAAAGTAAACGGGCAAATGTTAAAAGGACTTTAGATTACGGTTACATGAAAACCGTAATCTAAAGTCACACTTTAAATGACGGTTCCTAAAGAACCGTAATCTAAAGTTTAACGAAATTAAACAAATAGCGCGAAAATTATTTGGCCTGTGCTGGGTTTCGAACTCAAGATCGATGGTATTGACTCATGTACCCACGGCCATTAAGCCATGAGTCTTATTCGATCAAACATATGTAACACATTAATATAAAGTTATTTTAATCTAAATACACTGGTAAAACATCGTCGTTAACTGTAATTTAGATTACACGTGGCGTCAAAAAAATCAAATAATACGGGAAATATTTGGCATCAGGTCAAAACGACGTCGTTGACCATCAGTCGGAGGTAGGCGCGCCTTTTTAAGAACGGACTTTAGCTGACGGTTCTTAGTAAAACCGTAATCTAAAGTCCGTTGACCGTAAGCGCGCGTCAACACGGGACTTCAGATTACGATTTCACTAATAACCGTCATCTAAAGTCCGTCCTAAAAAAGGCGCGCCTACCTCCGATCGATTATTGCTTACGGTTAATTCAATAAACGTCGTTAATTAATTCCGGCCTTCCTATTATCACGGTGTCTGTTAAAGTCGTGATTAAACCACCGTCATTAAAGGCTCGCGTTCCACCAGTGCCACAAGATAGGGCTGGCGCCACTCGGGAAAGGTTATCAGGAATGAAACTTCCTTGCTCTGCTTGGCCATCCATCCTTAATTGTAGGCAAGACACTGATGGTGATCGAGAGAGGTGTGCAAATTGGTAACCATGGGCATCCCAGATGGTAACGTTATTCGATGAGACTAATTGGACAAAGCATTAGAGAGGTGCATACAGAGTCATGAGTGCTTCTTCATAGTGAAAGGCATCGATCGAGGTCTCAATTGGTAGCACCCAGCTGTCTTTACCCAGCTTTGAGGCAAGAGGGAGATGTGATTAGTACTTTTAATGACATGGTTAAGGTAGGACTAATTATAACGTACCAACACTAGTCCCTCAAGTTTAACTTTTGGAGTTTTATGAGGGAAGCGGAACTTAAAAAAGTTGTTCGGGTTTTGCTTTAAGAGAAAAAAATGAATTAAAGGAAAGGAAAGGTTGAGAGGTTTTACCGGGTGGTTCTCTATATCCACTAGTCCCCCAAGTTCTACTTTCGACGGTTTTGGACGAGAAGTAGAACTTTCAAGGTGTTTTGCTTTTATAGTACTAAGTGAGATGTGGAGGTGCCACATGGCTTGTTATGGGCTTACTTTAGAAAATGGCGCATCGGTCAACGGGACTTATGCGAGGCGACAGGACTGGTGTGAGATGACGCTTGGGTTAGTAATTGAGGATGCATTACCAATGCTATCCAGTCATTGCTTATAGTAGTGACAACTATGCGCTGTGGGCAGCGTGACCCGATTTTTATTAGAGTGCTTGAAGGGTCGGATGGGACGGTATCACCATGGAGCTCTTTGACATGATCGTGATTCTCTGTTGACTGGGAGCCAGAACTCCTATTATGTGATCTTGGTTCATACCCTCTGCCTCCATTGGCTCCTTCTGTCCATAGCCAACTCAATATCCATAAGCTTGTCCAGGGTGTGCAGCGTGCTTTGTTAGGCCACAAGCCTGTTTCATCATAGAATTATTTCTACAGCTTACAATGTGTTGAAGTAGTCCAGATTTATCTCTGCAAGGCACAAGCACCATGAGAGAATGAAGGCACATAGTGCGTATGTTCCTTATCACCAGTTAGAATGGCGAGCAATAAGAGAATGACGATGCTGAATGTTCCATCGCTAGTTAGAGTTGCCGGCAATAGAAGAGAAGAGAATGAAGGCACTGAATGTTCCTACCTATTGCATATGTCGCTAACAGAAGAGAGAGAGAAGAGAGTAGAGATTTGTGTGTTTTCTTTTTTTAGAAATGTAATTAATTGTTATCTTTTTTAGAAAAATAGAAATAATTGTTTATGAATAGAGATTTATTTGTGTTAAATAGTCACTTTGTTTTTTAGAAGTATCTTATATTGATAAGTGCGAAATATATAGATTTTGCTGGTTTAATTGACCTATTATTCACATTATTATTGGGCAATATTTCTCATTATCATATATTTTCTCATATTTATGTTTTGATGTGAACTGATACATTTTATGTGTCAAATGCAGGTAAATCATCATGAAATTATATATATATATCATTCACGGCAACTACCAACTCATGGGGTTATATTTGCATCAATGTATGAGTCATGGCTGCTACGTGATATGTAGTATACCCATGCAAATTGCAAACATCGGAAGGCGCTTAGAAGATAAAGAAACAAAATAAAAATAATTTGATAAAAAAACGTTGCTGTATATATTGAAGTCTAGGGTTCGACGAGAAGATATCAACCACGCCAGCAGAGGCCTGCGCCTCTCACAATTCATCTCGATACAACTCGATACTCTCGATCCAATTCACCAACCGATCGTTGCACCATCATTCACCAGTATTCATATCTCCACATACACATTCATACATGAATTCCCTGCCATTCGCTTACCATACTCCCGCTTCACATCCGCTCCCGTATCCATAATTCACCAGCCGACTCCATCACGCCACCATCACCGTCTCACCTACACTAATACACCACCACCGCGACTAACTTCATCCACCAACACAACACCATACCACCACCACTTTCTTATATTATTTTTGTTACAGTTTAATGTTTCTTTATTAGTTATGTTATTTTTATAATTATGTTTAAATAGTTAGTTTAGTTCCCCGGGTTGGGATAGCAAACCGAATCTTTACATTTATTTTGTAATCTTTTCACTAATTATAATTTGCAGTAGTTTAATTCCTGTTCTTCATGTGCTTTAATTCTCTAGCTAATTATTAAAGCAATTTGTAGTTTTCTAATCAAAATGCGGCGCTGAGATTAGTTAACAAGACATAGGAAGTTAAACCGGATTAACGACTAGAAGCATGGTTCGCCTATAGGTTAATCGGTCTCAAATAGGAGCTGTTCTTTATGCGATTAGTTGTGTCCGGATTAGAGCATTAGTCTGCTGCTAGTTCTAGCAACTGGTTAGGATTCGTTAGACTTAGTCGTTGACGAATTAATTATAGTTCCTGAGTTTATTGCAGAATTAGGGAAGAGTTTATAATAGATTAGAAGTGAAGGTTTGCAGAACAATCCGGGGTGCTTCCTTTTATTTAGAGTTCTACTCTTTATTTATTTGTTTAGTTTATTTTACTGTTTTATTATTTTATGTTAGTTTGTTGAGTCTTTCTTTTATTAAATTAAGCAAACCTGAAAAAGTGACGTTTCCTATTTCTTAGTTTAGTTTCTCAGTTAGTAAATAAATTGTCAGTAATTGAACGAGGTCCCTGAGATCGACAACCCCACTCAATTCACTATTCCGCAAAACGATAGGTACACTGCCTAGGTAGAGATAGTCACATATTTCTGCTAACAAGTTTTTGGCGCCGTTGCCGGGGACCTCTGACACGGTTAATTGACATTTTAATTTATTCAATTGAGATTTTAATTTTTACTTTCGTATTATTTTCATTCAATTGCATTTTATCTATTTCGGTTATATTACGTTTGTTTTTTTTCCTGTTACGTTTAGATCTCTAACTTTTCAGTTTTTGATTTTATTTATTTTTCGTTACTGGAATTGGATTCTATTTAACGGCGAGTTTGATTTTGGTATTTCATGTCGATACTTTAGTTAACTTTTACGTTGTTTAATTTTGTTTTCCTTTCTTTCGTTTTTTTTCCTTTGCGAATTGAATTTTGTCTAATTTATTTTTCTTCTTTTCGTTACTTTTTTTTTTTTTCATTCGTTTTTGATTTCGTAACTTTCAAATTCGATTAGTTACTTTCCTAACTTTTTTTTTCCTCTTCTTTTTCTTATTTTTCTTTTCGTTTTATTTTTCGTTATTATTATTATTTTACTTTTATCGTTACTTGAATTAGTTTAATCTTTCGATTACGTTTACATCAATTTGAATTTGACTGTTTATTACATCTTAGTTTTAGTCTTTTATTTTTAGTTTATTTTTTTTTGTGTTTCTTTTAATTTCTATTTTTAGTTCTATTTTACTTTTTATTTTTGTTTTGTTTTTGTTAGGCAAAGATGGAGGATAACATGGATGAATTGAGGAGAGTGTTGACACAGTGGGAAACGACGATACAATAATGAACATTGAGCAGAATTTGAACAGGTATAATCAGCCAAGTACTCAAAGTTACAACCAGTTCAGGCGACAAGATTATTACCAGCCACAACAATCGTCTTATCTACAACCTTATGGTGGGAAGGTGAGCAGACTAGAATGCAGATGGAGGAACAACAGTTCTACACTTATCAGGAGCCTCCTAAGGAGGATACGAGCAAGATAGAGAGAGTATGCTGGAGGAGCTCCTGGAGCAAAGAAAAGCCACTAATGCTAAATTGGCTGAAATTGAATCTAGGTATGATGTTAAGTTTGCAGAGCAGGCAGCCAGATATGCTGACCAGGCCTCTATTAATCAAAATTTGGAGAGACAGATGAGCCAGCTTGCAGAGCAACTAGCACAGGAGCAAGTGGAATTCTCCCATAGCCAAAGTAATTCGGACCTAGTGGACCAATCTCATGCAGAGACTTTGATGGGTGAAGATCATTCCAAGCCTATTATTTTTGAAACTGAAGAGGAGCTTGATGAAGAGGTTGAGGGACGTGCTGACGAGTTATATTGCCCTCCCTCCCTAACCTCGACTCAACCCGACTACCCAGTGATTGAGAATATCTTTTCCAATCTGGTCTGCGAACCAGTAGACATACCAGAGGTAGTTTATTTCAGAGAGGTTGAAGAAACTGAAGCTTCCTCTACAATTGTCTGCCAACAAGAATCTTCCTAGAGCCTTTAACACTTGAGGAAGATTTCTGCACCCTCAAATTTCAGAAGAAGAGCCACCTCCAACTAGTCATCAACTTCACAATCATTCTAAGGAGCCTCACCAACAGGACGAGGATGTTTACGTCCTCGAATTTGAGGAAGAAGAGCCATTCACACCTGGTCTTCTGATTGAGCAGCGTTACCGGCAATATCTCCTCAAACATCAGGTTTTGTGGAGTATTCACTTTCCTATTTTATTTGTCAACGTAACGCTTTGTTTTGATCCAGGTGGTTTGCTTTTAATTATTTCCTACTTTGTTTTCCTGAAAAGCTGTTGTCTACTTTTATTTTTGATCCAGGATAATGAGACAGGAGTCTAGCCAAAGACTATAAAGACGGGTAGCTAACTGGGAGGCAACCCAGTGGTTAAATTTATGTTTTGTTTTTGTTTTCTGGTTTTGTTTTTCTTTTATTTCATTCAGAGGTGGCAATGGAGCTCGTGCTTTAATGCAACACTTTAAGCGTTTTTGTGGTAGTTGTGAGTGTGTCCAGGTGAAATTTTTATTATGGTGTTTGATGTTCTCCAAGGCTGGACACTTGCTTGGACGCAAGTGTGAGGAAGGGAACCTTCCTCAATCTACGTGATCAGGGGAGTTTCAGTTTCTCTTTATTTTTAATGTTTATATTCAGCCTATCATGACTTTTTATGCTTAAAGATTATTTTTATATCAGTCATTATTGTCCTGAATGAAATCCTTGATGAGTTTGCAATATTTAGAAAGTCCTTTTCTTGGTTTTAATTTGTGAACAATGAGGACATTGCTCCTCTTAAGTGTGAGGAAGTAGGGGTACTTTCTAAATATTGACAATTGCACTTAATGCCACATTTGTTTTTGTTTGTCCTCTTATTTTAAAAGGATTGCTTCTTTTAAGTGCCAATAAATATTGAATCTCCAGGTGAAATTTGTGTTGAGGTTTTGAAAACAAGCCTGATGGCCACCTCAAGAATCTTCTGCTTTTGGCTGTTTGTATGTATAGTTTTATTCAAACTGAATCCATTTTCATTGAAATTTGGTGGATTAGCTGATTATGAAAACTGAACTGGTCTAGTTGGGATTTTGGGAATGATAAGAAAGTTTGGTATGAAAGGATAAGGCAAGGTACTCCGCTGATCTGAATTGAAATTTATTTCTGAACCAAAACAGACCTCTTCATTCGGTTATTAAGTCCTTGGGGTGCTTCATCACCCATCTACCTAAGGTCTTGTGATCTGGGATAGAAGGCCCAAAGCCGCTACAAGGGTGAAGAGAAAAGTCTGGGGGGGATGAATTAAATATGCAAATGGCAGAATCAAATGTTAAGGAAAAGGAACTTTGAAAAGTTAAATGTATAATTCGATTTGCTTATTCTGATCATGAGTATGTGGTGTTGAAAGGTATCACGAATAAGGTGTTACTTCACACCCTTGTCATCCAAATGTTAGAGGAAAGAAATGGTGGAATATCCCAAATATTTTGTTTCAGTTTCTATAATCTAACTTCTCCATGCTTTTAACTTCACTTTTTTCACTGTTTGCGAAAACCTACAGCTAATAGCAGAACTTTTCTTTTGATTGTCATTTTGCTTGTTTTCAATCAACAATTGTTTGATCTTGAGTTTCAATACTACAACCCTTAAGAGTAGTCATATTCATTATTTGCTTGAGGACAAACAAAAGCTAAGTGTGAGGAAGTTTGATAAGTGCGAAATATATAGATTTTGCTGGTTTAATTGACCTATTATTCACATTATTATTGGGCAATATTCTCACTTATCATATATTTTTCTCATATTTATTTTGATGTGAACTGATACATTTTTATGTGTCAAATGCAGGTAAATCATCATGAAATTATATATATATATATCATTCACGGCAACTAACCAACTCATGGGGTTATATTTGCATCAATGTATGAGTCATGGCTGCTACGTGATATGTAGTATACCCATGCAAATTGCAAACCATCGGAAGGCGCTTAGAAGATAAAGAAACAAAATAAAAATAATTTGATAAAAAACGTTGCTGTATATATTGAAGTCTAGGGTTCGACGAGAAGATATCAACACGCCAGGCAGAGGCCTGCGCCTCTCACAATTCATCTCGATACAACTCGATACTCTCGATCCAATTCACCAACCGATCGTTGCACCATCATTCACCAGTATTCATATCTCCACATACACATTCATACATGAATTCCCTGCCATTCGCTTACCATACTCCCGCTTCACATCCGCTCCCGTATCCATAATTCACCAGCCGACTCCATCACGCCACCATCACCGTCTCACCTACACTAATACACCACCACCGCGACTAACTTCATCCACCAACACAACACCATACCACCACCACTTTCTTATATTATTTTTGTTACAGTTTAATTTTCTTTATTAGTTATGTTATTTTATAATTATGTTTAAATAGTTAGTTTAGTTCCCCGGGTTGGGATAGCAAACCGAATCTTTACATTTATTTTGTAATCTTTTCACTAATTATACATTTGCAGTAGTTTAATTCCTGTTCTTCATGTGCTTTAATTCTCTAGCTAATTATTAAAGCAATATTTGTAGTTTTCTAATCAAAATGCGGCGCTGAGATTAGTTAACAAGACATAGGAAGTTAAACCGGTTAACGACTAGAAGCATGGTTCGCCTATAGGTTAATCGGTCTCAAATAGGGAGTGTTCTTTATGCGATTAGTTGTGTCCGGATTAGAGCATTAGTCTGCTGCTAGTTCTAGCAACTGGTTAGGATTCGTTAGATTAGTCGTTGACGAATTAATATAGTTCCTGAGTTTATTGCAGAATTAGGGAAGAGAGTTATTAATAGATTAGAAAGTGAAGTTTGCAGAACAATCCGGGTGCTTCCTTTTATTTAGAGTTCTACTCTTTATTTATTGTTTAGTTTATTTTACTGTTTTATTATTTTATGTTAGTTGTTGAGTCTTTCTTTTTATTAAATTAAGCAAACCTGAAAAGTGACGTTTATATTTCTTAGTTTAGTTTCTCAGTTAGTAAATAAATTGTCAGTTAATTGACGAGGTCCTGAGATCGACAACCCCCACTCAATTCACTATTCCGCAAAAACGATAGGTACACTGCCTAGGTAGAGATAGTCACATATCTGCTAACAAGTACAATTCCCCATTACCGTGTCTTAACAAATTACCAAATCATAAACTAAGAATAACATCTCGGGCTTAGTATCAACCCATATATTACCCATTCTACTACAAACTTAAAAGTCATGCCCTGATGGACTACCCCATGGTAGCCATCCCGCCTATACTCCGTTATCGTCCGGCACAATACCTGTAAAAAAATTGGGTGGGAAGGACTCAGCAAACTACGCTGAGTATGAACATGTGTAGCCCATATGTTGCCGGGCCACACGACTACTTGGTCGAATATTATTAAGTTAATTTACATGCTATAATAAAGCAGTAAAACACACCACATTACAACATAGTATCATACACACTTAAGTAGTAACACATTAGCAATAACAACCAAGCACAACAAGCTGCTAGAACATAACAGCAATCATGTACATAATAAAACGTGTGCATAGGTATGTAATACCCATAATCCTAACTATGGGATCGTACGAGCGTTGTGTGTTTCATTTCATTTCTCTTGTTCCCGTAAAATGTACTTTCTTTCTCTTTCCTTGCACCAGGTTTGGGGATATAGTTAGATCCCGTGACCATCTCATGTAGGTGCTAATCTTTCCTTGTTTCTTTAAGGGTACTTGTGAATTCTCTTATCACCACTATTTGGAGAACGTCTTCTTCATAGCTACTCCTCCATTCCCGGATAGCTCTTTCTCTCTCTATTGTTTTTAAATGTTACTAGCCACTGCCCCGGATATCAAGGGTCCCTCTCCCTATTCCTTTCAATGTTACTAGCCTCTACTCGGATAAAAGGGTCTGTCTCCCTATGCCTTTAATGCTCTAGTCTCTACCCCGGATACAAAGGGTCCGTCTCCCCATTCCTTTTCAATGTTACTAGCCTCTGCTCCGGATACAAAGCGGTCCGTCTCCCTATTCCTTCTCTAGGTTTCTTTGTCTCTACTCCCCCGGATACAAGGGTCCATCTTCCCTATTCCTTTTAATCTTATTGGTCTCTACCCCGGATACAAAGGGTCCGTCTCCCTATTCCTTTTAATCTTATTGGTCTCTACCCCGGATACAAAGGGTCCGTCTCCCTATTCCTTTTTTAGATTATTGGTATCTACCCCCCCCGGATACAAAGGGTCCGTCTCCCTATTCCTTCTCAAGGTATTGACATATCATTTTCTTTGATAATTCGACACCATAGTGGGTGTCTTTAGAGGTCCTCTATAGTTAAGAGGAGTTTCCCTTTTTGTAGTTCCTTTGGTTTGTTTACGAAGTTCGTTGTGTTTCATCATCTCAAGGATTCATCAACGAGAAGGGACTACACTACTGTGTGCGCGCAAACAATATGCACAATAATAGCAAGCAGTAAGCAAGGAAGATAATCAATCCATTCACAAGCCTTACACAAGCTCAAACAGACAAATACGCATGGTAAAACAAACATCCGTTTTCATGCATTAATCTTGTGGTCATAAACAAACAAGGCACACAGCACACAAGCCGTGTAACACGGCAACATACGAACCACACATGTTCATACCTTTTTAGAAGTAAGAGTTGTCTCGCACACGGGGTCCCGGTTGGCATCGTTACGGTCCTAACGTTAATCAACACAACTTGTCAGTTTTATGATTTCATGCACAACCGCTGTGACATTTTCCTAGCTTATTTTATATTAACATGTGCAAATCTCTAGGGGAGTCCTTAAGTGCTTAGTTTATATTAACCCTTAGAACTTCCTAAGCATTAACCTTAGGCTCATCTTACCCCTAGGACATTCACGTTGTCAACTCACACGTTAACTAAGTCCCTTTTTCCTAGATATTGTCTTAGAGCGTTTTAATCGCTAATCAAGTAACAAGTTTATGTAAGATAGAGTTACATTTGACCCCGATGTACTCTTTTCTTAGCTAGGTAGGTTAGCAATGTTTTTAATCCATTATCACAACAGTAAGGTCTTTAAGACACTTCAAAAGCCCATATATTTAGAAACCCCAAAGTTTTAAAAAAACTAAAGCATAATTTCGGTGTTTAACTTTCCAAGATGTTCCATAAGTTTAGCTAGACCCATTAGGACGATTTTGGGTTCCTTATAAACCTAAAATCACCCTCATAACAACCATGTACACCAGTTATACAGAAGCAAGAGTTACAAAAAACCGTAAATACGAAAATCTGCTTACAACCTCCTTTAACTTCATGTTTAAGTCTCCCAAGCTGGTTTTTAATTTCCCCCAGGTATATTCCCTTTTACCTAGGTGTGTTAGTTATGTTTTAACCCACAATCCAACCCAAACAACCTTGACATCACCTCTGGAGTTTAGTTTTACAGAAACACCAATTTTCATAAACCTGAAACAACAAGCTATATATGTCCTCTTGATCCTTGTTTTTGTTCCGTTCGACTGATGTTGAATTCTTTCCCAAGGTATTTCTCTTAACCAGATAAAGGTGGTAACACTTTTTAGACACAAACTAAATCAATGGGACACACACACACTTGCTGCTCTCAAGTACACAGAAACAGAAATCAGCAACTGAAATAAACTGAAACTGTTACCTCCTCACCTCTATCTCCTTTGTTTGTCTTCTCATTCATTAGGTGGTTGACCACGATTTTAACTTCAAGAACAGACCCTAAACAACATTATTAAAGCTACTACAACATCCCCGTACTAACTACTAACTGAAACACAAAACAGAAAACAGAAGCAAGACTTATCCAAAATCTGAAACATCAACTGCTATCCTCTCTTCTATCTTTTTTGTTCATTCTCTAATCTGTCTTCCCATGTTTCCAAAGTTGCTTACTCAGTTAGTTCAGTGTATTAAGCAAGTCACAAGCTAAACCCCAGCCCAAGGAAACCCTGCAAACCATTCTGAAAATTCGTTATACCAAACTGTATTACTGCAGGAAAAACAGAAACTGATTTCCCTCCTTCTTTACTGCAGTTTGTTCACGAACCTGTTTTTTTCAATCTTTCCTAACTTGTTTAGCCTCTTGATTAGGAGTCTTAATATAATTTCATCCTCAAAAAGGAGCCCACATCCATATTGTTAACGTCTCTCAAATCTATTATGCAGAGACTGCTTTGTTACAGAAACCGAAAAATAAAACTAACACAGCTTATTCTTTCTTCCTGTTCTTCGCCCATGAATTTGACCTTCAATCCTTCCCCAACCTTCTTAGTCAACTACTTAAGTGCTTACCCCAGGTTTCAATCTCAAAGATAGACCCAATACCTTAATGTTCCTTCTACTCGCAACCGATTTACACAGAACCCAAATAACCAGAAACTGAAAACAAACTGAAATCATGAAAACTGATATTTTTCTTCTCTTTTCTATGATTTCCTTTCTGCTCACGTTCTAAATTCTGGTTTTTTTCTTTTTCCCAAGTGTATTTAAGTTAACTAGGTGGGTTAGATGTGTAGTTGACATCTTAGTGTAGTTCTTAAATCCCAAAGCAGCCCAAAGAAATCAAGGGCTACACTTCTGAAAATACTTGCACCAGACTGAAAACTGAAGATCAAAAAAACCAGAAATGATTGCTTCCTTTACTTCTTTCTGTATAAAAAAAATCAGTCTTTCGCTTTTTACCCCAAGATACCTATCTATTTGGTTAAGTGTTTACTTCAGGTTTAACCTCAAAACAAAACCACAATAACAAGGGCTATACCCCTGAGAAGTTAGTATACAGAGAACACAATGATTTCAGAAACTGAAATTTAACTGACAGTTTCCTCTTATCTCGCATCTGTTCTTTGTTTACAATTTGCTTTTCAATACTTCCCAACTTGTTTGATTATTTAGTTGTGTGTTTTATTAGGACTTTAAACACCAAGCGGATTCAAAACATCATTGTTATGACTTCCGTAACTTCAGTATACAGAAACCAAAACTGCAGCAAGCTGAAGTTACTAAATTCGGTGCAGCTCCTCTTTAAGTTCTCTTTTTGTTTATTAAACAGTCTTATAATCTGCTCCAAAGTGTTTCCTACTTAGTTAAGTGGTTTAGCCATATTTTAATACTCAAACAACAGTCCCAGCACTGCTGTTAAACCAACTGATTCGCTAGTACACAGCAACAAGGAAGCTGCAACCTGAAAAAAAACTAAAAGCAGTAAACTGCAATATAAGGTTGGTATCTTTTCTTCTGTTTTAATATGCCGCTGGTTTCCCTAGCACCACCAGGTTGTTTACTACATAGGTAAATGTGTTGGCTACGCCTCTGGGTTCATCATTAGGTCAATATCATTTACGAATTACTTCTGAAAAAGGAACACATTATGTAGAGGTAAGTTGCAGAATTGAAAACCCATTTCGTGAACTTTGCTAACCCACTTAACCTGTTGACCACCCACAGGTAGCTGGCACCTTGCTACCAAATAACTCAAGATTGACTACCCATTATCCTAGAATAAGGTCATACATATCCGACAAGGACAACAGGTTCATCTCGATGCATTCAATTTTTCTGTTGGTAATTAAGCAGTTTGCAACCAGATTCTTACTCATTCATTACTAGTTTATTTCTCTGATTAATCTATATATTTCTTACGTTACCCTTGCAGGTATTTAAGCAAAAGCCAGGAGGGAAACACATGAGTACAGAAACTACGTTTGGAAGCTGAAAATCGGAAATGAAAGGCATTAAACCAACAGGTCATGTGACCTCACCTTGGGTTGATATTCGGGTGCATTTGGAGCTAGCTTCCAGGAGGATTTTGGCACGTTTTCTGAAGGGTCTTACGTTAGAAGTTCTTGGAAAGTGTTGCTTCAGAATGTCAAGAGCTCCGTCAGTGGTTGACATGCGAGGATCTTGCTAGTTTTTTCTGAACTCACTTGTTCCAGATTCTCAAGAGCCAGCGTGAACAGATAGAGGGAAAATGAGGAGACTTTCTGGAATGGTCGTGAGCATGCAGGGGGAAGAAAAAAAGTGTCTGGTGAGGATGATGGCTAAAGGAGTTGTGCTTTCGATTTACAAGAAAGTGGTGTGGGGAATTGGAAGCGTACACTCTGATGCAATGTTAACACTTAGCTAGGCATGAAGGTATGGTCTAGACTGTTTTTAAACTAGTTGGCACAGCAGCACAACTGAGGAGCACTGAGTGGGTACTTGGGTTTCTTTCCTTGCAACTGTAAACGACACCAGCCAATAAGCTCGTGTCTGGTCTATATTTTTTTATTTGTAACTCCTACTCAGACAGCAATAGAGTGAGGCATGAAATAGTGCGCTAGTGTGGGCTGTGGTTTCCAAGGGGAAGTGTCTTCTAACTGATTTTGAGACACGAATATACTGGCGTTGACAGTAAGTGCAAGAATGTACGGACAGCTGGGCATGAGCAAAACTGACGTATGGACTTGGTACCAGCAGAAGGACTGGGTCTGTTTGTTTGTTTGTTTTTTTTGTTTACTAAGCAGCATGGCTTGGTGTATGGTGGTTGAACGACTGAAACGAATTTAGGGGCAGGGATTGTCAAGGATCAGGCTACGCTATTTTTAGTTTATTGTTGTTATTAATGTACTGAGGTAGTGCTCTGTATTACCCCAGGAATATTGTTTTCAGATTACATGGAAGTGGGTGGTATTATTCTCTAAGAAATTCTAATGTTCCCGGTGGATTTTGGTGAGGTTGGAAGTCACGAATGTCTTTGCTGACAGCAGATTTTTAAGTGCTCCCATTCATGACCATTCATGCGTGAGCACAAGGATGTGTTTACTCGAGTTTCAAAGTTGGAAATTGTCCTATAGCGCTAGCTATACACATCTGTTACCGGACCACACAAGACCATAATGGTTCAGTTTTTTTTTTTTGTGTTGTTTACACCTATAATACTTAGGCATAATGTGACCAATAAGTATTATGCTCTCATTAAGGAATAGTGGGTTCTCTCATGTGTTTTTGTTTAATGACAAAACGGCCACACCTAGTTTAGTGCTAGTGCTTGATTTCACTTGGTATCTATAATACCATATTAACTAGCTTATATTCTAATAACATAAGGCATGTGTTACATATCCTTGTTATAATTCTGTCATGTGTTGGTTGTTAAGTTATTGTGCTCCCGCTGTTTAGTCATTTAGCGTAGAACTACTTTAGACGTTACGCGTATACGTACTTATGTAAGTAAGTCATGCATTATAGTTGTAAAGACATTGTTATTTATTTTTAAATCACAGATTATATTTTGTAACAATATTGTTACTTTGTTCTAGGTGTGATCCTTATATATTAGCTAGTGCCCCCTTTTTACTAGACTCCATAATATACCTTTAGGTGGTGACATGTTGTCACGTTTTCTCGGACATACATATGTCCGCACTTAGTTGGATTATTTCTACAACATCACATGTACCGAGTATGTGACTAGCTATTCTCGGATAATCGTCACGCGTTCATGGTTTTATGTTTTATTTATTTAGGGGTGTTTCAATTGGGTTGTAAAGGACTCAGCAAACTACGCTGAGTATGAATATGTGAAGCCCGCATGTTGTCGGGCTACACGACTACTTGGTCGAATATTATTAAGTCCAATTAACATTTTATAATAAAGCAGTAAAGCACATCACAACACATCATGGTATCATACACACTTGGAGGTAGCATATCGATATCAACAAGCAACCAAGCACCACTTGCAAGTAGCATAGCAATGTCAAACTCGCCACCCAGCACAATAAGCTATCAATGTAGAAACAACAATCAAGTAATTTATAGGACGTGGGCATAGGTATATTATACCGATGATCCTCACTATGGGATCATTCAAGAGATTACGTATTGTTTTTCTTGTTCTCATTACACAAGTTACCTTCCTTTTCTTGCACCGAGTCAGGGGATATAGGTTAGATCCCGAGACTTTATTATGTAGGTGCTATTCAGCCCTTGTTTCTTAAAGAATCACATTTGTGAATTTTCTTATTTGCTTGGTCTCTTTACACATGTTTTCCTTTATTTCCATGGTGTGTATTTTCTTTCTCTTTCCTTGCACCAGGTCTGGGGATACAGTTTAGATCCTGTGACCTTATCATGTAGGTGCCAATTGTTTCTTATCTCTTTAAGGCTGTGTGTGAATTCTCTTATCACCATAAGATGGAGAATGTCTTCTCTATAGCTAATCCTCCATTCCCGACGTCATGCGTCAAGGAAGAGGGGTCACCTCTAGACCCCAGGATGTGCTCCACCAATAGTCGGTCGAAGGATCTGATGCAGATTCCAACTCCCGAGCGTCCCTACCACGCGGCCCGAGAAGTCATCTTCCTGGATTACCCTCATGTTCCACCAGCTGATGTTTTCTTATCATTATCAATATTAACTTGACACCATAGTGGGTGTCGTTAGAAGTCCTCTATAGTTAAAGAGGAGTTTTCTCTTTATATAGTTCTTTGTTTTGTTTACGTAGTTCGTCATGTTCCATCACAAAGTTCCATAAACGAGAAAGGGACTAAACTACTGTGTGCGCACAAATAATATGCAACAATGATATAGCAATCACATAAGCAAGATAAGCAAGCAATCCAATTTCATGCTTTAATCTTATGGTCATTTTCACACAAGGCACAAAACAAACAAGTCGTGTAACACGGCAACATACGGACCACACATATCCATACCTTATTTAGACGCAAGAGTTATCCCACACACAAGGTCCCGGTTGGCGTTCGTCACGGCCCTAACGTTAGTTAGAAACAACTTGTCAGTTTTTATGATTTCATGTACAAACATTGGGACATTTTCCCTAGCTTACTTTATGCTAACGTGTGGAGCTCGCTAGGTGGATCTTTAAATGCTTAGTTCATACTAACCCTTAGAAACTTCCCCAATACTAACCTTAGACTTAACTTAACTCTTAGTGCATTTACAACGTCACCTCACACGTTAACTTAGTCCTTTGCTCTAGCTAATGCTTTAGAGTATTATAAGCCCTAACATGTAACAAGTTTATCTAAGAAGGATTTTCATTCGCCTAAGATGTATCCCTAACTTAGCTAAATAGGTTAGCAATGTTTTAAGCTTGTTATCATAATAATATAGTCTTTAAGATGCCCCTAAAACTTGTTTATACTGAAATCCAAAAGTTTCCAAATCTGGAACACAATTTCCCATGCATTACCTTATCTATCTTCACTTCTAGTGTAGCAACTAATGTTTAACATTCTCAAGATTTTGCTAACCTAACTACATTTATAAGCTATGATTTAGGTTTATTATTAACCCATCACCACAACCCTAGCACTTTGGAAGTTACCATACTGAACACAAATCCATGAAACTACGAATTATTGAAATCTGAAACGACACCCCTGACAACTTCCATTTAACCTTACTGTTTAAGGTATTAAGCTGCTTTCTAATCTCTCCCAAATTGTTTACTCTCTTAGGTATATCTATTAGAAAGGGTCTAGTTCATTTCTAGACCCATTTATCACTCACATAGTATCTGTAACTTGGTTACAAAGAAATAACACACTAATGAAAAGTGTGAAAAGAAAACAGCATTGGTCCAACTCTTTGTTTTTTGTCAGGTTAGTAAACTGATTTCCAGCTCCCAAGGTGTATGCCCACTTAGTACCCTCTGTTAGGAATGTCTGAGGTTCATTTTTAACCCACTACAACCCTCTTACTACTTCTGTAACCGGCGGGCACACAGAACACAAAACTGAAACTTTGATTTGTGCACATTCTCAATTCAACCGCTCTTTGGTTATGGATTACCTAAGTTCTAAACTCTCAAACGATTACACTCACCTAACTCACTCTTTTAGCAAGTCTTGGGTTCCATTATTAAGCTATTACAACACACTTAATACTCTTGGGAATCGATTATACAGAACCTAAGTTTTAGGAGCAGAAACTGAAACGTATAACACATAATCTCTCTTCCCTTTTCATTACTCCATCTATGTAGCTAAGTGTTCTAGCCATATCTCAACCCAAACAACCTAAAGCAACCCTGTTAGATCCACTACTGTATTTCACAACTGAACATGAAGAGAACTGCAAAACTGAAAAACTGATATACCCTCTTGATTTCTTCCTGCTTATTCTTAATTCAAACTTTCCATTCTCCCTCAACTTGATTGCCCACCTAACTAAGTGCATTTTCCAGTGTCATTAAATTTGAAACAGTCCCAAAGTACATAGCCAGCATCCCTAAAGGTTACTTAGGCAGAAAACAGAAAACTGGAACAGCAATACATGGACTGATAACTTCTCTATATATTTTTTGTTGTTTGTTCACGAGTTTGTCTTTCAGTTTTCTTCCCAACCTGTCTGCCTATTTAGCTAGGTGTGTAGTCAAACTTTTAAACTCAACACAAGCCAGTACACACTCTCAGTCCATTAGTATTTCAGTCATACCGGTACTTACAGTTCAGTGAGCAAAACTGAGACCTGAAACATGAATCTGCTATCTTCTCTTCCCTCTCCTCTCCTAATTCTTACATTTGATTTTCAAATTTTTCCCAAACTCTTCTTACCTAGGTAACCTAAGTGTTTAATCCAGGCTTCCCTGTTAAAGACAGACCCAAGACAAATCTGATATAGCTACTGAAACTTCCTAATACTAAGCTGGGAAGAAAACTATAAACTGCAACTCAAAACTGGCCTCTTCTCTTCTATCTTTCTTTTTTATTCATGAATCTGCCTTTAAATTTTTTCCTCGTCTTCATTTACGTTCTACAACTGATCCTTACTTCCCAAGACGATATGCCCCCCCTTAGCTAGGTGTTTTATCAAGATGTAAAACTCCAACATATCCCAGGACAACATGGGCAACCCCTCTCGACATTACTTATACAGAACCGGTAAGTGTTGCCGAAAACTGAAACATAATTGACCAAAACCTTCTTCTATTTTTAATCTGTTTGTTCATGAGTTTGGTCTCAATTTATCACAAAGCACTTATTAATTTAGTTAAGTGTTTATCATAGCTTTACTCTCAAAAACAGACCCAAGGCGACCAGTTACAACTACTAAAAAAAAACATTATGCAGAACCGCATTGTTGCAGAAAGCAGAAAATACAACTGATATAACTTATTCCCCCTTCACCCTTCTTTGTCTGCTTACTTTGTTTAGTTTCAGTTTTAGATCAATTAAGCAGCCTATAACCTTCCTAGAGTGTATACCAACTTAGGTAAGGGTATTAGGAATATCTCGGAAACATTGGCAACTCAATACACTTTCTAGCCATTGTACGCAGTTATACAGGACCTTCTTTTCTGTTTGTTTACAAATTTGTCTCTCAAATCTCTCCCAAAGTGGTGTACAGCTTATGTGAAGTGTTTAATCAGATTTTTAACTTAAAACCACCTGAATCACACCGATACCCCGCTGAGCTCATTTATACTGAAACTAGAAACTAAAACATAAAGACCGGTGGCTTTTCTTTTATCTTTCCCTTTTGTTCTTCAATCTCACTTCTAATTCCACCCAAAGTCTTCTTTTTTTTAACTGATTAAATTAGGGGTATTAACTAGGTTTGGGTTGTTTTGCAAGCCAGTACTACCCTCTTACTACAATTGTACAGAAACAACCGTCAAAAGAAAACTTGAAATCTGAGTTGTTGTTGTATCCTCTTCTATGGTTTGCTTTTTGCTCACTAAACTGGTTTCTAGTTCCCCCAGTTTTCGGTAACTCTAAAGCACAACTTTTAACTCATTAAGACTTGGTTTAGACCACCATTTTCTCCAATATATTAACACACAGCAGTAAGCATTTTTAAGCTCATCATCCAGCCAATACAACATTTATATTGTTTATGAAATTCAATTTTATAGAGTTGAAAAGTCGTAGAATTTAAACTCTCATTCTGCACTAGTTCCCTTAGCTAGTACATATAGATTTTTCTGAACCATTTACTTGCTGTTTAACTCTAAGGTGGCTAGCCCATTTGGTTACTTAGGGCTCCCGAATTTATTAGCTATTAACCCATAGCAATCCCATACATAATCGATGCTAGAAAAATCACCGAGTTTCGGCCAAACCCAAATGCATTGCTTCCTTGCTGTTACGAAAGCAGTTCACAACCAGATCTGTTTTAGTAATTATTAGTTTATTACCTACGGATCAATTCTATAAGTTTTCAAAATTTCTCGTGTAGGAGCTTAGCATTTGAACCCTACTGTTAATCTACCAGTTTCGCCACACAACTACTCCATAGCACAAAGGAACAACAACCTTAATGATTTCAAGTTGGGTTTCCTTGTGTTTTCACTTGGTTTGTCACACAACCTTCGACCTAGTTGCCAAGACGTGACAGATCAGTCTCTGTGCAGAATTTTTCAAGCTAGTACAGGGGAAACATTCAAGAACTCTCGGTAGGTTTTTTTTTTACCTTGAATTAGGAGGTGATTTCCCTCGTTCTTCCTAGGCGGTTTTTGTACAGAAGTATTTGGCATCTTGACGGATCTTGCCCACCAGAAAAGAACCCTCGTCAGTTAATGATTCACTTCCAGAATTCGTTACAGATTTTAGGACTTGCGCATGGACTTAGGGGTTCTTACCTTAGGATGGGTTTAAGGAAAGTTTGGACATATTTTTCCTCACGGAGTTTTCAGGCCCTTCATGCGTGAGATTTCTTGGCAGGATTTTGGTTCGTAGTTTCTTTTCCAGAGGATGCTACTAGGCGGTTGGTTGCGTGCAGGGTTCTTGCATGAAAACATGCAGAAGGTTAGAGCGCAGATTCTTGGATAGAACAGAACACAGAGAGAAAAAACGGAGGAAAAGAGGCATACCAGGGGATTTTACCTTGCGCTAAAAACTTGTGACGGAATGAAGTGGGTTCCTTGAGGATTCGGTTACTTGCGCTCACCTTCAGGAGCTTTGGAGAGGATTTCGCTCACCGGTTTTCCAGAGAGATGCGTGCATGCGGGGGTTTAGACAAAAAAAGATGTCAACTCTCAATTTTAGACAACAAACAAGGAGGGTGGGAAGAATTTATGGAGCCAACGTTACTAGTACTTTGAAGAGGATTCGGCTCACTGATTTCCGGAGGTCCTTGCACTGTTCCAGGTTCCCACGACCGGTACTTGAGTAGAATTCAGCATGCAAGGGAGGAAATGCAAGGGTTTAAGTTACAGAAAAAATGCAAAGGATTGGTGGACAGCAAGGTTGAATTCTCAACCAGAAACACAAGAAAGATTCGGAGCGCAAGGATGGGGAAGTGGGCTTACCGTGTGCCAAGAACAAGGAGGGCTAAAAGGATTCTCTGGCATGCAAGGACCGGTTTGAAATGTGAACGGAAGGAAGAGTTGAGTGGGTTTATTGGTAACACATGCACGAGCAGAGGGGGAAAAGTTCTGGTGTGTAATTTCCGATGTGAGTGTGGGTAAGTATAAGGCTGATTATTATTTGACTAAGACTAATGGCTCATGGGAAAAGGTGAGTAATTAAAAATCTGAATGAGGGTGTTGCCCAAGTATGTTATCAGCACCCATATTCTTTTTTTACTTGTTATTATAAACATGTTGGTTTTAGTTGTGGTGTAACTTAGCTTATCATCTTATTGTAAAGTGTTAGTCAACGCCATGTCCAACTTGCTCAACATTAATTTGGGCGGCTATAGTACCCTTTGCTCACATATTTGTGTCATTACATGTTTCACGGATCATATGTTTGTAATGCTACTTATTAGTATCATATGTCTCTATTTCTTTTACAACTATATGTATGTCCCTTAGTAACATAGGTCGCTCTCCTTTACCACATACGTATGTCCCTTAGTATCATAGGGAATAGCTATAGGGCAATTGTATTAGTGTGACCGGTTGATTAAACATACCACACATATTCCTGATTTCATGCGTTTAGATTATTAGGGTGTTTCAATATATATATTCCGATTGAAGCTACCTCATAATATTCCTATCCACAATTCGGTAAGTGTTGTTACATCACAGCTGTTAGAAGTTTAATGCTTTAATTAATCATTCTCGCATGTAACACATTGTGTAGGTATGTTCATGGAGGGATAAATATTTTTCAAACGCTATTCGGATCTCACCTTTTCACTACTTATAATTGTAACTTTATCATTCATTTATCCATCATATACGTCTTTTGTTTGGTTTATATCAGGTATGCTCCAGATACAAATATTCCAATGCGTGAAAGAAAGAAAGAACTTACAACTTGTCATTACATTCTCAAAGTTGATTAACCTAACAACTATAGGCTATTTCATATCAGATTAATCTATAAAACCATAATCAGTGCCTTCAATCACACAACCATTATCTTTACTTAACCCAAAAGTCCGCACCAATAATCGCACAACCATTATAAACCAATAATCCCCAATTAGAATTTATTTCATCATCACTTATCAACTGGAACCAACCGCTATTCCTCATTAATACCCAAAATACAAATACCCATGCCACCAAAACATCCTTTTATTATTAAAGGACCTTTAATTACCGAGCCTTTTAAATTTAAGATTAACCTATAATTCATTTAACTAACAACTCTTGACTAAATCAATAACCAAGCCAAGATTAACCATTATGGTTTCACCTCTGATTAGGGTCTCAATTCTTTCATAATTTAACTCAACCAACAGCTTCCCATCAGAATATGCAGAATTTGAAACCAGCAGCAAGGTTACATATTAACTTACCACACAAAGAAACCTTAAACTTGTTAAAATTTTCTTATATTCCAATTCGGTCATGTCCATATACCTATTAGAATCGAATAACTTAGAGATATCAAATATCATTTATTAAGTTATATTATTAATTAATATATATATAATTTCAAACCAAGAGTAGCTATTTGTCGTAATGCACAATCCCATCAGACTAACTAAATTAAAACCAAAAATATACTAGATTATGAACGTTATCCTAGCACTAGTAACCCCACATTACCCAATCTTTACGTTAAACATTAAAACCATAAGAAAAATTACAGGTTAGCACATTTTATTCATTTTAGTTACACCAAACCTAGAGGTTAAGGGTTTTTATAATGTTTTATTTATTTATTTCTTTTTTTGTAAACACACATTCTACACATTAATCAAACAGAAAGAAAAACATTATCAAAATCCTTAAATAAGCATATAAGGCTTATTTTCATTTTTCTTTGACGTTTAAAGATTAAGGTTAATCACCTTAGGGTTTCTTCTGTCAATGCTCAACCGTTCACAATTTCAGACCCAAAACACTTGAGATTTCACACACAGATTTGGACCACCTTGCGGATGTTCCAGACCAACAAGGAAAACCTGTTCGGTTTCCTGCAAAACTCCTCAAAGTCTGCACTTTTCAACATGAAGGGAAGGAAGAAAATAGAGAAGAAGGTCAGGGCATATGTGAAGCGAAAATCCAACCAAATCACAAGGAATAAAGCTCGTACCACCAATCCTTTCAGTTTAGACAAAGGATGTGCCACCTCCAATTTTTGTTCTTGGTTTCCGGTTTCCTTTTAACGGTTTACAAAGAGAAGAAGGAGAAATGGGAAAGATTATGGTAGAGCTCAGTTTAGATCTGAAGTCAAAATAAGAGAAATCGCCAAGAAGGAAAAACAGAGAACATTGAAACCATTACCTCAAAATTCCAGTTTGGACATACCCCTTTTTCTTTCTGTTCGCCCACTCGTATAACCACCAACCTCACTCTGAAATCAGACTCAAAGCAACGTTGGTTCATAAATCTACAGCCGGTAGTGGAATCATCCTGATCTGGTGAGACATTCAGAGAAAAAAAACCGGGGTTACAAGTGGGGTGGGTTCTCGGTTTGTTAGAAGGACAAAAGAGAACTCTTCAAGGAGAGTGGGTTGTTTGTTTACATGAGGGAAGGAGATGAAAATGGCGATGCGGCTTACTCGTAGAAGTTGCCGCTTGAATATAAGAAAGATATGAAGAATTAAGTTTTTCTAAATTAAAATAGGACATGGCATTCTCATTTTGCCAGGCACCGGGGTAATAAAGTGTGGTGTGATTGTTTTTTTTTAAGGCTCTCATTTTGTCTGTCCGATTTTTCTGTCACACAAGAGAATTTGTGGGCCTATTTTACCCTTTTTAAATACTTCCAAGGCCTTTACAATTAAATTAGTATATTCACTAATTCTCACATACCGAAATATGTTAAATCATGTTATTATTCATGTAATAATGTATATTACAGGTTATACATCGTTTTATTATTTAATTTACTCTTTATATATATACCCTTAAATTTGAAAGTATATAACTTATTATAATCAATTAGCCCTTTATTTGATTATTTATATTTTCTCCTTTCCTCTAAATTATTTATATAAGCTTAGGATTTAATAAACCCTAATTAAACCATACAATTATTTATTATAAATGTAGTTAAGGTTCCCTGAATCCTTAATAATTTATGGCTCATTATCCTTAATAGTTACTCCCTCCGTCCTGAATTGACCGTCCTGTTTGCTTTATGGCACGTTTTTCCACTTCAATATTAAACATATAAGATAAAGTTATTTTATAAAAACTAAATTTGTAATATATAGTTTATCATGTAAGGAATCATATGCAAAACTTAAATTTTTAAAATGATTTTATCTTATATGTTAAAAATTGAAGTCAAACGACATGTCCAAATAGTAAACAAGACGGTCAATTCAGGACGGAGGGAGTATATAATAAATCCATAATTTTTTTCATAATTATCAAGGATATTTCACCTACTTTCCTTCCTGCTGTGTCATCTCAAGATGCTCCTTCATCCTCTCGCTCTTTCTCCGGGTTCTTGCGCTTCTTCCCTACAGTCTCATCCCGAGTCTGAAGCATAAGCTTAGTCCTCGAGGCAGCGTCATATCACTCTTGCACCGTAGTGTTGAGGGTCGCACCCATAGTTGTTTGGATGCGATACAACAATCCCCCTCTGAACTTCTCGACCCTGACGGTCTTAGAATAGTCGACTTCGGGAATGAAGTCCAGTAGACCAATGAATTGAGCATAGTACTCGTCCACGGCCAGACCAGGGATAGTGTCTCGAACTCCCGCGCTTCTTTTGCTTCAGGTGTGTCGGGTAGTACTTCCCCCTAAATAGCTCCACAAAGGCTGCCCATGTGAAGTCAAGTGTGGCTAGGAGATGGTCCTTGACCAACCTCCACCATGTGCTAGCTGCATCCTTCAGATGGAAGGCAGCAACCCTGATCCTCTGATCGGCAGGTACGGGTAGGCCTCGCGGGCCTTCTCGTGCTTGATGGTAAAACACTCGAGTGATGTGGGATCCGGCTCACTGAAGTATGTCGGAAAACGCGTCTCAGAGACGCTGTTTAGCCAGTTCGTCTCTCGGGGCTGTGGCGGGTGGGCCACTGCAGGCGGTGCTCCTATATGTGCCCCCAACTGGGTAAGAACGTCCGAAACAGTCTCAGCCATGCCTGGTATCTTGGGGCCACTCCCACCCCCTCGTCCAGCTTCACAACCTCTAGCTCGACTAGACATATGTAATGTAGTATGTCGTATCATTACTAAGTAATATACCGTATTTCAAATCTCTAAATATGGAATTGCCATCAAGGCTAATATTGCAATGCATTTAGTAGAACTAGGACCGTCTTTGGTCACGAACCTCACAGATGTTTCCCATATTCCCAAATTCCTATGCTCACTGTTCTTAGCCTACTATCTCTTGTCACTAGAGCGGTACTCCGCTCTGCTACCACTTTTGTAACACCCCCACTCTATAGCCTCATATTAATAACATCGTAGCATAATTAAAGATGGATCACAGCGGAAAATTAGAAGCCAATCGTTCTCACTCGGGTGCTACTGCCATTACTCATGCATGTGAGTAATGAAGCGTCCACTTACCACGTAATACATAACCACTGTGATGACTCGAGATAGATAACCGATTTTGTATACAACCTCAAATCCATAACTTAATCCATAATAAAGTGATCAGACTAAGTATCCAAAACGTTTAAGCTGCGGTATATAATACAAAATAAGTCTGAAAGTGCGGTATCAAAAACTACTGATAACTACCCAAAAAGTTCTCGCACTCCGGCTTCCAACATGATCAAGCTCCTATAATATGTTTGCCATAAAGGCTCAGCACAACTGCTGAATATGCTGAAGTGTAATCTTATGAACCCTTAAACTCCATAGGTTAATTAGCCGAGTTATCATGTGGTTCATTTACATGCTATTCCGTTTTACATGTATATAATAAAAGAGTTGTAACGCAATAAACATACAATAGTCCATCCAAATATTCACATCCAAATTCACACACATTACACACATATAATCTATACAATAAACGAGTGCATAAAATAACAATACGAGTGTCGTTTCATTTGAACGGTTCTCGTTTATTTGGCCTTCAAGGCTTTGAATAGGTATCCACTTTACGAGAGTTATTTGAATCTCGTAATATTGATTAGACAGTGTCTAATTATTAACCACTGACAATCGTTATGTTAGAAGATGACATGTCCTCAACACTTACCCATATAATGGCGGGTCACCAACGGAAGTAGCCATCACCTTAATGTGGGGACTCCGATTCCTCCTTATGACACCTATTATATGGCGGGTCACCTGTAACACCCCTCTCGGTAACAACGGAATAATCACTCACGTTAATAGTAAATAACTCGTCTCACAGCGGAGGGAAAACGGTAACAAATCTCACATGGGTGTTACTTGCCATCCCTCGCCCATGCGAGTGATGAAGCAATACAAAAAAATAAACAGAAAAATGACATAACAATACAACCCGTGGTGATAACGAGATACCGCTATACATTCATTTAAGTATCCAAAAACATAACTTCTATAGTAAGCTATCAATATCCCTAAATACGTACAATACCGACATCGATAAGTAAACGACAGTCTCAAACATTAAAAGTACATGCGGTAATTCCAAAATCCAAAAGCCTAGCTACCCGGCCCCGCACTCCGGCTTCATCCGTGCTCAGCAACCTACATAATGCCATAAAGGCTCAGCGATAAACGCTGAGTATGCCGGGTCTGGACCCTGGTGGTCATTTAAGTCGTATTAACCTTCTTTTTATTAGGTTCATTACATGCATTGCCGGTTTTACAGATATAGTGAAAACTGTAGAATACAAGTAATCACACAACAGCCAATACAATCATACACTCATCACAGCATTACAACAAGCATTACAACAAAGGCGATAATTCGCACACGTTAATCATCACCATTACCATTACATCAGTCGGCCCCCGGCCCCTCACATAACCCGTTAGTTCCATTAGCACTATCAGGCGTCAGTTAGGAAACCCGAATAACCTCACTTGGAAAGTAGTCCCATGCACAACAAGGTGCCCATTCACTTATCCATTTTAAAAGCGTCCATATATTACCTTTTAAAGGCGCCTATGTTATCACTATACCTGTTGATCTATCTAGGCTCGATCAGGTTAAACAGAGTAAACCGATGCGGGTTAATCAAGAGATCTCTACGCGTGACCAGTAGCTAATGATTAACTGGATTAAGGTAAACCATCACTTTTACCAACCCACTGTTGACTTAGTTAGACGTTTTAAATGTTACACTTTTAAATGTAGCGAACATCCTTAATTTGTTGGCTGCCCTGAAATACCCCAAATCTAAATATATTATTAATCATTATTTATTGGAATATAATCCAAACATAAATCAGTTCACGTACGCATGCAAACCCATGCATGAAAACGTTACGTAAAATAGTCGTTTCACCATAAACGCTAAAACGCCTTAGAAACATGTGATCAAGCATGACCTTGTATGACCTCTAAAACTCAAACCAAATGGTCATACACTCATTATATGAATATATAAATATATTCCCTAAGCTATATTCAGTCAAATACGCAAAACGCTCGGGAGTGCTCACGCGCGCCCCTTAAAGCAAGAAAAGCTCGGAGGAGTGCCGAGGTGGCACGAACTCCTATAAAATTAATTCCTAGAGTTCCTAATATCATTATTTACCATTCTAAAGATAACCCACGAAGTGGTTCATCAAAATTCAACAAAAACCACAGGAGGATTTCTTAACGCTCCTTTTTGCCCGGGTGTGTCCCGATGGCCCGTAAATTTTGTCATGGGTTGATGTAACCCCACATCACTCAATGTAACATCTTAGTATATGTTTATTTACTATAATAAGTGTTTACAAACACTTGGAACTCATAAGAACAATTGGTTTCCCAAAATTTCCTTAGAGCACAAAAACACACCTTCGGGTGTCACGAAAATGCGTTTTACGCAATTACCTTGTAGTTTTTGACATGCCACGAATTGGTAATCTTAAAAAGGGTTAAAATGACCTTCTAAATCAGTTGGTGTGACTAGTCAACAGGTGCTCTATAGGGGCCGATTTTAAGGGCAAAAACTAGTATAAAATTTGCTTTAAAATTTATAAAAGGCTTAAAACATGATGACTCATCATCCCATGTGTTACATTACTTAATGCCAAAGTATGTAGGTCTCATTTGACCAGCAAGCTGTCGAAATTAGGCCATGGAATAAGGCCATGTGAGCTAGAACAAAAACAAATGAGAAAAAGTAAAAAGTAGACCTAGAATTCACTTTTCTAGATTCCTTCTTTTCCATGTGACCTAACATGCTTGTCCTTGGCTCTTCAATGTCAATTAAGACACCCCATTTGACCCTTGAATTCGTGACTCTACAAGGAGGAAGAAGACAAGCCTAACTTAGAAAAATCAAAAGAATAACTTACCTAAATTACCTTGTCTTCTAGCTCACAATTATTTCCTTTCCAACTCTTGCCTTGTCACACACCACATGGCCGGTTTTATGCAGAGAACATGGGCATTTATTGAGCCAATAAACCATGTATAAACTAAGGAAAAGTGTAGTCAAATGACATTAAAAATTAACAAAACAAAAATCAAATTCTAAGGCACCTCTTACCTTATACGTGAGTTTAGTGTCATTTCCCTCTTGCACTCCACACCTACGAATTTGGTAAGCTCTCTCCTCTCTCTTCTGCTTCATCTTCTTCCTTTGAAGCTCTTAAGTCCATTAATGGAGATTTAACTTCTATCTTCATCTTAAGGTAAGGTAATTTCTAGCATTTCTTGTCAAGCCTTGAAGCAAAACTCTTCCTAGCTTAACAAAAGTGTTCGACATCAATTAGTTCTCCAAGGAGGTTGTCCAAACCAACATTAAACCAAGGAGCATCTCAAGGTTATCTTAAGGTAGTTTTAATGCTTGTAAATCCTTAAAGCACATTTTTATGTGTAACCAAGTTCTACTTCTCTAAGACTCTTTTCTTCTTCATTTTCATGAAGGAAATTGTTCTTCATCTACCTTTGGTGAGCCGAAAATATAAGAGAAAAAGCTAAGGTAAATTCTTGTAAAACTACTTACAAATCTACTTAAGATCTTTGTTGAAGATCTAACTCCTAAAACTCCTTCACCACTTGCATATAACCGAAGTGGAGCATCATATTACCTTGGAGAAAGCTATGGAGATTCAAGAAGAGTTTCAAGCACTTAACCACCTTTGTTTACGAGTAAGTTTACTAAGTAAAATCCTTATATATAAGCCTTTGTTAAGCTTCTAAAAATTGTACAAAAATTATGTACACCTCTAGGTTAAATACTACCGAGCTATTGGTTTTTATGCCAAAAATATAACCTATAACATATACGAAAATATTTACCTTAAGACAACTTTTTTGTGTCACAAATTTTAGTTATGTTAATATATCATTTATGCGAATTATCAAGGCAAAGTTCTTTATTTTTGAGCTTAGAATTTATAAAGACATTACAATAATTATACATGAGTTATATAACTCCTATGAATTTATTTATAATTATCTAGACATATAAATCCACTTTTATATACTATAATGGTCACCAAATAATATGGCCGAATGGTTATGTGTTAAATGGATTTTAATGAGCTACTTAGGCTATAAATTTATCTCATAAGTTTGGTGAGTTAAGAATATTCTATTAGTGTCTAAATGACTAATTAATTAATTATGTGGGTTAAATGTAATTTTTACAAAGTTTAGTGTACTTATATTAAAAACCGAGAGCTAAAGGGCTGTTTGGTGTAATTATAATATATATAAGGTAGGAATTAATTTTATGAATTTTAGATAATTTAAACAAGCTTTGAAATAACTTTTTATAAAGTTTTGGGCTATTATGTAATTTATAAAGTTGTTATGAAAGTTTGAATTTCTTAGTGGGGGGCGAATTCATAATTAAGAGAATTATTAGGTTCACTTTTGCGAATTTTAAGGGATTAAATATTTAGACTATAGTTTATAAGTTATTAAGTAACTATTAGAAAGTTTTGGGGTGAAAATGTAATTAATGGAAAGTTCAAGACCAAAGCCGAATTCTTTGGGTTAGTTTGGTAATTTAAGAATTTATAATATATATCTCGCATTTATGGAGAATTAAATTAAAACTATAGTTTACATGACATTATGTAAAAGTTTATAAGATTTTGTGGTTAGATTGTAATTATAAGAAATAAATATTAAAGCCGAGAATTTAAGGGGCTAAGTTATAATTTTTGAGAGTTATAATATTTAAAAGCTATCACCAAAATATTAGGGATGGCTTTGCAATTTAGCTAAATAAGAAGTTAAAACTCTATAATATAAAGAGATTAGAATTTAATATAAAGTTTATGAATTTATGTGGTTGTTTTTGTAAATAACCGAAATATAAGAGTAGAATTTAGATGAATAAGTATAGGTCCTACATGGATATTTTGAGGAATTAGAAGAAAGAATTTTGATTAAAGGAATTATGGAATTAAAACTATGGCTTACATGGTTATAAGGAATTGAAATAAACAATAAATATTACTTATGGTTAAAAGGAGAATAATAAAAACTATATGAATTTTTGTCTATGTATGACATATAAATATAGTTAAGAAATTATAAGTTGTTATGTCACCTAGACAATAAAATAAACAACAAATGCAATAACACATATATGTGCATTAAAGGATTATAAATAAATCAAAAGGAATAACAAATAAGTTATACATTAAATCATGAGGTAATTAAAAGAAATAACCTCACATGAAATAACAAATACGAGATTTGTTAAAAGATCCAATAGAATTATTATATAAGGTAACATAAATTAACCCTCTCAGTTAATCCTATCTAGGACCTTGTTTGACCAGACGTTGACCGGGAATTTACAAGTACAGTCTACGGTGAACGGTATGGGATTCTTGCAACCTGTTTTCTAACGGATTACACCGGCTTGTGTGCTATCTGTTGTTTGAAATAACGACCAAGATAATCAATGTAAAATGTTGTTTTACTCTTGTGCACTGTTGTATTATTCATGTGCGTGATGGTTGCTGACTACAACGTGTATGTCCCACGCATACAAACACTACTATACCAGTGGATTAAATACCTGCGTTTCAGTATACCGAGGACTTGTACTCAAGTCTCTCACTAACTTCACTTTATAACAAACGTCATTATCCTAACGTGATAATTGACAATACACATTGTGTTTTTGTTTAATGTCTCTATATGACACTTAACAAATATATACTTCGAGAATGAGGAGCCCAGTGGATCTGGCCATGCATGCTACGGGAGTTGTACCTGTCTCAGGTCGTCTCCTACTACGTCGCGACGGAACATTCAGTTGGGAGGAAGACTTTATTCCTTCCGGGATTCAAATGCCCTTCAGTTCGAGGAAGACTTTATTCCTCTAGTGGGTTCTTATTTCCCACGCCATTCAGTTCAGGGTTTAACTACGTTATCTCCTCGGGTTTTATACCCAACCTTTCTTTATAACGAGGTCACTATACCTCCACTATTCAGATATTCAGTTATAACGGTCAGTCCCATTGTGTGGACCGACTATCAGTAAAGAATTTCAGTTCAGCTAACTTGACCTTCTGTGTCTTGTTCTATGTGACATTATTGTCCTTGTATGGATACTTGTTATTATCAGACTATGCTTGTTTACAGCTTTATAAAAATGAACTGCATGTATTCGATAAAGTAGTTGGTGTGGCCGGTAGACGATGGGCTGCACGTTTTCCATACCAGCATTGTTTGCTGACCCCTTTGGGGGCACCCCCATTTTTCAGGTACCTGAAGTTTAAGAAGATCACCACACTGAGTGTAGGTGGGGTAGACCAAGCTTTGGGAGTCTACTATTAGTTAGTTATTATATTTCAGTATTTTACTTTGAGTTTGATTCCTAGTATCTCGGGTTGTATCTGTATTCCAGACCGTGACATTTGAGGATTGTATTTGGACTTAGCCTTGTTGGTCACAAGGGTGGCCAACGGCATTGTAACCGCCCATTGTTAAATTTATTTCCGCTGCAGTTGTATTTTATTTGGGAGTGATCGCCGTTCATTTATTGGATTTCGGGTGGGGTATTACAAAAATGGTATCAGAGCGTAGTTACGCTCTGGATACAAGGATACACCGAGATTAGGATATCTAAGACTTAGGTTAAGGGTTGAGAGATAGTATTGAAAGAGTTTAAGTTAGTTTTACTTAGACCACTATCCAAGACCAGGATTTTGACCACAGTGCCTAATATACCTCAACATCCTGCAGATGTCGGAAGAGGAGGACGACGTGGACAGGCTGATGAGGAGCCAAACGTCAGGCTGGCAGACATTGCCACCTTAATCGCTCAGGCATTCGCACAGCGGGGGTTGGACAGCAGCAGCAGCTACCACCTCAACCACCACCACCACAGAGAGAGAGATTGGGTGAAGAGTTTGGCTGATCTGAGGCCAACTGCATTCAAGGGCAGACTGACCCTGCTCACTTGGAGACCTACATCATGGAGATGGAGACAGCGTTCGAGACGCTTGCAGTCCCAGCTAGGGAAAAAGTAAGACTTGCTGCCTTTTATTGAAGGATGCAGCTAGAGATTGGTGGAACATGGTGAAAGCCGACCACCTGGATGACCCAGCTTTTACTTGGGGACATTACACTGCATTACTTAGGGGCAAATACTACCCGGCCCACACCAGGATGGTGAAGACTCGGGAGTTTGACGCCTTGGAGCAGACGGGGAAGATGTCAGTGGATGAGTACTATGCGAAGTTCACTTCGCTACTCAGACTATTACCCGGCATAGGATACTCGGACCAGGTGTTGGTCGACCGATTCTACGGGACTGAGCCTCGACTTCAGTTTGGGATGGGACCAATCATCCCCACCAGTTTGCAGGTAAAACAGGAAAGACATAAATCAGTTGGAATCTTATTACATACTATACCCCATCATGGGAGATTTGGAGATTAATATCTTGAGATTTCAGGAATGCTACCATGCTGCTCCGTAGTGGAGATCACTTGTAAGAGAAGGGATGCTTTGAGCTCCCAAAAGAGGAAGGACGGACCTGGTGGCGAAGATGCCAAGCAGGGAACTCCAACAAAAGAAACAAACCCTATCAGAAAGGACAGGGGTCCTATCAAGGGAAAGGGAACCAAACTACTGGGAACCCCCAGTCAGGAACCTACGGAGTGGCAACTTCACAGAAACCTACCCACCTAAGGGTAGGCACTCTAATCAAACAGTTAAATTTTGAGACTTTTGTGATTACTTCAGCACCGTTAGAATGAATAATTGACCTTGATTGTATTAGGTTCTGGATCTGGCTCAAACACGGGCCAGAAGTATATCCGCCGTTTCAACTGTAAACAGTGCGGGAAGGATCACCCCGGCGTGGACTGCCAGGGGAGAAAGTCATGTGCCGCTACTGTCAGATACTCGGGCATCGTGCCTTCGAGTGTATCCGAAACCCGGAGAGCAGGAACTACCGTCCGGGAGCAAAGCCAAGCCAGGCCAAAAGAATGGAGCTAGCGATACTCGCCCTCCACCAACAAACAAAGCTCAGGGGTATAAGGGCAAAGGCCCAGCATCGGGACCCGCCCTACATGTCATGGACCGCTCAGATGAGGCTGGTCCTTCTACCAACCCAGGTATTTCTAAACCATGTGAACCTGTTATTGAGCAATGGATGATGTGAATGAGTGCTTGCATGCCTTGATTGCCTAGTTGCAAAGGAAGAATTAGTAAGACTCACTAGTAAAAATTTTAAACCACGTAGGAAGCTATAAGATATGCTTTCCTATCCCCTCACCGCCCTCCCTGGAGGAAAACATTATCAAAGTACAAGAACCAGGGAACGAACAATGTAAGGTTATCCAACCAGGTTTGATATTACTCAAAGGATACCTAACACCGGAGACACAAATAGCAATCATCAGAAATGTCAAGAATTGGGAGCAGGACCAGGAGGGTTCTACACTCCGGAATTTCCAGGAGGATCAAAAATGAAGCTGAAAATGATGTGCTTAGGAAAGATTGGAATCCTTACACAAAAACCTACCAAGATACAAGAAATGGAGATGGAGCACAAGTACCAAAAATCCCAGAAGAATTTTTACCAATTGTGGAACAAGCAGTTAACACAGCTCAACACTAAGAAGATCCAGTTCCCAATCTAAGGGCTGATCTATGTATCATCAACTTCTATGAAGAAGGAGGCCGTTTAGGACTACACCAGGACAATGATGAAACAAAAGGGTCCCTTGAACAGGGAATACCAGTATTATCTTTGTCAATTGGAGATGACGCAGAGTTCCTTTATGGCGAGCAGAAGCGTGTGGACCTTGCAAAGAAAATAATATTGAGTTCAGGAGATGTTTTGATAATGGGTGGAAAGTCAAGGTTGCTATACCATGGAATTAAAAGATTAAGCTAAACACAGCACCTTCGACAGTGATAAACACCACTCACATGAGACCAGGAAGATTAAGTTTAACCTTTAGAAAGTACTAGTGTTGTAATGTTTTTGGACTTCAGAAAGGAGATCATCTCATCAATGAAGCATTATTGTTTGTGAAAGTGAATGTCTTTAGACCCCATCATGTATCAAAGTACTTACTCAGATTCTGTTATTAGGTTTTGCTAAGGAGACGGAAGGTGCCTTAAGTATACTTACTGAGGAGGAGGCCCGCAAGGGCGGCTCGATTCTCACTGGTACCTTTCCGGTTAATGGAGTGGATGCATTAGTACTGTTCGACTCCGGAGCCTCACATACTTTCGTTTCGCCTACGCTTGCGGGGAAGTTGGGGCTAGACGCAGTAGAGTTACCTGATTTTAAGGTGGCACTCCCGTCTAAGGAGAAGATCAGTTGCACTCGTCTTTATAGAGGAGCCACTATCAGTATTAAGGAGGAGGAATTTCCTATTGACCTTATTGAGTTCAGAGGTCTAGGATTCGACGTTATAGCCGGGATGGACTGGCTGGGGCGGCACAGAGGCCGCATTCTTTGTGCAGAGCGCAGACTGTTGCTTAAGAGCCCATCAGGAGTGACAGTATCTTACCGTCAGAGCCCTAGGGCACCATCGATAAAAGTTATATCTGCTATGTCCATGTACAAGCACGTCAGGAAGCAAAGGAGGTATATTTATGCTATGTTCAGGATGTAGAGCACGACCCTGATTTTGACCCAGCTATGCCAGTGGTGTCGGAATTTCCAGATATTTTTCCAAAGGAACTTCCAGGCTTACCGCCATCCAGAGAGGTAGAGTTCTCCATCGAATTACTACCAGGTACCGGTCCCATAGCTAAGGCACCGTACCGTATGGCACCAGCAGAGATGGCTGAGTTGAAGGAGCAGTTGAAAGATTTATTGGACAAGGGATACATACGACCTAGCGTGTCTCCTTGGGGAGCCAGTTCTTTTTGTGAAGAAGAAGGATGGAAGCCTTCGTTTATGTATTGATTACAGAGAGCTTAATGCAGTATCGGTGAAGAATAAATATCCACTACCACGGATTGATGATTTGTTTGATCAGTTGAGAGGAGCAAAAGTGTTTTCGAAGATCGATTTGAGATCAGGCTACCATCAGATACCCATCAGGAGCAAGACATAGAAAAGACAGCCTTCAGAACACGGTACCACTATGAGTTTACGGTTATGCCTTTTGGCTTGTCAAATGCACCTGCAGTCTTCATGGATTTGATGAACAGATTATTCAGAGAGCAGTTGGATAAGACCGTGGTTGTATTCATCGATGACATCCTATCTATTCAAAGTCTAAGGAAGAGCACGAGAGCCACCTCGACATGTACTTGAGATCCTAAGGGAGAACCAGCTTTATGCTAAGTTCTCCAAATGTGAGTTTTGGTTAGACAGAGTTTCCTTTCTAGGACATGTTATCTCAGATGCTGGGATCGCAGGTGGATCCAGCAAAGATAGAAGCAGTTCGCACTTGGCCTAGGCCAAAACCGTTACGGACATCAGGAGTTTCCTTGGTTTAGCAGGATACTACAGAAGGTTGTCAGAGACTTCTCCAAAATAGCCAAACCTATGACCAGCTTAATGAAGAAGGACGCACCTTTCACATGGACTACTGAATGTGAGACCTCATTCGAGCTTTTGAAGAATGCTTTGACATCAGCACCAGTTTTGACTATACCTGAAGGCACAGAGGGTTATGAAGTTTACTGTGATGCATCAGGCAGGGGATTAGGGTGTGTACTCATGCAGAATGGGAAGGTAGTCGCCTACGCTTCCCGACAGTTGAAGAAACACGAGGAAAACTATCCCACACATGACTTGGAGCTTGGAGCTATTGTTTTTGCCTTGAAGATCTGGCGCCACTACCTGTATGGTGTCCAGATGACCGTATATTCGGATCATAAGAGTTTGAAATATGTATTCACCCAGAAGGAGTTAAACATGAGACAAAGAAGATGGGTTGAATTTCTTAAGGATTATGACATTGATTTGCAGTACAAGGAAGGGAAAGCTAATGTTGTAGCAGACGCATTGAGTCGACGAGCATATTCTCTTAATGCCATTGTGGCTAGCTCGAGTCTTATGGACGACATACGCAGAGCACAGCAGAGTGATCAGCGAATGATGGAGATCAGTCAGAAGTTGACTGACGGTACATTTGAGGGTGGAAGTATGAGTTCCAGTTACATGATGATGGACTCATCAGATTGAAGGGAAGATTGTGTATTCCCAGAGACAGCACAATATAAAGGAGCATATTCTTCGAGAGTCCCACACTTCTACCACATCTGTCCATCCAGGAGCTTCTAAGATGTACAAAGATCTAAAGAGGTATTTCTGGTGGAGTGGTATGAAGGGCGACGTGACAGAGTATGTGATTCGATGTCTCACTTGTCAGAAAGTGAAATTCGAACATAGACGACCAGGAGGTATGGTACAGTCTATGCCAGTTCCAGAGTGGAAGTTTTATGATATCTCCATGGACTTCGTGGTGGGACTACCACCTACGAGAGGAGGCCTAAACATGATTTGGGTTGTTGTTGACCGACTGACTAAAGTTGCTAGGTTTATTCCGATGAAGGACACTTGGAAAGTGCCAAAGTTAGCAGAGCTATTTGAGAAAGAGATTATCAGACATCATGGAGTTCCAAAGACTATTGTTTCAGATCGAAACTAGATTTCTCTCACGATACTGGCGAGCTACTCGCGAGGCACTTGGCACTGAGTTGAAGCTTAGCACAGCATTTCATCCTCAGACAGATGGTCAGTCAGAGAGGACTATTCAGACCTTAGAGGACATGCTACGAGCATGTGCCTTGGATTTTCAGGGCAGCTGGATAGATAGATTACATCTCATCGAGTTTGCTTACAATAACAGCTATCACGCCTCTATACAGATGTCACCTTTTCAGGCTTTATATGGCAGACCATGCCGCACACCTTTATGCTGGGACGAGTCTAGTGAGACCGTCATCATTGGGCCTGAGTACTTGGAGCAAGTCCAGGCAGAAGTTCAGCAGATCAGAAACAATATGAAAGCAGCACAGGACAGACAGAAATCATATGCTGATGAGAGGCGACGAGACCTTGAGTTCGCAGTTGGCGACCAGGTATTTCTACGAGTTTCACCCATGAAGGGTGTATTCAGATTTGGTCAGAAGGGCAAGCTAAGCCCAAAATTTGTAGGACCCTACGCTATCATAGAGCGGGTGGGCCTAGTGGCATATCGACTTGATTTGCCAGCCGAGTTGGGCAAAGTACACAATGTTTTTCACGTGTCTCAGCTTAAGAAATACATGCCTCATCCTTCTCATGTTCTACAACCAGAGACACTCTCTTTAGAACCAACAATGCGGTATGTGGAAACACCGCAAAGAATCTTAGATAGGAAGACACGAGAGACTCGAAACAAGTCTGTGAGCCTCGTGAAGGTTCTTTGGTCGAACCACGATGTGGAAGAGGCCACATGGGAACTCGAAGCTGATATGCGAGCGAAGTTTCCCTCATTATTTACCGACTAGGCACTTTAGTCTAGGGTACGGGGGCGTACCCCTTCTTTTTGGGGGGTAGAGCCTTTTTCATTTTTGAGTTTAGTGTGCACTTTGTTGCACCTTTGTGCATTGCATTTGTTACTTTTGTGCATTTGAGTTGTTGCACTTTTGTGCATTTCAGTTGTTGCACTTTTGTGCATTTCAGTTGTTGCACTTTTGTGCATTTCAGTTGTTGCACTTTTGCATTTCAGTGACACCTTGTCTTGTATGTGTTCTTGTGTAACACTGTGTTTAAATGTACCTTGTACTTCTACTTGATTGTGTGTACTTCATTACACTACAATGGAAATATATATGCACTACGTTGCACCATTTGAAATGAAAAGTGATTGTGTTCACTACCTTGCTTTACACTGCAAGTATTTGTTATGACATTCCAAGTATTTCTGTTGTACTTGATATACACTATGAACTTAGGGATATAGAGACTTGGGACTTGATCCCTAAAAATTAGATTGAGTTGTGGATATTTAGTGGAACTTGATTCCCCCCACAACCTTATACTTTAAATATGAGACTTCGGGGCGAAGTCCTTTTTTAAGGGGGGTAGATTGAAATACCCCAAATCTAAATAATATTATTAAATCATTATTTATTGGAATATAATCCAAACATAAATCAGTTCACGTACGCATGCAAACCCATGCATGAAAACGTTACGTAAAAATAGTCGTTTCACCATAAACGCTAAAACGCCTTAGAAACATGTGATCAAGCATGACCTTGTATGACCTTCTAAAACTCACCAAATGGTCATACACTCATTATATGAATATATAAATATATTCCCTAAGCTATATTCAGTCAAATACGCAAAACGCTCGGGAGTGCTCACGCGCGCCCCTTAAAGCAAGAAAAGCTCGGAGGAGTGCCGAGGTGGCACGAACTCCTATAAAATTAATTCCTAGAGTTCCTAATATCATTATTTACCATTCTAAAGATAACCCACGAAGTGGTTCATCAAAATTCAACAAAAACCACAGGAGGATTTCTTAACGCTCCTTTTTGGCCCGGGTGTGTCCCGATGGCCCGTAAATTTGTCATGGGTTGATATAACCCCATATAACTCAATGTAACATCTTAGTATATGTTTATTTACTATAATAAGTGTTTACAAACACTTGGAACTCATAAGAACAATTGGTTTCCCAAAATTCCTTAGAGCACAAAAACACACCTTCGGGTGTCACGAAAGCGTTTTTACGCAATTACCTTGTAGTTTTTGACATGCCACGAATTGGTAATCTAAAAAGGGTTAAAATGACCTTCTAAATCAGTTGGTGTGACTAGTCAAAAAGGTGCTCTATAGGGGCCGATTTTAAGGGCAAAAACTAGTATAAAATTTGCTTTAAAAATTTATAAAAGGCTTAAAAACATGATGACTCATCATCCCATGTGTTACATTACTTAATGCCAAAGTAGTAGGTCTCATTTGACAGCAAGCTGTCGAAATTAGGCCATGGAATAAGGCCATGTGAGCTAGAACAAAAACAAATGAGAAAAGTAAAAAGACCTAGAATTCACTTTTAGATTCCTTCTTTTCCATGTGACCTAACATGCTTGTCCTTGGCTCTTCAATGTCAATTAAGACACCCCATTTGACCCTTGAATTCGTGACTCTACAAGGGAGGAAGAAGACAAGCCTAACTTAGAAAAATCAAAAGAATACTTACCTAAATTACCTTGTCTTCTAGCTCACAATTATTTCCTTTCCAACTCTGCCTTGTCACACACCACATGGCCGGTTTTATGCAGAGAACATGGGCATTTATTGAGCCAATAAACCATGTAATAAAAAACTAAGGAAAAAGTGTGTAGTCAAATGACATTAAAAATTAAACAAAGCAAAAATCAAATTCTAAGGCACTCTCTTTTCTTATACGTGAGTTTAGTGTCATTTCCTCTCTTGCACTCCACACCTACTACGAATTTGGTAAGCTCTCTCCTCTCTCTTCTTGCTTCATCTTCTCCTTTGAAGCTCTTAAGTCCATTAATGGAGATTTAACTTCTATCTTCATCTTAAGGTAATTTCCTAGCATTTCTTGTCAAGCCTTGAAGCAAAACTCTTCCTAGCTTAACAACAAGTGTTCGACATCAATTAGTTCTCCAAGGAGGTTGTCCAAACCAACATTAAACCAAGGAGCATCTCAAGGTTATCTTAAGGTAGTTTTAATGCTTGTAAATCCTTAAAGCACATTTTTATGTGTAACCAAGTTCTACTTCTTCTAGACTCTCTTCTTTCTTCTTCATTTTCATGGAGGAAAGGTTGTTCTTCATCTACCTTTGGTGAGACGAAAATATAAGGAGAAAAATCTTAAGGTAAATTCTTGTAAACTACTTACAAATCTACTTAAGATCTTTGTTGAAGATCTAACTCCTAAAACTCCTTCACCACTTGCATATAACCGAAGTGGAGCATCTATATTACCTTGGAGGAAGCTTGGAGATTCAAGAAGAAGTTCAAGCACTTAACCACCTTTGTTAAGAAGTAAGTTTACTAAGTAAATCCTTATATTATAAGCTTTGTTAAGCTTCTAAAAATTGTACAAAAATTATGTACACCTCTTAGGTTAAATAATACCGAAGCTATATGGTTTTTATATGCCAAAAATATAACCTATAACATATAAGGAAAATATTTACCTTAAAACACATTTTGTGTCACAAATTTTAGTTATGTTATATATACATTTTATGCCGAATTATCAAGGGCAAAAGTTCTTTTTTTGAGCTTAGAATTTATATAAGACATTACAATAATTTATACATGAGTTATATAACTCCTATGAATTTATTTATAATTATCTAGACATATAAATCCACTTTTATATACTATATGGTCACCAAATAAATATGGCCGAATGGTTTATGTGTTAAATGGATTTTAATGAGCTACTTAGGCATATAAATTTATATCATAAAGTTTGGTGAGTTAAGAATATTCTATTAGTGTCTAAATGACTAATTAATTAAGTTATGTGGGTTAAATGTAATTTTTACAAAGTTTAGTGTACTTATATTAAAAACCGAGAGCTAAAGGGCTGTTTGGTGTAATTATAATATAATATAAGGTTAGGAATTAAGTTTAAGAATTTTAGATAATTTAAACAAGCTTTGAAATAACTTTTTATAAAGTTTTGGGCTATTATGTAATTTATAAAAGTTGTTATGAAAGTTTAGAATTTATTAGTGGGCGAATTCATAATTAAGAGAATTATTAGGTTCACTTTCGAAATTTTAAGGGATTAAATATTTAGACTATAGTTTATAAGTTATTAAGTAACTATTAGAAAGTTTTGGGGTGAAAATGTAATTAACGGAAAGTTCAAGACCAAAGCCGAATTCTTTGGGGTTAGTTTGGTAATTTAGGAATTTATAAATATATACTCGGCATTTATGGAGAATTAAAATTAAAACTATAGTTTACATGACATTGTGTAAAAGTTATAAGATTTCGTGGTTAGATTGTAATTATAAGAAATAAATTATTAAAGCCGAGAATTTAAGGGGCTAAGTTGTAATTTTTGAGAGTTATAATTTAAAAGCTATATACCAAAATATTAGGGATGGCTTTGCAATTTAGCTAAATAAGAAGTTAAAACTCTATAATATAAAGAGATTAGAATTTAATATAAAGTTTATGAATTTATGTGGTTGTTTTGTAAATAACCGAAATATAAGAGTAAGAATTTAGATTGAAATAAGTATAGGTCCTACATGGATATTTGGAGGAATTAGAAAGAAAGAATTTTGATTAAAGGAATTATGGAATTAAAACTATGGCTTACATGGTTATAAGGAATTGAAAGATAAACAATAAATATTACTTATGGTTAAAAAGGAGAATAATAAAACTATATGAATTTTTTTCTATGTATGACATATAAATATAGTTAAGAAATTATAAGTTGTTATGTCACCTAGACAAATAAAATAAACAACAAATGCAATAACACATATATGTGCATTAAAGGATGTATAAATAAATCAAAAGGAATAACAAATAAGTTATACATTAAATCATGAGGTAATTAAAAGAAATAAACCTCATGAAATAACAAATACAGATTTGTTAAAAGATCCAATAGAATTACTATATAAGGGTAACATAAATTAACCCTCTCAGTTAATCCTATTCTAGGACCTTGTTTGACCAGACGTTGACCGGGAATTTACAAGTACAGTCTACGGTGAACGGTATGGGATTCTTGCAACCTGTTTTCTAACGGATTACACCGGCTTGTGTGCTATCTGTTGTTTGAAATAACGACCAAGATAATCAATGTAAAATGTTGTTTTACTCTTGTGCACTGTTGTATTATTTCATGTGCGTGATGGTTGCTGACTACAACGTGTATGTCCCACGCATACAAACACTACTATACCAGTGGATTAAATACCTGCGTTTCAGTATACCGAGGACTTGTACTCAAGTCTCTCACTAACTTCACTTTATAACAAACGTCATTATCCTAAACGTGATAATTGACAATACACATTGTGTTTTGTTTAATGTCTCTATATGACACTTAACAAATATATACTTCTTCGAGAATGAGGAGCCCAGTTGGATCTGGCCATGCATGCTACGGGAGTTGTACCTGTCTCAGGTCGTCTCCTACTACGTCGCGACGGAACATTCAGTTGGGAGGAAGACTTTATTCCTTCCGGGATTCAAATGCCCTTCAGTTCGAGGAAGACTTTATTCCTCTAGTGGGTTCTTATTTCCCACGCCATTCAGTTCAGGGTTTAACTACGTTATCTCCTGGGTTTTTTATACCCAACCTTTCTTTATAACGAGGTCACTATACCTCCACTATTTCAGATATTCAGTTATAACGGTCAGTCCCATTGTGTGGACCGACTATCAGTAAAGAATTTCAGTTCAGCTAACTTGACCTTCTGTGTCTTGTTCTATGTGACATTATTGTCCTTGTATGGATACTTGTTATTATCAGACTATGCTTGTTTACAGCTTTATAAAAATGATCTGCATGTATTCGACAAAGTAGTTGGTGTGGCCCGGTAGACGATGGGCTGCACGTTTTCCATACCAGCATTGTTTGCTGAGCCCCTTTGGGGGCACCCCCATTTTCAGGTACCTGAAGTTTAAGAAGATCACCACACTGAGTGTAGGTGGGGTAGACCAAGCTTTGGGAGTCTACTATTAGTTAGTTATTATATTTCAGTATTTTACTTTGAGTTTGATTCCTAGTATCTCGGGTTGTATCTGTATTCCAGACCGTGACATTTGAGGATTGTATTTGGACTTAGCCTTGTTGGTCACAAGGGTGGCCAACGGCATTGTAATACCGCCCGTTGTTAAATTTATTTCCGCTGCAGTTGTATTTTATTTGGGAGTGATCGCCGTTCAGTTTATTGGATTTCGGGTTGGGTATTACATGCCCGATGGGTTTTACGCATGCCTAGAATCATTCTAGGTAATATTCATGTTCGAGTCAAGCTCTAGAGACCGACGATGTCGTGTCTCGTTTCCTAAGTATTTTACTTAGGTTTAAACTACATAGTTTATAATACTTAGCGTATTATGTCAGACAACTGCAATCACAATCACGATACTCGTATTTGTAGGTTTATATAAGTCGATCTATAGCCAATGTAGTATTAGTCCCGTAGGACGTTCACGCATAATAAATAATGCAGTAAACACAGGTAAGCAACCCATACACATATCCACGCACATATCAGACATGTTATAGCAAACAAATCAGAGCCTGAGGAATTCTTCAGGACAACCCAGATCAAACCCCTTTACATACCGTACACCTAGTCCAAGGTTGCGCAGTGTAGACCACTAAGCTTGTCGAGCGCGCATGTCTGGGATGCGATCTAAAAACATGACGAATGCTTAGTGTCAATCCACAAGACAAAGTGACTCGGTATTTCCGAATAACGCTAGTAACCCCAATATTTCATCCCCGGATTTCAACAATTATTAGTTAGAGCATCGTTATACTAAACACCTTGCTCGTAGTACGTATTGGTATTTGGTTTAACAAAGGAGTCGGTATTTATAAAGACGTCGTAGTTAACTAATTCGACCATAGGAATTTATATCATCCCAACTTTTAGTAATTTATAAGCGTCACCTTTTTGCATGAGTTTGTTCGTTCTCGTATAACTAATTAAACTGTTTCGATTGCATGCATAGGTACGTGTTATAACCTATAATTGCATGTATGATTATATTTTATAACCTATGGTTGCATGCACTCATGCAACGTTAGTTTATATTGCATGGTATATTACTATTTTCTAATATACCTTATATTATACAACTCATTATTAATGTAGCAAGTTGTATTTATTTAAAACCTTATAACTTTATAGTATATACTTATACAATGAGGTATCATTCATCACTTACTTATATGGTTTGTAAACCATAGTATATATGCATGTTAATTGCGCCGTTTATACATATATATACATATATATATACTATCTATCTTAATGAAGTATGAAACCTTATATTATACACATGTTATTTTTCGTTCAAGATTTATTTTATCATACCGAAATCATAATTTAACGATAGTATTTATGTCATTCAATATTATAGTTTATATCTCAAAGTTCAAAACCGGAAACACAGAACCCCGAAGGAAAAGAGATTCAAAGAAGGGCAAACCTGAAAAGCCTCGAAGAAATCCAAGATTGGAAAAGAGAGAAGGTGCAAGGAACAACTCAAAAGTCCCAAGTTCCAAGCTCATAAACGAAGTCATCACAAAGTAGCCAAATGACTTCAGACAAAGAAGGCCAGTCCGAGAGAAGGTGCAAGTTGCAGCTTTGGTCACCCTTATAGCTCCACATATCCTAAACATTCCTCCATTGTCCTGTGGTCATTCATCACACCCCATATCCACGTTATAAGCTTAAGAGACTTCCGACTTAGTAGTTGTGTATCAAATCACGTGAAAGTAACAGGTTGAACGCGTAAATCTAACAAGTGTCAAATTCAATGGTCTAGAAGTTGTGACCGTAAGTGAGAAACGAGTGTAAACACTAAACACGTTGAGTGTAGGTAAGAAAGCACCAAATCAAAACATAAGCCTTGACCCTGGGAGGATGAGACTCGTTTGCACGATTAAAATACTGGGGGCAATCGATCGTTCCAATCGATCACCATGAACTCTAGCTCAGATTGTCTTAAGGGAAAAATACTGGGGGCAATTGTTGGTTCCACCAATTGCTATGACAACACTAATTAGAATCCAAAGATCAAACATCATACATCACCGGCCCGCATAAGCCCTTACCTTTCACATCATACATCACACAGGCTTGCACACATCATACACACACAGGCCCAAATAAGCCCTCACCTCCACACCACCACTACACAGGCCCACATAAACCCTTACCCTCACATCATGCACCATACCCCACCGATGGCATGTTCATCTCCTAAGAGATAAATTACAGGTCGAAAGTCTATAGTCAGAAAATGATAATTTCACTTTCCTTTTCAGTAAACAGAATTTTCTTCAAAACTGCCACATTTGGCACCTCTTTCAACAATTTCTTCTTGAACAACTTTCCTTCAAGCACTTCGGTTTCATAACCTCATCATGGCCACATTTGGCACACTTTCTAAATGTCTTGCTTTGGACAGTTTTTTATCCTTAACATTGCCATGTTTACTTCATTTTCCAACGATTTCTTGTTTTGGACAAGGTTCCTACATACGCTTTGATTGTATTTTGACATGCACATCATCATTGCCACGTTTGGCACTTTCATAATCAACTTTCATCATGATTGTTTGCATAAAATTTACCTTGCATCCATCCGTACGAGACTACTCATCATAGACTAGAGATACAGATTCTCGCCCCGAAGATACAGATTCTTCAGAGATACAAATTCTCACCCTGAAGATACAAATTCTTCAGAGATACAGATTCTCACCCTGAAGATACAGATTATTCAGAGATACAGATTCTCACCCACCCCTAGATACAGATTCTTCAGAGATACAGATTCTCACCAGAGTAGAAGAACTCACCAGAGTAGCAGATAGTCACCCGAATAGAAGAACTCAAACCTTTAGGCTCGTCATAAGACCTAGATCCAACCCTTAGGCTCGTCATAAGACCTAGATCCATCCTTAGGCTTGTATTTAGACCTAGAACCATCCTTTGGCTCGTCATAAGACCTAGATCCATCCTTAGGCTCGTCATTAGACCTAGAACTATCCTTAGGCTCGTCATAAGACCTAGATCCCATCTTTAGGAAGCTCATCATAAGACCTAGAACCATCTTTAGGCTCATCATAAGACCTAGATCCCAACCTTTAGGCTCGTCATAAGACCTAGTACATTCCTTTAAGTCGTAGTAAGTAAGACCTAGCATTACCCTTAGCTTACCCACTCTCATCAAACACATTGCATTCATCTCATTCATATAGGTCGTCATAAGACCTAGTTGCATTATCCAGGCGCGTCACAAGACCTGGCGACAGAAAGTTGGTGAGGTGATGGCAATAAATCCTCCTTTTGTGATGTCAACTTATTTTTGGGATCAACGAATGGTGGGCAAAGCAATAAGTCCCCAGAGTTTTTACCAGGAGTTATCTCTGCACACCGGTTGGCGGGGCGATGGCAATAAGTCCACATGGGTCCAGCCAGGAGCATTGGCACGGTTTCGGTCCCTAGAAGCATCCGAGCATCATCAGCATCATTGGATCATCATCAGCATCAGCATCATTAGCATCGTTAGCATTTCATCCTTCTGCTTTGCATACAGTTTTCACATCCTAGGTAGTCAACGCCTTAGAATCGCTTGACATTGCATCGTTTCATTTATTACAGGTAGTCAGCACCTTAGAATAGTTTGACATCATTCATGTATATAGGTTGTCAACGCCTTAGAGTCGCTTGACATTACTTCATTTCACTTTGCTTATAGGTAGTCAGCGCCTTAGAATAGCTCGACGCGACTTGTTAGTTTCCAACGGCATGTAGGGTCTGTTCACGATCCAAAATTTGGGGCATCACTCAAGCATCAACCAGACTTTTCATATCATTACAAAGTCTAGTTGACGCGGGGCAATCTGTAATACCCAAAATTTAACCCCCCCGGGGAGTCCTTTGAGGTTTTGGTGCAAAAAGGGTAGTTTAGTCAAACAGCAAGAATTCTCGGTTCGATCGGCACATTCCAGGACATTAAGGGCAGCTTAGTCACCTTCAAGGGTATTTTCGTGATTTTCCAAGGCTCCTCAGCCCCCCATGAGCTTTCTCTCTCCATCAAAAGATGCCCAAATCAGCTGAAATGCTTTGATATTTTAACCTATGATAGAGGATGGCATTTTAAGCATAATGGCGTTAGAATTCTGATTTTTTGAATTTCCAATAATTTTCTAACAATTTCTGACTGAATTTGACGAGAAATTCAATTTAAAAATATTCCAACATTTAAAAAATCCAATTCCACTTCAGAAAATTCATAATTGCCATCTTTGACATGTGGTCAAAATTTCATAACAAAATTCCTTTGGGAAGTCACTTAATTAAAATATCAAAAAAATCTTACTTTTACTATATTTTCTTTATCTTTAAGAAAGTCCATATAAGGAATAGGTTTTTTTATAAAATCAGAATCTCATAAGCTTAAGAACCTAGGAAGTCAGAAAGCACAGCCTCCTCTCTCTCTCACGTTTTCCAACACCCGGCACCCGAATCATACTGAAAATACCCGAAATCACCATTAAACTCGTTTTCCAATCCTCAAAGCACCAATAATCATCAAACCCCCACAAAAACATCACCAAAACGTGAAGAACAGCAGAACAACCAACAACCAGAAGCTTGGTTCGAAAACCTTTTGGGTCTGCCATCAACAGAGCACTCGATGAATCCCGGTGTGAAGAATCATCGTGAACCCGAAGGTAAAACAGGTAGAAATTTCCCTTTCCTAACTCCCCACGATATTAACAGTCTTGGCTCAAATTTTGGGCCCAAACTAAGTTTTTCGCTTCTGTATCGCTAATTGTTTTAGCTACTGCCTTGTTACTTGTTTTCTAAGTTTCTTATTAATTTCGATTTCAAATTGAGTTCTTTTAATTACTAAGTGTTTATAAATCTTTCAGGCTACACACCATAAAATTTGAGCTCAAAACACCTTCGGGAACCATCAAAAACTCATTGTCCGTGGGTTGTCCGTGACCTCAGACTCTTGTCTGGGACCACGGACGGGTGTCCGTGACCACGGACACCCACGGACGGTGGCGGGATTTTACATTTTTTCAATTTCAAATTTTAGGCTTTCTGTCAATACATGTCCGGGCCCACGGACACCCAATCCGTGGCCACGGACTGGTCAAGTTTGCGTTTTTATTTTTGTTCTGTTTTCGAAATCATTTAATTCAATTGGGGTCCGTGGTCTCGGACATTAGGTCCGTGGCTACGGACATAATAAAATTTGACCTAATTCTGCCTCCGAAACCCTAGTTTAGGTAGCTTTTAATCTCACTTTAATTTTCTGTCAAAAAACGCTAAATAAAAAAACAGAAGCGCGCACTTAGGTTAAAATGACTCTGTAGTAAGCCGTAAATAAACCAATTAGAGGAAAAATGACCGAGGAAGGGTACTGAAAGTAATTTGAACCCTAATAAGTCGAATACCAAGCCCCCGAACCCGAACTCTCCTTTCCTAATTTATCTAGGTTAAAATTAGGTGGCGACTCATAATAGGTTCCAGCGAGCTAGCTTAGGTTTTAATAATTATCGTTTTATGACATAGTTGTTAATCATAGGTTATAAGTGGACCTAAAACCCGATTAGATCCTAATCTGCTTTAGTCAACATAGGATAAGGTTTAAAATCGAGGCTCACAAAACCTCACTTTGACTTCATAATATCATAAGGTGTTATATTTATATCATGTTACCACATAGTATGATATTTTTTATACTATCAAACTTTTAACATATAGTTTTGGTAAATATTGTAATTGCCGAAAATGATATACATATATTATACTTGTTACTTCTTTATTCACATAGTTTTCTTAATTATAATGTAACTACATAACTCATACCATGTTATAAAAACCTTATTTTATAACATCAAACATTGTAACAAAATATAACCTTTGATTTTATAATCTTTCTTCATTATTGCCGAAAAGGCACATAAACTATATTTCATTTCTTTTCAAATCCCAAACTTTCTAGTTATTACAATTTCACCACAATTCTATAATAGACCATATTATCATATAATATACATTTAAACCATATAGTATGTATATTATATAGTTTAAAAAATTCCGAAATCATAAACAGACCTTAGGGTCTATTTGGTTTTCATTTCCAACTTTGTATAATTATACTTTTACCTCAAATCTTATACGTTTTTACATAACATATATTATATCATCCAAACATTATAATAATTATAACATATGGTTTTTTATGTGTTATTTCTCTAATATTACCGAACAGACCCTAGGTCTGTTTTGTTTAGTTTTTCCAGCAACAATATTTCCTTTATTTACACAATGACCACATATGTTATCATAGGTATATATGTTATATTTATGGTTTTAACATTTATTATTTGCATAACCTATAGTATATGTTATTTATTTCAAACAGCACCCTTGCGGTTTCAAAAATCTTTTTCTTGCCCCAAATCTTTCCTTATCACATATTGACCCCATTTTATATAATATACTTTCTATATGTAACATAACTATGTATTATACACTTTTATTAATATAACCATTTATATAACTCTAAAAATTCCTAAACTCTATACTTAGGATATAAACTATTATATTTACCAATCTATACCCTAAACGTTTGGTAATCACATCCTATACCAAAAGTTTCATAAATTCAATATTAACCTTTAATATTACTATAAGTTCATAAATTAACTACTTATGACATTAAATTTGGTCAAACCTCCTAACATGGTCTATATTGACCTATTGACTTTCAGTTTGACCAGAAGTTTATATTTACGGTCTGACCCCTTAAATTTTGTAGAGTTTACATTTTTAATTGCAGAAAAACCCCATAGCATTTACGGTAATGTTAATTATCACCCTACATTCATTTTGGACTTAATATACTTAAATTAAATGGCCTAAAAGTACATGACCTTATTACAACAATTAGCATAGAATAAAATTACAAGTAAATGTCTCAAATGACATACTTAATTCTCGGTTTCATTACCCTTGCCCCATGTTTTTTATAAATTATGTTTTCAGCCTTTAATTAATTTCCTAGACCTTATAGGTCATTAATATACCAAACTAACCAACCAAAAATGGTATTAATATTTTAACACATAACTAAGTTATTTAACCCTTTAAACCCCACGGCTGATATATATATAATAAAATTTCATAAAAACTATATTATAGTATAAGGTAAGGTTTTTCTCACCTAACTTTTGATTCTCATCCACCAAACACCTTAAGTCCCTCGGCCTAATAATACAAAGAACTTAAGTAGTTCTTGAAGTGCTAAATCATTTAGGTTTGATATATATATATGTATATTATTAAGAGTAAAAATACTCACTTTGCTAAGATTAATCCTTGGACTTGGTTCTTCATTTTTGTACAGAATTTTCCAAGATTCCCATATGTTTTCGGCACCATTTCATGCAAGGAAAAAGCATGTATTAGTTTATATATTATGTAGGACAGTAAGCAGTAAGTTTAAGCTTAACAAAGGTATGATTTGTACCTTGTTATGGAGCTGAACCTAGGGGCTATTTACGCCTATTTTTTGTAGGCAAGGCAAGATGTTAAAACCACTACTTAAACCAGCATATATAACCGGTGGAATCAAGAGGAGTTGGGCAAGGTTTTCCTTATCGAAAATGGTGGGAATGGAGCTCCTTGCATGGATCTTGCTACTACATGGAGGCATGGATGTTTTTCTCTGATTTTTAGGGGAGAAAACAAAGGAATAAACTTAGGAAAACTAGGTATATAACCGGAAATGGAGAAAAGGAGAAGTAGCTAGTATCATGCAAGATTTTACCTTAAGAGTTTAGATAAGTTTGCTTCCCTTTCTTCTCCTAGTTCCAGCCGAAAATCCCTTCAAGTTTACACACCAACTCAGCCTTGTTTGCTGGGTGAAAATCAGAATGAGTGAGCTCATTGAAGAGAGGAGGAAAAGAGGTGAAGGAAGTTGGGTGGTAGCTCACGGTGAAGGAAGCAGCAAGGAGAGGGTTGGAGCTGCTACGGTTGTTGAAGAAGAAGAAAGGTAGGAAAGAAAGAAAGTAAAACGGTTAATAAGGGAATAAGTCACAAGGTTGGTGAACACATGAGATGACTCATCTAGATATTTTTAGGAGCTTTCCTAATGGTGAAGCAAATATATGGACTGGCAAGAGTAGATAAGGAAGATTGGAAAGGTAAGTAATAAGTTTAATATTACAAAAGTGTACTTATTTTCACTTTATTAAAGTAAAGATGATGAGTAATAATTAATTGCTAATGGGGACGGCTACTAGCTGGAAAAAGAGCCTTATATTGGTGGAAGTCATAGTCAAAGTCACGGGGAGAAATATTGACCATAGACTAGGTTAAGAGATTTAAGTGTTATTTTGCACTAATTGGTTACTGTTCACAACCAATGAACATATCTCTGATTTTTTTGAAAAACTTTGAATTAAGCATTTTAATGTGGTAAATTATGTCACATCAAAATTTGTCACATTTAGTATATTAATGGTATTCAAGACCCTAAAGTCAAACAAAACTCATTTTGGAGATAATCACATAAAAATGTGCTTTAAGGAAGCTTAGAGCACATTTTGTGTTCTAGCGAGTTTCTGAGTTTGGTTTCCTTTGGAAACGGTTTTAATGTGTTCATTTATGAGTTATAAGGCTTAGAATAAAATTTAGGTCCTAAGGAGTTCATTTGGGTATATTTTCATCCCAAAAGGTCAAAGGGTGTAATTCCTGTTTCTATCAAACATTGTTGTGTTCAATTTATTTTTATGGCATGTTTAGGCCTTAATTAATGATTATGTGTTAAAAAATGTTTAATTAATTAGGGGTCTTTCAGTCTACCCCCCTTAAAGAGACTTCATCTCGAAGTCGTCTTTCTCGAATAGTTTATAATAACTACCCATATAACCCATAATGCACATCTATTTGATGTGGCGTTCACGCATAATGTGGTAGTGCTTATGACGCACGTAACCCTCAATTGGGGCGTTACTTCAAGTATGACATCATTTCCTATCAGTTCTACAAGTCCTGACAACCTCCCCGAGGTGTCCACATCATCTAACATTCCATATTCCATCTCTATGATTCAATCAGTATCTAAATGATACTAAGTTCGGTATCTAAACGGTACCACATGACCTGAATTCATAAGAGAATACACACATATATATAAATCATCAAACCAATTCATACACACATATACCACCGAGTATCTTAGAGGATACTTACATACATGTACACAACAAACGCATGTGCGTGCCAATCAGTGCCTTTTTCGTGGTTGGGGCTATTTCCTGTTAAGTGAAATCCCTTCAGTGTCCTAACCGAGTGTTCGTTCTAGCTCCCGTGCTCTTATCATGATGCTTTGTTCGACTATTGTTAACTCAGACACTCTTCAAGGATTGCTCCTGGGTGTTATTAGATTACGCCATTACATCCGGCTAATGTTCATGATATGTGTGTCTACTATACCTCCTTGTGGTATTGTATTTGACCTATCCCCTTTAGGGTTATAACATCTCCTGATCTTGGGTAGACCGTTTGTACTCTCCTAGTGTTTTGACTGAATTTAAAATCCTCTCCAATGATGGATTATACTTCGCGGTAGTCTTGTGATTGCTCTTGGGATCCTCGTCCATTGTTGAACATCGTTGTGTTCACGTTAGGCATTTGCCTTACTGTGTTTAGGCTGGTATCCCTTCCAGCTGTCATGTTGTTTGAAATCCTTAAGATATACCCAATATCTATACCTACTAGTGTAAACACCCCATCCAACAATAACACACTTACAATAAACTACAGCGGAAAGTATACTACTTCACATAACTTAACTCGTTGGTGTTACACGCCGTTAACCACCCACGTGGCTAACAAGGCTATTACATTTACATTGTACCGGTCTGATGGACTATATTCCCGAGCGACTACACCTTACTATCCCTTTCCATTAACACAACAACAACATACACCTTCCAACTATACCGAGTATTTATAACTAATGCCGACAACAATTTCGGTCTTACTACGCCTACTGTATATATAACAACATAAACGATTACCCATGTACAACGACTACCCCGTCCTACTCTCGAACGGCTTCCAGCTCCTTGTACCTGAAATAGGAAAAGAAGAGAAAGGGTGGCCCCCAAGGGGCTCAGCACCTTTGCTGGTATGGTAATCCCGCAGCCCACATGCTACCGGGCCACGCACAACTAATTGTCGTCTTAGCATGCGGTTGATTATTTTTAAATCATGCATGCAACTGTAAACACACAACACATAATCCTTTCGCCTCAACGGGCTCAACAAACGGATAATATATCCTTACTTAATAAGTCACTCAAGGTATTCAATATCCCTAGAGTGTTCCTCCTCTAATGGAGCTACTTCCTTAACAGACGACACTTACCCTTAAATCAGGTTATCCTTAAACGCCTCTTTTCTCAAACTGGGACTCATATCCATGATCCACATTTTACAACATATAACATACACTACATAACAACACTTAACAACACTTTGCACGTTTCCACGTGCACAACATAACACCGCAATAGATATTGCATCACAACAAAGATACATAACATAACGGGAATGGTCCTCTTAGGAACCGACCCAAACATTGCTAATACACTGGTGAGCCTAGAGAATGTTACCAGTCTCATGATAAGCCCGTTACATAACTCGTTACCGTCTCGTTAAATGAACGGTTAACTTAACACAAGGTGTCTCGGATATAGTGATCCAAGCACACCGAAACAACATAACAATAGTATGCCCCTGTGGCCCGACGTGAGTCAGTAATAGCCTTGGTTAAGCTAAAGGGAAGGTTGGGAACCAAATTGGAAAACAACCATAACATACGGAGAGGATCGAACCTGCTATGACAACGACCCCCATACTCACACGCGTGGCCGGAACAGACCGGACTCCTCACTCCCCCGTTAGCACTTGTTAGAAGTTCAACTTTGAACTTTATTAAACAATCACAAACATTGGGTTAAGTCTTGTTAGACATACACAAGGGAAGAGAGAGTCATACATTCACATACAAACGTCACACACAAACATCACATAACCAACTCACGCATAGCCGTGGTTAGAACGTTCCTTAAGTCGGAAACGTTGTTACCGGATACCGTTCTCCTACGTTTACCTAATAGTGGTTAACTAGCCCTTCAAGCGCATTCGAGGTTACCGGTATTGGCACGAAAACATACAATAACAATAACGACTGTAAACTCATTTCATGATTTATCTCATAACGTGGCAAACATACAGAAAAACACATTGGCATACAAGCCGGTGTAATCCGGTAGGACACAGGTTGCAAGAAAACCATACCTGTCACCGGAGTCCACTTTACCACGTCCACTTATGTTCCTCGAGCGATTCTCGAACAACTGTTAACATCACATGTTTTTATTAACATCAGGGTTTGCTTGATTATTTAATGTCTAATGCTTAACTTCCCCGTTAACTTTGTTACATAACTTTACATTTTAACTTGTTTTACTTTTACATTTTGATACAACTTTTCACCCACTTAATTGCCATTTAAAACTCACCTAACATGTCCTTAACAACCTTATAACATCATTACCTATCAATCCCCATCATTACATGCCGTTTCATAACCTTAAACCATGTTTTGGTCCGACCGGACTTGCCGACCGGACTTACCCAAGTCCGGTCGATTCCAGAACACATTTCCGTCAAAATTTTCTACTCCGACCGGACTTGTAAGTCCGGTCCTATGTCCGGTCCATTCCAGAAACTAATTCCCACAGGGTAAACTGGGCCCGACCGAACTTGCAAGTCCGGTCGCAAGTCCGGTCTGCCCCAGATCTTTGTTTCCTTTTTACATTCAACTCCAAACTTCACCCCATATATCCTAGTATACCCTAACCTCATTTAGGCACTTCAAACACACCTTTATCCATGTGCTAAACTCTTTAAATCACTCACCAAAACCATTTTATCATTCACACACTTCTTACAAAATTCCTAGCACTTGGAATGTTTTCTCCTTAAGATTCCTAGGTGGTATTTCACCTATAATGACCACTACACTAAAATGCTTCTTCACCTTCATAACATCATCTCCCAAGCATCTCCTCTTACTAACCAAATCCTCTTTCACAACTTCTTGAATTCCTTTCTCAAAACCTTACCTAAACATCATTTCTTCCTTGTACATCAACATTCCTAAACCTAAACAAACTTCTCCAAGACTTAAATACATCCTCAAAACACACATTGAATTCCTAGAACTTCCAAGATAACATCTAAATTCTTGCATCACTCTAAATCACCTTAATACATGTTTTCTTCTCAAGTAAACATTTATTCACCTTTAACACTTCCTAGTTCACCAAGACTTTCTTAAAACACTTAGAACTTCTTACACATTTCCCAAATTTGGCCATAGCTTCTCTTGTATATACTCACATCCAAACACTTAGGTTTTTACTTTATTTCATTCAAGAACACCTAAAATCCATCAAGAACATTTTTACACACAAACTTCACACATTAAGCACTACATCACAATATAGTGCATAACTTAAATTGCTTGGCACTTAGGCCCTTAAATAACATGGCTCTTAGGCCCTTAAATTGCATAAACCTTAAACACTGAATTTCCCACATAAATAATGCCTTTGACCTGCAAATACATACACCAAACATATGTTCTTTTACTAGTCTCCTTGAGAACACTTTACTAGGTCATTCACCATTTGCTCTTTAGGTAGTTTTAACAAGCATTATAAGCTTATTTCTCCTAAGGCATTAAACCACATTAAGATAGCATATTTACCTCTTTTCCTCCCAAATTCTTTCTTGTTTCCTTACAAAACCGGTAAGGCATTTGGTTCCTTGCCAACTACTAAACATTATACAAACAACATAATGAGTATTCAAGCTTTAAGCTCCATCTCATTGTAAACCCTAGGTTTACATTATTTCAAAACATTAATGTAGTTGTTTTACCTTAATCTTTGAAGGGTGTTTGAATATCTATGAAGAGAGGACTCCACCTAGTCCTTGAAAGATTCAAATGGAGCTAGAACAAAGCAACACAAGGAGCTCCATCAATGAAATTTTCGGTCACACACAAAACATGGAGGAAACTTGATTTTTCTTTGAGATTCCTTACCTAGAAGCAAAGGAGATCAATAATATGTGGAAAGACAAGCTCAAGCTCCATCAATGGTGGAACTCCATGGCACCGAAATGGTGATCTTGAAATTTTGAGAAGATAGGAATGAAGAGCTTGATGAGAGGAAGAGAATGGTGGTGTTTGTTTTTGATTTGGTTAAGTGAGCTAGGTTTTACAAGTGTAACACCCCAACCGTTAACCTCGTCATTACCTCTTAAACTGTTACTAATTACTCCTACTCACGCAGCGGAACTCTAATTACAACGAGGGGGTGAAACAACGCCGTTAGCCACCCATGTGGCTAACCAGGCCTTTCTTACACACCGTAACGGTCTGATGAACTGGAACAACCGAGTACCTCATACAAATACAATACTCAAATCATATCTCTACTATACCGAGTCTACAATATACGGATGCCGATAACATACTCGGACTTACACCTCATTCAAACGCATAAGTAACTACAATCTAACACCCATGCTCACAGCAGTCCCGTCCTACTCTCGCGAACGGTGGTCAGCTTCAAGTACCTGCACACTAAAAACGTTCCCCCTAGGGGGTCAGCTTACGCTGCGCATGAAATTCGCATATACCGCGTGCTAACCGCGGTACGCCGACTACTTTGGGGCGAATATACATGGAGTTCATAATCCATGCATCATGGCCTATATGTATATCACACAAGGAATCTAATCCAATCACGGAACACGATTCCTAATAACGTAACTGTAGTGTAAGGACTTTAGGCATGATATCACTTGCTGTATATGATTCAATTTAGCTCGGGTACTTATCTTACATTCTCGGACTCATTCTATACTTACCACTCGGGTTACTCTATACTACCGTCGGGTATTATACTCATTACCTCACACCTTGGGACTCAAGCTCTTGTAGATTCTCGAGTGTCTACGTCAGGTACTCTACATATTAGCCACTCATGGCTTAGCATAGACTTCCCGGTTTCGCTACTCTGGGTTAGCATGGTAAGGTTCAATAGCTCACGGAACTCTCTCCTAGTTCCTATCTCTCTACTTAGGTCGACTACTCTGGACTACTTCGTTCCCATGCTCTCTCGGGATAGTAATATCATGTATAGTCTAGAAGCATCATTCTCGATGTTTCTAATGACTGGGACTTTACTAATTCGGGTAATCTTCTTAATCTAGGTTTAAGGGTTACCCTCACAATCATATGCTTGTACATTCGGATATTTTCTTATACCGGGTAAAATCCTCATTTAGGAGGTCGACCGTGTCTCAAGGGAACCACATAGTCCCTTAGGTCTCTTTTACCTTTCTTATATATTCACATCATTGGACTAACTTCAATCCTCTCGATGGAGGTTCATTTATCTCTCCACTCATATTTATTTCGTGGATTGTTTCAATAAGGTTTTCTAACCGTTATCGGGTATTTACTTAACCCGTACATCTCCTCACATTCTAGGGAGTTCGTATGATTACGATATCGTTATACTTTAATCGATAGTTTATGTGTGTTTGCATATTTCCATTGCTTATGAGACTACCCGTACTACGGGTTATTAGTCAATCAATACTCACTATGAGTCGGTCTAGGCACTCTGTTAGACCACCCCGGCATACAAGTATGTTAGCTCATACAACATACATCAAGGCATACATAATCAAACAAGGGATTATTTTCATGCTTTAATCTTGATTAAGCCGGCACACAAAAACACAAATCAGAGTAACTCGGTTAGCATACGGGGCATGAGAAAATCATACCTTTCACCGGGGTTTTTTTACTTTTACCGTGTCACCTCACCATGCTCGGGTCACGCACGATTCTCTGATAATGTTTCAAACATTATTATTAATACTAAGCTCATACGGTACATATTAAAATGCTATTCCCGTATTTACCCCGTTGTCCCGTTATCTCGGTTTTACTCTTGTTAATTAAAGTTCTCACTTCTCAATCACTTCCAACACTTTCTTACACTTCCTAGGGCCTTTACGTGTCACCAAACAAGGCCTTAACATCTTATAACATCATTAACATTCAAACCCCCATCATTAGCAACCTTTAAAACACTCACGGGGCAATTCTGGGGGTGGTCCGGGACTTGGTCCTTACCCTATGTCCCGGACCAATACTCATCACAACTCTCGGGTGGAATTTCTACACTGGTCCGGGACCTTGTCCCTATCCCAAGTCCGGACCAAACACGGCTTGCACTCTCGGCCTAAATAAATGGGGTGGTCCGGGTCCTTGTCCATGGACTAGGTCCCGGACCCTGCTAAAACCTGCAACATACATTATTTTTCAACTCCAAATCAATCCTTAAACCACCCTTAATCTTTCCATAAACTTTCCACAAGTTTTCCATATGTTTAATCCCCATAAAACATGCTCTAAAACTCTTCAAATCATAGGCTCAAACCTTACTCAAACTCTTGCTCAAATTCACACATTTTGCATTCTCCCTTTTGCACTAATGCACACTTGTGCATTTTCTAACCTCTCTTGACACTTGCATTATTGTTCTCTCTTCATTTAACCATTCCAAAACTTCCAAGATAATGCACACCTCATACCAAGTTCCAAGACTCACTCTTAAAGCCTAAAATCTTCTTTGTTTTCTAAAAACTCCAAAGGCACTTACACAACCTCTTTTGCTACAGATTTTTGCACATCTCACCACAATCATCCTCTCATATTCTTGGGTGATCATTTACCCAATTCAAACTCCAACAACACCTAGCAAACCCTAGGTTATTCTCCACACAAAACATCACTTAAACCACTTAGGTTTCCACATAAATTTTGCCATAACTTGGCTACTTCTCCAACATTGCCCAAAACTCATACCACCATTTAAATCATCCTAAAACTAGCCAAACCACAAGGGTTCTATCAGCACTCAATATCTCCTCATTAATCAAGCAAAACTCATTACACCATATAGCATAATTCATCAAATACATAGCTCCCAAACAAGCATTAACTCACAAATGTTTTCTCACTTGCATTATTTCTAAGCAAGCACATTATCACCACAACTCAAGTGGGGTTCATTCATTTAATTAACCCTTCCCAAATGCTAAAACACATAGGATACACATTAGGGTTGGTTTCTTACCTTAATTTCTCTTAAGTTTCTTTTAGACATTCTTCTCCTCTTCTCTTCATCCAAAATCTGCCAAGGCAATTCATTTGCCCATTTCTCTAGCCACATTCAAATTGCAAAATAAGCACCAAGGAGCTCCCTTAGGCTCACCAAATAAACTAAAATTCACAAGGATGCTTAAGGCACCAAATTAGGTTTTACCTTTGGAATTTCTTGAATGGTTTTCAACTCTTGAATCTTAAGAGGGACTCCCACCACCATTAAAGCTTGGAGAATATCTCAAACAAGGAAGAAAAGCTAGTCATTACCAAAAGCCAAAATCGGCCAAGAGTGAGAAAATGGAGAAGAAACAGGAGCTTTTCATGGATATTTTACCTTGAGCTAGGAAAGGGGAAGCTTGAAGAGTTCAAGATTATGAGCAAAGGGAGAAGAAGGTGGAGAAGCCATGTTTGGAGCTTCCATGTCGCACAGCACCAGAGAGGGAGGAAGGGAATCGTGGAGAAGGAGAAAGAAAAGAAGAAGGAGGGAAAGTGAGAGGAAAGAGAGTGAGAGAATACTTTTATGTTTTTACTTTTTACTTTTCTCTCTCCTCCTTTACTTTCTTTCTTTCTTTATTTGCTAACTAATAAACATGAGAGGGGGAGGCTTCTTATTTAATAAAACCGGCCCCCACTATATTAGTAAGCTGGAGCGTTTTTCGTTTTCTTACAGAAAACGCTTGTTATTTTACCCGGTTTGGCACTATTCACTAACCGGGCCCGTTTTTCGGATTTTTTCTCGTTTCTTCATTTTTAATGGTTATTAAACTTCCATTAATACTTAATTATAGTTGTTTAATCAACTATAATTTTTACGGGTCCACTTGACCACTTAAAGTCACGTTTTCGGGTTTTCTCGAAAAACTTGCTTTAAAACTCCGTTAGCGTTTTAATCCATTATTTGGATCCGTTTTCTTCGGGAATCATTCCCGTACACTTATTAGGCCTAACTAAGCCTTAGGAATCCATCTCGGACCCTCTCGAGATCATATATCTCTTATACTCATTTAACGCGCATTTTAGCGTTTTCCGCTTTTCAAGCGTTTTCTCTTTTCTTTTGGTTTATTCTTTTTACCAATACTTTAGGCACCATTAGGCCCTTAATAATTTTATTAGAGTAATTTAATCACCATTTTTAGATCCGGGGTATTAAAACAAGGGTTCAAAGGTGGACTTCCATGGTGGTGGTGTGCTGTATGAACGTGAGAACAGGAGAAGAGAGGTAGAAGAGAGCTTGGATACGTGGGAAATGAAGAAGGAAATGAGAAATGAGAGAATGAGATAAGTTTTGCTTTTTGGAAGATATTTGTACTTAAAAAGCAAATAGTAACTATATTAGTCATCTTTATTTCTTTAACAAGTGAGTGGTGAGTCACCACACTTAAGGAAACCGGCCCCCCTTTATTACATAAGGGTATTATAGTCTTTGTTGGTCAATTTAATTACTTATAACATTATATGTTACAAACTAGCTTATAAAAATCACTATTCACAAAACAAGGCACATAGAAGTGAAATTTTTGATTTCCCATTGATATAGACTTCCAAATGTGATACTATATAGTACACATGTATATTTAAGAGTAATGATGGACATTTAGCCACTCAAAACTCATTTACAAGACAATTTTTCAAAAACGTGCTTTAAGACTCCTTAAAGCACATTTTGTGTTTTAACTTGTTTTCAAGCTTGGTTTTCTTTAGTAATTGATTTAATATGTTCATTAACATATAAATAAGGTATAGGTATGACCATTAGGTCTTATACAAATTCATCCCAAGCTTAGAGCACATTTTTGCTCATATTGACTTTAAGGTATTTTCTTGTTTTTATTTGGTTTAACTGCCCACCAAGGTTCCTAAGGACTTATTTAGCCTTATTAAATCATAATTGAATATTATTTAGTCTTGGTAGGCTCTTTGGGTCCTAACCAAGTTCACTCATAGCTTAGAGCATGTTTTTGCTCAAACTGTGTCGTAATGCTTTATTGCATTTACTATGGTCTAAATTGTTCACTGATGTTACTAAGGCACTTTTAGCCTTTACATACCATAGTTTGATATTTAAACCACTTATCAAGGTTTGGGGTATTTCAACTAGTCTGTGCTCTTGGCGCTTCCTAGTCCTATTTCCTTATCTTTAGATGGATTCTCTAAGTCCTTTATACTTATTACTTAGCTGAGTTCCTTCTCCTTGGTCGTCTGAGGTGTCCAGTTGTTCTAGTTTGAACTCACTCAGGGTCCGTAGAATGGAGTTGACTATTTCTCGTGTTTCGCACACTACATGTATACATACGTGGGGTACCTTGTTGATATGTTACCACTTACCCGACTATCTGTCAGGCCCGCAAGCTCCTTCGGAGTGCGGTCGTCTGGCATCCCATATTTGGGTGCACTCGTAGTGCTCGTCACATGCCTAGGTGAAGTATTCTATTGTCAACTCCTCTTGTATCATTCTATGATACTCACCGTAATTTTGTGGGTTTGGTTTTAAAAAAATCCAAGGTTTAAAGAAGGGTTGTGGTTTTGAAAGAAGAATTTTGGGTTTTAAAATTATAGTTCGGTGTTAAAAGAATTTCTTCATGGTGTGGCCATGTCTGTGGTTTTGACCAAGTCCAGCTTCCTGTTGCTTGGTATGTCCTTAATACAATGGTCGGGCCGTGAAATACCCTGAACTTAAATATAGTGATTAAGATTATTCTAATCCGTATTTAAGAGCCTAATAATGCCTAAGTAATATTGGTAAGGAAAAATAAATCCAAAAGAAATAAAGAAACGCTCAAAAAGCGAAAAATGCTAAATAAGCGTTAAATAACCATAGGAGATATGAGACCTCGGTTAGTGTATTATATGGATTCTAAAGGCTTAATAAGCCCTAAATAATATATGGGAATAACTCCCGAAGAAAATGGATATAAATAATGTATTAAAACGCTAATAGAGCTTTAGCGCACGTTTTTCGAGGAAACCCGAAAATGTGACTTTGAGTTGTCAAACAAACCCGTAAAAATTATAGTTCATTAAATAGCTATAATTAAACAGTAATGGAAGCCTAATAACCAATAAAATTAAAGAAACGAGAAAATTCAAGAAAACGGGTTCTTGTTAGTAAAAACGAGAAGCTGTGGGGCGTAAACTCTAATAAAGCAAAAATAATGTGTCCACTTTTGCAAATAAAAGTGCAAAATCTATGGGGTGTATATGGGGGGCCGGCCAGCTTATATTCCCCTCTCTCACACTCTCTTCACTCTTCATAACTCACAAATAAAGAAAAGTAAAAAGGGCACTCTCTCTCCTCACAACTCCTCTCTCATTCACGATTTCTCTCTCCCTCTATTTCTCTTCTCTTCCTCCAAGCAGCCCATGGCGATTTGAAGCTCCTCACATGGCAGCCCTTCTCCTCCTTTTTTAAAAGCTCAAACCTTGTCCAAAAATTATAAAAACCATACCATTGGAATCCCCTTGCAAAGGAGAACATCTTTATCTTTTCAAAAACCCAAAAACTCCAATTTCGTTTTCATGGGTGGAAGCCATTTGAAGTTATGAGTCCACCATTAGAAGCTCCTACTCCACCTTGATGTTTTGAGGTAAAAAGAAATTCGAAAATCCACCATTTCTAGCCCTTGTTTGCATTATGAGAACTTTCAGATTTTGAATGCTTTGTTCGTTTTTGCTCCAGCTGATTTTGGCTTCTTCTTTGGGCTAGGAATCTTGTTCTCTTGCTAGTCAAGAACCTCATTCATTGGTTGGAAGGTAATACTTTTTCTAAACCCTAAAACATCTAAAAATATAGGGTTAGTTAAAATGGATGCTAAGTATAGGTTGTGTATTGGTATGGTGGTTGTAGCATTGTGTATTGTGTGAGGAAGAACAAGGAAGGAGGAAAGAAGGAAGGAGAAGGCAAGAAAGAAAGGAGAAACTAGAGACACAAGGTAATTACCCTTACCTTGGGCTAGTTTTGTATGCCTTAGTGTAATAGTTTTGTGTAGTAAAAAATGAGTAAGATATATGGTAATGAGTAATGAGTATGTTGTAGTATAATGAGGAGTGGTAATGTAACAGGTTTGAAGTTTTTAAATGATGTTTAAAAGCTTTGGAAAACTATGGGAAGTATGTGTATATGTGCAGGAAAATTGGGGTGTTGTAGTGTGTATAATGATGTGTGAATTGATATGGAGATTGGGAATGAATTGCGAGATGAAATGGTATGTGGGCAAAGTGAGAATTTTAGGGGAACCTCTGCCAAATTTGTATGGAAATTAGGGGACTTAGTTGTGGATGAAGAGGGAATAGCCTAGGAACTAACTAGGTGTATTTGGAGAACATAAGGTGAGGGGTCTAACACCTTGAAACAGATTTGAAAAGGATTTAGGTAATGAGGAGAACTAAAATGGTAAGGTAGTGTATTTGGAATGCAAGGAATGACATTGGCAGTGGGGGTAATAGATGGCAAAGGCTGTTATGAAAATCTGTAGCATAAAGGGGTTGTGAAAACTGTTGTAATTGTTGAAAGGAAGTAAGAAGAAATGGTGTATGTGGATTTAGAAATGAGTAAGGAATTGGTGGATGAACTAAGGCAGTTTAGAGGGCCTAAGTGGTGTTAAAACATGTAGGATTACATGTAGGAAGATTGGGGAAACAATGGGCAAAGTATAGAACTGAAAACAGATTATAAAACCGAAATACTGGGCCGGACCGACCTTGGGACCGAACTTGCAAGGTCGATCGAGCCTTAAAATACAAGACGGGGAGCCTACTGGAATGAACCGACCTTGGGACCGGACTTGCAAGGTCGGTCGGCCTGAAATTTTTCCCGTCATGTAACCTACTAGAATGGACCGGCCTTGGGACCGGACTTGCAAGGTCAGCCAGCCTAAAATTGTCCCGTAATATACCCTACTGGAATGGACCGACCTTGGGACCGGGCTTGCAAGGTCGGTCAGGCCTGAAATTTTTCACATATGTAACTCACTGAAATGGACCGACCTTGGGACCGGATTTGCAAGGGCGGTCGAGTCTGGAATTTTGCCATAACGAAACTTACTGACTTCGACCGACCTTGGGTCCGACCCTGGTAAGGTCGGTCTAGTCAAAACAAAAAATAAAAAAAAATATTAATAATAATAATATGGTAACCATATGTATATATGTATATGAACATATATATGGGATTTTAGTAATGCACCATTAATGTAACAATAATGGTAAGAAAGTAAGTATAAAGTAAGAAGGTAAGTTCAAGAAGTAAAGAGAAAAGAATGAGTTTTAAATCAAGTATAGAATGTAAAGAACTAGTAAGTATGTAAAGGAAGTAGTAAAGTAAGGATAAGTAAATTAATAATAGATCATTGATCATACAACTTTATGTATGTCTTAGGATTCAAATAGTTGAACACCGAAGAGAGTCGGTGAGTCCAAAGTCAACGGTGAAAGGTATGATTTCTTCATGCTCTGTATCCTAACCTGGTTACCCCGATTTGTGTGCTTTTTTTATCACTTAAATAAGATTAATGCATGAATCGGACTATAATGCACTTACTTGTGCTTGTTTACATTTGTTCTTGCTATTTCGGCTTGAACATTTAGTTTGTATAAGTCATGAAATGAATGAATGAGAATGGATGTGTATATGTACCTTGTATTGTACTTGTGTATTGTATTGTATCTGTATGGATGTGTATTTGAGCAATGTAATGTGTGTGGCTTAGATGTGTGACTTCTACTAATTCCTAACTACCTAACTCCTAATGTACGGTATTGAATAAATTGGAATGAGTAGAGTCCGTAATGTTTGCGGCCATGCGTGAGGATGTGAGGATGAGGAGACACAAGAGGTTGGATCCGATTCCTGGTTCTTAAACTTTTCCACGGCCCAAACCCCTTAAATGGGTAGCATCCTAGATTAGTGAACCAAGTAAATCTCGGAGGTGGGATGGCGTAGTCCCGGACCGGAGGTCCCGACGACTTGACTTGAGTATGTAGTAAGTAAGTAAGTATTGTATGAGTAATGGTCTTGGCTGGTGTAAGTCATTGACCCCGAGTAAAAGAGTAATCTCCACCCGATTAACCCGAGTGGACAAATTGAGCTAACAAGTACTGGGTATTTGTATGTATTGTGTATGTATTGTGTATGAATTTCGTATGTATTGAGTAAGTATTGTGTATGTGTATTTCGAAGAAGGTAAGTAAGTACCAGTTGGCTTATATGGACTACCTTGTATGTATTGAAGTGTATGTATGTATTCCTTGTGTAGTATTATGAATGAAAGCATGTATGTATGTATGTATTTGTAAAATGAATTGCATGTATTCGACCAAGTGGTCGGCGTACCTTCGCTAGTACGCGGGGTATGCGGAAGTCATATGCAGCGAAAGCTGAGCCCCTAGGGGCAACGTTTTTAGTGTATAGGTACCCGAAGCAGTTATGGCCACAGAAGAGACCGGTGGACATCCCTGGTTTACCAGGAATGAAATGTAGATTGTAGTAAATTGTATAAGGCTTGTAGCCTTGAATGTAGAAATGTACCAAGGGGTACACTATTACGTATTTAGAAAGTATGTAGTGTGAGGAATGGGTAGATGTTAGACTCTTAATGAGTATGTATGAAATTGAAGGAGGCGTTGTATTTGTATAAGGATCTTAGTAAACTCGTTGTATTATATTGTACTGAACTTATGGAGCATTGTATGAAATGGAGCATTGTAGTATTTGTAGGTAATTGAAGTATGTATTGTAATTGTGTAGTACTCGGATATTTCGGTCCATCAGACCGATGCTGTATGTAGTAGTAGCCTTGTTAGTCACGTGGGTGGCTAACGACATTGTACCACCCGCCGTTGTGTAAGTATGTATCCGCTGCGTGTGTATGGATGTATAAGGAGATTGGACGGTAATGACAGTATTAGCGGTAGGGGTGTTACAAAAAGTGGTATAAGAGCGAGGTATCGCTCTGATGACTGGAAATACCGAGTTCAGGAAATACCGAGTTAGGAATTAGAAGCTTAGGGCTGAGTGTTAGCACTAGAGATAAGCTAGATTGGAACTCCTGGTGTGTACCGGATACCTACAATACCAGACCCGCCATCCGCAAACCCACTGTATAACTTGGGAAAGGACGCCAGAGAGAAGGAAAATCCTCTCGTACTCGGGAAAACCCGATCTGGCAGTTGTGAAGCAATCACATAGTAAACAAGAACCGACATATGGTAGATTCCAAGAATTGGAAGTCCCGGAGATGGATCCCGGTTGAACAACAATACCCGCACTTAATAGTGGTAGGATGAGCACTCCAACCATGAGGAGGCTACAACTTACAACAGCATGGGGCGACATGCTTAGTAGTCGTGAAACCTGACTAGTCAACCTGCAGCAGGGAAAGAAACACTACGCGTGCAACGGAGCGGAAAGAGGAGCAGTAACAAAACCCGAGACACAAGTCTACGGGACAGTAATACCTAAGTAACACCAACAACGGTATGCCAGCTGACTAAGGACATAGTCGGTAGTGATTAACTCCTAACCTACAACGCCAATAAGGTTACAAAACCTGGCCAACATAGCTCGGACAGCTACAAGAACAATCACAAGATATAATCTAACGCAACTACAACCGTAGTGCCTAAACCCCCTCAGGCTCATTAACCACAACAACCGTGTGGGAACGAGCAGCAAGGAAGAACACAACCAAATAAAAAGGGAATCTCCAAGGATTGGAGAAGTACCCAGATCCACGACAGCCAAGTCCGGATCACTGAGAAGCTACCTAAAGGATCGAGTATTCTAAAACATAAATCAACACTTCAAAGGAAGAGTCAACGAGACTACCAAATACAAGTGGAAACCATGTCGTGACCGGTATAGGTTTACCCAAAAACCACCAGTACCACGCACTTGCATCGGAAAGTGCTGTAAAAACAGGAACATGTAAAGGAATCTTAACACACAACCAGTACTTAGTAATGTACCGTGACTGCAATGAAGCAACTACAGGATCAAACATCCTAACAACTAGAAGCATGGAACCTTGGAAAGGCCTAACAGCCCGACCATTATATTAAGAACATGCCAGTCAGCGAGGAGCTGGACTTGGTCAAAACCTCAGAACATAGCTATGCCATGGAGGACTTCTTTTAACACCGAACGATAATGTTTTTTAAAAACCCAAAACTTTTTTTCAAAACCATGACCCTTCTTTTAAACCCTGGATTTTAAAACCAAACCAACTGAATTACGGTGAGTATCATAGAATGATACAAGGGGAGTTGACAATAGAATACTTCACCTAGGCGTGTGACGAACACTACGAGTGTACCCAATTACGGGATGTGGGACGACCGCACTCCGAAGGAGCTTGCGGGCCTGACAGATAGTCGGGTAAGTGGTAACGTATCAACAAGGTACCCCATGTATGTATACATGTATTGTACGAAACACGGGAAGTAGTCAACTCCGTTCTACGGACCATGAGTAAGTTCAAACCAGAACAACTGGACACCACAGCCGATTAAGTATAAAGAACTCATAGAATCCATCTGAGATAAGGAATGAGGACTAGGAAGCGCAAAGAGCGCAGACTAGTAGGTATAGACATTGGATATGTCACAAGGACTTCAAACAAATACATGACATCTGGAAGGGATAACCAGCCTAAACACAGTAAGGCAAAAGCCTAACGGGAACACAATGTTCAACAAATAGGACGGAATTCCCAACAACAACCACTAAACTACCAGGGAGCATAATCCATCATCAAAGAGGATATTGAACCTAGTTTAAAACACTAGGGGAAAATATAAACAGTCTACCCAATAACGGGAGACGTTATAACCTGGAAGGGGATGGCTTTAATGCAATGAACAAGGCGGTATAGTAGACACAACGTGACATAAAAACTAGCCGGATGTAACGGCATAACCAACAACACCCAGGAGTAATCCTCGAAGGGTGTCTGAGTTACAGCAGTCGAACAATGGCGACGTGATAAGAGCACGTGACCTAGAACGAACATTCTGTTAAGACACCGAAGGGATTTCACCTAACGGAAATACCCGCAACCACTAAAAGGACACTGATTAACATCAAGATGCCTAAAAGGACCTCCTACGAACGGAAGCATGATGCCACGACTTGCCATGGAGCCCAGTAATACCTCCAACCTATGGGATATACAGTGAGTGGAAACATGTATAAGCAGCTTGCAAAGAGCATAGCTCACAACAATTTGGCTTAAAAGCCATAAACCAAATGCGTTATGTAAACTTGAAACGGTTGGAAAACCCACACCAGATCTGAAAGGATATTGCCTCATACGACAAATAGATCGACAACTGAACCACACAATTTAAACTCAACATCATGAGTGGCCTGAAGTAATGGCTACCTCAATGTCACTATCACTAGAGCATCGGTCTAGTATACAGTTGATGAGACTTTTAATTGCTCTTCCTGCCTTCTGTCGCAATGGTAGCACAGAGGCATAGTACACTGTTCTAGTCCACACTTGGACACCACAAGAAACTCAAGGAGAGGTACCTCACGTTAACCGAAGACCACCAATGTGGTGATGATGTGAACCTTTAGAAAAGGCTTCCATCTACCACAACAACAAAGCTTGTGCACGTAGTTGCTGTCAAGAGGCAATTGAACAAGAAAATGAGATTTCCAAACCACTACGCCTACAAGAGGTTGTGGACTGTAGAAGCACATCGCTAAAGAGCATAAAGACTTGAAGGAGTAAGTATACTCCATATGCAGTACATAAACAGATACTAACATAGTAACCTTGTCATGAGACTTAGGAGCGAAAACAAACCCCTCAACAAGAACCTTCAACTATCAGTGATAAAATACTATCAAATTGGAGAACGGGACCAGAAAACCCTTGAAGTTCTTGGGGATGTCCCGGTGGTGTACATATGAAGTAAAACTGCACATCTAGAGCCTATAACCGATGCTCAGCACTAGAAAGACAGTAATTGTCAAAAACAATCAATGTGAATGCACATTGCACACCACGAATGACCAACGCTCAAGAGAGCTTATCAACCAAGATATTTGGCAAAATATATCATAAATGAGGAAATAATATGAGGCAAGCTAACCTACACATGAAACCTAAATGGAAGGAGAACATCTCCACACCGAGAAAACAATAATATTGCTGTATGCCACGACAACCGTTATACATATGAATAGAGGAAACCCTTAGTATTCATGCCATAAGGAAATGGTGCCAACGACAATGGAAATGAGTAAAGATAGACTACCACAGCAACAGAGTCTGTAAAAATGATGTTGTATAATGAGCAAGAATATGGTGCGCAACAAGCGACCGCTATGAGGAAGTAGTAGACAATCAAAAAGGAGCTGTAAGTATGAGACGACATGCAGAAATATTAATTCCTATCACATAAGATGAAATACCCCAAATGTAATTAATACTTGTTATTATTAAATAATGAAGAATTGATCTAGAAACATATCATTTTAGTTACGCATGCTAATGTATACATGCAAACGTTACGTGAATTAATATTATTACACGTGCGCATGCAAACTCACGCATGCGAACGTCACGAAAAACAGTCGTTTTACCGTAAACGCTAACGGGTGTAATGTTACTAAAAGTATTAACGTACTTGTACGAACGTTCATGTACGATTATTAACAAGGATTAAACTTCTTGCATAACTAGCTCGATAGAAAGAGCGTCAACAAGAAAAGAACAATACCAACGTGTATACAAACGAGCAACGTAAATACTTTACGAATGCCTAAGCATCTACAAATGCTATAATAAATTGAAATACACATTTAGATAAATGTAACTACTTATGTTACACCTATTGTATATATTATGAAGATGTAATAACTCATCAAAAGTCAAAGATGCGCACTACACATCTTGACAAGAAGAACGTTCGTAAAACGCCTTAGAAACATGCGATTAAGCATGACCTTGTATGACCTTCTAAAACTCAAACCAAATGGTCATACACTCATTATATGAATATATAAACATATTCCCTAGGCTATATTCAGTAAAAAACGCAAAATGCTCGGGAGTGCTCACGCACGCCCCTTTAAGCACGAAAAGCCCGGAGGAGTGCCGAGGTGGCACGAACTCCTATAAAATTAATTCCTAGAGTTCCTAACATCATTAATAACCATTCTAAAGAGAAACCATGAAGTGGTTTCTCAAAAATAAACAAAAATCACAGGAGGATTTCTTAGCGCTCCTTTTTGCCCGGGAGTGTCCCGATGGTCCGTAAATTATGTCACGGGTGGATGTAACCCCATATAACTCAATGTAACATCTTAATATATGTTTATTTACTATAATAAGTGTTTATAAACACTTGGAACTCATAAAGACAATTTATTTTACATAACATCCTTAGAGCACAAAAACACACCTTCGGGTGTCACTAAAACGCGTTTTACGCAATTACCTTGTAGTTTTTGACATGCCACGAATTAAGAATCTTAAATAGGGTTTAAATGACCTTATAAATCAATTAATGGCAGTGTCAAACAAGGTGCTCTATAGGGGCCGATTTTATGTCCAAAAACTAGTATAAAACTTACATTAAAATTTATAAAAGGCATAAAACATGGTGACTCACCTTCCCATGTGCTATAATACTTAATGTCAAAGTATGTAGGTCTCATTTGACCACCAAGCTATCGAAATAATGCCATGGAACAAGGCCATGTTAGCTAGACAAAAACAAAATGCAAAAAGGCAAAAAGTAGATCTAGATTCCACCTTTTTGATTTCATAAAATTCAAGTGACCATCCAAGCTTGTCCTTGGCTCTTCAATGCCTATTGAGACACCCCATTTAAGCCCTAAGTTCGGCCACCTACAAGAGAAGAAGAAGACAAGCTTAACATAGAAAAATCAAAGGAATAAAGCCTTACCTAACTTACCTTGTCTTCTAGCTCACATTATTTTCTTCCACCTTGCCTTGCCTTGCATTATGGCCGAACACATGCTGGAAACATGGGCATTTATTGAACCAACAATATATGTAATAAACTAAGGAAAAAGAATAGTCAATTGACATTAAAAATTAACAAAACAAAAATCAATTCCAATTGCATTCTCTTCTTCTTACGTGAGCTTAGTCTCATTCTTCCCCTTGCACACTTCACTTCCGAATTGGTAAGGCTCCCTCCTCTCTCTTCTTCCTTCATCTTCTTCCTTTGAAGCTCTTAAGTCCATTAATGGAGTTTTAACTTCTATCTTCATCTTTAAGGTAATTTCCTAGCATTTCTTGTCAAGCCTTGAAGCAAAACTCTTCCTAGCATAACAACAAGCATTCGGCATCAACTAGTGTTCCAAGGAGGTTGTCTAAACCAACATTAATCCAAGGAGCATCTCAAGGTTATCTTAAGGTAGTTTTCATGCTTGAAAATCCTTAAAGCACATTTTATTGTGTAACCGATTTCTACCTCTTCTAAGGTTCTTTTCTTCTTCATTTTCATGAAGGAAACTTTGTTCTTCATCCACCTTAAGTGAGCTGAATTTATAAGGAGAAAAAGCTTAAGGTAAATTCTTGGAAAACTACTTATAAATCTACTTAAGACCTTTGTTAAAGATCCAACTCATAAACTCCTTCACCACTTGCATATAACCGAAGTGGAGCATCAAGAGTACTTGGAGAAAACTTGGAGATTCAAGAAGAGTTCAAGCACTTAACCATCCTTGTTAAGAAGTAAGTTTACTAAGTAAATCTTTATGTTTTAAGCTTTGTTAAGCTTCTAAAAATTATACAAAAATTATGTACATGCCCTAGAGTATCTAAAACCGAAACCATATGGTATTATGTGCCAAAAATATAATCTATAACATATATGGAAAATATTTACCTTAAGACACATTTTGTGTCACAAAATTTATCTATGTTGGGTACAAATTCAAACCGAATTACCAAGGGTAAAAATGCTCTATTTTGAGCTAAGAATCAATATAAGACATTACAATAATTTTTACATGAGTTATATAACTCCTATGAATTTATGTATAATTATTTTGACATATAAATCCACTTTTATATACTATATGGTCACTATTTAAATATGGCCGAATGGTCTAAGTGATAAATAGATTTTAATGAGCTACTTATGTATATAAACTTATGTTATAAAGTTTGGAGAGTTAAAAATATTTTATTAGTGCTTAAATGGCTAATTAATTAAGTTATGTGGTTAAAATGTAATTTTTACAAAGTTTGGTGTATATATTGTGAAAACCGAGAGTTAAGGGAATGTATGGAGTAATTATAATATAATATAAGGTTAGGAATTAAGTTTATGAATTTTAGATAATTTAAACAAGTGTTAAAATAACATTTTATAAAGTTTTGGGCTATTATGTAATTTATAAAAGTTGTTATGAAAGTTTGGAACTTATTATTGGGCGAATTCATAATTAAGAGAATTATTAAGTTCACTTTCAAAATTTTGAGGAATTAAATATTAAAACTATAGTTTATAAGACATTATGTAAAAGTTATAAGATTTTGTGTGTTAAATTGTAATTATTGAAAATATTATATTAAGGCCGAAAGTTTGAGGGGCCAAATTGTAATTTTCGAAAAGTTATAATGTTCAAAAGGCATATACCAAAATATTAATGGTGGTCTTGTAATATAATTAAATAAGGAATTAAAACTATATAATATAATGAGATTAGAGTTGAAATGTAATTATAAGAAAAATATGGCAAAGCCGAAAATGAATGTGGCTAATTGGTGATTTATTAAAATTATGGTGTTCAAATAATAATTACTAAATTATAGTGGTTGTTTAGTGAATTAATTAATTAAGAAAATAAAACTATGTATTATAATGTATTTGGAGTATAATGTAAAGTTTAAGAAATAAATGTGGTTATAATAAGATAACCGAAAAGTATGATGTATTTATGGGAATAAAAATATTTGTAGGTCCTATATGGATGTATAGGAAATATAGAAAAGGAAATTATGATTTAAGGATTTATGAAATTAAAACTATATGATATACAAGTACAAGTAATTCATTTGTAAAGAAATAATATTTGTTGGGGTTAGTTTGTGAATAATAAAGATATGGGAATAATATGTCCATGTGTGACATGTAAATATAGTTTGAAGATTTATTAAGTGGTTATGTCAATTAGACAATTATATATAAAGTATCATAAATAATACATGTGTACGAAATATATATATTTTAGATTTTAAGTAAATCAAAAGAAATGAATAAAAGGAATTTAATGTGGAGACACCAAATAATATTTGGAGCTATAGTATATTCTAAAATAAAGCTAAGGGGAGGATTAACTAAACATGTGACCAATAAATGTCATTGATAAAATTATAAATTACTACGTCATTTGGATAATGGTAAAACATGTAACATAAATGGTACATGAATATATAGTTATATACATTAAAGGATTTAAAGATAAGTCAAAAGAGATAACAAAAGTTATACATCCAATCATGAGGTAATTAAAAGAAATTACAACACAACATAAGTTTATAAATCAGGACTACATGTTTTGGAAATATATAAGTACCTTAGTTAATAATAAGGGGAAAGTGGTTAAAGAAACTACCTAAGTATAAAGGAATAAACCTCACATGAAATAACGAATATGAAATCGTTTCATGAATCAATAAAATTATTATACGAGAGTTACATAAATTAACACTCTCAGATTAATCCTATTCTAGGACATTGTTTGACCAGACGTTGACCGGGAACTAAACAAGTACAGTCTACGGTGAACGGTATGGAATTCTTGCAGTGTACTTTCTACCGGATTACACCGGCTTGTGAGCTATCTGTTGTTTGAATTAACGACCAAGATGATTGTATGTAAAATGTTGCATTACTCTTGTGCACTGTTGTGTTATTCTATGTGCGTGATGTGCTAACTGTAACGTGTATGTTCCATGCATACAACACTACATTACCAGTGGATTAAATACCTGCGTTTTACTATACCGAGAACTTGTACTCAAGTTTCTCACTAACTTCACTTTATAACAAACGTCGTTGTCCTAAACGTGACAACCGACAATACACATTGTGTTCTTGATCATTGTCTTCGAGTGACACTTAACAATTCTATACTACGAGAACGAGGAGCCCAGTTGGAGCTGGCCATGCATGCTACCGGAGCTGTACTTGTCACAGGTCGTCTCCTACACATTTTACGTCGCGACGGAACAGTACAAGTGGGGAGGAAGACTGTATTCCTCTCGAGGGTTCGATTCCCAACAAGTTCAAGTAGGGAGGAAGACTTCATTCCTCTCGAGGGTTCAATTCCCAACAGTTCAAGTGGAGAGGAAGACTTTATTCCTCTCGAGGATTCGATTCCCACCTTTCTATAGTACAGCAGTTAACTACGTTAGCTTCTGAGGGACTAATTACCCACCTAATGTACGAGAGTCCCATCTCGTCTAAGGGTTTATCATACCCGACTATCTTACTCCACGAAGGAGGTTAACGAGGTCACAATACCTCCACTGCTGTGAAGTACTCTTATATACATGTTAGTCCCATTGTGAGGATCTAACTACTGATGATTAAATACAGGACGTCTAACTTGACCTTCTGCAGTCTTGTTCTGTGTGACATTGTTATCCTTGTATGGATGCTTGTTATGATTATGTTATGATGTTATTTACAGCTTTATAAAAATGACTTGCATGTATTCGACAAAATAGTTGGTGTGGCCCAGTAGCTTGTGGGCTGCACGATTTCATACCGGCAAATTATTTTGCTGGGCCGTTTCATGGCTAAACAATTCCAGGTACCTGAAAAATGAAGTGATTGCCCGACCGAGTGTAGGTGGGGTAGAATTAAGACAGGGGTTATTACCACCGGTGTCATCTTACAGTATTGGACTTTTATTATTATCTTTTGTTGTTTATAGAGGTTTGTATTCAGCGCTCAGACCGCATCATTTGTAAGTTGTATGGAAGTTAGCCTTGTTAGTCACATGGGTGACTAGCGGCGTTGTAGCACACCCGTTGTTGTTATATTTTCCGCTGCATTTCTCGTTATTTTGGGAGCTATCATCGTTCAGGTTATTGGATTTTGGGTTGGGGTGTTACATAAGAGAATTACTGTCAAGTGTTTACGCCTCGCCACTCTGTATGATTGAGTGTTTTGGTATTGCACTTGTGCAGCTAATGATCTAATGGGATAGCGAGGAATATGGAGAACGTAAATAGTAGTAAACCCTTCTTTCCACCAACAAACTCGGCATAAGCCAGTTAAGCAAGCTTAGCGAAGAGTGTACAACACACTAACAATCACAAAATGTGAATCCCAGTGGAATAAAAAGGTGAAAGGAGACTTAAGAAAGTCACTAGGACCGACGCATAGAAAATGCAAGGTCATACAAGTAAAGAACACTTGTACTGAACCAGGAGAACTGGTATAATTCAAAAGCTATTGACAACAGAGGAAGCACTACAACTAAGTAGTGACTTAACCTCGCCCGACAATAAGTCGGAGGAGCTTAGTGAATAATCGCGGGAGTATGAATAGTATGTATAATAGATTGCCAGAGAGCTGGACATAAATCTAAAACTCATCGAGTTCAAACACGGTAAAAGAATACCACAGTTGTTAATAAACCTCATTCCCATAATTGAGGGATAAAAAGGCGATGAGTAGCACATTTGGAATAACCAAAGAGCGAATTAACCACTAAAATTATCAGGGTCGCGCAGCAGAAGCTAGTGGGCCCCAGCTAAGAAATTTAATACACCTGGTAAGTATGAGAGAATGGCTATCAATGCCTTGAAGCCTAATAGGCTAGAACCGAATTAATTATGAGTTAAATAAACTCATATAGGGATTCTTGGTGCAAGGACTGAACCATTGGTATGGTTAAGACCCTTTAACCAAAGTACATTATATAATAAACCGTAGGGAAGCTAAAATGCTTCAGTGTGCCCGAACTTAGTAAACCAATGTTCAATAATAACCTATGGTAGATTACGTGGGCGTAATCCCTTTTAAGGGGGGTAGAGCGAAAACGGCTTAATGTAAGTTTCATGAATAAAACACATAAACTACAATGTGCATAGCACAAATGAGAATCGAAATGATGATGATACTTATGTTGAATAAACATATGTATTCATTCATATTGTAATTGTGGTAATTAGTCACGAGAGATGCAAATACCATAACATGAGTCGGTATAAAACCGATGTGGAACCTAGAGGAAATTGAGTTCCCTAGGTGATTGTTTTAAGACAATTGAGAATGAGTAGTGGACAGAGTTCCACAAGTATGATTTCCTTTAAAGAAATAGTACGAAACGATTGAGAGTAGTAGATGAATGAAGCCCATGAGTAGTGTGTTCGTAGGTAAGTCATTGGAAGTAAATGGAAGACGAATAAATTCTACAAGTATTTCATTTCTTAACTAGATCATTTGAGATGATGGAGAGTAATGGAGGAAAGTATTTGGGAAGTAGATTGAGGATGATAGATGGACTGAATTCCATCCTTTGGAGATGTATGAATTTGTAAATATGACTAGGAAGTGTAAGAAGAAAGAAAATTGAAATAATTGAATTATTTGATTGTTTGAAACTGATGTGGGAAGTCGAACTTGATCCTGATCAGATCAAGGGAAACCGAACACATATTGTGGTGGAAAGATAATTCAACGCTGATGCTGATCACATCAAGGTCGAATAATTCATGAAGCTCCCCTCAAGTGGTCACAAGAATCACATATAGGATAGAAGTAATGAACATAAATTGGAATTTGGAGTTGCGTGTTTTATAAAATTTCTAATTAGTAGTTGTAAAAGAATTTTCCTTAGACTGGAGATTGAGGATTATTGGGAAGCTTATACCGGAGAACGTGGTAGTATATCATATTGTATTATTCCAAGGGCAGCGGGACATAGAGGAGTCTTGTGTCGAGATGACCTGAGTGCCTGCGGGACTGTATCGTGTATTGCATTGCTTTGGGGATAGCTTTGCACTGTATGTATGTATAAATTTTGTAATGTGGAACCAGATTGTTGGATGTAATGCGGATAAGAGTAATTATGGTACATTGGTATGGAATGGTATGTATAGACATTGAGTAACGGATTTGGGGATTTGTAAGGAGGAAGAATGTATGACTTTTGGTATTAGACATATATGAATGAGCAAGTATCGTAATCCTATAACCTTGAGCAACTTTGAGGACAAAGTTCTTAGGGGGGTAGATTGAAATACCCCGAACTTAAATATAGTTATTAAGATTATTCTAATCCGTATTTAAGAGCCTAATAATGCCTAAGTAATATTGCTAAGGAAAAATAAATCGAAAAGAAATAAAGAAACACTCAAAAAGTGAAAAACGCTAAATAAGCGTTAAATAACCATAGGAGGTATGAGACCTCGGTTAGCGTATTATATGGATTCTAAAGGCTTAATAAGGTGAAATTAATATAAGGGAACAACTCCCAAAGAAAACGGATCCAAATAATGTATTAAAACGCTAATAGAGCTTTAGCGCATATTTTTCGGGGAAACCCGAACAAACCCGAAATGTGACTTTGAGTGGTCAAATGAACCCGTAAACATTATAGTTCATTAAATAGCTATAATTACAACAGTAATGGAAGCCTAATAACAATAAAAATGAAGAAACAAGAAAATTCCAGAAAACGGGTTCTGGTTAGTAAAAATAGTCCAAACGAGAAGCTGTAGGGCGTAAACTGTAATAAAGCAAAATAATGTGTACACTTTTGCAAATAAAAATGCAAAAACTGTGGGTGTGTATATGGGGGGCCGGCCAGCTTATATTCCCCTCTCTCACACTCTCTTAACTCTTCCTAACTCACAAATAAAGAAAAGTAAAAAGGGCACTCTCTTTCCTCACAACTCCTCTCTCACTCACAATTTCTCTCTCCCTCTATTTCTATTCTCTTCCTCCAAGCAGCCCATGGCAATTTGAAGCTCCTCACATGGCAGCCCTCTTGTCCTCCATTTTTGAAGGCTCAAACCTTGTCCAAAAATTATAAAAGCCATACCATTGGAATCCCCTTGCAAAGGAGAACATCTTCCTCTTTTCAAAAACCCAAAAACTCCAATTTCGTTTTCATGGGTGGAAGCCATTTGAAGATTTGAGTCCACCATTAGAAGCTCCTACTCAATCTTGATGTTTTGAGGTAAAAAGAAATTCGAAAATCCACCATTTCTAGCCCTTGTTTGCATTATAAGAACTTTCAGATTTTGAATGCTTTGTTCCTTTTTTCTCCAGCTGATTTTGGCTTCTTCTTTGGGCTAGGAATCTTGTTCTCTTGCTAGTCAAGAACCTCATTCATTGGTTGGAAGGTAATACTTTTCTAAACCCTAAAAACATCTAAAATCTAGGGTAGTTAAAATGGATGCTAAGTAGTGGTTGTGTATTGGTATGGTGGCTGTAGCATTGTGTATTGTGTGAAGAAGAACAAGGAAGGAGGAAAGAAGGAAGGAGAAGGCAAGAAAGAAAGGAGAAACTAGAGACACAAGGTAATTACCCTTACCTTGGGCTAGTTTTGTATGGCTTAGTGTAACAGTTTTTGTGTTGTAAAAATGAGTGAGATATATGGTAATGAGTAATGAGTATGTTGTAGTATAATGAGGAGTGGTAATGTAACAGTTTTGAAGTTTTTAAATGATGTTTAAAAGATTTGGAAAACCATGGAAAGTATATGTATATGTGCAGGAAAATTGGTGTGTTGTAGTGTGTATAATGATGTGTGAATTGATATGGAGATTGGGATTGAATTGTGAGCTGAAATGGTATGTGGGTAAAGTGAGAATTTTAGGGGAACCTCTGCCCAAATTTGTATGGAAATTAGGGGACTTAGTTGTGGAAGAAGAGGGAATAGCCTAGGAACTAACTAGGTGTATTTGGAGAACTTAAGGTGAGTGGTCTAACACCATGAAACAGATTTGAAAAGGATTTAGGTAATGAGGAGAACTAAAATAGTAAGGTAGTGTATTTGGAACGCAAGGAATGACATTGGTAGAGGGGGTAATAGATGGCAAAGGCTGTTGTGAAAATCTGTAGCATAAGGGGGATGAAAACGGTTGTAAGTGTTGAAAGGAAGTAAGGAGAAATGGTGTATGTGGATTTAGAAATGAGTAAGGAATTGGTGGATGAACTAAGGCAGTTTAGAGGGCCTAAGTAGTGATAAAACATGTGGGATTACATGTAGGAAGATTGGGGAAACAATGGGCAAAGTATAGAATTGAAAACAGATTTTAACACTTAAATATTGGGCCGGACCGACCTTGGGACCGAACTTGCAAGGTCGGTCAAGCCTTAAAATACAGGACGGGAAGCCTACTGGAATTGACCGACCTTGGGACCGTACTTGCAAGGTCAGTCGGCCTGAAATTTTTCCCGTCATGTAACCTACTGGAATGGACCGACCTTGGACCCGGACTTGCAAGGTCGGTCGGCCTAAAATTTTCCCGTAATATACCCTACTGGAATGAACCGACCTTGTGACCGGGCTTGCAAGGTCGGTCGGGCCTGAAATTTTTCACATATGTAACTCACTGAAATGGACCGACCTTGGGACCGGACTTGCAAGGTCGGTTGAGTCTGGAATTTTGCCATAACGAAACTTGCTGACTTCGACCGACCTTGGGTCCGACCCTAGGTAAGGTCGGTCGAGTCAAAACAAAAATAAAATAAAATAATAATAATAATAATATTGTAACCATATGTATGTATATGTATATACATATAAATATACACTAGTACAAAAACAGTCTATTTCGGCGGTTGTGAACCACCGAAATGGAGTGCGCCGAGATAGGTGTACAATCCTATCTCGACGGTTGTTCAACTGCCGAAATAGGTCATCTATTTCGGTGGTTGTTAGATAAAAACCGTCAAATAGGCGTGTTTTAAAATTAAAAAAAAGGACCTATTTCGGCGGTTCCTAGCTAACAACCGCCAAAATAGGTCCTTTTTTTTAAAAAAAAAATGTTTCGCATCGTCTTCAACCTCACAGCAACAGTTCCGGTGATTTTCAAGAGGCGCAACCACGAGAATGAAGGTGCAGAGCATGTAAGTTCGCCACGGGAGAAGAAAATGAACACGTACAGGCGTAGAGCATGTAAGTTCGAGTATATTACCGGTTCCCGAAGAGAATAAGATAAGTTCGAGTATATTACCACAAGGAAGAAGAACACAGGCGCAGAGCATGTAAGTTCGCCTGTAAAATTACCGTGAGATTAGAGGATGAAGAAAGGTGTGCAGAGCATGTTTATTTGCCAGTTAGGGTTGCGAATTTACCGTGAGAGAACGGGATGAAGTGAGAGCAAGTGAAGAAGAGAGGCGCAGACCATGTTCGCCATGAGAGCAAGTTCGCCAGTGAAGAAGAGAGGCACAGACCATGTTCGCCAGTTAGGGATACGAAATTAGAGAGAAGAAGATGAAGAGATTAGAGGGGCAGAGCAAGTTCGCCAGTTAGGGATACGAAATTAGAGGCGCAGAGCAAGTTCGCCAGTCGGTGAGCAAATATATAATAAAAGAAAGTCTATTTCGGCGGTTGTTACTAACAACCGCCGAAATAGACTAAAATTTAAGCGGCCTTTTGAAAATTTCGGAAACAAATCCCGGGAAATGAACCTATTTCGGCGGTTGTGGATAAAACCGCCGAAATAGGGCTCTGAGATTTTTGTAGTCTGGAAAAAGACACCTATTTCGGCGGTTCCTAGCTAGGAACCGCCGAAATAGGTGTCCTCGGAGCCCTATTTCGGCGGTTTTATCTACAACCGCCGAAATAGGGGCGCCGAAATAGGCGTTTTTTGTACTAGTGATATATATATATATATATATATATATGGATTTAGTAATAACCATTAATGTAACAATAATGGTAAGAAAGTAAGTATATAAGTAAGAAGGTAAGTTCAAGAAGTAAGAGTAAGAATGAGTTTTAATCAAGTATGAATGTAAAGAATAGAGTATGTAAGTAAGTAAAAGTATGTAAAGGAAGTAGTAAGTAAGGATAAGTAAATTAATAATAGATCATTGATCATGCAACTTTATGTATGTCTTAGGATTCAAATAGTTGAACACCGAAGAGAGTCGGTGAGTCCAAAGTCAACGGTGAAAGGTATGATTTCTTCATGCTCTGTATCCTAACCTGGTTACCCCGATTTGTGTGCTTTTTTATCACTTAAATAAGATTAATGCATGAATCGGACTCTAATGCACTTACTTGTGCTTGTCTACATTTGTTCTTGCTATTTCGGCTTGAACATTTAGTTTGTATAAGTCATGAAATGAATGAATGAGAATGGATGTGTATATGTACCTTGTATTGTACTTGTGTATTGTATTGTATCTGTATGGATGTGTATTTGAGCAATGTATTGTGTGTGGCTTGGATGTGTGACTTCTACTAATTCCTAACTACCTAACTCCTAACGTAAGTATTGAGTAAATTGGAATGAGTAGAAGTCCGATATAGTTTCGGCCACACGTGAGGATGAGGAGACATAAGAGGTTGGATCCAATTCCTGGTTCTTAAACTTTTCCACGGCCCAAACCCCTAAATGGGTGCATCCTGGATTAGTGAACCAAGTAAATCCCGGTGGTGGGACGGCGTAGTCCCCGGGCCAGAGGTCCCGACGACTTGACTTGAGTATGTAGTAAGTAAGTAAGTAAGTATTGTATGAGTAATGGTCTTGGCTGGTGTAAGTTATTGACCCCATGTAAAAGAGTAATCTCCACCTGATTAACCCGTGTGGACAAATGGAGCTAACAAGTACTGGGTATTGTGTAAGTATTGTGTATGTATTGTGTATGAATTGCGTATGTATTGAGTAAGTATTGTGTATGTGTATATCGGAAGAAGGTAAGTAAGTACCAGTTGGCTTGTATGGACTACCTTGTATGTATTGAAGTGTATGTATGTATTTCGTGTGTAGTATTGTGAGCCTCGATTTTAAACCCTATCCTATGTTGATTAAAGCAGATTAGGATCTAACCGGGTTTTAGGTCCACTTATAACCAAAGATTAATAACTATGTCATATAACAATAATTTTTAAAACCTAAGCAGCTCACTGGAACCTATTATGAGTCGCCACCTAATTTTAACCTAGAGTAAATTAGGAACGGTAGAGTTCGGGTTCGGGGGCTTGGTATTCGACTTATTTAGGGTTCAATTACTTTCATTACCCCTAGAAGTCATTTTTCCTCTACTTAGCTTAGTTACAGCTTATTACGAGTCGTTTTAACCTAAGTGCGCGAGCTTCTGTTTTTTTGTGTTTTTAGCATTTTTTGACAGAAAATTAAAAAGGAAATAAAATTACCTAAACTAGGGTTTCAGAGGCAGAATTAGGTCAAATTTTGTTTTTGTCCGTGGCCACGGACCTACTGTCCGAACCCACGGACCCTAATTAACCTATGTGAAAATAAAAGTCGAATTAAATAGAAAATAAAAATTTGAAACGTCCGGGGCCACGGACAAGATGTCCGTAGGCCCGGACATAGTTTAGCAAAACCTAAATTTTAAAATTTTGAAATCCCGCCGCCGTCCGTGGCCACGGACAACCCGTCCGTGGTCCAAGACCATAGGTCCGAGGTCCCGGACCACCCACGGACAGGGGTTTTATGGTGGTTCCCGAAGGTGTTTTCGGCTCAAAATTTATGCACGTGTAGCCTGAAAGGTATACAAGACGTTAGTAATTGAAAGACTACAATTTGAAGACGTGCACAAAACTTGACGAACAATTAACAAGGTAGAAACAAAAGCAATTAGTAATACAGAAGCGTGAAAAGGTTAGTTTGAACCCAAAATTTGACAGAGAGTTAATAAGGTCGTGGAGAGTTGGAAAAGTAGAATTGCAACCTTTTTACCTTCGAATTCAAGAGGATTCTACACGTCGGGATTCTTCGGAGGCTCCGATGGTGCCGGTTCCGGATTGAGTTCAATCCGAGCTTCTGGTTGTTGATTGTTGAAGGTGTTCTTCACGTTTTGGAGGTGGTTTGGTTGATGTTTGATGATTGTTGATGTGTTGGGAGTTGAAAAATGTGTTTAGATGGTGATTTCGGGGGATTTTTGATGTGATTTTGGTGCTTGGATGTGTAAAAACGTGAAGAGAATGAGATGGCTGCCTTCTTTGAGGGTCTAGGGCTCTTGAGGTTCTAATTTGATCATGGGATAAGGTTCCTTATATAGGCTTCCTTAAAGATAGAAGAATCCGGTAAAAACCGAGATTTACCGACGTTTTAGCTCAAGGGCTTCCAAAAGGAATTTGATTATGAAATTTTACACATAGGTAAAGGATGATATTTCTGATTTTTCTAAAGTGGAATCGAAGTTTTTGGATTTTGGAATATTTTTAAATTCAATTTCTCGTCTGATCCAATCAGAAATTGCTAGAAAATTATTGGAAATTCAAAAAATCAAAATTCCAACGCCATTATGCTTCAAATGTCATCCTCTATCATGGGTTAAAAGCTCAAAGCATTTTGAATTGATTTGACCCTTATTTGGAGGAGAGAGAAAGCCTATAGGGGGCTTAGGAGCCTTGAAAAATTACGAAAGTGTCCCTGGAGATGACTAAGCTGTCCCTAGTACTCTGAAATGTGCCGATCGAACCGGGAACCCTCGCTACTAGCCTATTAGTAGAGACCCCTCTTCCGGGGGGTTGAAATTTTGGGTATAACAGATTGCCACCATCAACTAGACTTTGTAATGGAAATGAAAAGGCTAGTTGATGATTGAGTGATACCCCAAAATTTTGGATCTTAAAAGACCCCGTGTGCTGTTCAAAATCTAGCGGGTTGTGTCGAGCTATTCGAAGGCGCTGACTAGCTAAAGAGGAAGGAAATGTTGTTTAACTATTCGAAGGTGCCAACTACCTGAAATGATGATATGTTGTCGAGCTATTCTAAGGCGCTGACTACCTAAAGTGATGAAAATAATGTCAAGCTATTCTAAAGCGTTGACTATCTAAAATGAAATGATGATGATGCCAAGCTATTCTGAGGCGTGGACTACCTAAAATGTGAAAATGATGTCAAACTAGACCGAGCATCTAAGGTGTCGGGGTCCTAAAAATGAAAAGAGATGTAATGAGATTGATGTGATGTGTGCCTAAATTGATAAATGTAAAGTAGGACCTATAAGTGCCTAAGTGGAATGGTAGGAAATTAGGTTCATGACGAGCCTGAGGTTGAGTTCATGTATTCTGGTGAATCTAAATCTTTGGCTGAGAATCTGCATCTCTAAAGAGTCTGTATCTTCGGCTGAGAATCTGTATCCCTGAAGACTCTGTACCTTCAGCTGAGAATCTGTATCCCTGAAGAATCTGTACCTTCGGCTGAGAATCTGTATCCCTGTTGAATTTGCACCTTCGGTTGAGAATCTGTATCCCTGAAGAATCTGTACCTTCGGCTGAGAATCTGTATCCCTGAAGAATTTGTACCTTCGGCTAAAAAATCTGTACCCCTGAAGAATCTGTACCTTCGACTGAGAATCTGTATCCGTGAAGAATCTGTACCTTCGGCTGAGAATCTGTATCCCTGAAGAATCTGTACCTTCGGCTGAGAATCTGTATCCCTGAAGAATCTGTAGCTTCGGCTGAGAATCTGTATCCCTGAAGAATCTGTACCTTCGGCTGAGAATCTGTATCCGTGAAGAATCTGTACCTTCGGCTGAGAATCTGTATCCCTGAAGAATCTGTACCTTTGGCTGAGAATCTGAATCCCTGAAAAATCTGTAGCTTCGGCTGAGAATCCGTATCCCTGAAGAATCTGTACCTTCGGCTGAGAATCTGTATCCCTGAATAATCTGTACCTTCGGCTGAGAATCTGTATCCCTGAAGAATCTGTACCTTTTGCTGAGAATCTGTCCCTGAAGAATCTGTACCTTCAGCTGAGAATCTGTCCCTGAATTGTGACGAGGAGTCTCATATGAATAGATGCACTGGTCATGATGAAAGTTGATTATGAAAGTGCCAAACGTGGCAATGAGGATGTGCATGTCAAAATACGATCAAAGTGTATGTAGGAAATTTGTCCAAAACAAGAAACCGTTGGAAAATGTGTCAAACATGGTAATGCTAAATTGGAATTGTAAGTAAGACATTGCTAGAATTGTGCCAATGTGGCCATGATGAGTTTTTGAAACCAAGAAGGAAAAAAAGAAGATTGAAGAGGAAATGTGCATGAAGGTTTGAAGAAAAGTTTGAAGTGAAAAAGAAAACAAGAAAGTTGAAGAGGTGCCAAATGAAGTGAGAAATCTGTGGGTGTGTGAATTGACTAACTAGGAATGATACAACAGGGGCAATGCCACCGGGGGTATGGCGTATGATGTGAAGGTAAGGGCTTATGTGGGCCTGTGGAGTTTGATGTGCAGCTAAGGGCTTATGTGGGCCTGTGTAGTGGTGGTGTGGAGGTAAGGGCTTTGTGGGCCTGTGTAGTGATGGTGTGGAGGTAAGGGCTTATGTGTATGATGTGAAGGTATGGGCTTATTTGGGCCTGAGGTGTTTGATGTGGAGGTAAGGGCTTATGTGTGCCTATGGTGGAATGGTGGTGGTGATGTTTGAGCTCTGGGTTCCAATTGGTGTTGTCATAGCAATTGTTGGAACCAACAATTGCCCCCAATACTTTTCCCTTAAGACATTCTGAGCTATAGTTCATGGCAATCGATCGGAACGATCGATTGCCCCCAGTATTTCTTTGGTTAAACATGTAAACAAGTCTCGTCATCACAGGGTCAAGACTTATGTTTTGATGTGGTTCTTCCTAACCTACACTCGACGTGTTTGGTGTTTGCACTCGTTTCTCGCTTACGGTCACAACTTCTTAACCATTGAATTTGACACTTGTTAGATTTACGCGTTCAACCTGTTACTTTCACGTGATTGGATACACAACTACTAAGTCGGAAGTCTCTTAAGCTTATAACATGGCTATAGGGTGTGATGAATGACAACAGGACAATGGAGGAATGTTTAGGATATGTGGAGCTATAAGGGTGACCAAAGCTGCAACTTGCACCTTCTACCGGACTTGCCTTCTTTGTCTTGAAGTCGTTTGGCTACTTCGTGATGACTTCGCTTATGAGCTTGGAATTTGGGACTTTTGAGTTGTTCCTTGCACCATTTCTCTTCTCTTTGTTATTTGGATTTCTTCAGGGAACTTCGGGTTCGCCTCTTTGTTTTGTCCTTTCTTGACTTCGCCTTCGGGGTTCTTGTGTCTCCCGGTTTTGAGTTTTGAGAGCTGTTTTGTTGTGAGCTCTTTGGATCCTGTGTCACTTTGGGACCGTTTGCGGATCACTTCGTCATGCTGATAGCGGCTTTGCTTCTCTGGACTGATGAAAACGTTATCTGAGAGTCAGGCTCCTCGCTTCCTTTGGTCACCGGATTGGTTATTCGTCACGGGCTGGCTTGTTCTATGGAGCTTTGCAATATCGAAAAGGGATATATGAAAGGCTCAGCGGGGTGCCTAGGGTTAATGTCAGGGTTCACAAGCTTTTGGCTATGTGGTGTTGTACCTAGGCGCTTCGTCATTCCTGATAGTTGTGTATCCGCTGTTTGTTACTTTTCGTAGGTCTGAGAGTAAATTTACAAATTATCTCCTTCGGTCGGAGTTATGCCGTTTACCTTACCTTTGAATGTGGTCTCGCCGGAGTCGTGTAAAAATGGCGCGCTCGTTCACTCTTGGTTTTTCCGCTCAAGTCACTCTCGTGAATTCTCACTCTGAGACTTGTTCGCATATTTAAACGAAAGGTGAAAGATGACGAACTTAAACTCAGATTGCCCGCAGTATAAATCCAGGGTTTATAACAACAATTTGACAAATGTAGACTCGAACCGCTTTGTGGGTTGTTTGGATGTTTTGGGGTGAGTAGTGGTGTTTGGTTGGACATGTTCATCTTTTTAGAACAAAAGACAAGTCGTTTTGTTCAGTTGCCAAGAAATGACCGTTTCATGAACATTAGTTTTAAGAAATGTTTGCTAATGAGCAAGATGATCTGGTTGAAGGTGCAAAGTGAACGGACACATTTCTTTTATTATCATTTTTGTGATTACAAACTGAAAAAGCCAAAAAACTGAAATTTTAAAATCTAAACTTCATTAGAATAGAAATGAGATAAACTTCTCACAAAATTGAAATGAGTAAACAAAACACTGCTAGACTTTAGCCTACTCAACAAACTGGAGTCCTTGCTCGATAAGGTCTTCGATCTTGTGCTTCAATGCTCTGCAGTCATCAGTACTGTGTCCTGGTAGTTAATGAAACTGGCAGAACTGATGGAGATGTTCCCCGGCTTGGGTGATCCGGGACTAGGTGTGAGAGGCTGTAGTAAGTCTAGCTCTTGTAGCTTCATGAGTGCTTGACTGAGAGACCGGTCAATGTCGATAAACTGACTCGGTGCAGAGAACCTCTTGGATCGGGGTGAGGCCTTGACGCTCTGCTTTGCAGCACTGGGTTTTTGTAAGGTGCTCACTTGGTATGAAACTTGAGCTGCTTTGGCCGGTCCTGACTTAAAGGTCTCGATACTCACACCCTGGGCTTTGGGTTGTCCCAGCTTCAGCTCACCTTTGTGAATCTTTTCTTCCATGACTCTAACCTGTCCCATCAGCATGTCGAAATTAGGGAAGTATGTGCAATTCAGCTCGTTGTTGTATTGTCTCTGCATATTGTCCACAATCATTCGAATTTGTTCTTGCTCCTCCATTTTCGTAGGCATAGCAGCGGCCTTCATCCTCCACCGTTTGATGAAGTCAGACATTGATTCACTGTTTCCCTGCCGGATACTGGCAAGGTCAGACCTGGTGACTTCAAGATTCTTAGCATACTCGAAATGGTGCAGGAATGCCTCACAAACCTCTTCATAGGTTTGGTGTTCATCCTCTGAGTCATGTACCAACGTTGAGGTATTTCATCGAGATAACGGGCAAAAACCTTGGCCTTCTGCATGTCATTCAACCAGAGGATGAACATTTCCCTATCGAACATCGACAGACGGACCTACGAGTCTGATGAACCCTTGTATAGAGCAAGTGTGGGTAGCTTCAACTTAAGAGGGAGATTAACCTCGGGGTACGATTCCATAGAAGAGTAATCGAAACCAGCTGGCTTGCTAGCTTTTTCCATGCGCTCGATCCTTTTCAGGGCCTTCCTTAATTCAGTAGTTAGTTGGCGGTCCGGGACGACTTGCCCTACAAACCTTTGTGCATCCTGGGCCTCAACAGAGTTAACTTCGATGTAGTCACGCTCGTTCCCAGAGTCAGCAATCTTTACTGAAATTTTTTCCTGATGACCAACCTCAAGGGAATTGATCTTACTTTTCAGCTCTTCGATGATGGTGACATACTTAGCCTCCATGTCATTAGTGGTGGACCTATGTTTCTGTTCCATGGCATCAAAGGCAGCCATGTACCTTTGCTCTAAGGCTGCAAACTGGGCCTCCATGCTGACTGGGTTTCCTCCCTTTGCCATACTTGGGATTCGGGCTTATCTGTTAGAAAACAAAGTGGATTGAGCTAAAATTCTGGACCGTGAAGAAGTTTTAGGTAAAAACTTGTTTGGGCTGCAAGAGAAGCATATGAGCTGGAATGTTTCGAATATTGTGGGTAGGCACTGAGGCCCGAAATGAGTTGGAAGGGAGGCACATGGGCCGGAATGATTCATGAGCTGTGAACTGGTGCCCAGGCTGAAATGTTTGAAGAGCGTGGTTCTTGAGCCGGAATGTTCTGAGAATTGGGCGCTTGGGCCAGAATGTGTTTGGGCCTGAAGTAAAGCACATGGGCTGGAATGATCCCTAAATCACAAATGGGCCTAACTTTTTTGGGTCAGAGAAGATGGTTGCTAAGCCGACAAGATTTTATTTGTAGGACTTGTGAGTTATTGCAAGTTTAGGTGGATTTCGTTTTATGGGCCTAAAACTAATTGGATAATTCAAATTGGGCTAGAAGAGAAATCACCTAAGTTTGGGCTTTTAGGCCGAAGCCCGAATAACTCACATATTAAACCAAACAGGGCCTCTGGGCCGCAAACAAATAGAGCTGCCAATTCGGGTTGGGCTATGTTGATGTAGGAGAAGTTCCTATCAATCTCTAGGCTGGGTAGTGGGCCGATCATACAAGCAAACAAGGCCCACACAAATTCGACATGTCCTCACTTGACGGTTAAATTAAACTGGGTATGGATCGATCCGGAGAGGTGCTTGGGGCATGGGCCCAGGTCACCACAAAGGAATAGGGCTTGCACGCTATTCTCTTTGGGCTTCCCCCTCTTTTCACATCACCTGAAGGTGTGTGTCTACGGTCGGGTCTTTGACTGACCAAACAATGGGCTAGGTAAGGGCACTGCCAGGAAAATGCTTGGGGCTAAAGCCCAGGTATTAAGGGGGTGTGGTTAGACGACACCCTCCTCTTTTCCCCCACTTATTCACATCACCTAAAAGGTGTGAGTCCCTGACAGGGGACCCTCAAACGGGTCCCAGAGTGAAATTGGTTTGTGTGGACCCTCGCTCTCATATGATGCAAAGGTGTAGGGAATTAAAGTGCACACAAAGGTAAACAAACAATGTAATAAAAGCCATAAATAAATTTTTTCAAGTTAAGCCCTCTTTCTTAAAATTAAACTAGTTAATATTAAGAATTTTGTCCCCAGCAGAGTCGCAAGTCTGTGAGCCTCGATTTTAAACCCTATCCTATGTTGATTAAAGCTGATTAGGATCTAACCGGGTTTTAGGTCCACTTATAACCTAGGATTAATAATTGTCATATAACAATAATTATTAAAACCTAAGCTAGCTCACTGGAACCTATTATGAGTCGCCACCTAATTTTAACCTAGAGTAAATTAGGAAAGGTAGAGTTCGGGTTCGGGGGCTTGGTATTCGACTTATTTAGGGTTAATTACTTTCATTACCCTAGAAGTCGTTTTTCCTCTACTTAGCTTAATTACGGCTTATTACGAGTCGTTTTAACCTAAGTGCGCGAGCTTCTGTTTTTTTGTGTTTTTAGCATTGTTCGACAGAAAATTTAAAAGGAAATTATAATTACCTAAACTAGGGTTTCAGAGGCAGAATAGGTCAAATTTTGTTTCTATCCGTGGCCACGGACCTACTTCTGAAACCACGGACCCTAATTAACCTATGTGAAAATAAAAGTCGAATTAAACAGAAAATAAAAATTTGAAATGTCCGGGGCCACAGACAAGATGTCCGTAGCCCGGACATAGTTTATCAAAACCTAAATTTTTAAAATTTTAAAATCCCGCCGCCGTCTGTGGGTGTCCGTGGCCACGGACAACCCGTCCGTGGTCCCGGACCACCCACGGACAGGGGTTTTATGGTGGTTCCCGAAGGTGTTTTCGGCTCAAAATTTATGCACGTGTAGCCTGAAAGGTATACAAGACGTTAGTAATTAAAAGACTTCAATTTGAAGCCGAATTACGCACGAAACTTGACGAACAATTAACAAGGCAGAAACAAAAGCAATTAGAAATACAGAAGCGTAAAAAGGTTAGTTTGAACCCAAAATTTGACTGAGAGTTAATAAGGTCGTGGAGAGTTGGAAAAGTAGAATTGCTACCTGTTTTACCTTCGAATTCATGAGGATTCTTCACGTCGGGATTCTTCTGAGGCTCCGATGGTGCCGGTTCCGGATTGAGTTCGATCCAAGCTTCTGGTTGTTAGATTGTTGAAGTGTTCTTCATTTTTTGGAGGTGGTTTGGTTGATGTTTGATAATTGTTGATGTGTTGGGAGTTGAAAATGTGTTTAGATGGTGATTTCGGGGATTTTTGATGTGATTTTGGTGCTTGGATGTTAAAAACGTGAAGAGAATGGGACGGCTGCCTTCTTTGAGGGTTTTAGGGCTCTTGAGATTCTGATTTGATCATGGGATAAGGTTCCTTATATAGGCTTCCTTAAAGATAGAAGATCCGGTAAAAACTGAGATTTACCGACGTTTTAGCTCAAGGGCTTCCAAAAGAAATTTGATTATGAAATTTTATACATGTAAAGGATGATATTTCAGATTTTTATAAAGTGGAATCTAATTTGTTGGATATTCGAATATTTTTAAATTCAATTTCACGTTAGATCCATCAGAAATTGCTAGAAAATTATTGGAAAATTCGAAAAATTAAAATTCCAACGCCATTATGCTTCAAATTCATCCCCTATCATGTGTTAAAATTTAAAACGAATTTTGAATTGATTTGACCCTTATTTGGAGGAGAGTGAAAGCCCCTGGAGATGACTAAGCTGTCCCTAGTACTCTGAAATGTGCCGATCAAACCGGGAACCCTCGCTACTAGCCCATTAGTAGAGACCCTCTTCCGGGGGGGGTTGAAATTTTGGGTATAACACGTATTATGAAAGAAAGCATGTATGTATGTATATATTTGTAAAATGAATTGCATGTATTCGACCAAGTGGTCGGCGTACCCTCGCTAGTACGCGAGGTATGCGGAAGTCATATGCAGCGAAATCTGAGCCCCTAGGGGGCAACGTTTTTAGTGTTGCAGGAAGCCGAAGCAGTTATGGCCACAGAAGACGACCGGTGGACATGCCTGGTTTAGCAAGAATGAAATGTAGATTGTAGTAAATGGTAAAGGCTTGTAGCCTTGAATGTAGAAATGTACAAGGGTACACTATTACGTATTTAGAATGTAGTGTGGGAATGGGTTATGTTAGACTCTTAATGAGTAATGTATGAAATTGTTGGAGGATTTGTATTTGTATAAGGATCTTAGTTACTCGGTGTATTATATTGTGATGAACTTATGGAGCATGGTATGAAATGGAGCATTGTAGTATTTGTAGGTAATTGAAGTATGTATTGTAATTGTGTAGTACTCGGATATTCCGGTCCATCAGACCGATGTTTGCATGAGTAGTAGCCTTGTTAGTCACGTGGGTGGCTAACGGCAATTGTACCACCCGCCGTTGTGTAAGTATGTATCCACTGCGTGAGTATGATGTATAAGGAGATTGGAACGGTAATGACAGTATTAGCGGTAGGGGTGTTACAGGCTGTTAGGCCTTTCCTGGTTCCATTCTCCCAGTTTTTTAGGATGTGTGATCTTGTAGTCGCTTCATTGCGGCCTCAGTACTTACTAAGTACTTGTGGTGTCTTAGGGTTCCTTACATTCCTGTTCTTACTGCACTTTCCGTGGCAAGTGCGTCGTACTGGTGGTTTTTGGGTAACCTATACCGGTCACGGTATGGTTTCCACTTGTATTTGATAGTCTTATCAACTCTTTCTTTGATCTATTGATTTACCTTTGGGGCACTCGATCCTTTAGGTAACTTCTCAATGATCTTGACTTGACTGTCGTTGATCGGGGTACTTCTCCATCCTGTGAGATCCTTATTTATTTGCTTGTGTTTCTCTTTGTTGCTCGTTCCCACATGTCTACCATGGTTACTGAGCCTGAACTCGTTTAGGCACCACTTGTATTGTGTCGGATTATATCTCGTGATTGTTCTTGTAGCTATCTGCTATGTCAGCCAGGTATTGTAACCCTTTTGGCGTTGTAGTTTTGGAGTAACCACTCCCGACTATGTCCTTAGTCAGCTAGCTTACCGTTGGTGGTATTATTTAAATATCACTCTGCCCCGTAGACTTGTGTCTCGTTCTTCGTTTCTGCTGCTGGTTGACTAGCCAGGTTTCGCGACTGCTAAGCATGTCGCCCCATGCTTTGTAGTTGCATCCTCTTATGGTTGGAGTACTCATTCTACCGCTATTAAGTGCGGATGTGTTGTTGTCAACCGGGAACCATCTCCAGGCACTAGTACAGAATGTGGCTACTATGTCATTCGGTTTTGAGTGACTTGATAGTGGGACCGAGACTCTTGCCAGAGAAGTCTCTAGACCTGGTAAGTAGCATTCTCGAAATATTTTGGTTTTGTAGATATTTTTAACATGATTCTTAAACTCAAAGTATTATTAGCAACTAATCATATTTCTTTTTGTGTTAATTCCAAGGCTTTTGAAGAGTTGGTAGACGGTTACAACGAAGGACATAAACCGAGGTGCTCGAAGAATGGGCAGAATTCATGAGCGTTAATGTAGGTTGCTTCTAGGGTTTGGTAGGATTGAGTAGGATGATTTGAAATTCTCATGAAACAATTGTCCGTTTTTGTAAAGATTTTTGTAGATGTTTGATTACTTGCACAAATTTGTAAATGTAAGTGGATTATTGCCCGTAAATAGGTTTGGTGGCTATTTAAATGGTGAATGGTTGATCTAATGCCCCACTGTGGTGGCATTGTTAATTGCTATATCTTAACAGGTTTGATTGATTTGGATGTGTGTGGTAGAATTGTAGGGTGGAATGGAAAAAACAAAAACAAAAAAATAACCTATTGCAGCGGTTTTACTAAGAACCGCTGCGATAGGTTGTTTTTTTTTTATAAAAATAGGTGTATCGCAGCGGTTCTTATTAAGAACCGCTGCGATAGGTCGCTTTTTTTTTTAAAAAAAAGGTCTACTGCAGCGTTCTTTCCAAGAACCGCTGCGTTAGACTACCTACCGCAGCGGTTCTACAACCGCTGCGTTAGGTGTTTCACCTACCGCAGCGGCACCCATCGCAGCGGTTTTCAACCGCTGCCATAGGTACCAAACAACCGCTGCGGTAGGTATTTTTCTACTAGTGAGGACTTCCAATTCTTGGAATCTACTATATGTCGGTTCTTGTCTCTTGTACAATGATTTCGCAACTGCCCGATCGGGTTTTCCTGTGTATGAGAGGACTTTCCTTCTCTCTAGCGTTCCTTCCCAAGTTATACAATGGGGAATGCGGTGGGTGGGTCTGATATTGTAGGTATCCGGTACACCACCGGAGTTCCTAACTACGTATCTCTAACGCTATCACTCAACCCTTAGCCCTAAGCTTCTAATTCCTAACTCGGTATTTCCTAAGCTCGGTATTTCCAGTCATCAGAGCGATACTTTGCTCTGATACTAGTTTTGTAACACCCCTACCGCTAATACCGTCTAATCACCCCGTACTTACATACCTTCACAACGGTACTTACTTACACAAACGGTGGGTAATACAATGCCGTCAGCCACCCACGTGACTAACAAGGCCTACTACTACTTACAGCATCGGTCTGATGGACCGGAATCCCGAGTTCTACACGATTACAATCCATACTACCAATACAAACCAAGTACTACAATGCTCCATTCAATACACACTCCATAATACAAGACAATACCATACACCGAGTTTACTAAGGTACGAATCCATTACAAATACAATAATTCTTTCAAGTTTATACATACTCATTAAGAGTCTAGCATCTACCCATTCCTCACAAACTACATACTTGCAATTACATAATGGTGTACCCCTTGGTACACTTCTACATCAAAGGCTACAAGCCTTATACCTTTCCTTACTATCTACAAATCAGTTCTAGCTATCTAAACATAGCCGCCGGTCTCTACTACGACCATAACTGCTTCGGTACCTGTACAATAAAAACGATGCCCCTAGGGGCTCAGCTTACGCTGCATATGACTTCCGCACACTGCGTCTAGCGAGGGTACGCCAACCACTTGGTCGAATACATGCAGTTCATTTTTACTCATACATACATGCTTACATTCATACTATTACAATACTCCCAAAGCATACATACACACATTTCAATACATACAAGGAAAGACAATACAAGTCAACCAATACATAGTTACCTTTACCGAAATACGCTTACACAATACTTGTTAGCTCCTTTTATCCACCCGGGTTAATCGGGTGGAGATTACTCTTTTACTCAAGGTCAATGACTTGCGCCAGCCAAGACCATTACTTATACAATACTTTGCTTACTTACTTACTCAAGTCAAGTCGTAGTGACCTCCGGCCAGGGACTACACCATCCCGCCACCGGGCTTTAGGTGGCTCACCAATCTAGGATGCTACCCATTTAAGGGGTTTGGTCCATAGAAAGGATTCAGGCCAGGAATCGGATCCAACCTCTTGTGTCTCCTTATACTCACGTGTGGCCGTAGCTATTTCGGACTTCTACTCATTCCAATTTACTCATACTTACGTTAGGAGTCAGGTAGTTAGGAATTAGTAGAAGTCAATTCATCCATACCACACAATAATACAATACACATGTACACATCCATTCACAATACACTTCATCCTCATCCATTCATTTCATGAATTTATACAAACTAAATGTTCAAGGCAATATAACAAGAACAAATATAATACAAGCACAAGTAAGTGCATAAAGTCTGATTCATGCATTTATCTTATTTAGGTGATCAAATAAGCACACAAATTGGGGTAACCCAGTTAGGATACAGAGCATGAAGAAATCATACCTTTCACCGGGATTTACTTTACCGGGTGTTCCCTTGTTCCTTTGGTTCACTCTTGTTCCTCAATTCTTATACTCGAACCAATGACTACATGTCAACTGATTCCATTAATACTAAGCATTACCGTACATACATAATTACTACTCCCGTACTTACCCCCTTGTCCCGTTATTTCGGTTTAACTTAATGTTCTTATACTCACAACTTTCTTAATTACATCTCAAACTTGTTTTACACTTCTTAGGGCCGTTAAGGTCACCAAACAAGGCCTTAACAACTTCTAAAACCATTACCAATCAATCCCCCATGTTTTAGACCCTAAAATCACATTCGGCAACAATTTAGGGGTGGTCTGGGACTTGGTCCGGACCCAAGGTCCCGGACCATTCACTGAAATCACTCTCGGCTTGTTTTGTTATTGGTCAGGACTTAGTCCTGGACCACCTGCTGCTTCTATTCTCGAACTAATTTTCGATGCGGTCCGGGACTGGGTACATATCCTAGGTCCTGGACCCTGCTAAAACTACTACTAGGTTGATTTTCAACCCCAAATCAATCCATAATCCACCTCCAATCATTCCACAATCTTCCCACATGTTTTGTACATGTTTAAACACACTTAAACACTCACTAAAACTCCTTAAATCCATGGTCCATACTTACTCAACTTCTTGCTCAATTTCTACAAATATCCATTCTCATTTTCACACTTTGCACACTTGTGCATTCCTACACTTCTCTTTGCATTTTTGCACTTTTCCTAATTCCATTTTTAGCATTCCAATTCATTTCCAAGCAACTACACTATCAATACACAAGTCCAACACTCATTTTCCTAAGTCTTGCACACTATTTCCTCCTAACTTCCCCAATGCATTTTAACACTCTTTGCTACAAATTTTTAGCCCTTTTATTCTCATTCTACAACTACTACTCCATGATTACTAAACATCCTTACTCAATCCAATACACACCTTGTTCTCCATTCACCACAAGACAATCCATAAATGCACATTTCCTACTAATTTTGCCATAGCTTACCTACAATTCTAACTTCTCCACATACATCCTTTCTCACCAAATCCATTCCTAAACTAGCCACACCCATACAAGGGTCCTACCAGCAATCAAAGCCCCTCAATACATCAAAACTCCCTCAAATAACAATACTAATACACATACACAATTATTTGGCTCTAAGGCCTACAATTCAAATACTAGTTCTCAAATACTCAAACTTCCACAAACTACAATACTAGTACAATATTTTGGGTTCTTTAATTAGTTCACCCATTCCCATTACCCTAATGCATTAAAATTTAGCATCAAGAAGGAGCTCTTACCTTAAGGTCTTAATTTCCTTCTTTTTTTTCCAATCATCCTCTTTCTTTCTCTCTTTCATGCGCAAAATCGGTCATATAGGGAATGGAGTTGCCAAACTCCATTCCCATCACCCAATGAACACAAAAACAAGTTTTTACAACACTAACACTTACATTTATGCCAATTCATTGAAGTGCTTAAAACACAAATTCTAGGGTTTACCTTTGGAGTCTTTTAAGAGGGCTGTTAGCCCTTAGTTCAAGAAGGTGATTCCACCACCATTGCAAGGTTGGAATGACACTCAAAAGAGAGAGAAAAAATAGAGCATTACAAATGGGGTAAAAATCGGCTACAAAGGATGATGAAGGAAACTTGAGTTTTTCATGGAGATTTTTACCTTAATGGAGAGAGGAGACTCCAAGCTTTGATTTGGTACCATTTTCTCTTCAAATGGGCATAAACCATGGAGATGAACTTCCTCCTTTTGAAATTCTAAAAAGAGGGAAGTGTAGCCCTTGCTCTAACTAGCACAAATCTACTTTCGGTGTTTGATTCGGAGCATTATTGTGGCTAAGGAAGCAAGGGAAGTGAGGGAAGCCATGTATGGAGCTTCAAAATCTTTTGGGCTGGAGGAGTAAGAAGAAGTGGGGAGCTGCTGAAGAAAGAAGGGAACTCACGAGAGAGGGAAGGAGAAATATGAGAATGAGAGGAGAGAGAGAAGAAAAAGTAGTATTTGTTACTTTTACCTTTTGCTTTATTGACTTTTCAACCCTTGAATTAATTAACTAGTCAAGTGTGTGTGTGTGAGAGAGATTTTTGACTTATTAAAATCGGACCCACACAGTAATACTAGTTGGAGCATTTTTCGTCTTTTAAAGAAAATGCTCGTTAATTTACCCGGTTTTGGTACTATTCACTAATCGGGCTCGTTTTCCGGAATTTTCTCGTTTCTTTAATTTTTTTGGTTATTAAGCTTCCATTAATGCTTATTTATAGTTATTTAATGAACTATAATTTTTACGGGTTCGTTTGACCACTCAAAGTCACGTTTTCGGGTTTTCTCGAAAAACGTGCGTTAAAGCTCTATTAGCGTTTTAATACATTATTTGGATCCGTTTTCTTCGGGAGTTGTTCCCATACATTATTTAGGCCTTATTAAGCCTTAAGAATCCACATAATACTCTAACCGAGGTCCCGTACCTCCTATGGTTATATAACGCTTATTTAGCGTTTTTCATTTTTCAAGCGTTTCTTTATTTCTTTTCGGATTATTTTCCTTACCAATATTACTTAGGCACTATTAGGCCCTTAAATACCTATTAGGATAATTTTAAATCACTATTTTTAAGTTCGAGGTATTTCATGAACTGTTATGTGCTTATTTAACATGTAAGTTATTATTATTATTACTGTTATTGTTGTTGTAAACTGTACAGTACAGCATGTAATGAATCTAATATCAAGATGGCTAAAACGAATTAAGGAATCCAGATGATTTAGGACTACATTTAGCATACCAGCATATCGTTTGCTGAGCCCTTCAATGGGAAAAACATTTCAGGTTACTGATTGAAGACCCAGGCCGGAGTGCGAGGCACAGGGTAGCTGATGTGTTTTCAATAAACACTTTTAAGTTTATTTATGTACTGTATTTTTGAGGTTGTTGTATTTGGTTTAGTTGCTCAGTTTGGATTTGGTTTGTAATATTAAGAGTGCTCAGTATCTGTTCATCACAGCGGTGGAGAGTTGAAGTTGTTGGATGGAGTAAGGTTGCCTTGTTACTCACATGGGTGAGTAACGGCGTGTAACACCAAACGTTAGATAGTTTCATTTCCGCTGCGAATTATATTCTGTTATGCTATGACTTGTGCTTCTATTACAGGATTAGGATTATGGGTGTTACAAAAAGTGGTATAAGAGCAGAGTTCCGCTCTGATGAAGAAGATACTGAGCCAAGAACAGAGAGCATAGGACATTAGGGATACGGGAAACGTTTGTGAGGATTCGCGACCTAAAAAGAAAAATTCTAGGGATATCTCATTGCTAGTAGTTAGCTTTCTTACATATTTATGATTGTGAATGTAATAACGGTGTAGCAACCGAGTAGAAATAATAGTATACTATCTTATAGATGTCGATAAGAGGAAGACCACCTGGAAGCAGCAGTGGACGCGGTGGCGAGACACCGGCAGGGGTTCCGGCGATACTAGGCCTCGCAGAGGCCATGGCAGCCTTTGCCCAGCAGCTAGGAGCTCAGGTTGCGGGAGCCATACCCCCCGCCGCAGCCCAGGGAAACCAACTTGTTGAAGAGCGTTGCAGACGCTAGAGTGCCAACTTATTCAGGGGAACCAGACCCCGCCGCACTAGAGAAATTCATAGTAGAGCACCAGAAGGCCTTCAAAGCTGTTCGAGTTCCAGAAGACCAGAAGGTCGATATAGCAGCGTACAATCTGAAGGTCGCAGGTGACATTTGGTGGCGGTCTGTCGAGGGCCACCATAGAACTACACCAAACATTGATTGGACGGCGTTTGTGGAGGTGTTGCGGGAGAAGTATTACCCCGAACACTTGAAGTAGAGAAAGAGGCAAGAATTCGAGACCCTAATCCAGGGGAGTCACACGGTTGATCAGTACTACGCACGATTCATCAGTCTACTAGATTAAATACCAGGGGGCGACTACTCCGACACCTTGAAGATTCAGAAATTTAGAGGAGGTCTACAGTATCGCATCCAGGGCGCCATGGGAGCCATACGTTTTGCTACTATGCAAGAATGCTATGACGCCGCATCAGCAACAGAGTTAATGCTTCAATCCAGGGAAGAGGCCCAAGGAAAGAAAAGGAAGAATACTGAAGGAGAAGATGGGGAAACAACCTCTGGCGGTAACTACAGGAAGGGAAAGTAAGAAACTTTTGATTGAGAATGAGTTGCCCATTTATTACCTATACTTGAAATTGGTCACTAAACCTAAAACCTTCAGTAGGAAATTCTTTGATAAGAAGAAGGGGCGGAAGGACTTCCAGAGTCAGAAGACGAAGGAGCAGGTCCCTCGTCTGACCACCAAAGGGTATGGATACCCACCTCTCACTTAACCAAATATTTATTAGCTATACCTTTACTAAACCATGTCGTATAAACAACAGGCAATAAGCCACCCCAGCGCCACTACTACTGTAAGCGTTGTGGAAATGATCACCCTGGCGTAGATTGCTCAAGCATGAAGGTGGAGTGCCGCTATTGCAAAAAGGAAGGCCACAGGGAGTATGAATGCTTTTCCAACCCAGCAAGCAGAGTGTATAAGGGATATAGAGACTCACAGAGGACCCCAGCTATTGAGGCGGGCGGACCAAGAGGAGGTCAGGCGCCGCAGAACAACACCTATACTAGAGGACCGACAGGACAGCCATCCTCATCCGCGAGTCAGAAGGGAAAGGAGATAGTTCCAGGAAGAAACCCCTGTACTCAGTGGGAGCTTCAGGCGCTGAGGCTAGCACTCAGCGCGATACCGGTAAGCCTAGAACCTAAACCAAAAGCATGATGCATGAATGTGTGTTTACAGTTATCAGTCGATGAGACTTGTATGTGTTTAGTGCGAATAAAATCTAGAGATACCTAACTTAGGAAACCTCTCACCTAATAGGATACTTCGACATTTGTTTTCCCTTACCTATGAGACCGAGATCACCAGAGCCTATGAGCGAAGGTCGGGAATATCCAGAGGCTGAGTGCCAAGTACTTCGACCCGGCATGATCCTACTCATGAAAAACCTAACCCTAGATGAACAAATAGCTATTGTAAATGAATGTAGAACTTTGGGAATAGGACTTGGAGGATTTAACACTCCAGGATACAAGAGTGGGTCAAAACTTAAATTAAATATGATGTGTATGGGTAAGAATTGGGATCCACAAGCTAGATTGTATGGAGATGTAAGAAAAGTAGATGGAGCACAAGTTCCTAGGATACCCAATAGTTTCCAAACCTTGGTGACAGAAGCGGTCAAGATTGCACAACAATTAGAGACAAACCACATACCGGACATGAAAGCCGACATTTGCATTGTGAACTTCTATGAGAAAGGGGGCAAACTGGATTACACCAGGACCGAGATGAGACATCTGAGTCAATCACCAAAGGGATACCAGTTGTATCATTCTCCGTTGGAGATGATGCTGAGTTTTTATACGGTGATCAGAAGAGGATGGACAAAGCGAGCAAGATTATTTTGAAGTCAGGAGATGTATTGATATTTGGTGGAGAATCCAGATTAGTGTACCATGGGATTAAGAGTATTAAGTTGAATACAACCCCACCAACCTTAGTAAATACTACCCATTTGAAACCCGGACGGTTAAATTTGACGTTTAGTCAATATGGATGTAATTATAGAACATGTATGTAAGAATCATTAGATTAATGAATGGCATTTAAATTCCTTTGAGACATACACCCCAACCTCACTATCTTACGAATTGTTAACCCCAGGCCACGAGTCTAATGGAGGAGCAGTGCTGAATGTGTTGGACAAGACCGGGGCCAAGGATAAGGGGAATATCATCATGGGAACCTTCACAGTGAACGGCGTGAGTGCATCGATACTATTCGATTCAGGAGCATCTCATTCCTTTATGTCCTCTACATTAGCAAGGAAGTTATGGACAACCCCTGCGCCTCTCTCAGATTTCCTAGTCACATTACTGACGAAGGAGAGAGTGAGGTCCACAAAGCTCCACAAGGGTGTTCAGATTAATATCATGGATGAAGAGTTTCACGCGGACTTGAATGAGCTGGATAATTTAGGCTTTGATATCATCATGGGCATGGATTGGCTACAAAAACATAAAGGTCGACTACATTGCGCGGAGCATAGATTACTACTGAAGAGCCCGAAGGGCAAGACAGTTTCATATCGCAGTACTCTAAAAGCCGAATTTCAAGCTAGTATCTGCTATATCTTTGATGAAGAAGGTGAAAAAGGGACAGCCAGTCTATTTGTGCTATGTCCAGGACATGAGGTAGGAAGAGCAGACACAGTTAGACATACCAGTCGTTTCAGATTTCCCAGATCTATTTCCTAAAGAATTACCCGGGATGCCACCCAAGAGGGATGTTGAGTTCTCCATCGACTTAATACCAGGCACGGGGCCTATTGCTAAGGCGCCCTACAGAATGGCACCAGCAGAGATGAAAGAGCTGAAGATTCAGTTAGAGGATCTGCTTGACAAAGGTTATATCAGACCGAGTGCATCGCCATGGGGAGCACCAATATTGTTTGTGAAGAAGAAGGATGGTAGCATGTGACTATGCATTGACTATAGGGAGCTTAACGCAGTCACAATCATGAACAAGTACCCTTTACCATGGATTGACGACTTGTTCGACCAATTAAGAGGTGCGATGGTCTTTTCAAAGATTGACCTGAGATCAGGATACCACCAAATACGGATAGCAGATGGAGACATAGAGAAGACAACTTTTCGAACGCGCTATGGGCACTATGAGTTCACAGTGATGTCATTTGGCTTATTGAACGCCCCAGCTATATTCATGGATCTTATGAACCGGATATTCAGAGAGCAGTTAGACTCATCAGTGGTTGTGTTCATCGACGACATTCTAGTCTATTCGAAGACTAAGGACGAGCACGAGGTGCATCTGAGGCAAGTTTTGCAGACAATGAGAGAGAACCAATTATATGCCAAGATTTCAAAGTGTCATTTCTGCTATACAGTGTATCTTTTCTAGCGCATGTAATATCAGCCAGCGGTATATCTGTAGACCCTGCGAAGATTGAGGCGGTTAAGACTTGGCCAAGACCGAAGACAGTAACAGATATCCGTAGTTTCTTGGGATTAGCTGGTTACTATCGCAGATTTGTTCAAGACTTCTCCAAACTGGTGAAACCAATGACCATCCTGATGAAGAAAGACTCTCCATTTGTATGGACCGAGGATTGCGAGCGTTCCTTTCAGACATTGAAGGACCTACTGACGTCGGCACCCATACTCACCATTCCAGAGGAGACTGACGGGCTTAAAGTATATTGTGATGCCTCAGGCACAGGGATAGGGTGTGTACTCATGCAGAATGGCAAGGTTATCGCTTATGCATCACGACAGCTGATGAAACGCGAAGAGAACTACCCGACTCATGATTTGGAATTGGGAGCAGTAGTGTTTGCACTGAAGATCTGGTGCCACTACTTTTATGGAGTTACAGTGATAGCCTACTCAGATCATAAGAGCCTTCAGCATTTGTTCACTCAGAAGGAGCCGAACATGAGGCAGAGGCGATGGATCGAGTTCCTGAAGGACTACGACATCAACCTCAGGTACAAGGATGGCAAGGCAAATGTAGTTGCTGACGCCCTGAGCCGTAGAGCTCATTCCTTATTTGCCATGACAGGAGACAACAGCCTCAACGAGAGGTACATTGTGCTCAAGATAACGACCAGTACATGAAGACTATCAGGTAGTAGTTGACTGACGGTATCTTTGAGAGGCAGAAGTATGATTTTGTACTTAGTGAAAATGGGTTAATCAGACTGAATAGTCGTTTGTGCATTCCAGAGTCTAGCCCCGACTTGAAGGAGAAAATATTACAGGAAGCTCATTGCTCTTCCTTATCAGTACATCCAGGGTCATCCAAGATGTACAAGGATCTGAAGTTACATTTCTGGTGGAGTGGTATGAAGAAGGATGTTGCAGAGTGTGTAGCGAGATGTATGACGTGTCAGAAAGTGAAGTTTGAGCACCGGAGACCGGGCGGTTTAGTACAGCCGATGCCCATTCCATATTGGAAGTTTAAGGATATATCCATGGATTTTGTGGCCGGTCTTCCACCGACTAGAGGAGGTGCTAACATGATATGGGTCATTGTCGACAGACTGACGAAGGTAGCAAAGTTTATTCCTATTAAGGACACTTGGAAAATCCCCAAGCTGGCGGACCTCTTCCAGAAAGAGATCATTAGACACCACGGTGTACCTAAGTCTATTGTGTCAGATAGAGATTCAAGGTTTGTTTCCAGATTTTGGTAGCAAGTTCAGGAGACATTGAGTACGAAGCTAAAGCTAACTACAGCCTTCCATCCATAGACAGATGGTCAGAGTGAACGAACAATTCAAATATTAGAGGACATGCTTAGAGTTTGTGCCTTAGACTTCCAGGAAAGCTGGATAGATCGTCTACACCTGATAGAGTTTGCGTACAACAACAGCTATTATGCATCCATTCAGATGCCACCATTTTAGGCATTGTACGGCAGGCCATGCAGGATACCTCTTTGTTGGACGAGGCCAGAGAGAATATCATCTTAGGGCCCGAGTACCTAGACTAGATGAAAGAGGATATTGTGTAAATACGCAAGAACATGAAGATAGCCCAGGACAGATAGAAGTCATATACTGATGTCCGGAGGAGAGACCTCGAGTTCGCAGTATGCGATCGAGTCTTCCTCAGAGTTTCACCGATGGAGGGAGTTTTCAGATTTGGGCAGAAGGGCAAGCTTAGCCCGAAGTATGTAGGACCGTACCTTATCACGGAGCGAGTGGGCCCATTAGCTTACAGATTAGATTTACCTGTTGAGCTTGGGAGAGTGCACAATGTGTTTCACATTTCTCAGCTAAAGAAGTATGTGCCTCACCCATCACATATCTTAGAGCCCGAGACACTCGAGATAGATCCTACTCTTAAATATCAAGAGACCCCAGTTCGCATTTTAGACTCCAAGACTAGGGAGACCAGGAACAAGACCATTAGGATGGTCAAGGTTCTGTGGTCAAACCACGACATTGAAGAGGCGACATGGGAGTTAGAGGACTCCATGTGAGACAAGTATCTGAACTCTTCTTTTAGTTTATGTATACTTGTGGGGGTACGTGGGCGTAACCCTTTTTAAGGGAGGTAGAGCACCACATGCGACTTGCATTGTTGCAGTCTAGATAACTGGTTTTGGTGGTTTGTGTTTGATTGTTGTGCATGTGTGCACTTGAGTGAATGGTTATGGATGTGTTCTATGTAACACTTAGATGGTTATTGTTATGTTCTATGTAACACTTGGATGGTTATGGAAGTACTTATTTAATTTACAGTATCAATCAGAATATTTATGTTATATTACATTGATTGTCATGAGAAATCTGATTACTGATGGAATGTAGAGGTATCAATATAATATTGACACCCAAGAATGATAAGTATACAGGAATAGTCATGGGGAACACTAGTGGAAAAACGGTTTTTAACCACGGTTGTTTTGCTCATATACCACGGTTAGGAACTGTGGTTTATGCTCCCGTCGCATATAGAAAATTGCCTATATACCACGGTTGATAACCGTCATTTAAAAGTAGACTATATGCCACGGTTTGCGATGACCGTCGTTTAAGACCGTTTTTGGATGCGGTCCTCAACGATTTTAAACGACGGTTAACAAGAGAACCGTGGTATAAAGTCCTTTTATACGACGGTTAAAGGTCAAAACCGTGGTATATTATCTATAAAATCAATGAATAAACCACGGTTATACATATAACCGTGGTTTATAGTCTCTGAAATATTTTTCAAAATCGCCGGCGATTTAGAAGTGCCGCTTCGCAGATATCAAACAGAGCACAGAAGAGAAGAGAATGAAGAGGCTAGAACATGTGTGTTCGTTGTTTGCGATTTAGGGTTGCAAAATAATGAGTGAAGAATGGCGTAGTATGTTCCTTGTTCACGGTGGGTTGCAAAATTACTGTGTGAAGAGAAGAGAAGAAGAATGGAGGCATAGGTCATGTTCCTTGTTCGCCAGTTATGGTTGCGAAAATTACAGTGAGAATGAGTGAGTGAGGATGAGCATGTTCCTTGTTCGCAAGTGTAAGCTGCAAAAATTACCGAAAAACAAGAGAATGAGTGAGGAAGAGCATGTTCCTTGTTCGCGATTTAGGGTTGCAAAAATTACCGTGAGCTAGTTGAAGAGAATGAAGAATAGTTGCAGAGCATGTTCGTCGGTTTTTTGGGTTCCAAAATTACCGTGACATTGAAGAGAATGAAGAAGAAGAGTGCTTCATCGATATATAAGAGAATAGAGAAGAAAGCGCCGCGTTAATTTTCGGCTGAAAATTAAAATTCCCGCCTAGACTATATACCACGGTTGATCAAAAAACCGTGGTCTAATATAGTAAGATGTGCAATATAAATGACGGTTGCCTAGGAACCGTGGTATATAGGTACCCTATATACGACGGTTCTCCAAGAACCGTGGTATATTCACTCCGGCATGTACTATATACCACGGTTGCCCTGAAAACCGTGGTATAAACTAACCTATATACGACGGTTCTGGAAGAACCGTGGTATATGCGCTCTGGTATGCACCTTAAACGACGGTTTCTATTAAAACCGTGGTTTATAAACTTTAAACCACGGTTTTCCATTTAACCGTGGTTTAAACGCCGTCATTAAAAACATTTTTTCTACTAGTGGAACTTGATTCCATAGGATGAGTAAGTAGAAGTTATGACTTCGGGATGAAGTCCTTTTAAGGGGGGTAGACTGAAATACCCCTAACCTTTAAATAATTAAATAATGAGAATTATATATTATTTGCGGGATTATTAAACCCTAACAAAATGTGTAAACACTTAGGTGTTAAAACGCACCAAAACTCCTTAAGGTCAACAAAGAGCGTTAAAGCCGGACCTTAAGCTAACTATGGTATATGAACTATAAAACATATACTAAGTTAACTAAGGATCATTATACGACCTTTAAAACACAGGTCCCCAGCTAGAACAGAGTAGAAATGCAAAATGCCCGGGAGAGTCACGCACCTCCCTTAAGGCCCGAAAGTCCCTGAAATACATTATAAGACGAAGTAAAGCATTACACTTCATTCCAAATGCACCATAACACTTTATTTAACATATAAGATAAATTTATCTCACTAAATTCTCAATTAAATACAAAGTGCTCGCAGGTACCCGTTGGGGGCCCCATAAACTCCCGGAATGCCCCGGAGAGGTACCGAAGTGGCACGAACTCCTATATAATTTATTCTTAGAGTTCCTACTATTATTATTCATCATTATAAAGAGAATACTCGAACTACTTTTGCAAAAATACATAAATTACTCGGGGGAATTTCATAACGCTCCTAGTTTGCTCGGGAGTGTCCCGGTAGCCCGGAAATTGTGTCATGAGTTGATATAACCCCATATAACTCAATGTAACACCTTAATATATTATTATTGACTATAAACAATGTTTATAAACACTTGGAACTCGTATAGACTACTTATTTTCCAGACTATCCTTAAAGCACAACAACGCACCTTCGGGTGCCATAAAAACGCGTTCTACGCTATTACCTTGAATTTTTTGAGGAGTCACGAGTTGGGAATCTTAAATGGATATGAATTGACCATAAAAAATTTCTATAAACATTTAGAACTTGTTGGAACAATTTATTTTCCAAATAGTTCTTAGAGCAAAAAAACGCACTTTTCGGGTACCGAAAAAAGGCGTTTTACACATTTAACTTGTAGAATTGAATAACCACGAGTTGATATTGTTAAAAGGACCAAAGTTAACTATAATAATCATGGGATAACAAGGGTGACTCGTCCTCCCTATACCTGCCGATTTTGGCTACAAAATGACATGATTTTCATTTCTTTAAATCATTTTCTTATCTTATATCACCACTTTTTGTCAAAGTTGTTTGTACTCAAAAGTCCTTTCCGGTTGATACTTGTCCCTTGACCTCAATTTTCAACACATTATCCCACTGATTGGAGCTTTATACTTAATTGCCTCCCTTTTTGACTAAAATGAATTATTTCCACCTAACCATGACAAATGGTGAGACTTGTCTCTTCTTTCCTTACTAAGTGCCGATCTGAGCTCCTTCCTCCTTCCCTTACTCACGCCAACACTCTCTCATTCCAAGCTTGGTAAGTTCCATTGGTAAGGGCTCTCTTTTCTTAAGTTAATCTAGTTATGTTTTCATGCCATTTCCAAGCTAATTTTCGGTTCTTTGCACCAAGGAGGTTATTCTAATTCACTCCATTGATCTAGATCAACCCCAATCACCAGTCAAGCTAGGAATTTCGTGTCTAATCAAAGGGAACACCTAAGAAAGGTTCTTGAAGGCTTAAGGTAAGAAAAATACCTTAAAACTCCATTCTCTTCCAAGACAAGTCCATGACCGATTTTATTCTTGTTTCTTCCCTTCATTAAATTCAACTTCTTCATCGTCTGACAAGGTGTTCATCAAACCTCAATCTAGGTGTGAGCTTATACCATTTTTCCTAAGGTAAATCTTTGATTTCAAGGTTTACAAGAGTTATTTCTAAGTTATAAGCTTAGATCTCTTCAAGAGCTAATTCATTCCTCTTCTCCTTGTCAAGGCCAAAAATATAAGTGTTCTTGAACACCACTTTGAAACATCAAGGTAAATCCTTATCTTTATTACAAATCTTATACATAATACCTAAGTAAATTTCTTAAGGTTTAGTTAGAAATTCAAGGTTTATCATAAGGTATCCTTGTTCTCATATTCAAGGCACCTACAAGGGTATAGATCAAGGTTGTGTGACCCAAGATCCAAGGAGAAACCAAGGGAAAAATCATTTCACAAGAGGGTAAGTAATTTATCTAAGTATATATATATATGTAGATCTATGGTTTAAACTATGTTTTATAACATTAAACCACTAATCACCCTTTTATTAAATTGAAGCCAAAATCATTAAGGTCTTAAATATGTGTTGCGATTAATTAAATATGGAGTTAAGATTTAAGAATTGATTTAAGGAATTTTAAGTAATTATTTGCTTATAAAAATTATTGCCGAAAATATAAACTCCAATTTGGTATATTATAGCTTAATACTATATATTAAGATGTTATAAAATATTTGGATAATTTAATTAGGTATTTTAATACCTAAGATATTAAGTTTATAAGTTTAAGGGTAAAATATGTAATTTACCAAAACTTGGTGGCTACATTAAATTGTAGCCGAGAATTACTAATTAACTTTTGGTGAACTTTAATATAATATAGTGTATAAATTCATATTAAGAATTTTGGGTAAGTTAGAAATAATTACTAGTGTTATATGACTTATATACATTTATATCTATTTATTATAAGGTATAAATCAAGTTTTAAAACCATATGGTAAAAGATTATTAAAACCGAGAGCAAAGTATTTTATTTGGTGATTTTTGAAGAATATAAGTATATTAACTTATATTATAAATTTTGGGTATATTAAAAATAGCTACAAGTATTTAAATGACTAGTTTATAAAGTTATGTGACTAAAATGTAAATTTTGAAAAGTTTGGTGCACTAAATATAATTGTCGAGAGTTTAAGGATTAATTTGGTATACTTATGATATAATGTAAGGTAGGAATTAATAATATGAATTTTGGTGAATTCAAATAAGTGTTTAAGTGTGAAAATAACATTTTAGAAAGTTTTGGGGCTATTTTTTAATTTATGGGAAGTTTGGAGTAAAACCGAATTACTTATGTTTTTCTGTGTATATTAAAGTATTAATTAAGAAAATAGGCTTTGGTCAAAGTGTTGACCAAAAACTTTGGGTTAAAATGATTTATGACATAAAATATTAAGTTTATAAAAGTTTTGGGGTGAATATGTAATTTATGAAAGTGTAATTGTAAAATCGAAGTGGTTATGGGGTGAATTCATAATTTATAAAATTATAAGGGTCATTTCGGTATTTAAGATAATTAAATATTAAAACTATATTTTGTAAGTTAATATGTAACTTATATAAAGTTAGAGGGTACAAAATATAAATACCGAAAGTTATAAGGTTAATTGGTAATTTACAAAAAAGTTATGTGTTCATTATATAATTACAAAATTTATAAGGTTGGTTTTGTAATTTAATAAAGAAAGGAATTTAAATTAAGTAATATAATATATTATGGAGTATAATGTAAAGTTTATAAAATAATTGTGGTTATAATAAAAATAACCAAGTTGTATAATATATAGAATAAGCGGAAACAATTATGAGTATATAATTAAAGTAATAGAAATATACTATCAGGTAGAAATTCATTATCACATGTAGCTACTACATAAAATAATGGAACTATTAAACTACCTCGAACCACTGTAAAATAACAGGGGAAAATAAAGAACATATAGAGTTAGTATACTACAAGTATTAGTTTTGTAGTGACAGTACTGTAATACTTAGTGAATAGTTGTATTAACGTTACCCGGTATTGCATGTAAATATAACAGCGTACAAGAAGGAAATACTAAAGCGTGAACTGTAAAGCTAAAGTTACACAGTGAACGGTATGTTAATTGTGTGGTCTGAATGTCGTAAGGATTTTCCTGAGGTCCAGACATTGTGTGTTTAATTGTTAAGAGCGATATCTGTGATTTATGTATATGAACTTGTATACTGTATTGCTCAACACCACTGCGTTCTATTTTACGCGAATGTTTATGACTGGAAGTTTATACATCTAAACTCAAACAAGACTAGGTGACGTTTAGGTATTATGAGAACCTAACTGATGGTCAATTGTTATAGTTTTAACTCAAGGATTGGATATTGTATCACTGTCTAAAGGGCTAACTTATAAAGAGAGGAATCCAGACTGTTTCGACTTTCTGGTGGCGCATCGTGATCACTACGAGGGACTTCTATGGGGAGTCACTCAAGGGAAACCATTATCCACATTCGATGATGGCGGAGGGCACTACCGTTGGTGCACAGGTTTTGACCAGATCGGTCACCTTTCAGGCATATAAGTTATCCAGGGCCATAAGATCAGCTGGCAATGGTTCCTTTGGAACCCAGGGGACTACTGTCCATTAATAAGTTATTAAGGGTTGTCCTAACATGACGCCCGAGGTGGAAATTAATTGGAAGGTTAAGTGGTTGGTTTAAAAGGATATGGGCCATGTGGCCAACTAATAAGTACAGTTAATTATTACGCATATCTTGTTCGGTTATTGTTATTGGTTATTGGTTATTGATGGTATGATGATACTGATGTGAACTGTTATGTGTTTATTTAACATGTACAGTTATTATTATTATTATTGTTATTATTGTTGTAAACTGGTACAGCATGTAATGAATCTAATATCAAGATGGCTAAAACGACTTAAGGAATCCAAATGATTTAGGACTACATTTAGCATACCAGCATATCATTTGCTGAGCCCTTAAATGGGCAAAACATTTCAGGTTACTGATTGAAGACACAGGCCGGAGTGCGAGGCACAGGGTAGCTGATGTGTTTTCAATAAACACTTTTAAGTTTATTTATGTACTGTATTTTGGAGGTTGTTGAATTTGGTTTAGTTGCTCGGTTTGGATTTGGTTTGCAATATTAAGAGTGCTCAGTATCTGTTCATCACAGCGGTGGAGAGTTGAAGTTGTTGGATGGAGTAAGGTTGCCTTGTTACTCACATGGGTGAGTAACTGCGTGTAACACCAAACGTTAGATAGTTTCATTTTCCGCTGCAAATTATATTCTGTTATGCAACGACTTGCGCTTCTATTACAGGATTAGGATTAGGGGTGTTACACATACACATAACCACACATATAACATACAAGTTATCAAACAAATCCGAGCCCAAGGATTTCCTCAGGACAACCCAGATCAAACCCTCTTTACATACCGTGCACCTTAGACCAAGGATGCGCAGTGTAGTCCACTAAGCTTGTCGAGCGCGCACGTCTGAAATGTGATCTAAAAATACGAGGAATGCTAGGTGTCAATCCACATGACAAATTGACTCGGTATTTCTGAATAATGTCAGTAACTCCAGTATTACATCCCCGGATTTCATCTGTTATTGGTTAAGGTGTTGTTATCCTTAAAACTCCTTATTCGATGTATGTATTAATACTCGGTTTAACGAAGGAGTTGGTTTAATAACAACGTCATAGTTAACGTTTTCGAACGTAAGAGTTTATATTTTTTTCCAACTCGTGGTAGTTTATAAGTGTTACGCTTTCACATAAGTTCATTCATTCTCGTACATTTAATTCAACTATTTCATCGCATGCATAGGCACGTATTGTAACCTACTGTTGCATGCATAATAAAATTAATAACCTATGGTTCCATGTATACATGCATTATTTATCGTATAGTATTACTATCCCACCATCCATTATAATACATTGTATTGTATAATCCATTAATCTTGTAATGAACTACATTTGAATTCAAATACTTATAACTTATAGTTTATAAACTATTTTCATGTAATAACCTTCACCATTATATTATATGGTTTCCAACCATAATATATATCCACCCTTATATACATAATTCTCGCATATGTATATATTTACCAATATAGGTAAGTTTCATGAAATATAAAACTCTTGTATTATATGTCACATTTTATCATCTTATATTAGATGATTATTCTCATTAATAGTGTTATATGGTTACAATATGTAATGTTATACCATATACTAATATCATATAATATGATATCTGAAATACCCCTACTTAATTAAATATTGATTAAACATATAATCAATTAAATTAAGGCCTAAACATTCCTTAAAAATAAAATAAACACAACAAGTTTAACAGAAAGCAAGAATTACACCTTTTGACCTTTTAGGGTGATTAAATATCCAAACGAACTCTGTTTGCTCTAAAATTTTAACCTGAGCCTTATAGTACATAAATGAACATATTAAAACCATTTCCAAGGGAAACCAAGCTCAGAAAAGCATTAGAACACAAAATGTGCACTAAGCTTCCTTAAATCACATTTTTGTGAGATTGTCTCCAAAATGAGTTCTATTTAATTTTAGGGTCTTGAATACCCTTAAATATACTAATGTGACATAATGTGCCACACATTAAAATGTCTAAATGAAAGTTTTTCACAAACCCAAAAATAAGGGCATTGTTTAGTGAATAATAACCAAATATTGCAAAAGTAACATTTAATCACTTAATCTAGTCTATGGTCAATATATTCCCTTGACCTTCGCTAATATATTCCGCTAGTTAAGGACGTGTAACCAGGTGTGTTACCGTCCTCATTTATATGTATATGAGTGTAACAGCCCAGTCTTAACCCACATGTGTGATATTGTCCGCTTTGGGCCGCAGCCCGCACGGTTTTGCTTCCGGGGTACCATCCCCAAAAGGCCTCACACAAGGCAAGAGTTTCCCCACACCTATAAGGTGTGGTTCGTGCGCTCTCCCGATCGATGTGGGAGGTGACCCTAACACTGGGTATCACACTCTACCCCCCTTGGGAGCCCAGCGTCCCCGCTGGCACACCGACCTGGGCCTGGCTCTGATACCATTTGTAACAGCCTAGTCTTAACCCACATGTGTGATATTGTCCGCTTTGGGCCGCAACCCGCACGGATTTGTTCTCGGGGTACCATCCCCAAAACGCGTCGCACAAGGGGAGAGTATCCCCACACCTATAAGGCATGGTTCGTGCTCTCTCCCGATCGATGTGGGAGGTGACCCCTACACTGGGTATCACAATGAGACTCACTATACTTACTTTATTAAAGTAAGTTTAATACACCTACTACATTTAATAACTAATTATAAACTAATAATTCCACCTCTACCCACTTGTACACCCACCATCGCCGGCTGACTATTTAAGTTGTTAGCCTTATCCACTTGCAACCTGCAAGCCACCGAACGTCAAACAATACATATGAACTCAATGACATATATATATATATAATAAGCAAATCAACCTACCCATGGTATATGATTTCAGCCGGTCTTGCTATGTCATCCCGCCTGTTATAAATCTTGAACGTCTTCAAAGCCACCGAATGGAAAAAAAATATGCCTCATGACATGTGACATATAATATTACACCTATTCTACCCATACCTACCTCTACCTGTAACACCCCATCCAAAGCCTATCGTGGTTATCGCAAACTGAACACTTAATCGAATACGTCGCAGCGGAAAAAAATAACACCTGGACCTTGCCACGGTCTGATCGTTAGAATATACCGGCTTTAACGTTTACAATACTTATCCAAAATACTTATCCAACTCAAAACATCAACATTCACAATACCACAACCAACCGAGTACTAGTATCTTAAACATAATCTCAAACTTACATCAGTTTAATATAAACAGTCGGGTGCACAGGCGCAACCCGAACTCAAAATAAACATCCCACCCTAAGTCTAACCGCTCCTACTCTCGTAGTGCGTCCTCATGGGTCTCTTACCTGCAAGTGTAAAAATAGCCCCTGAGGGGGTCAGCACGAATGCTGGTACACCCTCTCATGGCCCCCAAGCTAACGGGGCTACGACGACTAATTGTCGATAGCATGGAAATTGATTACATACACAAGCATAATATGAAGTGCAATAACAATAACCACAGATGAACATATATAGTTCACAAACAATGAACGTCTCAAGCGTTCCCTTATCAAGTGGGTTAGTAACCCCCTCCTTAGTCCTCATTTCCTTAATCTCATTTCCTTACCTTACCTTAATCTTAATCTTAATCTCAGTATACAAACCTTTCCTGGAAGGGATTGGTTGTAGCTTAATTCGAACCTGGGATTTAGGTGATCCCACCGCACCATCTTAATGCCACCTACTCTGGACGGGAGTCCAGCGTAGCTGAGCCGGCAACCGGCCCTAGGCTACAAGTCCGAAGACAAGTCCTTAAGCGGAGGGCGGATCTGATTCAGATACCGTCCCCCCTTTTCCTTAGCATGCATGACCGGAGATCGGTCCCGGGTTTCCTCACTCAAGTTTCAGTTAGTAGACATCTTAAACACCATGTGCTAGCTAAGCCTTAACGGGCATTAACCAACAACCATCAAACTTAACTCTTATTCTTAACTCAGTAAGTACTAAACTTGGTTAGTAACCATCTCAAGTCTCGCGGGTTAGTGTAAATATAACACAAACACAACGAGAATAAATATAACCGGTTGCATGCTTTATCTTGTTTTAGTCATAGCAATTAAACAGATAGCACACAAGCCGAGGGACACCTCGTTAGCAAGCAGGTCACAAGAAGGATTGTACCGTTCACCGTCGACGATCGTTTGGTTTATCTCCTTCCAAGTCCCAATTCACAAAGCCTAAAACATTGATTCAGTTTTCGGTTACTTTTCAATCCAACTCAAAAGAATTTATTAACCTTCCTAGACATCAACTTTTACCCTTAGTTTTTCACTAAGCCTTATGGTTTTTAACTTGACTCCTAAGTGCATCATTTTCTCATTATCTATTACACTTACTCTCCCACTTAATGACCATTACACCCACCAAACATGTCCTTAATAATCTTATAACAAGCGTACTTAATTATCCCCATCATTTCCTAACCTTAAACAAGGTTTTAGGTCCATACAGTGGCCTGTCCGAACTTGTGTCCGGACTTCCCAAGTTCGGACACAAGTCGAGACTCAGAACTGAAAACAGACGCCTGTCCGAACTTGTGTCCGGACTTCGGAAGTTCGGACATGGGTCGAGGAAAATTCAAAGTAGAAGCAGACACGTCCGAACTTGTGTCCGGACTTCCAAAGGTCGGACACAAGTCGAGACTCTGAAAATTTTCACGCAACAGGGCTTGTCCGAACTTCCATGTCCGGACGGATGTTCGGACAAGGCAAAACACTCATTTTCTAAGCCTTCAAACACTTAACCAATTTTCACCAAACTCCTCATAAACCTCCATAATGTCTTCTAACTTCATTTGGTACATTTACACCCTCATACAACATCCCACAAAACTCATTTTCTATCTCCTTAAACACTTACTCACTTCATACCAAAATTCCTACACTTATGATATTTTCTCCTTGGTTTTCTAAGTGGTGTTTCATACCTATGACAGCCACTATGCCAATAATGTTCCCTCACTACTACAACATCATCTCCCAAGCATCTTTTCTTGCGCTTTCCAAGGTTTTCCTTAAATTCTAAACTCTAGTTTCTATCTAAATCATCTCAAAATTTCACACTTAATCACACCAAACTTACCAAGGTTTCCTAGCTTCCTTTATCAACATTTACCTAAGTCCTAAATACTCAAATACATTCTCTTGATTCCTAAATCCTTCATAGTAATGCCTAAGTCATTAAAACTCATTAAACACCTTAAACTCACCCCTTTTTCATCGAGACAACCTCTACAACTTCCTAGTACTTCCTTAGTCATGAAATCTCCATAGAATATCTTAAACACTTAAGTTCTCCTTTAAATTTTGCCATGGGTTCTCTAGTATATAGTACCTCATAACATATGGTTTTTCTCCATCAAACAACCAATACCCCCCAAATTCTCATCACAACACCTTAACACACAATCTACACTAAAACTTCACCACATCATCATATATTGCTTAAACTCAAAATGCTTGGCACTTAGGCCCTTAAATGACAATAATCTTAACCACTGAATTTCCACATATATTTGCCTTCAACCTGCGAATACACTCAACAAGGCTCCCATTGAAATAAAATGCTTCTTGTAATTCATTTCCACATTGTTTTAACTATCTCTTCTTCTCATTTGCTCTTTAGTCAAAAGTTCACAAGTATAGTCATTGTTTCTTCTAGGTTTTTATAACACCTTCCCAATATAAACTCTACACTAAACTCATCATATACCTAAATCCCATTCCCTTAAACAACAAGACATCTTAAGGTAAGTAATTTACCTTGTTCTTTTACAAGCTTAAAAAGCTTTCTTCCTTAGGTTTTTTTCTTTGTTCAATCTCGGTCACCAATGTGTATCTCCTTGCCAATGTTCTAACCAATATCCAATGACTCCAATGAGTACTAGATAACACATTAACCCTAAGGAACAAACCCTAGGTTAACAATATGCTTTAAGGTATTAATGTGATTGTTTTACCTTGGTTTCTCAAGACAAACTTGGATATGAAGCAAGAAGGACCTCCTATCTCCTTTGAAGAGTAGAAACAAGCTAGACCAAGGCATAAACATGGAGTCCCATGAGCACTAATTTTCGGACATGTGAAGAAAATGGTGGAAACCTAGATTTTCTTACACTTTCTTTACCTTAAGAGAATGGAGATGCCAATGGAGTCTCCAAACTTGAATTTCCTCCTCTAATGGTGGTTTGACTTGGCACCAAAATGAAGCTCTTGAAGTTTTGAAAAGATAGAAAGAAGGAGCTTGAGCTAACTAAGAAGAGTATGTATTTTGTTTTGGATTTGGAGCTAAAATGAGTAAGATGTGACCAAGGAAGGATGGAGCTTTCATGGAGGTTGAGTTCTACGTGAATGGAGAAGGGAGAGAGCAGCTCAAACCGTGGGAAAACAAAGGAGAATGAAGAAGTGAGGAGAGAGAACTAATAAAGTGTGATATTTATGTAAAAGGTGAATAGTGATTTTACTTTATAACTCTCATTTGCTTTCTTATTTTCTTAATGACTCATGAAGGTGGTGACTCACCTCCTAAAAACCGGCCCCCTTTTATTAATGAGGGTAATTAAGTCTTTGTTGACCAAATGTCTCACTTATATAGACTTATGTTATAAACTAGCTTAATTAATTCACTATTCACCAAAACAAGGCACATTGTTGTGAAATTTTTGATTTCCCATTGATATAGACTTCCAAATGTGATACTATATAGTACACATGTTAATTAAAGAGTAATGATGGACATTTAGCCATTCAAAACTCATTTACAAGACAATTTTTCAAAAACGTGCTTTAAGACTCCTTAAAGCACATTTTGTGTTTTAACTTGTTTTCAAGCTTGGTTTTCTTTGGTAATTGATTTAAAATGACCATTAGGATATTACTAAGGTCTTAGAACAATATTTGGGTACTCTCCCATGTCTCTCCAAGCTTAGAGCATGTTTTTGCTTAAACTGCTCTTTTGGTGTTTCCTTATATTTTCTTTGATTGGAAATGTTTCTTAATGTTTCTAAGGCATTATTTAGCCTCCTTATATCTTATTTTATCATTTAAACACCATATATAAGTTTGGGGTATTTCAATCTACCCCCCTTAAAAGAACTTTGTCCTCAAAGTTCACACGTGTGCTTAACCATTCACGGTACACAGTTCTCTTAATCTTAATACCACATCTTATATTCACATTCATACATCTCAAGACTCAATCTCAAATGCAATGCATAAGTATTATACATAACTCAAACTTACACCGAAGTGTAGCAACTTACACAAATTCACATCTTAAACAACCAAACAAACGACAAACATGATCGTTTCCTAACTCAAAAGCGAGGAAGCTCTACCCCCCTTAAAAAGGGGTACGCCCCGTACCCTATACAGACGATCTAGTCAGTAAATAAAGAAGGGTACTTCGCCCTCATCTTATCCTCTAATTCCCACGTGGCCTCTTCGACATCGTGGTTAGACCAGAGAACCTTCACCAGTCGCACTGACTTGTGGCGAGTGTCCCTAGTCTTGCTGTCCAAGATTCTCTGAGGAGTTTCCACGGATCTCATATTTGGTTCTAAAGTCAACCTCTTAGGTTCCAACACATGGGAGGGGTGGTGCATGTATTTCTTTAGCTGTGAAACATGAAAAACATCATGCACTTTACCCAGCTCAGCAGGTAAATTTAACCTGTAAGCAACCGGGCCCACCCGCTCCGTAATCTCATAAGGACCAATAAATTTCGGGCTTAACTTGCCCTTCTACCCAAACCTGAATACACCCTTCATCGGTGAAACTCGCAGAAATACCTGGTCGCCCACTGCGAACTCCAGGTCCCGTCGTCGAACATCAGCATACGACTTCTGCCTATCTTGAGCAGCTTTCATGTTCTCCCTGATTTGCTGAACTTCAGCCTTAACATGTTCTAAGTACTCTGGTCCTATAATGACCGTCTCACTCGACTCATCCCAGCAGAGCGGTGTACGACATGGTCTACCGTACAACGCTTGAAAAGGTGCCATCTTGATCGAAGCGTGATAGCGTGTTGTATGAAAACTCGATCAGATGCAATCTGTCAATCCAACTGCCCTGGAAGTCTAAGGCACATGCTCTCAGCATGTCCTCGAGTGTCTGAATAGTACGCTCAGTCTGACCATCCGTCTGAGGATGGAACGTGGTACTCAGTTTGAGTTCTGTACCCAACGCTTCTCTGGTAGCTCTCTAGTACCTCGAAAGGAATCTGGTATCTCTATCTGACACTATGGTCTTTGGTATGCCGTGATGTCTCATGATTTCTTTCTCAAATAACTCAGCTAATTTGGTCACCTTCCAAGTATCCTTCACCGGTATGAATTGGGCTACTTTGGTAAGGCGATCCACCACCACCCATATCATGTTGAGACCTCCCCTAGCAGGTGGAAGGCCAACTACGAAGTCCATGGAGATATCATGGAACTTCCACTCCGGAACTGGCATCGACTGTACCATTCCGCCCGGTCGTCGGTGCTCGAATTTCACCTTCTGGCATGTGAGACACCTCAAGACGAACTCGGTAACATCTGTCTTCATCCCCGACCACCGGAAGTATCTCTTCATGTCTTTTTACATTTTAGAGGCTCCCGGATGGATGGAAACTGAAGAACAGTGTGATTCTCTAAGTATACGGTCTTTCAGATCCGTGTTGCCTCGTGGTATGCATAATCGGCCCTTAAGTCTGATCAGATCATCATCATGAAGTCTGAAGTCGTATTTCTGACTGTCGAAGGTACCATCTGTCAGCTTCTGTCTGACCTCTCTCATATACTCATCTGTCCTCTGAGCCTCTCGCACCTCATCAACCAAGCTGGAGAAAGAAACTAGCGAATGGAGTGTGTTATAACCCAAGATTTGGTTATATTTTATTTCGTCACAAGTGGTCTTGCATTATTGTATTCTGAATTTAGGACACGGAAGTCCTTATTAAAGAAGCCGGGGACAAGGAGGTCTTTTCCCCCATCCGTTTTATTTTCTGGTGAGATTAATCTCTCAATATTTCCCTTCCTATTAGTTTATTTATTTCCCTCATTAATTACCCTCTCTTCAAAACACGTTCTCACGATCATTCACGCTCCTCTCTTCATTGTTCTCTCTCTCTCTCTCTCTCTCTCTCTCATCTCACAGAGCTCTCGCAATCTCTTCATTCACTCAAGACTCCTTTGATTCTGCTGTCAAGATTCAACTGTGGGTTGGTCTGTCGTCGCGAATTGCTGGGCTATACGAGGTAGAGTTGTCAGATTACTTTGTTCGTTAATCCCTCGGTTTCTGAGTTCTTCTCATTCTAATTTCCTTCCCAATCTGATTGTGATTCAGCGTTGGCTTCTGTTCCGTTCATTCTCTTATGCGATTGGCTCCGTCTGTGTGTTCGACGTTGGATTCAGGTGAGGGTTTCGTTACAGTTTGGACTGCAGTTTCAGTTTTTGGGTTAGGTTTGCGTTTCTGAATTGGCATTGTTCTGCGTTGTAGTTATTCAGAATCCTGGAATTGCATTTGGTCTGACTTGCTGTGTCGGCGTGGTCGATTGCTCTGTTCGGATTTGAGATTCTCTGCTGTTCAGACCGGGTTTCGTCTCTGCTGTTAATTCGAGGTAGGTGGCTTTCGGATTCGATCCGTGTGTTCAGCCTTGGGGAGTTTGGGTTCTGCAAATTAACTCACTGATTTGATCTTGTGTTTGTGTGTGGTTTATGTCTGTTTAATGCCATTTCAATGGATTAAACCCCCAAGGTTGTTTTGTAAATGTGTGTGTTGATTTGGATTGGTTTTGTACCTCTGATTGTGTAAAAATCGCCTCTGTTCTCTGCATTTTTTGGCGTGTCCGAACTTCTGTCCGACCGTTGAAGTTCGGACATGCCCTTCTGCGCTTTTACTTTCTGAAGTTTTCGCTGTGTCCGAACTTCCGTCCGAGCTTTGAAGTTCGGACACAGCCTTCTGCATTCTTCTGATTTTGCTTCGACTTGTGTCCGAACATCGGATGTCCGGACACAAGTTCGGACTCTCCACGTTCTGTTTTCCGAAGGATGTCCGAACATCCGTCCGAACTTGGATGTTCGGACACCTCTGACTCTTCTTCTGTTTTAAGGTTCGACTTGTGTCCGAACTTTGATGTCCGGACACAAGTTCGGACATCTGTCTGATTTCGCCTTCTGAGTCTCGACTTGTGTCCGAACATTGATGTCCGGACACAAGTTCGGACAGGGTACTGTTTTGACCTTAACTTGCTCGTTTGAGCTCCGTTTTGACTTCCGTTTGCGGGGTTGGGTTCCCCTTCTGATTTCCAAGCTATCTATGGGCTTTCTGGTGCCTTCGGTGCACATATGCTTATTTGTATTTAAGCTTCTGTTTTGGGACCTAGTTATCTCTGTGTCTGAGCCTTTGGATGGCTGGTTACGCTGTCTCGTAGCGCGCTATGTAGGATCCTTCTGTTCACGGGTGATGTTCCCCGTTCTGTTCACGGGTGTTCACACCTGTTCTGTTTACGAGTGAGGTTTCCTCGTTCTGTTCACGAGCTGGTTGCTCGTTCTGTCAGTATGCTGTGATCGCTAGTGTCCCACTCTGTTTTCTGTTTCCGTCTGCTTCTGCTCTGTTTAGTCCCTTAAGGAATGGACCTCAGTTTCTGGTTTCTGACATGTTTATGGATTCTTTGACTCCTTCTGATTTGTCAATATTTTGTAAATGTTTTGAGCATGCTGGTTGATGAAGTTGGTCATCTACTGGGCATAGATGTGTGCTCATTCCCCTACTTCTAACGCTTTTGCAGATTGATTAGCGAGGATCGTCTCCCCTCAGCTTCTGGAGTTTAGTTGCTTCGTTATTTAGTTTCTTTTGAGACCTTTGTATTGAATTTGAGCCTTTGGGCATATTTTGTTAAGCTTCCGCTTTTGACATCTGTTTGGTGGGTTCTGTAATGACTTTTGGGGATGTCTTAACATCTCTTCGATAATACTGTATTGAAGTATTTCGTTTGGGCCTTATTTGATTATCTGTTTACGTCTGTTTATTAGAGCCTTGCGTTATTATGTAATAATACGCGGCGTGTAATACCCCTAACTCCTAGGCCAGTGTTTGGGGGTGTTACATTTAGTGGTATCAGAGCTCTGGGTTCTAATCTGCTGGGATTTTAAGTTAGCCAGTCAGTCAGAAATGTCAGTGTTAGTGTCTGAGTTTAACTGCTTGCTGTTGGACTTTCAGAATGCCGCCAAGAAGAGCAAATAACCCTCCAGGGAATGTGGCTGATGCTGTTCAGCAGTTTATGACGCAGCTCATGCAGACCATGGCTGCAGGGGTGGACCAGCTAGGAGGACCAGCTGGCGGAGCAGGCCCAGCTGGGGCAGATGCTGGAGGGAGGAACGTGAAGGCGCTTCAGGAGTTCATGAAGCTGAAGCCGCCGTCGTTCGATGGGGCAGGAGATCCCCAGGAGGCCAGCCATTGGCTGTCAGAGGTGGAGGACTTACTACGTGTGATGGGCTCGGAGGAGGAGCAGAAGGTGGACTTCGCCACCTTTCTGTTCAAGGCCGAAGCCAAGGAGTGGTGGAGGTCAGTTATGGGGAAGTTCCCACAGCCTTGGACGTGGGAGCAGTTCACTGGGGAGTTCAACAAACAGTTCTACCCCGACGTCTACAAGGATCAGCGCATCCTGGAGTATAACCGACTACGCCAGGGTCGGGACATGAGCGTTGAGGAGTACGTTCGTAAGTTCATCAGTCTGTCTAAGTTTGCACCTGAGCCTGACGAGCATAGGAAGGCCAGGAAGTTTGAGAGTGGTTTGAGGCCAGACATCCGTTCTGCTGTGACGCCCCTGCGTCACAAGACCTTCAGGGACGTTGCTGATGTCGCCCTGTTGGTAGAGGCTGATCTGAGGGGTCGCCAGGCTGGAGGGAAGGACCAGAAGAGGAAGCAGAGGTCCGATGAGAGCGACAGGAGGGATCAGTCTGCTTCTCAGAAGAAGCAGTCTACTGGAGATCGAGCTGGGGACCGCTCTGGGGACCGTTCGCGAGACAGAGGTGGTTCGACTTCATCAGCTCCCGCTCCGAAGTGCCGGGTCTGCGGCAAGTTTCATAGAGGCCAGGACTGCTACAGGAAGTCTGGAGCCTGCTTCAAGTGTGGGTCCTTGGAGCATAGGATTGCTGATTGCCCCCAGGCTGAGAGGAGCAGGGGTAGTTCTGGAGGTAGAGCCGTTGAGTCTGCTTCAGGGTCCAGAGATCGAGACCGGGCTGAGCAGAAGAAGCCCCAGGGCCAGGCCAGAGTGTACGCGATGGCTGGAGAGAGAGACCGATCGACTGACAGAGTTGTCACAGGTATTCTCCAGCTGTCATCTCGTTCTGTTTTCTGTTTGTTTGACTCTGGAGCCACCCACTCCTTTATTTCTGCTGAGTTAGTGGGTGAGCTCGGTTTGCCTGTGGTGCCTCTGGGTGTTGAGTTGTGTGTGCATAGTCCATTAGTTAGGGACTCTTCTATGTTGTTGAATTCTGTTTGCAAAGATAGTCCTGTGTTAGTCAGAGATAGGACTCTGTGTGCTAACCTCATCCCGATGGAGATGACTTCTTTTGATGTGATTCTGGGCATGGATTGGCTTGCTGCGCACCATGCCCATATTGATTGTGCTGCTTCGAGAGTCACTTTTGAGGAGCCGGGTCAGCCCCGTCTAGTTGTAGCAGGGAATGGACTCCCGTGCTCGCCGCCAGTCATATCAGCGATGCAGGCGTTCCGCTTTCTGAGGAAAGGATGCCAGGGTTATCTGTGCTACATCCCTGAGGTTCGCAAGGATGCGAAGTTGGAGGACATTCCAGTAGTCAGAGATTTCCCAGATGTGTTCCAGGATGACGTACCTGGGCTTCCCCCTGTTAGAGAGGTAGAGTTCTCGATCGAGCTCGCACCTGAGACTCAGCCGATTTCGAAGGCCCCATACCGGATGGCGCCTGCTGAGCTTAAGGAGTTGAAGGTCCAGTTGCAGGAGCTGCTGGATAAGGGCTTCATTCGCCCGAGTGTGTCGCCTTGGGGAGCACCAGTGTTGTTTGTAAAGAAGAAGGACGGTAGCATGCGGTTGTGCATCGACTACAGGGAGCTCAACAAGGTTACCATTAAGAATAGGTATCCTCTCCCGCGCATAGATGACTTGTTCGACCAGTTAGCAGGAGCTAAGGTGTTTTCGAAGATCGATCTGAGGTCGGGTTATCATCAGTTGAGGATTAAGGCAGACGACGTGCCTAAGTCCGCTTTCAGGACTCGTTATGGACATTACGAGTTCCTAGTGATGCCATTCGGTCTGACGAATGCGCCTTCTGTATTTATGGACATGATGAACCGGGTGTTCAAGCCGTTTTTGGACCAGTTTTTGTAGTATTGATGACATCTTGGTGTATTCCAAGAGTGCTGAGGAGCACGAGGAGCATTTGAGGACCGTTCTCCAGACTCTGAGGGAGAACGAGCTGTATGCGAAGCTGAAGAAGTGTGAGTTCTGGTTGGATCAGGTGGTGTTCTTGGGACATGTTGTCTCTAAGGATGGTATCTCCGTGGATCCGGAGAAGATTAGGGCTATTACTGAGTGGACCAGGCCTACTAATGTTGGAGATATTCGTAGCTTCCTTGGATTGGCGGGCTACTACCGCAAGTTTGTGGAGGGCTTCTCCAAGTTGGTGATTCCATTGACTCGTCTGCTTCAGAAGGATGTGAAGTTCGAGTGGAGCGATGCCTGTGAGCAGTGTTTCCTGGAGCTGAAGAAGAGGTTGACTACTGCGCCGATCTTGACTCTTCCGGAGGGGACCGAGGGCCTGGAGGTTTTCTGTGATGCGTCCCATAGGGGACTTGGGTGTGTTCTGATGCAGCAGGGGAAGGTGGTTGCATATGGCTCTCGTCAGCTTAAGCCATATGAGAAGAACTATCCGACCCACGACCTGGAGTTAGCTGCTGTGGTGTTTGCTCTGAAGATTTGGAGGCACTATCTGTATGGAGCAGCGTGCAAGGTTTATACGGACCATAAGAGCCTCAAGTATCTGTTCACTCAGAAGGAGTTGAACCTGAGGCAGAGGAGGTGGCTGGAGTTACTGCATGATTACGACTTAGAGATCCTCTACCATCCGGGTAGGGCGAATGTAGTTGCTGATGCGCTCAGTAGGAGGGGTCCGTCTGGGACCGTTTGTGCTTTATCTGGTGTGGAGAGGTCTGCTCAGGAGTTGCAGCGCATGGGTATCTGGGTCGTCCGACCAGAGAGATCCGGGGTGTTAGCAGCGTTACAGATTCAGCCTACCTTGATCGACAGGATCAAGGCCAGTCAGGAGCTTGATGTCGGTCTGGGTAAGATCAGAGATGAGATAGCTGCGGGTCAGGAGTCTGAGTTCAGGGTTTCAGAGGATGGTTGTCTGAGGTTCCGAGACCGTGTCTGTGTACCTGCAGATGACTCTTTGAGACATTTTGGTGGAGCAACATGAAGAGGGACATCTCCGACTTTGTATCCAGATGTAGGACCTGTCAGCAGGTCAAAGCCGAACATTAGAGATCAGCTGGTTTGCTTCAGCCTCTTCCCGTTCCAGAGTGGAAGTGGGAGAGCGTCGGTATGGACTTTGTTATGGGACTGCCGAAGACTCCGAGGGGTTTTGATGCAGTTTGGGTCATTGTGGACCGGCTCACAAAGAGCGCTCACTTCCTACCAGTCAGGAAGACCTTCAGTTTGCACCGTTTAGCCCAGTTGTACATGGATGAGATTGTGCGTCTACATGGGGTTCCTGCTTCGATTGTGTCTGACAGAGATCCGAGGTTTGTGTCCAGATTCTGGCAGAGTTTGCATCAGGCTTTGGGGACGAAGTTGTCCTTCAGTTCAGCTTATCATCCTCAGTCAGACGGGCAGACAGAGAGGACAAATCAGGTCCTAGAGGACATGCTCAGGGCATGTGTACTCGACTTTGGGGGCAGCTGGGATCAGCACGTGGCATTGATAGAGTTCGCGTACAATAATAGCTTTCAGACCAGTATTGGGATGGCACCGTTCGAGGCCTTGTATGGCAGGAGGTGCAGATCACCCATCTGTTGGGATGATCTGAAGGAGAGAGCTGTGATTGGTCCAGACTTGGTTCAGGATGCTGTGGGCAAGATTCAGTCGATTAGAGAGCGCTTGCTTGTAGAGTCGTCAGAAGAGCTACGCCGATCAGAGGAGACGACCTCTAGAGTTTGAGGTGGGCGACCATGTGTATTTGAAGGTTTCCCCAGTTCGAGGAGTCGTTCATTTTGGGAAGAGAGGCAAGCTTAGCCCTCGTTTTGTGGGTCCTTTTGAGATCCGAGAGAGGATCGGACCGGTTGCCTATCGTTTGGCTCTGCCTCCATCTTTAGCAGCAGTGCATAGTGTTTTCCACGTTTCCATGCTGAGGAAGTGTTATACCCAAAATTTCAACCCCCGGAAGAAAGTCTCTACTAATAGGCTAGTAGCAAGGGTTCCCAGTTCGATCGGCACGTTTCAGAGTACTAGGGACAGCTTAGTCATCTCCAGGGGCATTTTCGTAATTTTTCAAGGCTCCTAAGCCCCCTATAGGCTTTCTCTCTCCTCCAAATAAGGGTCAAATCAATTCAAAATGCTTTGAAATTTTAACCCATGATAGAGGATGACATTTTAAGCATAATGGCGTTGGAATTTTGATTTTTCGAATTTCCAATAATTTTCTAGTAATTTCTGACTGAATCCGACGAGAAATTCAATTTAAAAATGCTCCAGCATTTAAAAAATTCGTTTCCACCTCAGAAAATTCATAATATCCATTCTTGACATGTGGTTAAAATTTCATAGCAAAATTCCTTTGGGAAGTTACTTAGTTAAAATATCGAAAAATCTTACTTTTACTAGATTCTCTTTATCTTTAAGAAAGTCTATATAAGGGGATAGGTTTTTGGATAAAATCAGAACCTCACATACTCAAGAACCCTAGAGAGTCAGAAAAGGCAGCCTCTTCTCTCTCTCTCACGTTTTCCAATACCCGGCCACCCAAATCATACCGAAAATCCCCCGAAATCATCATCTAAACACGTTTTCCAGCTCCCAAAGCACCAATAATCATCAAAACCCCACAAAAACACCACCAAAACGTGAAGAACAGCAAGAACAACCAACAACCAGAAGCTTGGTTCGAAGTCCTTTCGGGTCTACCATCAACGGAGCACTCGACGAATCCCGGTGTGAAGAAACGTTGTGAATCCGAAGGTAAAACAGGTAGAAACTCAGCTTCCCTAATTCTCCACGGTATTATCTGTCTTGCCTCGAAATTTGAACTCAAACTAACCTTCGTAGGCTTCTGTATTGCTGTTTGTTTAAGCCTCTGTCAGATAACTTGTTTGCTAAGTTTCGTGCTTAATTCGAATTCAAATTGAAAACTTTCAACCACTAACGTCTTGTACATCTTTCAGGCTACACACCCATAAAATTTGAGCTCAAAACACCCTCGGGAACCTTCTGAAAACCCCTGTCCGTGGGTGGTCCGTGACCTCGGACCTATGGTCCGGGACCTCGGACGCGTTGTCCGAGACCACGGACACCCACGGACGGCGGCGGGATTTTAAAAATTCAAAATTTAGGTTTTTCTAATGATGTCCGGGCCCACGGACAGCCTGTCCGTGGCCCCGGACTTTGCAAATTTTTGTCTTCCTTTAATTTCGACTTTTCTGTATATTTAGGTTAACTGGGGTCCGTGGTCTCGGACATCAGGTCCGTGGCTACGGACGGAAACAAAATTTGACCTAATTCTGCCTCCGAAACCCTAGTTTAGGTAGCTTTCAATCTCACTTTACATTTCTGTCAAAAAATATTAAAAATACAAAAAAATCAGAAGCGCGCACTTAGGTTAAAAACGACTCATAATAAGCCGTAATTAAACGAAGTAGAGGAAAAACGACTTCTAGGGGTAATGAAAGTAATTGAACCCTAAATAAGTCGAATATCAAGCCCCCGAACCCGAACTCTCCTTTCCTAATTTGATCTAGGTTAAAATTAGGTGGCGACTCATAATAGGTTCCAGTGAGCTAGCTTAGGTTTTAATAATTATTGTTATATGACATAGTTATTAATCTTAGGTTATAAGTGGACCTAAAACCCGATTAGATCCTAATCAGACTTAATCCACATAGGATAGGGTTTGAAATCGAGGCTCACAGACTGGCGACTCTGCTGGGGACAGACTTCTTAATTTTAACTTGTTTAATTTTAAGAAAGAGGGCTTAACTCGAAAATGTTTATTTATGGCTTTATTACTTTGTTTGTTTACTTTCGTGCGCACTTTAATTTCTGTACCTTTGCATCATATGAGAGCGAGGGTCCACGTAAACCGATCTCACCCTGGGACCCATTTGAGGGTCCCCTGTCAGGGACTCACACCTTTTAGGTGATGTGAATAAGCGGGGAAAAAGAGGAGGGTGTCGTCTAACCACACCCCCTTAATACCTGGGCTTTAGCCCCAAGCGTTTTCCTGGCAGTGCCCTTACCTAGCCCTTTGTTTGGTCAGTCAAAGACCCGACCGTAGACGCACACCTTCAGGTGATGTGAAGAGAGTGGGGAAGCCCAAAGAGAATAGCGTGCAAGCCCTATTCCTTTGTGGTGACCTGGGCCCGCGCCCCAAGCACCTCTCCGGATCGATCCATACCCTGTTTGATTTAAACGTCTAGTGAGGACATGTTGAATTTGTGTGGGCCTTGTTTGCTTGTATGATCGGCCCACTACCCAGCCTAGAGATTGATAGGAACTTCTCCTACATCAACCTAGCCCAACACGAATGGGCAGCTCTATTCGTTTGCGGCCCAGAGGCCCTGTGTGGTTTAACATGTGAGTCGTTCGGGCTTCGGCCCAAAAGCCTAGACTTAGGTGATCTCTCTTCTGGCCCAATTTGAATTATCCAATTATTTATAGGCCCATGAAAACGAAATTCACCTGAACTTTAAATTACTCACAAGTCCTTCTTCGGCTTCGCAACCATCTTCTCTGGCCCAAAGAAAGTTAGGCCCATTTGTGATTTAGGGACCATTCCAGCCCATGTGCCTCACTTCAGGCCCAAACACATTCCGGCCCAAGGGCTCATTCTGGTCTAGGTAGACTTCTTATCATGACCCTAACCTAAAACCCTAGGTCTAGGTGTCACCTCGCAGGCCCAATCAAAGCCATCTGTTTAGATTTCAGTCCAAATTCCAGTTCACAGTCTGAAAGATACTCCAGCTCAAACACCTCACTTTCTGGGTATCCTGGCCCACTTGCTTTCAGCCTAAGTCTGTTTCGCTCTATCTTGTGAAGCGTCATGTTTCAGCCCACTTCCTTTTGTTAGCTAATAATGGACACCTTGGACACAGGTAGACTCAAGTCCTAAGTGCGGTCCAATTGACATGGAAGCCCAGCTCGCAATTTTGGAACAAAAGCACATGGCCACCATTGAAGCCATGGAACAGAGGCATAGTGCTGCCATGGACGCCGTGGAATCTAACTACGTTGCTGTTATCAAAGAGTTGAAAGAAAAGGCTCTTTCCCTCGAGTCCGAACGTCAAGCTCGGGATGAGAGTTAGTGGACAGGCTTCTCAAACACCTTTATGACTGCATTGAAGTTGGCTCTGTTAGGGTCCGAGGATCGAAGGGGAATGTCAAAGAAATTGCTATGGAACTCAGGAAAGTGATTAGGCAACCGGGAGCAGCAACTTGCATCCAAAGCTGCACTCGCAAGAGAACCAGGCGACATGAGGAAGTCAGTGATCAACAGTCAAGAGGACCTGGTTGGAGCATTGGGACAGTAGAACCACCCCGACGGAATTCTCGACAGAGAGAGTTTACAGACATCGGTCGAACACCAAGACAAGCACTTGAAGAGCTTCGAGGAAGATATCCGATGCAACCGCTCGCCCTAAGGCCAGGAACTACTCATTTGGGGAAGGATCTTAATCAATTTTGTCACTTCCACCAGCTGCCCGGTCACGACACTGACCACTGCAGGGCCCTACAACACAGAATCCAGGATCTAATTGACCAAGGGCTCCAATTCTAAGAACATGGTGGAGAGCGCAGAGCACGCGTGCCCAAGCATCATCAAAAATGTTGCATTTCTTTTTCTTGATTAGTTGTCTTTCAACTTTTGTAGTAGTTAGTTCCCTTGACCATTTTCGGTAGTTTTCCTGAGTTTGTAATTTCCAACATTATTCTTCTTGTTGAATAAAACATAGTTCCATTTTCATAATCTTTGTGCAAAGCATTATTCATTAATTCGAAAAACTAAAAAAGAAGAGCACTCACGTTTTTCAAGGATCACGAAGTAATCATTTTCTGACTATGCAATGGAATACAAAGACTTGCATTTTGTTTCTGAAAATCTGAACATGCCTAACCAAACACTGCAACTCACAACCCACAAAGAGGTTCAAGGTCCACATCTATTGAATTGTTGTCGCAAACCCCAAAATCAATACTAGGGGCAATCTAAGTTTAAGTTCGTCATCTTTTATCTTTTGTTTAAATGTGCGAACGAGTTTCGGAGTGAAAATCTCGCGAGAATGTCTTGAGTGGAAAAACCATGAGCGAACGAGCGTGTCATTTTTACGCGACTCCGGTGAGACCACATTCAAAGGTGAGGTAAACGGCGTAACTCGACCGAAGGAGATAATTTGTAGATTTACACTTAGACCTGCGAAAAGTAACAAAGAAAGGATACACAACTATTAGGGATGACGAAGCACCTAGGTACAGCACCACACATCCAAAAGCTTGTGAACCCTGACGTCACACCCTAGGCACCCCCGCTGAGCTTTTGATATATGACCTCTTTTACAACACTACAAACTCCACAGAATAAGCCAGCCAATGGTGAATACCCGACCCGGTGACCAAAGGATGCAAGGAGCCCGACTTCCGAACAGCAACTTCACAAGTCCAAAGAAGCAGAACTGCTACCAGCATGACGAAGTGATCCGCAAATGGCCCCAAAGTGGCACAGGATCCAAATGCGCTAACATCAAAAACAGCTCTCAAAGTTCAAAACCGGGAAACACAAGAACCCCGGAGGAAAAGAGATTCAAAGAAAGGCAAACCTGGAAAGCCTCGAAGTAATCCAAAATCAGTAGAAAGAGAGAAGGCGCAAGGAACAACCCAAAAGTTATAAGTTCCAAGCTCATAAGCGAAGTCATCACGAAGTAGCCAAACGACTTCAAGACAAGGAAGATGAATCCGAGAGAAGACGCAAGTTGCAGCTTTGGTCGCCCATTTAAGCTCCACATACCTCAAATATCCCTCCATGATCCCGTCGTCTTTCATCACACCCTATGGCCACGTTATAAGCCTCAAAGACTTCCGACTTGGTAGTTGTGTATCCAATCACGTGAAAGTAACAGATCGAATGCGTAAATTCATCAAATATCAAATTCAATGGTCTAGAAGTTGTGACCGTACGTGAGAAACGAGTGTAAACACCAAACACGTCGAGTGTAGGTTAGGAAGCACCAAATCAGAACATAAGCCTTGACCCTGTGAGGACGAGACTCGTTCGCACGTTTGATCAAAGAAAATACTGGGGGCAATCGATCGAAATGATCGATTGCCATGAACTCTAGCTCAGATTGTCTTAAGGGAAAAATACTGGGGGCAATTGTTGGTTCCAACAATTGCTATGACAACACCAATTGGAACCCAGAGCTCAAACATGACCACCATCATCCCACCACAGGCACACATAAGCCCTTACCACCACATCAAGCACCTCAGACCCACACAAGCCTTTACCTTCACTTCATACACCACACTGGCCCACATAAGCCCTTACCACCACATCAAGCACCTCAGGCCCACATAAGCCCTTACCTGCACATCAAACACCACAGGCCCACATAAGCCCTTACCTTCACATCATACACCATACCCCACGGCGGCATGTTCATCTCGTAGGAGATAAATTACAAGTCCAAAGTCTATAGTTAGGAAATGATAATTCACTTTCCTTTTCACTAAACAGAATTTTCTTCAAACACTGCCACGTTTGGCACCTCTTTTAACAATTTCTTGTCTTGAACAACTTTCCTCTAACCACTTCGGTTTCATAAACCTCATCATGGCCACATTTGGCACACTTTCTAGCAATGTCTTGCTTTGGACAATTTTTGATCCTTAACCTTGCCATGTTTGGCACATTTTCCAACGATTTCTTGTTTTGGACAAGTTTCCTACATACACCTTGATCGTATTTTGACATGCACATCCTCATTGCCACGTTTGGCACTTTCATAATCAACTTTCATCATGACCATTGCATCTATTCGTATGAGACTCCTCGTCACAATTCAGAGATACAGATTCTCAGCTGAAGATACAGATTCTTGAGAGATACAGATTCTCGCCCCGAAGATACAGATTCTTCAGAGATACAGATTCTCGCCCCGAAGATACAGATTCTTCAGAGATACAGATTCTCGCCCCGAAGATACAGATTCTTCAGAGATACAGATTCTCGCCCCGAAGATACAGATTCTTCAGAGATACAGATTCTCGCCCCGAAGATACAGATTCCTCAGAGATACAGATTCTCACCCGATCAGAGATACAGATTCTCAGCCGAAGATGCAGATTCTTCAGAGATACAGATTCTCACCCGGTCAGAGATGCAGATTCTCAGCCAAAGATTCAGATCCACCAGAATAGATGAACTCAACCTCAGGCTCGTCATAAACCCAGTTTCCTATCATTCCACTTGGGCACCCATAGGTCCTACCCTACATTCGTCAATTTAGGCACACATCACATCGATCTCATTACGTCTCTTTTCCAGGTTCCCGACACCTTATAATGCTCGGTGTATCCCATTCAATCTCAGGTTCCCGACACCTTATAATGCTCGGCGTATCCCATTCAATCTCAGGTTCCCGACACCTTATAATGCTCGGCGTATTCCAGGTTCCCGACACCTTATAATGCTCGGCGTATTCCAGGTTCCCGACACCTTATAATGCTCGGCGTAATCCATTCAATTTCAGGTTCCCGACACCTTATAATGCTCGGCGTATTCCAGGTTCCCGACACCTTATAATGCTCGGCGTATTCCAGGTTCCCGACACCTTATAATGCTCAGCGTAATCCATTCAATTTCAGGTTCCCGACACCTTATAATGCTCGGCGTACCCCATTCAGTCTCAGGTTCCCGACACCTTATAATGCTCGGCGTATTTCATTCACTTTCAGGTTCCCGACACCTTATAATGCTCGGCGTATTCCAGGTTCCCGACACCTTATAATGCTCGGTGTATTCCATTCACTTTCAGGTTCCCGACACTTTAGAATGCTCAGTGTACTTCATTCCTTTATAGGTAGTCAACGCCTTAGAATCGCTTGACATTACTTCATCTTTTAGGTTGTCAAGCCTAGATCGCTTGACAATACTTCATCTTAGGTAGTCACGCCTTAGAATCGCTTGACAATACTTCATCATTTTAGGTAGTCAACGCCTTAGAATAGCTTGACATCATTTTCATCACCTTAGGTAGTCAGCGCCTTAGAATAGCTCGACACAACTTGCTAGATTTCAAATGGCATACGAGGTCTTTTAGGATCCAAAATTTTGGGGTATCACTCAAGCATCAACTAGTCTTTTCATCTTCATTACAAAGCCTAGTTGACGGGGGGCAATCTGTTATACCAAAATTTCAACCCCCGGAAGAAAGTCTCTACTAATAGGCAGTAGCAAGGGTTCCCATTCGATCGGCACGTTTCAGAGTACTAGGGACAGCTTAGTCATCTCCAGGGGCATTTTCGTAATTTTTCAAGGCTCCTAAGCCCCCTATAGGCTTTCTCTCTCCTCCAAATAAGGGTCAAATCAATTCAAAATGCTTTGAAATTTTAACCCATGATAGAGGATGACATTTTAAGCATAATGGCGTTTGGGGATTTTGATTTTCGAATTTCCAATAATTTTCTAGTAATTTCTGACTGAATCCGACGAGAAATTCAATTTAAAAATGCTCCAGCATTTAAAAAATTCGTTTCACCTCAGAAAATTCATAATATCCATTCTTGACATTGTGGTTAAAATTTCATAAGCAAAATTCCTTTGGGAAGTTTACTAGTTAAAATATCGAAAAATCTTACTTTTACTAGATTCTCTTTATCTTTAAGAAAGTCTATATAAGGGGATAGGTTTTTGGATAAATCAGAACCTCACATACTCAAGAACCCTAGAGAGTCAGAAAAGGCAGCCTCTTCTCTCTCTCTCACGTTTCCATACCCGGCCACCCAAATCATACCGAAAATCCCCGAACTAATCATCTAAACACGTTTCCGCTCCAAAGCACCAATATATCCAAAACCCCACAAAAACACCACCAAAACGTGAAAGAACAGCAAGAACAACCAACAACCAGAAGCTTGGTTCGATAAAGCCTTTCGGGTCTACCATCAACGGAGCACTCGACGAATCCCGGGTGTGAAGAAACGGGGTTGAATCCGAAGGTAAAACCGGGAGAGTTGAACTACTCAGCTTCCTAATTCTCCACGTTATCTGTCTGCCTCGAAATTTGACTCAACTAACCTTCGTAGGCTTCTGTATTGCTGTTTGTTTAAGCCTATGTCAGATAACTTGTTGCTAAGTTTCGTGCTTAATTCGAATTCAAATTGAAAACTTTCAACCACTAACGTCTTGTACATCTTCAGGCTACACACCATAAAATTTGAGCTCAAAACCCCTCGGGAACCTTTGAAAACCCCTGTCCGTGGGTGGTCCGTGACTCGGACCTATGGTCGGGACCTCGGACGCGTTGTCCGAGACCACGGACACCACGGACGGCGGCGGTGTTTTAAAAATTCAAAATTAGGTTTTTCAATGATTTCCGGGCCCACGGACAGCCTGTCCGTGGACCCCGGACTTTGCAAATTTTTGTCTTCCTGAATTTCAACTTTTCTGATATTTAGGTTAACTGGGGTCCGTGGTCTCGGACATCAGGTCCGTGGCTACGGACGGAAACAAAAATTTGACCTAATTCTGCCTCCGAAACTCTAGTTTAGTAGCTTTCAATCTCATTTACATTTGCTGTCAAAAAATATTAAAAATACAACAAAAATCAGAAGCGCGCACTTAGGTTACAAAACGCTCATAATAAGCCGTAATTAAACTAAGTAGAGGAAAAAACGACTTCAGGGGTAATGAAAGTAATTGAACCTAAATAAGTCGAATATCAAGCCCCCGAACCCGAACTCTCCTTTCCTAATTTGATCTAGGTTAAAATTAGGTGGCGACTCATAATAGGTTCCAGTGAGCTAGCTTAGGTTTTAATAATTATTGTTATATGACATAGTTATTAATCTTAGGTTATAAGTGGACCTAAAACCCGATTAGATCCTAATCAGACTTAATCCATATAGGATAGGGTTTGAAATCGAGGCTCACAGGAAGTATATTCTGGACCCGTCTCATGTGATCGACTTCAGTCCGCTTCAGTTGAGGGAGGACTTCACGTTTGAGGCAGTTCCTTCGAGGATTCTAGCCCGAGATGTTCGTAAGCTCAGGAGTAAGACCATGCCCTTGGTGAAGGTGCAGTGGTCGGGTCAGTCAGAGGAGGAGGCGACCTGGGAGGTCGAAAGTGAAGTGCGCTCTAAGTTTCCCGCCCTTTTCGAGCAGTAGGTATGTTCTAATTTCGAGGATGAAATTCTTTTAAGGGGGAGGTGATGTTATAACCCAAGATTTGGTTATATTTTATTTCGTCACAAGTGGTCTTGCATTATTGTATTCTGAATTTAGGACACGGAAGTCCTTATTAAAGAAGCCGGGGACAAGGAGGTCTTTTCCCCCATCCGTTTTTTTTCTGGTGAGATTAATCTCTCAATATTTCCCTTCCTATTAGTTTATTTATTTCCCTCATTAATTACCCTCTCTTCAAAACACGTTCTCACGATCATTCACGCTCCTCTCTTCATTGTTCTCTCTCTCTCTCTCTCTCTCTCTCTCTCTCAAAGCCGCTTCTTCTCCCATTCACTCAAGACTCCTTTGATTCTGCTGTCAAGATTCAACTGTGGGTTGGTCTGTCGTCGCGAATTACTGGGCTATACGAGGTAGAGTTGTCAGATTACTTTGTTCGTTAATCCCTCGGTTTCTGAGTTCTTCTCAATCTAATTTCCTTCCCAATCTGATTGTGATTCAGCGTTGGCTTCTGTTCCGTTCATTCTCTTATGCAATTGGCTCCGTCTGTGTGTTCTACGTTGGATTCAGGTGAGGGTTTCGTTACAGTTTGGACTGCAGTTTCAGTTTTTGGGTTAGGTTTGCGTTTCTAAATTGGGATTGTTCTGCATTGTAGTTATTCAGAATCCTGGAATTGCATTTGGTCTGACTTGCTGTGTCGGCGTGGTCGATTGCTCTGTTCGGATTTGAGATTCTCTGCTGTTCAGACCGGGTTTCGTCTCTGCTGTTAATTCGAGGTAGGTGGCTTTCGGATTCGATCCGTGTGTTCAGCCTTGGGGAGTTTGGGTTCTGCAAATTAACTCACTGATTTGATCTTGTGTTTGTGTGTGGTTTATGTCTGTTTAATGCCATTTCAATGGATTAAACCCCCAAGGTTGTTTTGTAAATGTGTGTGTTGATTTGAATTGGTTTTGTACCTCTGATTGTGTAAAAATCGCCTCTGTTCTCTACATTTTTTGGCGTGTCCGAACTTCTGTCCGACCGTTGAAGTTCGGACATGCCCTTCTGCGCTTTTACTTTCTGAAGTTTTCTGTGTCCGAACTTCCGTCCGAGCTTTGAAGTTCGGACACAGCCTTCTGCATTCTTCTGATTTTGCTTCGACTTGTGTCCGAACATCGGATGTCCGGACACAAGTTCGGACTCTCCACGTTCTGTTTTCCGAAGGATGTCCGAACATCCGTCCGAACTTGGATGTTCGAACACCTCTGACTCTTCTTCTGTTTTAAGGTTCGACTTGTGTCCGAACTTTGATGTCCGGACACAAGTTCGGAATCTGTCTGATTTCGCCTTCTGAGTCTCGACTTGTGTCCGAACATTGATGTCCGGACACAAGTTCGGACAGGGTACTGTTTTGACCTTAACTTGCTCGTTTGAGCTCCGTTTTGACTTCCGTTTGCGGGGTTGGGTTCCCCTTCTGATTTCCAAGCTATCTATGGGCTTTCTGGTGCCTTCGGTGCACATATGCTTATTTGTATTTAAGCTTCTGTTTTGGGACCTAGTTATCTCTGTGTCTGAGCCTTTGGATGGCTGGTTACGCTGTCTCGTAGCGCGCTATGTAGGATCCTTCTGTTCACGGGTGATGTTCCCCGTTCTGTTCACGGGTGTTCACACCTGTTCTGTTTACGAGTGAGGTTTCCTCGTTCTGTTCACGAGCTGGTTGCTCGTTCTGTCGGTATGCTGTGATCGCTAGTGTCCCACTCTGTTTTCTGTTTCCGTCTGCTTCTGCTCTGTTTAGTCCCTTAAGGAATGGACCTCAGTTTCTGGTTTCTGACATGTTTATGGATTCTTTGACTCCTTCTGATTTGTCAATATTTTGTAAATGTTTTGAGCATGCTGGTTGATGAAGTTGGTCATCTACTGGGCATAGATGTGTGCTCATTCCCCTACTTCTAACGCTTTTGCAGATTGATTAGCGAGGATCGTCTCCCCTCAGCTTCTGGAGTTTAGTTGCTTCGTTATTTAGTTTCTTTTGAGACCTTTGTATTGAATTTGAGCCTTTGGGCATATTTTGTTAAGCTTCCGCTTTTGACATCTGTTTGGTGGGTTCTGTAATGACTTTTGGGGATGTTTTAACATCTCTTCGATAATACTGTATTGAAGTATTTTGTTTGGGCCTTATTTGATTATCTGTTTACGTCTGTTTATTAGAGCCTTGCGTTATTATGTAATAATACGCGGCGTGTAATACCCCTAACTCCTAGGCCAGTGTTTGGGGGTGTTACAGAGTGAGTGTGCTCGACGGCTCAGGGCATCTGCTACAACATTGGCCTTCCCCTCTTTGTATTGGAGGTCAATGTCATAGTCTTTCAGAAACTCTAACCATCTCCTCTGTCGAAGATTTAACTCCTTCTGAGTGAATATGTATTTCAAACTTTTGTGATCGGTGTAGATCGTGACACTAACCCCATATAAGTAGTGGCGCCATATCTTCAAAGCGAAGACTACAGCTCCCAGCTCTAAATCATGTGTGGGGTAGTTCTCCTCATGTTTCTTCAACTGGCGTTAGGCATATGCCACCACCTTGCCATATTGCATGAGCACGCAACCCAGCCCTCTGCCGGATGCATCACAATAAACCTCAAAGCCCTCTGTACCGTCTGGAATGGTCAGTACCGGTGCAGTGGTCAGTGAGTCCTTCAAGCGCTGAAATGATCTCTCACAGTCAACTATCCACAGAAATGGTGCAACTTTCTTCATCAGACTGGTCATCGGTTTCGCGACCTTGCTGAAATCTCTAACAAACATCCTGTAGTAACCTGCCAGACCGAAAAAGCTCCGGATGTCGGTAACAGTCTTCGGCCTTGGCCAGGTACGTACGGCATCAATCTTTGCTGGATCCACTGCGATCCCAGCATCTGAGATGACATGACCTAGGAAGGAAACCTGGTCAAGCCAAAACTCACACTTGGAGAACTTAGCATATAGCTGGTTCTCCCTCAGTATTTCCAATATCCTCCTCAGATGTTCCTCATGTTCAACTTTAGACTTTGAATATATCAGAATGTCATCAATAAAAACCACAACCGACTTGTCCAGCTGCTCCCAGAACAAGCGGTTCATCAGATCCATAAACTTCGCCGGTGCGTTCGACAAACCAAACGGCATCACTGTAAACTCATAGTTGCCGTATCGTGTCCGGAATGCCGTCTTCTCAATGTCTCCCTCCTTAATGGCTATCTGATGATACCCCGATCTGAGATCAATCTTGGAAAACACAGATGCTCCCTTCAACTGATCGAACAGATCGTCAATGCGGGGTAGTGGGTACTTATTCTTCACTGTCACTGCATTCAGCTCTTTGTAGTCGATGCAGAGGCGGAGACTACCATCCTTCTTCTTCACGAAGAGGACTGGCGCTCCCCATGGTGACACACTTGGTCTAATGAATCCCTTATCCAACAAATCTTTCAATTGTTCTTTTAACTCAGTCATTTCTGCCGGAGCCATACAATATGGTGCTTTGGCTATCGGTCCGGTACCAGGTAGCAGCTCAATGGTGAACTCTACCTCCCGAGTGGGTGGCATGCCGGGCAGTTCCCGTGGAAATAAGTCGGGGAACTCCGACACTACCGGTAAGTCGGGGTCGAACTCAGGGTCTCTCTCTATGTCCTATACATAGCAGAGGTATACTTCTTCCTTCCTCCTTAATTCTCTATGCATTGCCATGGCGGTGATGATTTTAGTCGAAGGCTCTCTGGGCCTCTGGCGGTATGATATCGTTACCCCAGACGGACTCCTGAGCAGCAATCTATGCTCGGTGCAGAGGATACGTCACTTGTGCCGCTCCAACCAGTTCATCCCGAAGATAACATCAAATCCTAGCTTACTGAACTCAATGAAACTGACTGGAAAGTCTTCTCCCTTAATTCTGATGGTGGCTCCTCGGTAGTAACGAGTGCAACGAACCTTCTCCTTAGACGGGAGCGTAACCGTGAAGTCGGGTAGCTCATCAGCGTCTAGCCCCAACCTGCTCGCAAATGATGCAGAGACAAAGGTATGCGAGGCCCCTGAGTCGAAGAGAACTGATGCCTCAATCCCATTGATCGGAAAGGTGCCGGTGAGGATAGTACCGTTGGCGTCGGCCTGTGCCTCTGTAAGTATGCTTAGTGCACCTTCCGTACCGAGTCCATAACCTAATTGTGTTCACAAGCTCCATGAGTATTGATGGTATAACAAGAGTCGTAATCAATTTATATGAACAACACCGTTATTTTATTCATGACCATCCTGTTTACAACATGTGCTTCAATCTTACATCTCATTTCTCATCTCATTCTAACATTACATGGCTAATATTGTCTAAAGGTTAGGTTTAATCTTCCTGGTCTCATATGCGTCGCATTGATTACTGTTGACGGTGGTCTATTCAGCTTGATTCTCTTAATCCCATGGTATAACATCCTTGATTCACCTCCCAAAATTAATACATCACCTGACTTAAGTACTATCTTACCTGCACGGTCCACACGCTTCTGCCCGCCGTACAAAAATTCTGCATCATCCTGTGAGCCTCGATTTTAAACCCTATCCTATGTGGATTAAAGCTGATTAGGATCTAATCGGGTTTTAGGTCCACCTATAACCTAAGATTAATAACTATGTCATAAAACAATAATTATTTAAACCTAAGCTAGCTCACTGGAACCTATTATGAGTCGCCACCTAATTTTAACCTAGATCAAATTAGGAAAGGAGAGTTCAGGTTCGGGGGCTTGATATTCGACTTTATTAGGGTTCAATTACTTTCATTACCCTTCCTAGGTCGTTTTTCCTCTACTTGGTTTATTTACGGCTTACTACAAAGTCGTTTTTAACCTAAGTGCGCGCTTCTGTTTTTTTTGTGTTTTTAGCATTTTTTGACAGAAAAGTAAAGTGAAATTGGAAGCTACCTAAACTAGGGTTTCGGAGGCAGAATTAGGTCAAATTTTGCTTACGTCCGTAGCCACGGACCCCATGTCCGAGACCACGGACCCCAGTTAACCTAAACTATACAGAAAAGTCGAAAATAAAGAAAAAACAAAAATTTGCAGGGTCCGGGGCCTCGGACAGGCTGTCCGAGGGCCCGGACATTATCAGAAAACCTAAATTTTGAATTTTTTTAAATCCCGCCGCCGTCCGTGGGTGTCCGTGGTCTCGGACAACGCGTCCGAGGTCCCGGACCATATGTCCGAGGTCACGGACCACCCACGGACAGGGGTTTTCAGAAGGTTCCCGAGGGTGTTTTGAGCTCAAATTTTATGGGTGTGTAGCCTGAAAGGTTTACAAGTCGTTAGTGATTGAAAGTTTTCGATTTGAATTCGAATTAAGCACGAAACTTAGTAAACAAGTTATTGGACAGAAGCTTGAATAAACAGCAATACAGAAGCTTACAAAGGTTAGTTTGAGCCCAAAGTTCGAGGCAAGACAGATAATACCGTGGAGAATTAGGGAAGCTGAGTTTCTACCTGTTTTACCTTCGGATTCACAACGTTTCTTCACACCGGGATTCGTCGAGCGCTTCGTTGATGGCAGACCCGAAAGGATTTCGAACCGGGCTTCTGGTGGTTGGTTGTTCTTGCTGTTCTTCACGTTTTGGTGGTGTTTTTGTGGGGTTTTGATGATTATTGGTGCTTTGGGAATTGGAAAACGTGTTTAGATGGTGATTTCGGGGGATTTTCGGTATGATTTGGGTGGCCGGGTGTTGGAAAACGTGAGAGAGAGAGAGGAGACTGCCTCTTTGGACTCTCTAGGGTTCTTGAGCATATGAGGTTCTCCTTTTATCCAAAAACCTATCCCCTTATATAGACTTTCTTAAAGATAAAGAGAATCTAGTAAAAGTAAGATTTTTTGGTATTTTAATTAAAAGATTTCCAAAGGAATTTTGCTGTGAAATTTTAACCACATGTCAAGGATGGATATTATGAATTTTCTGAGGTGGAAACAAATTTTTTAAATGTTGGAATATTTTTAAATCGAATTTCTTGTCAGAATCAGTCAGAAATTGCTAGAAAATTATTGGTAACTCGAAAAATCAAAATTCCAACGCCATTATGCTTAGAATGTCATCCTCTATCATGGGTTAAAATATCAAAGCATTTCAAGCTGATTTGGGCACCCTTTGGAGGAGAGAGAAAGCTCATATGAGGCCTCAGAAGCCTTTAAAGATTACCAAAACGCCCCTGAAAATGACGAAGCTGCTCCCCATGCCATGGAACACGCCGATCGAGCCGGAATCCCTCACCACTTGATTAAAATGCCCCTCACAACACCAGCACCCCGTAGACCTTAACCCAGGGGGTCAAAATTTTGGGTATAACAGATTGCCCCCCGTCAACTAGACTTTGTAGCGGATGTGAAAAGTCTGGTTGATGCTTGAGTGATGCCCCAAAATTTTGGACCTCACGAAATTCTCCATGTTGTGTGAAACCGCGTTGATCGCGTGCAGCTATTTGGAGGTGCTGACTACCTAAGCAACAAAAACGTTGTCGAGCTATTCTAAGGCGCTGACTACCTAGGTGACGAAAACGGAATAATGTCAAGCGGTTCTAAGGCGTTGACTACCTATAATACACGAAATGATGCGATGCCAAGCGATTCTAAGGAGTTGACTACCTATAAGTAAAATGAAGTAATGTCAAGCAATTCTAAGGCGTTGACTACCTAAAATGTGGAAATGAGATAATGTCAAGCGATTCTAAGGCGTTGACAACCTAAAAGGATGATATGATGTCAAGCTATTCTAAGGCGTTGACTACCTTTAAAGGAATGAAGTACGCCGAGCATTCTAAGGTGTCGGGAACCTGAAAGCGAATGAAATACGCCGAGCATTATAAGGTGTCGGGAACCTGAGATTAAACGGGACACGCCGAGCATTATAAGGTGTCGGGAACCTGGAATACGCCGAGCATTATAAGGTGTCGGGAACCTGAGATTAAACGGGACACGCCGAGCATTATAAGGTGTCGGGAACCTGGAATACGCCGAGCATTATAAGGTGTCGGGAACCTGAGATTAAATGGGACACGCCGAGCATTATAAGGTGTCGGGAACCTGGAATACGCCGAGCATTATAAGGTGTCGGGAACCTGAGATTAAATGGGACACGCCGAACATTATAAGGTGTCGGGAACCTGGAATACGCCGAGCATTATAAGGTGTCGGGAACCTGGAAAATAGATGTAATGAGATCGATGTGATGCGTGCTTAAATTGACGAATGTAAAGTGGACCTAAGGGTGCCTAATTGGGTTCATGTCGAGCCTGAGGTTGAGTTCGTCTATTCTGATGAATCTGAATCTTTGGCTGAGAATCTGCATCTCTGAAGAATCTGCATCTTCGGCTGAGAATCTGTATCTCTGAAGAATCTGTATCTTCGGGGCGAGAATCTGTATCTCTGAAGAATCTGTGCCTTCGGCTGAGAATCTGTATCTCTGGTCTATGATGAGGAGTTTCGTATGAACGGATGCGAGGTAAACTTTATGCAAATGATCATGATGAAAGTTGATTATGAAAGTGCCAAACGTTGCAAAGATGATGTGCATGTCAAAATACAATCAAAGTGTATGTAGGAAACTTGTCCAAAACAAGAAATCGTTGGAAAATGTGCCAAACATGGCAAGGTTAAGGATCAAAAATTGTCCAAAGCAAGACATTGCTAGAAAGTGTGCCAAATGTGGCCATGATGAGGTTTATGAAACCGAAGTGGTTAGAGGAAAGTTGTTCAAGACAAGAAATTGTTAAAAGAGGTGCCAAACGTGGCAGTGTTTGAAGAAAATTCTGTTTAGTGAAAAGGAAAGTGAATTATCATTTCCTAACTATAGACTTTGGACTTGTAATTTATCTCCTACGAGATGAACATGCCGCCGGTGGGGTATGGTGTATGATGTGAAGGTAAGGGCTTATGTGGGCCTGTGGTGTTTGATGTGCAGGTAAGGGCTTATGTGGGCCTGAGGTGCTTGATGTGGTGGTAAGGGCTTATGTGGGCCAGTGTGATGTATGAAGTGAAGGTAAGGGCTTGTGTGGGCCTGAGGTGCTTGATGTGGTGGTAAGGGCTTATGTGTGCCTGTGGTGGGATGATGGTGGTCATGTTTGAGCTCTGGGTTCCAATTGGTGTTGTCATAGCAATTGTTGGAACCAACAATTGCCCCCAGTATTTTTCCCTTAAGACAATCTGAGCTAGATTTCATGGCAATCGATCATTCCGATCGATTGCCCCCCAGTATTTTCTTTGATCAAACGTGCGAACGAGTCTCGTCCTCACATGGTCAAGGCTTATGTTCTGATTTGGTGCTTCCTAACCTACACTCGACGTGTTTGGTGTTTACACTCGTTTCTCACGTACGGTCACAACTTCTAGACCATTGAATTTGATATTTGATGAATTTACGCATTCGATCTGTTACTTTCACGTGATTGGATAAACAACTACCAAGTCGGAAGTCTTTGAGGCTTATAACGTGGCCATAGGGTGTGATGAAAGACGACGGGATCATGGAGGGATATTTGAGGTATGTGGAGCTTAAATGGGTGACCAAAGCTGCAACTTGCGTCTTCTCTCGGATTCATCTTCCTTGTCTTGAAGTCGTCTGGCTGCTTCATGTTGACGTTGTTTTCGAGCTTCTGGACCTGGACTTTTGAAGTTGTCCTTTGCACCATTTCCCTTTTCGTCATTTGGACTTTCTCGAGGCACTTCGGGTTTGTCTTTTGTTTTATCCTTTCTTGGCTTTGCCTTCGGGGTTCTTGTGTTTCCCGGTTTTGGGCTTCGAGAGCTGTTTTGATGTGAGCTCTTTTGATCCTGTGTCACTCTGGGACCATTTGCGGATCGCTTTGTCATGCTGATAGCGGCGTTGCTTCTTTGGACTGATGAGAATGTTATCTGAGAGTCGGGCTCCTCGCCTCCTTTGGTCACCGGGTCGGACATTCATCATTGGCTGGGTTATTTTGTGGAGTTCATAATATCGAAAAGGGATATATGAAAGGCTCAGCGGGGGTGCCTAGGGTTTAATGACAGGGTTCACAGGCTTTTGGCTGTGTGGTGCTGTACCTAGGTGCTTCGTCATTCCTGATAGTTGTATATCCGTTCTTTGTTACTTTTCACAGGTCTAAGCGTAAATTTACAAATTATCTCCTTCAGTCGGAGTTATGCCGTTTACCTCACCTTTGGATGTGGTCTCACCGGAGTCGTGTAAAAATGACACGCTCGTTCGCTCATGGTTTTTCCGCTCAAGACACTCTCGTGAATTTCACTCAGAGACTAGTTCACACGCTTAAACGAAGATGAAAGATGATGAACCTAAACTCAGATTGCCCCCAGTATTGATTTGGGGTTAATGACGACAATTTAAAAGATATGGATTTGGAACCGCTTTGGGGGTCATTTGGATGTTTTGGGATAAGCTGTGGGGTTTGGTAAGGCATGTCCAAAACTTCAGAAACAATATACAAGTCCTTGTATTCCATTGTCGGGAGATAATTAATTCATGAACCATTTTCTCAAAAGAAACTTGTGTGAAACAAAACCTTCTCTTTTTTTTGTGTTATCATTTAGACTTGAAAAAGTCATCGATTTGTGAACATGAGGAAGAAGATGATTTAACAAGATCGATGCTTCTTATTAGTGGTCAGAAAACGATCATTCTTTGAAAAATGAGAGGTGCATTTGGAAGATGAGTGTTATGGCAGGTTATGCAGTAGAATGCATGGGAACCCTAAAAATTCTGTTGAATCCAAATCCTGCTGAACCGTCTGAAGTCGGCATGTTGAAGACTCGAGCTCTTGACCGCCGGGATGTCGCTAAGATGACTGCGATCGTCTTCTTCTTGGACTCTTAGTAGGCTCCTAGGAATGCCTATGGATGACGCATGAGACACTTGGGCCTGGATGTGAGGTGCATGGGTTGAAACAGTTTCATGAATGTGGATTAGGCGCTCGGGCCTGGATGATTTTCATGGATGTGGATAGGCACTCGGGCCTGGATGAATTGAAAGTGAGGCACACATGCCAGAACGATTCATAAGCGGGTTGGCACTCGGGACGAATGAGGATGCGGCACTGGGGCCAGAACATGTTGTGAGACTGTGGCACTAGGGCCGGAATGTTTAGAATATGTGGCACTTGGGCCAGAAAGTGTTTGAGGATATGGCGCTTGGGCCTGAATGTGTTTAGGAAAATGGCACTTGAGCCGGAATGATTTGGGATTGTGGCACTTGGGCCAGAACGATTTCAGATTGAAGTAAGAAATATGGGCCAGAGGGACTTCTAGACTGGAACGGATGTGCGGGCCTGAATACCCTTAATCTGGAAGTGGAATAAACGGGCCGAAGGAAGCCACATGGACCGTGAATGTGCCACTGGGCCGAGAGAGAAACCTTGAAGCCTAAGATTCGTTTGATGATCTTGTTGGGCCTTGAGGCCAGAAACTAGAATGAATGGCTTGCGCAAACTATCTGGGATTCAAATGTTTTATGCTATGGGCCAAAATTTTGGATTCAGAGCAAAGTTCGTGGGCCAAAACTATGAATTGGTCTATGGGCCCAGATTAAGTGAGTTATGAGTGTGGTACTTGGAATATTCTAAGAATTTGGCACCTGTGCCAAAATGTGTTTGGGCTAGAAAGAGGGTGCATGGGCCGAAATGATTTCTAAACCATGTCCCAGATGTGAATTGGAATTTGGGGCCGAGTACTTCTGATTGGGCCTAAAAGATGATACTTATACCTAGGATTTTGGGCCAAAGCCCGAGTGGAAAGTCTTTCTAGACTAGAATAAACCCTGAAACGGAAAGGCCTGATGGATTTTCATGAACTGCTTTCGGTGGATTTGTTTTCATGGGCCTAGAACTAAATTGATAATTCAAATTGGGCCGAAAGAGAGAAATCACCTAGGTCTAAACTTTTGGGCCAGAGCCCAAACAAACAATTCATTTATTCAAACCAAACAGGGCCTTAGGGCCGCAACAATGAAGTCGTAAATTCCAGGTTGGGCTGAGTTGATATAGGAAGAGTTCCTATCAATTTCTAGGCTGGCAGTGGGCCGGTCATACAAGCAAACAAGGCCCACACAAGTTCAACATGTCCTTACTAGACGCTTCAACCAAATTGGGTATGGATCGATCCGGAGAGGTGCTTGGGGCATGGGCCCAGGTCACCACAAAGGAAAAGGGCTTGCACGCTATTCTCTTTGGGCTTCCCCACTTTTTTCACATCACCTGAAGGTGTGCGTCTACGGTCGGGTCTTTGACTGACCAAACAATGGGCTAGGTAAGGGTACTGCCAGGAAAATGCTTGGGGCTAAAGCCCAGGTATTAAGGGGGTGTGGTTAGACGACACCCTCCTCTTTTCCCCCATTTATTCACATCACCTAAAAGGTGTGAGTCCCTGACAGGGGACCCTCAAACGGGTCCCGGGGTGAAACTGGTTTGCGTGGACCCTCGCTCTCATATGATGCAAGGGTGCAAAAATTAAAGTGCGCACATAAATAAACAAGCAACATAGTAAAAGCCATAAACAAACGTTTTCAAGTTAAACCCTCTTTCTTAAAATTAAACAAGTTAAAATTAAAATTAAGAAGTTATCCCCAGCAGAGTCGCCAGTCTGTGAGCCTCGATTTTAAACCCTATCCTATGTGGATTAAGTTGATTAGGATCTAATCGGGTTTTAGGTCCACTTATAACCTAAGATTAATAACTATGTCATATAACAATAATAATTTAAACCTAAGCTAGCTCACTGGAACCTATTATGAGTCGCCACCTAATTTTAACCTAGATCAAATTAGGAAAGGAGAGTTCGGGTTCGGGGGCTTGATATTCGACTTTATTAGGGTTCAATTACTTTCATTACCCTTCCTAGGTCGTTTTTTCCTCTACTTGGTTTATTTACGGCTTACTACAAAGTCGTTTTTAACCTAAGTGCGCGCTTCTGTTTTTTTGTGTTTTTTTAGCATTTTTTGACCGAAAAGTAAAGTGAATTGGAAGCTACCTAAACTAGGGTTCGGAGGCAGAATTAGGTCAAATTTGCTTACGTCCGTAGCCACGGACCCCATGTCCGAGACCACGGACCCCAGTTAACCTAAACTATACAGAAAAGTCGAAAATAAAGAAAAAACAAAAATTTGCAGGGTCTGGGGCCTCGGACAGGCTGTCCGAGGGCCCGGACATTATCAGAAACCTAAATTTTGAATTTTTTTTAAATCCCGCCGCCGTCCGGGGTGTCCGTGGTCTCGGACAACGCGTCCGAGGTCCCGGACCATATGTCCGAGGTCACGGACCACCCACGGACAGGGGTTTTCAGAAGGTTCCCGAGGGTGTTTTGAGCTCAAATTTTATGGGTGTGTAGCCTGAAAGGTTTACAAGTCGTTAGTGATTGAAAGTTTTCGATTTGAATTCGAATTAAGCACGAAACTTAGTAAACAAGTTATTGGACAGAAGCTTGAATAAACAGCAATACAGAAGCTTACAAAGGTTAGTTTGAGCCCAAGTTCGAGGCAAGACAGATAATACCGTGGAGAATTAGGGAAGCTGAGTTTCTACCTGTTTTACCTTCGGATTCACAACGTTTCTTCACACCGGGATTCGTCGAGCGCTTCGTTGATGGCAGACCCGAAAGGATTCGAACCGGGCTTCTGGTGGTTGGTTGTTCTTGCTGTTCTTCACGTTTTGGTGGTGTTTTTGTGGGGTTTTGATGATTATTGGTGCTTTGGGAATTGGAAAACGTGTTTAGATGGTGATTTCGGGGATTTTCGGTATGATTTGGGTGGCCGGGTGTTGGAAAACGTGAGAGAGAGAGAGGAGACTGCCTCTTTGGACTCTCTAGGGTTCTTGAGCATATGAGGTTCTCCTTTTATCCAAAAACCTATCCCCTATATAGACTTTCTTAAAGATAAAGAGAATCTAGTAAAAGTAAGATTTTTGGTATTTTAATTAAAAGATTTCCCAAAGGAATTTTGCTGTGAAATTTTAACCACATGTCAAGGATGGATATTATGAATTTTCTGAGGTGGAAACCAATATTTTAAATGTTGGAATATTTTAAATCGAATTTCTTGTTAGAATCAGTCAGAAATTGCTAGAAAAATTATTGGTAACTCGAAAAATCAAAATTACAACGCCATTATGCTTAGAATGTCATCCTCTATCATGGGTTAAAATATCAAAGCATTTCAAGCTGATTTGGGCACCCTTTGGAGGAGAGAGAAAGCTCATAGGAGGCCTCAGAAGCCTTTAAAGATTACCAAAACGCCCCTGAAAATGACGAGAGCTGCTCCCATGCCATGGAACACGCCGATCGAGCCGGAATCCCTCACCACTTGATTAAAATGCCCCTCACAACACCAGCACCCGTAGGCCTTAACCCAGGGGGTCAAAATTTTGGGTATAACACATCCCAATGGACCAAGACACTACGGGTATCCCTCTTTCGAGAGACTCCGTTGTCTCGTCCTTATCCTGGTGTAGTCCCAGTCTCCCATCTTTTCGTAGAAGTTTACAATGCAAATGTCTGCCTGGATGTCTGGAATCGGTTCAGCTTCCAACTGCTGAGCGATTTCCACGATTTGTGTAATAACTGGATGGAACTCTTGGGTATTCCCGGTGGTGAGACTCCATCTTGCACCCTCATGTTTGGTAATTCTTGGCATACGGATTCCAATCCCTGCCCAAGCTCATCATCTTTAATTTCATCCTTGCTCCTCCTGGGTACTCCGGTGTGTAAAAACCTCCCGGTCCCATTCCTAGTTGATTGCATCTCCTGATGATGGCTATTTGTGCTTCGGGTGTCAGGTATCCCCTTAATAAAATCATACCTGGGCGGATAACCTGACATTGTTCGGTTGGAAAGTGTATGGTTTCGATGTCGGTGTGCTCCAGGCTAGATGTAGATGGTATAGGGGTAGCAGATGTTGAATCTTCCTAAAGTGGTAGTAGGTTATATCTTACTTAAGTTCTAATGTCATCTTATTCTTACTTAGCTCATTTATTCACCAAACATGCATGATAATGCGGTAAGCAGGTAGTTTTATTACTAAATGGTTATAGTGGTACCTGGCCTCGATGAGGGTTCAGGCTCATCATCCCGGTCCACCATGTGTAAAGTGGGTCCCGACTTCTGGGTCACCCGTGGGTTTTGTCCGCCGGCTGCTGCACCTTCCTCTGACCGTCAGATCCAGCTCCCTGATCGGTCTTGCCCTTGCCCCTGGTATCGAGCCTATAGGCTCTGCTAGCAGGGTTCCGGTAACACTCATATGCCCGGTGTCCATAAACTCCACAAAAGTTGCACTCCACCTTATTCCCTTTACAATCGAGCCCGGGGTGGTCCTTGTGACACCACCTACAAATGAAGCGTCGCTGGTAGCCACCACCGGCTCCCTTCTCAGTCTCAGATCCTGATGATTCATAATGTCAATTCTTATATCTCAAATGGTTACTAATTATTTCTAACTCATTCATTGTTAGTTTCCTTACCCTTTGGCGCCTTAGAGCGCAGGGGTGTAGCTGCAATAGCATACGTCAACTTCAATGGCTCTTCCGAAGCCTTCTCTTTTCCTCCTTCCCCTTTGGGTTCTGATTTTCTGGGCCTGAGGCTAGTACTTTTGTTTCTTGTACCCTCCTTGCCCCTGACTTTCTGAGCTCTTACCAGCACTCTTCGTTTTTGCATTCTCCTCGTCCCTCAGCTGGACGGTAATCTCAACCTTAGCAGCGGCATGATAGCACTCCTGCTTTTCCATAATATTAATCACACTTATTTCTCATAATCTAAATCTTATTCACCACTTACTCAAATCTCAATCATTCTTATTACCTGCAAGGTAGTGTAGCTCGTCGGCCCCATGCCGTAGCGGAGTCGATGGCTAAGCCCTCCATAGAAGCGGTCCACCAAGATCTGGTCAGAATACCCTAGACCTGGCAGAAGACGGAGCAAGGCAGTGAACTCTGAGTAATACTCGTCCACTGTCATCTTGTCCGACTGCTTAAGCGCATCCAACTGCAAGCGCTTCTTCGTCTGAACATGGGCGGGGTAGTACTTTGCTCGTAGCAAGGCGGTGTACTGCTCCCAGCCGAACTCTAGATTGGTCACATGCTCGGCCCTCACCAGCTTCCACCAATCGCCTGCCGCCCCCTTCAGATAGAAAGCAGCTAAGCGCACCTTGATCCCAGCAGGGACATCAAGGGTCTCGAAGGCGGTCTCCAGCTCGGAGATGTATGCCTCAAGCTTGGCGGGATCGGTCTCCCCCTAAAATGCGCGGGTCGAAGATCTGCTAGACTCTTACCCAGTTTGGTTCCCTAGGTTGTGGCGGTGGAGGTGGTGCACCCACACCAGGCTGATAGCCCATGTGCCCTAAAGCGGCAGCTACGATCTCTGCGATCGTCTGCCTCCAGGTATTCCTGAAGTATCCTCACCCGGCCGCGACCTCGGCCTCTTCTAGGGCGTCCTGCCATCTGAACAAGCATAACTTACATTAGATTCGTATTCACCACTGTTTGGTTAGTAAATTTATAACGTCCGTAGACGGTAAAGACAATCCACACTTATTAGTGGTCATCTGACTCTACTCACTCTAACTAACTTTCACACCCTTAACCCAACACTTATTCCTTAACTTATATCCTAACTCGGTGGTTACTCATGTCCGGTATTTCTTGATCAGAGCGTAACTACGCTCTGATACCACTTTTGTAACACCCCATCCAAAGCCTATCGTGGTTATCGCAAACTGAACACTTAATCGAATACGTCGCAGCGGAAATAATAACACCTGGACCTTGCCACGGTCTGATCGTTAGAATATACCGGCTTTAACGTTTACAATACTTATCCAAAATACTTATCCAACTCAAAACATCAACATTCACATACCACAACCAACCGAGTACTAGTATCTTAAACATAATCTCAAACTTACATCAGTTTAATATAAACAATCGGGTGCACAGGCGCAACCCGAACTCAAAATAAACATCCCACCCTAAGTCTAACCGCTCCTACTCTCGTAGTGCGTCCTCATGGGTCTCTTACCTGCAAGTGTAAAAATAGCCCCGAGGGGGGGTCAGCACGAATGCTGGTACACCCTCTCATGGCCCCCAAGCTAACGGGGCTACGACGACTAATTGTCGATAGCATGGAAATTGATTACATACACAAGCATAATATGAAGTGCAATAACAATAACCACAGATGAACATATATAGTTCACAAACAATGAACGTCTCAAGCGTTCCCTTATCAAGTGGGTTAGTAACCCCCTCCTTAGTCCTCATTTCCTTAATCTCATTTCCTTACCTTACCTTAATCTTAATCTTAATCTTAGTATACAAACCTTCCTGGAAGGGATTGGTTGTAGCTTAATTCGAACCTGGGATTTAGGTGATCCCACCGCACCATCTTAATGCCACCTACTCTGGACGGGAGTCCAGCGTAGCTGAGCCGGCAACCGGCCCTAGGCTACAAGTCCGAAGACAAGTCCTTAAGCGGAGGGCGGATCTGATTCAGATACCGTCCCCCCTTTTGCTTAGCATGCATGACCGGAGATCGGTCCCGGGTTTCCTCACTCAAGTTTCAGTTAGTAGACATCTTAAACACCATGTGCTAGCTAAGCCTTAACGGGCATTAACCAACAACCATCAAACTTAACTCTTTTCTTAACTCAGTAAGTACTAAACTTGGTTAGTAACCATCTCAAGTCTCGCGGGTTAGTGTAAAGATAACACAAACACAACGAGAATAAATATAACCGGTTGCATGCTTTATCTTGTTTTAGTCATAGCAATTAAACAGATAGCACACAAGCCGAGGGACACCTCGTTAGCAAGCAGGTCACAAGAAGGATTGTACCGTTCACCGTCGACGATCGTTTGGTTTATCTCCTTCCAAGTCCCAATTCACAAAGCCTAAAACATTGATTCAGTTTTCGGTTACTATTCAATCCAACTCAATAGAATTTATTAACCTTCCTAGACATCAACTTTTACCCTTTGTTTTCACTAAGCCTTATGGTTTTTAACTTGACTCCTAAGTGCATCATTTTCTCATTATCTATTACACTTACTCTCCCACTTAATGACCATTACACCACCAAACATGTCCTTAATAATCTTATAACAAGCGTACTTAATTATCCCCATCATTTCCTAACCTTAAACAAGGTTTTTGGTCCATACAGTGGCCTGTCCGAACTTGTGTCCGGACTTCCAAGTTCGGACACAAGTCGAGACTCAAAACTGAAAACAGACGCCTATCCGAACTTGTGTCCGGACTTCGGAAGTTCGGACATGGGTCGAGGAAAATTCAAAGTAGAAGCAGACACGTCCGAACTTGTGTCCGGACTTCCAAAGGTCGGACACAAGTCGAGACTCTGAAAATTTTCACGCAACAGGGCTTGTCCGAACTTCCATGTCCGGACGGATGTTCGGACAAGGCAAAACACTCATTTTCTAAGCCTTCAAACACTTAACCAATTTTCACCAAACTCCTCCTAAACCTCCATAATGTCTTCTAACTTCATTTGGTACATTTACACCCTCATACAACATCCCACAAAACTCATTTTCTATCTCCTTAAACACTACTCACTTCATACCAAAATTCCTACACTTATGATATTTTCTCCTTGGTTTTCTAGTGGTGTTTCATACCTATGACAGCCACTATGCCAATAATGTTCCTCACTACTACAACATCATCCCAAGCATATTTTCTTGCGCTTTCCAAGGTTTTCCTTAAATTCTAAACTCTAGTTTCTATCTAAATCATCTCAAAATTTCACACTTAATCACACCAAACTTACCAAGGTTTCCTAGCTTCCTTTATCAACATTTACCTAAGTCCTAAATACTCAAATACATTCTCTTGATTCCTAAATCCTTCATAGTAATGCCTAAGTCATTAAAACTCATTAAACACCTTAAACTCACCCCTTTTTCATCGAGACAACCTCTACAACTTCCTAGTACTTCCTTAGTCATGAAATCTCCTTAGAATATCCTAAACACTTAAGTTCTCCTTTAAATTTTGCCATGGGTTCTCTAGTATATAGTACCTCCTAACATATGGTTTTTCTCCATCAAACAACCAATACCCCCCAAATTCTCATCACAACACCTTAACACACAATCTACACTAAAACTTCACCACATCATCATATATTGCTTAAACTCAAAATGCTTGGCACTTAGGCCCTTAAATGACAATAATCTTAACCACTGAATTTCCACATATATTGCCTTCAACCTGCGAATACACTCAACAAGGGTCCCATTGAAATAAAATGCTTCTTGTAATTCATTTCCACATTGTTTTAACTATCTCTTCTTCTCATTGCTCTTTAGTCAAAAGTTCACAAGTATAGTCATTGTTTCTTCTAGGTTTTTATAACACCTTCCCAATATAAACTCTACACTAAACTCATCATATACCTAAATCCCATTCCCTTAAACAACAAGACATCTTAAGGTAAGTAATTTACCTTGTTCTTTTACAAGCTTAAAAAGCTTTCTTCCTTAGGTTTTTCTTTGTTCAATCTCGGTCACCAATGTGTATCTCCTTGCCAATGTTCTAACCAATATCCAATGACTCCAATGAGTACTAGATAACACATTAACCCTAAGGAACAAACCCTAGGTTAACAATATGCTTTAAGGTATAATGTGATTGTTTTACCTTGGTTTCTCAAGACAAATGGATATGAAGCAAGAAGGACCTCCTCTCTCCTTTGAAGAGTAGAAACAAGCTAGAACAAGGCATAAACATGGAGTCCCATGAGCACTAATTTTCAGACATGTGAAGAAAATGGTGGAAACCTAGATTTTCTTACACTTTCTTTACCTTAAGAGAATGGAGATGCCAATGGAGTCTCCAAACTTGAATTTCCTCCTCTAATGGTGGTTTGACTTGGCACCAAAATGAAGCTCTTGAAGTTTTGAAAAGATAGAAAGAAGGAGCTTGAGCTAACTAAGAAGAGTATGTATTTGTTTTGGATTTGGAGCTAAAATGAGTAAGATGTGACCAAGGAAGGATGGAGCTTTCATGGAGGTTGAGTTCTACGTGAATGGAGAAGGGAGAGAGCAGCTCAAACCGTGGAAAACAAGGAGAATGAAGAAGTGAGGAGAGAGAACTAATAAAGTGTGATATTTATGTAAAAGGTGAATAGTGATTTTACTTTATAACTCTCATTTGCTTTCTTATTTTCTTATGTAACACCCCATCCAACATTAACACACTTACAACAAACTGCAGCGGAAAAACAACCTCATCACATTACTTAACTCGTTGGTGTTACACGCCGTTAGCCACCCACGTGGCTAACAAGGCTAATACATACACATTGTACCGGTCTGATGGGCTAAATTCCCAAGCGTCTACACATTACTATCCCTTTCCATTAACACAACAACAACATACACCTCCCAACTATACCGAGTATTTATAAACAGATGCCGACAACAATTTCGGTCTTACTACACCTACTGTATGCATACACTTAATGATTACCTATGTACAACGACTACCCATCCTACTCTCGAACGGCTTCCAGCACTTCGTACCTGAAATAGGAAAAAGGAGAAAGGGTGGCCCCCAAGGGGCTCAGCACCTTTGCTGGTATGGTAATCCCGCAGCCCACATGCTACCGGGCCACGCGCAACTAATTGTCGTCTTAGCATGCGGTTGATTATATTTAAATCATGCATCTAACAGTGAACACACATCACATAACATTTTGCCTCAATGGGCTCAACAAACAGATAATATATCCTTACTTAATAAGTCACTCATGGTATTCAATATCCCTAGAGTGTTCCTCCTCTAATGGAGCTACTTCCTTAATAGACGACACTTACCCTTAAATCGGGTTATCCTTAAACGCCTCTTTCCTCAAACTGGGATTCATATCCATGATCCACATACTCCACATTTTACAACACATAACTTACACTACATAACATATACAACACTTTGCACGTTTCCACGTGCACAACATAATACCGCAACAGATATTGCATCACAACAAAATACATAACATAACGGGAATGGTCTCTTAGGAACCGACCCAAACATAATTAGTTCACTGGGAGAGCCTAGAGGATGCTGTCAAACTCATGCTAAGCTCGTTTACATAACTCGTTACCGTTCTGTTAGGCGAACGGATAACTTAACATAAAGATGGATCGGGTTTAGTGACCCGAACACAACATACATAATCCCCAACAGACGTGAGTCAAGAGCCTTGGTTAAGCTCAGGGGTGATCGAAGACCAATGAAGGAAGACAATCAACAGAGAGGAGCTGAAGAAACTGTATACAACAACTCCCAAACAACGCGCGACCGGAACAACCGGATTCCTCACCCCCCATAATATATAAATATTCACAGTTAAAGACTCCGCTGTGGAACCTATCACATCATCACACAATACAGTATTACAACTGAGTTAATCACGCAAAGGAGGGTCATACACTTACAGCAACATCACACAACTAACTCACGCATAGCCGTGGTTAGAACGTTCCTTAGGTCAGAAACGTTATTACCGGATACCGTTCTCTTACGTTTACCTAATAGTGGTTAACTAGCCCTTCAAGCGCATTTGAGGTTACCGGTATCGGTACGTAAACATACAACAACAATAACGACTGTAAACTCGTTTCATGATTTATCTTATAACGTGGCAGACACACAGAAAAAAAACACATTGGCATACAAGCCGGTGTAATCCGGTAGGACACAGGTTGCAAGAAAACCATACCTGTCACCGGAGTCCACTTTACCACGTCCACTTATGTTCCTCGAGCGATTCTCGAACAACTGTTAACATCACATGTGTTTTTATTAACATCGGGGTTTGCTTGATTATTAATGTCTAATGCTTAACTTTCCCCGTTAACTTAGTTACATAACTTTACATTTTAACTTGTTTTACTTTTACATTTTGATACAACTTTTCACCCACTTAATTGCCATTTAAAACTCACCTAACATGTCCTTAACAACCTTATAACATCATTACCTATTAATCCCCATCATTACATATCATTTCATAACCTTAAACCATGTTTTTGGTCCGACGGACTTGCCGACCGGACTTACCCAAGTCCGGTCGATTCCAGAACAGTTTTCCATCAAAATTTTCTACTCCGACCGACCTTGTAAGTCCGGTCCTATGTCCGGTCCATTCCAGAAACTAATTCCCACAGGGTAAACTGGGCCCGACCGAACTTGCAAGTCCGGTCGCAAGTCCGGTCTGCCCCAGATCTTTGTTTTCCTTTTTACATTCAACTCCAAACTTCACCCCATATATCCAAGTATACCCTAACCTCATTTGGGCACTTCAAACACACCTTTATCCATGTGCTAAACTCCTTAAATCACTCACCAAAACCATTTATCATTCACAACTTCTTACAAATTTCCTAGCACTTGGAATGTTTTCTCCTTAAGATTTCTAGGTGGTATTTCACCTATAATGACCACTATACCAAGGTGTTTCCTCTACACCTTAACATCATCTCTCAAACTTCTTTTCTTACTAACTAAATCTCCTTTTTCACATCTTACCTAATCATCACTTATTCCTTGGATATCAACACTACCTAAACCTTAAACAAACTTCTCCAAGACTTAAATACATTCTCAAAACACACATTGAATTCCTAGAACTTCCAAGATAACACCTAAATCCTTGCATCACTCTAAATCATCTTAATACATGTTTTCCTCCCAAGTAAAACATTTGTTCACCTTTTACACTTCCTAGTTCACCAAACTTACTTAAAACACTTAGCACTTCTTACACATTTTCCAAATTTGCCATAGCTTCTCTTGTATATACTCACATCCAAACACTTAGGTTTTACCTTATTTCATTCAAGAACACCTAAAATCCATCAAACACATTTTTATTCACAAACTTCACACATTTAGCACTACATCACAATATAGTGCATAACTTAAATTGCTTGGCACTTAGGCCCTTAAATAACATGGCTCTTAGGCCCTTAAATTGCATAAACCTTAAACACTGAATTTCCCACATAAATAATGCCTTTGACCTGCAAATACACCCAACAATACATATGCCCTTAATAAACTCCTTGAGAGCATTTCACTAGCTCATTTACCATTGGCTCCTTAGGCATTTCATTAAGCAATCAAGTTCATTTTCCTAAGGCATTTAAACTACATTGAGATAGCGTGTTTACCTCTTTTCCTCACAAACTTCTCTTGTTTCCTTGTAAAACCGGTGGGGTGTTTGGGTGTTTGTCAACTTCTAAACAATGTACAATAATAGAATGAGTATTCAAGCATTATGCTTCATCTCATTGTAAACCCTAGTTACACATATTGTTTTAACACATTAAGGTAATTGTTTTACCTTGGAATTGGAAGAGAACTTGAATAAGTATCAAGAGAGGACTCCTCCTAGCCCTTGGAAGATTCAAATGAAGCTAAAACAAGCAAGGTAAAGACACCATGGTGAGGTGAATTTTCGGCCATGTACTAAAAGGAGAGGAAACTTGATTTTTCTTTGAGATTCCTTACCTAGAAGCAAAGGAGATCAATAATATGTGGAAAGACAAGCTCAAGCTCCATCAATGGTGGAACTCCATGGCACCGAAATGGTGATCTTGAAATTTTGAGAAGATAGGAATGAAGAGCTTGATGAGAGGAAGAGAATGGTGGTGTTTGTTTTTGATTTGGTTAAGTGAGCTAGGTTTTACAAGGGTTCAAAGGTGGACTTCCATGGTGGTGGTGCTGTATGAACGTGAGAACAGAGAGAAGAGAGGTAGAAGAGAGCTTGGATACGTGGGAAAAGAAAGAAGGAAATGAGAGAATGGGATAAGTTTTGCTTTTGGAAGATATTTGTACTTAAAAAGCAAATAGTACTTAAGTTAGTCATTCTTTATTTCCTTAGCATGTTAACAAGGGTGGTGAGTCACCACACCTTAAAACCGGCCCCCAATAGTACCTAGGGGTATTTTAGACTTTATTAATCAATTGTCTCACTTATAATAACATATGTTACAAAATAGCTTATAAAAATCACTATTCACAAAAACAAGGCACATTGTTGTGAAATTTTTGATTTCCCATTGATATAGACTTCCAAATGTGATACTATATATTACACATGTTATTAAAGAGTAATGATGGACATTTAGCCATTCAAAACTCATTTACAAGACAATTTTTCAAAAACGTGCTTTAAGACTCCTTAAAGCACATTTTGTGTTTTAACTTGTTTTCAAGCTTGGTTTTCTTTGGTAATTGATTTAATATGTTCATTAACATATTTCTAAGGTATAGGTATGACCATTAGGTCTTATACACATTTATCCCAAGCTTAGAGCACATTTTTGCTCATATTGACTTTAAGGTATTTTCTTGTGTTTTATTTGGTTTAACTGTCCACCAAAGTTTCCTAAGGACTTATTTAGCCCTATCAAATCATAATTAAATGTTATCAAGTCTTGGTAGGCTCTTTGGGTCCTAACCAAGTTCACTCATAGCTTAGAGCATGTTTTTGCTCAAACTGTGTCTTAATGCTTTATTGCATTTACTATGGTCTAAATTGTTCACTGATGTTACTAAGGCACTTTTTAGCCTTTACATACCATAGTTTGATATTTAAACCACATATCAAGGTTTGGGGTATTTCAATCTACCACCCTTAAAAGAACTTCGTCCTCGAAGTTCACACTTTCCACACATCATTAGATTTGAACACAGGAATCACTTGGAAATAAACTTCCATAACCAAACACACTTTACATCACAACCTCGGACTTAATGGTCCGGGCAACACATTCACATCCACACATAACATAACATATCCTCATGATAACCTCGGACTATTTGGTCCGGGTATCTTAACAACACTTACACATACATAACAACCCCTTGGACTCACTGGCTTCGGGTAACATCACAACATTTGGACACATAGGTCCCCATAACATAACAGTCTTCAGACACTTAGGTCTATGTAACACAACACATTTAGACTCATAGGTCTCAATAGCATACACTTTTAGGAGATCAAAGTCAAAATAACATTTATTACACATACCACACAACATGTCATAGCATGTATAACAATCAAAAATATCTTTTACATACACACTGTGATCCCGCAGAACCCGGTCGCGATGGACACCTTCCGTCCCCGTGCCTTTGGGAGATTAAAACAATCACTTAAGTTTAAAATTTCCTTGTGAGGTTAAGTAAGAAGACTTTAATTATGTAAAATATACATCAACGTTTTATAAATACCAGTTTAAAATCCTTTTGAAAACACACACAACTCCAAGTCCAACTTAAGCTCTTTGCTTCTTTCCTTAGCGTGGTTATTTGTGACCACTTATAGGGAGCTTCAAGAATCATCCAACCCTGATGTGATCAGCATCAGTGTAGAACTATCCTTCCACTCCAATTTGTGTTCGGCTTCCCTTGATCACATGCAAATCAAGTTCCACCTCCCACTTCATTTTCAAGCATCAATTAAATCACTCATTTCCAATTTTCTATCTTTTAAATCATTCTAATCATGATCATAACATCTCCAAAGGATAGAACTCCGTCTATCAGTTACCTCCATTCACTTTAATCATGTTGCCTAGGGAATCTTATTCTCACTAGGTTCTATGTCGGTTCATACCCTTTCATGCATCACTATATAGTATATATATATACACATATATTTATCAAAATACAACACCTGGTTTTACATTTATACACTGTCGGGGCTTTTGTTCCCCCGGGAGTTTCTCTACTCCCCACACTTGTATTATCACACACAACTGTTAACAAATACACACACTTATCACAATGGTATTCGCATCTTCTGTGCGCAATTACCACAATTAAACCATGAATGAATGTGTATGTTTACGTATAACACACACACCAATCATCAAAACAATAATATAATTTGTGATATGCACAATATAAGTCACATACACTACATACACTTGTACGGTAATATACACTAAGTGGTTTTGCGCTCTACCCCCCTTAAAAGGATTACGCCCACGTAATCAATCACTAACATTGGCTTATAATGTTCTGCCGTCGTGAAGTGTTTTAAACTTCCACGCGGTCTATTACACAATGGATTCTGATTAGAGGATCTTAACCATATTGGCGGTTTAGTTCCTAAACCAAGAATTCTCATTGGAGTTTGTTTAAACTCTTAGTTAGTTTCGATTCTGGCCTGTTAGGCTTTAGGCGTTAATAATATCTATTCACTCGTGTTCACCATGTACATTCAACACTTGAATCACTGGCTCACTAGTTTCTGCTGCGAAACTCTAATAACTGTAGAGCTTAATTGCCCTTGTTAGTCTTACTGTATTGTACATCCCCAATTGTCACCTTCATCTTGGTAACAATGGTTTCTCAACCGACACGTGGTATCTCTTACCGTTGGCGAATTCGGTGAGTTATACACTCCCTATCCACTTCCATAACAATTTACTGTGTATACCACTATGTATTTCACAATGATTGACTTGTTCCTTTCCGACTTACTGTCGGTTGAGATTGAGCTACTACCTAGTGTGTAGTGCTCTCTCAGCTATTTCCATATTTGGGGTATATCCATACCGATATTTGACAGTTAGTGCTACTGTAATCACTTACTGTTAATCATGTCTCCACATTTGGTTTTTACAAGTACTCTTTTATTGGTGTGGTCTTGCATTCCTATGCATCGGCCATTATAACATTATTCCTCCACAATTAACATGTTTCCAATTCCTAGCTATCCCACTCGATCATTACTGCGCAAGTGCAATACCAAAACACTCAGTCATACAGAGTGCAGAGGCGTAAACTCTCGACAGTAAATCCCTTATGTGATTCGCCATGGAATTCACACTGTGTTTCACTGCAATTCTGATCTCGTAATACTGGCTACTGGCTTACTGCCGAGTCTGTTTAACATCAATTATCTTGCATCTCCACTGAGTTTAACTCATAACTGATCTTATCTGTTACGTTTTCGTTTGTTTAACAACACTTTACAACAGTCGCTTGTTGCGCACCGTGCTCTTACTCCCTGTATAACATCAGCTTATATCGTGTTTACCGTCACATTAACTTCCAGACATATACTTACATTATTCACATTATGGTTCATCCCTCCTTTGGATGACTACTAATGCTCCTTGAGCATCGATCATTCGAGTCACAAGCCGACATTATTCAGCTCGGTGTTTCACTTTATACACACATGCTATTAAGCTAACTGCTCTTTTTCAGTAATAACGTCGTCCATCCTTAACATATTTCTTGAACTTGATCCACATAACTACCGCTCCTGCGGTTTCAGAATATCGAGAGGTGTCCCCACTCTTAATGCAGTGGTTTGTTTACCACTCTATTCACTTATATAACATAAACTTCTGCAACCAATCGAATTTATATAACATATCTTGTTTATGGCTTATAAGCCTTATTTGCCTTGAGCTGGACTCATTGTAGGCTGTCCACACACATGTGTTTCTCTGTAAAATGTTACATGGTTAGAGGTTGTATTGGGCTCCATGACAAGGTCGTTGCATTCCGTTTCCTTTCATGGGATGCCCTTTAGGATTGTCAGTCCGTCTCCTGACAACTTAAGTCTAAACTGGGTGTTAGTTTCAACCCTTGTGTTTCTGTCATGCCATTTCGTGCAACACTTGTTGATGCGAACACCCTTCAAGGATTGCTCTGGGTGTTGCTAAGTTATGCTTTTACATTTAGTTCACACTTATTGATATATTGAGTTAGCCACGCCGTTTGCGTTCTTAAATGGCTTATTATCTCCTTCTGTGAAGATCAACATTTCCTGATAGTGTAGGTACTCATTCTGGGAACTTTCATCCCGTTCATTGCACATTAATGTGTCCACATTAGGCATTTGCTTGCCATGTACAGGCTGGGTCACCGTTCCAGCTAACATGTTTATCCCTAAGGATCCTTAAGACATATGTGATGTCTTTACATAACAGTTTGTGCCCTTCGCACTTCCTAACTCTTAAACATTTCCTTGAGAGGAATTCACTAATCCTTTTAGTCTCGTTAACTTAACTGAGTCCTTAGCTTCAACTATTCCTTGTAATCCTTAGCTCTTGTTTGATTTATACTGCTGACCGTAGACGGAGTCGACTACTTCCCGTGTTTCGGACTCCACTCGTATACATATGTGGGGTACCATACTGATACATTACTACTTACCCAACTAACCCATAAGTAGGTCTGTCAGGCCTACAAGCTCCTATCGGAGTGCGGTCGTCCCACAATTCAGTTGGTACACTCGTAGTGTCCGTCACACGCCTAGGTGAAGTATTCTGTTGTCAACTCCCTTATATTGTCCCGTCACAATATTCATTCCTTGCTTCCCGAACTTAATCGAGGGAAAGTTTACCCGTTGTGTATCCTTGTCAACTGTCCTTGGTTTTTACTGGTTTGGTTAAAAGAAGGTTGGAAAGCAGTGTTGGTTTGAAAAAAAATTTGGTTTTGAAAAGAAAAAGGGTTAGATAAATCTGGGTTTGAAAGAAAATTTTCATGGTTCCACAACATCTTCTTACCTTAACCAAGTCTAGCTTCTTGCTGACTGGTGTACTTTCAATTACAAAGGTCAGGCTGTTAAGCCCTTCCATGGTTATAATGTTCACACTTAACTTCGTGGTACTTTACTAAGTACTTGTAGTGGTTATAAATTTCCCGAACAGCCCTGTTATAGCAGCACTTGCTATGGCAAGTGCGCCATGCTAACTGGCTATCGGTTTAAACACATACCAGTTGTGGTATTGTTTTTACCCATATTGTCATCAGTGGCCTTGTTGGCCCTTACTGATCTCACTGCCTTGATAATAACCCTCTGGGTAACTCCTCACTGTATTTGATAAGTGTCCAAATGAGCATGATTTATAGGTGTATTTCGATATAATATTAACACTTTTCTTGCTCATTTCTCCACTTCGGTTAGTTTTCCTCTAGTTTATGTTTTATTATTATCTCACTAATTTATTGGTTTAACATGAGGAAAACCAAGCTGGGACTAAAGTAGATAAAGAGACGAACACATAGACGCAAACGGCTCGGAAAACGGAGCCCAAACGAAGAATCTAGAGCCGGTCGAAGTTGGAAGGAATAAGTCACACTGCGACGTCGCGATAACTGGCGGACTAGAGTGTCGCAACCGCCTCGCGGACAACAGAAAGGCTACCGCCTCATTTTGGGCGGTCACCACACATGTAACCGCGAGGAGGACATGACTCAGGCTACCGCCTGATAACTGGCGGACGGCACAGAGGAGACCGCCTCCTTATCAGGCGGACGAGACACAGGCTACCGCCTGGTTCATTGGCGGACAGGAGAGGAGGATACCGCCTCCTTTGGAGGCGGTTGTGCCTCGCGACCAGTTTCTTCTTCGCCCTTCTTCGTCTGCAACTCGCGCCGACTGTCTGCAACTCGTCCAACTTGCAGCGCCTACCTTAATTCACGCCTCTGCACACGCTCTGTCCCCTTCAATCAGTGAGCAATCAATGAGCTCAATCTTCCACCGCCTCAATCATTTGCTCGCTCACGCGTCTGTCTATCTTTCTGCTTTCTTCTTCCTTTTTCTATATAAACCCACGAGCTTCACCCAATAAATCACTCACGAACTCATCAATCCATCCACGACCACTTCACCACACCTCACACCATCTCATTCTCTTCTCCCACCTTCTCCATTTTATTTATTTTACATTCCACAAAATCCACCTCTAGCCTACGTATACAAAATAGCAGAGCGAGACGGAGTGATTACGGATGATTTCTATCATTCTTGTTTTGTTATTCTATTTAATATGTTAGGCTAGTTTACATACGCTCTGGGAATGGTTATTATATGTTCGTATTAATTATGCTATGTTTTTACTGGTTTAATTTATATACAGTTGTTACGCTTAAAGGTTATCACACACCTTTTTAATAATTGTCATGAGTTTATTAAATTGCTTTCCTAAGTCTATTTTGATCAGACCAGGTGATAAATAGACAGGTAATTAAGGCGTAAAACTGGAGGAAACTTGTTATGATTTAATAAGTTAGTATTCAGTTGCAAATGTAATTCCTCAATACTCCTCTGCCGTTCGCAGGCTTTTGCTTGAACCTTGATTAGAACCTTGCATTACAGGTGAACGAGTTCTTATGAGGCTATGACTTAGTCCTTAAGATAATTACAGGAACCTTGCCAAATTATTAAACCAGTAGAGATAGAATTATGCAGATTATAATAACCTGCCCAGAGTTCCACTTTATTTATCTGTTAACTTAGTTTATTTTATCTTTTCTTTTTATTTATTTTACAAGTCAATTAATCCCCCCTCTTGTGACACGCTTAGGTACTATTATATGTATATTAGTCCCACGGTTCGACATCCGGTTGCTTACATTTTCACTATACTACTGCGACCGGGATTTGTTTGCAGCCTGACGTTTATTTTGAGTTTAATTCTTTTCTTTTAATTTCACACCAGTTTAACCACTCACAATATAACGTCTGCAGTATTCATATGGTAATTATCAACTGGGGTTGTCTCCCACTCTTGGAGTCCCCTTTTACTTAGTATCGTATCCTCTTTATAGCCCGTTCCACGTATTTGTCGTGGTTACTGAGACTTTTGGGCACCATGTTGTTGTAGTTCCTTTGTCGGTTGGTATACCGTTGTGGTTTTATTTGTCAACTGTGGTTCCGTAGACACTTGTCTCGGGTTCATTAATCCACTTCTTGCCTATTGCACGGTTGGTGCATTGCAAGTTGGTTATTCTCGACTGCTCTGCATGTCGACCCAGGTTGCCGGAAATTCTATTCTCTTATGCACAAATTCTTCATCCTTCGCTATTCATACGGTTAACACTGTTCAGATAGGAAACCGTCTCCGGGATTCCCAGTTTTCGGGATCTACCGTATGACAGGTTCTCCGTACCTTTAAAGGTACTTAATAACAGCCAGATCGGGTTTTCCCGAGTAAGAGAGGACTTTCCTCTCTCTCTGGCATTCTTTCCCAGGTTATAAAATAGGGATTGTGGAGGGTGGGACGGTTGGGAATGGATACTGTAGGTTTCAGTATTCACTGGTATCCTAACTAGGCGTATCCTCTCACGCTATTCACTCAACCATTATCCCAAAGTACTTAAAATCCTTAACTCGGTACTTCCTAGCTCGGTTAATTCAGTCATCAGAGCGATACTTCGATCTCTGATACCACTTTTTTGTAACACCCCATCCAACATTAACACACTTACAACAAAACTGCAGCGGAAAAACAACCTCATCAACATTACTTAACTCGTTGGTGTTACACGCCGTTAGCCACCCACGTGGCTAACAAGGCTAATTCATACACATTGTACCGGTCTGATGGGCTAAATTCCCAAGCGTCTACACATTACTATCCCTTTCCATTACACAACAACAACATACACCTCCCAACTATACCGAGTATTTATAACTGATGCCGACAACAATTTTGGTCTTACTACACCTACTGTATGCATACACTTAAATGATACCCATGTACAACGACTACCCATCCTACTCTCGAACGGCTTCCACACTTCGTACCTGAAATAGGAAAAAAGAGAAAGGTGGCCCCCAAGGGGCTCAGCACCTTTGCTGGTATGGTAATCCCGCAGCCCACATGCTACCGGGCCACGCACAACTATTGTCGTCTTAGCATGCGGTTGATTATATTTAAATCATGCATGTAACAGTGAAACACATCACATAACATTTTGCCTCAATGGGCTCAACAAACAGATAATATATCCTTACTTAATAAGTCACTCATGGTATTAATATCCCTAGAGTTTCCTCCTCTAATGGAGCTACTTCCTTAATAGACGACACTTACCCTAAATCGGGTTATCCTTAAACGCCTCTTTCCTCAAACTGGGATTCATATCCATGATCCACATACTCCACATTTTACAAACTAACTTACACTACATAACACATAACAACACTTGCACGTTTCCACGTGCACAACATAATACCGCAACAGATATTGCATCACAACAAAAATACATAAAATAACGGGAATGGTTCTCTTAGAACCGACCCGACCCAAACATAATTAGTTCACTGGGAGAGCCTAGAGGATGCTGTCAAACTCATGCTAAGCTCGTTTACATAACTCGTTACCGTTCTGTTAGGCGAACGGATAACTTAACATAAAGATGGATCGGGTTTAGTGACCCGAACACAACATACATAATCCCCAACAGACGTGAGTCAAGAGCCTTGGTTAAGCTCAGGGGTGATCGAAGACCAATGAAGGAAGACAATCAACAGAGAGGAAGCTGAGAGAAACTGTATACAACAACTCCCAAACAACGCGCGACTGGAACAACCGGATTCCTCACCCCCCATAATATATAAATATTCACAGTTAAAGACTCCGCTGTGGAACCTATCACATCATCACACAATACAGTATTACAACTGAGTTAATCACGCAAAGGAGGGTCATACACTTACAGCAACATCACACAACTAACTCACGCATAGCCGTGGTTAGAACGTTCCTTAGGTCAGAAACGTTATTACCGGATACGTTCTCTTACATTTACCTAATAGTGGTTAACTAGCCCTTCAAGCGCATTTGAGGTACCGGTATCGGTACCTAAACATACAACAACAATAACGACTGTAAACTCGTTTCATGATTTATCTTATAACGTGGCAGACACACAGAAAAAAAAACACATTGGCATACAAGCCGGTGTAATCCGGTAGGACACAGGTTGCAAGAAAACCATACCTGTCACCGGAGTCCACTTTACCACGTCCACTTATGTTCCTCGAGCGATTCTCGAACAACTGTTAACATCACATGTGTTTTTATTAACATCGGGGTTTGCTTGATTATTTAATGTCTAATGCTTAACTTTCCCCGTTAACTTAGTTACATAACTTTACATTTTAACTTGTTTTACTTTTACATTTTGATACAACTTTTCACCCACTTAATTGCCATTTAAAACTCACCTAACATGTCCTTAACAACCTTATAACATCATTACCTATTAATCCCCATCATTACATATCATTTCATAACCTTAAACCATGTTTTGGTCCGACCGACTTGCCGACCGGACTTACCCAAGTCCGGTCGATTCCAGAACACTTTTCCGTCAAAATTTTCTACTCCGACCGACCTTGTAAGTCCGGTCCTATGTCCGGTCCATTCCAGAAACTAATTCCCATAGGGTAAACTGGGCCCGACCGAACTTGCAAGTCCGGTCGCAAGTCGGTCTGCCCCAGATCTTTGATTTCCTTTTTACATTCAACTCCAAACTTCACCCCATATATCCTAGTATACCCTAACCTCATTTGGGCACTTCAAACACACCTTTATCCATGTGCTAAACTCCTTAAATCACTCACCAAACCATTTTATCATTCACAACTACTTACAAATTTCCTAGCACTTGGAATGTTTTCCCTTAAGATTTCTAGGTGGTATTTCACCTATAATGACCACTATACCAAGGTGTTTCCTCTACACCTTAACATCATCTCTCAAACTTCTTTTCTTACTAACTAAATCTCCTTTTTCACATCTTACCTAATCATCACTTATTCCTTGGATATCAACACTACCTAAACCTTAAACAAACTTCTCCAAGACTTAAATACAATCTCAAAACACACATTGAATTCCTAGAACTTCCAAGATAACACCTAAATCCTTGCATCACTCTAAATCACCTTAATACATGTTTTCCTCCCAAGTAAAACATTTGTTCACCTTTTACACTTCCTAGTTCACCAAAACTTACCTTAAAACACTTAGCACTTCTTACACATTTTCCAAATTTTGCCATAGCTTCTCTTGTATATACTCACATCCAAACACTTAGGTTTTTACCTTATTTCATTCAAGAACACCTAAAATCCATCAAACACATTTTTATTCACAAACTTCACACATTTAGCACTACATCACATATAGTGCATAACTTAAATTGCTTGGCACTTAGGCCCTTAAATAACATGGCTCTTAGGCCCTTAAATTGCATAAACCTTAAACACTGAATTTCCCACATAAATAATGCCTTTGACCTGCAAATACACCCAACAATACATATGCCCTTAATAAACTCCTTGTGAGCATTTCACTAGCTCATTTACCATTGGCTCCTTAGGCATTTCATTAAGCAATCAAGTTCATTTTCCTAAGGCATTTAAACTACATTGAGATAGCTTGTTTACCTCTTTTCCTCACAAATTCTTTCTTGTTCCTTGTAAAACCGGTGGGGTGTTTGGTTGTTTGTCAACTTCTAAACAATGTATACAAATAATAGAATGAGTATTCAAGCATTATGCTTCATCTCATTGTAAACCCTAGTTACACATATTGTTTTAACACATTAAGGTAATTGTTTTACCTTGGAATTGGAAGAGAACTTGAATAAGTATCAAGAGAGGACTCCTCCTAGCCCTTGGAAGATTCAAATGAAGCTAAAACAAGCAAGGTAAAGACACCATGGTGAGGTGAATTTTCGGCCATGTACTAAAAGGAGAGGAAACTTGATTTTTCTTTGAGATTCCTTACCTAGAAGCAAAGGAGATCAATAATATGTGGAAAGACAAGCTCAAGCTCCATCAATGGTGAACTCCATGGCACCGAAATGGTGATCTTGAAATTTTGAGAAGATAGGAATGAAGAGCTTGATGAGAGGAAGAGAATGGTGGTGTTTGTTTTTGATTTGGTTAAGTGAGCTAGGTTTTACAAGGGTTCAAAGGTGGACTTCCATGGTGGTGGTGCTGTATGAACGTGAGAACAGAGAGAAGAGAGGTAGAAGAGAGGTAGAAGAGAGCTTGGATACGTGGAAATGAAGAAGGAAATGAGAGAATGAGATAAGTTTTGCTTTTTGAAGATATTTGTACTTAAAAAGCAAATAGTACTTAAGTTAGTCATTCTTTATTTCCTTAGCATGTTAACAAGGGTGGTGAGTCACCACACCTTAAAAACGGCCCCCAATAGTACCTAGGGGTATTTAAGACTTTATTAATCAATTGTCTCACTTATAATAACATATGTTACAAAATAGTTATTAAAAATCACTATTCACAAAAACAGGCACATTGTTGTGAAATTTTTTATTCCCTTGATATAGACTTCAAAGTGATACTATATAGTACAAGTTATTAAAGAGTATGATGGACATTTAGTGTAACACCCCACTCGATAAACCCGTAATAATCACTCTCGAATAATCACTCACGTAGCGTAATTAGAGACGTCTCACAGCGGAAGTTAAACTACATTAATCCTCACTTGGGTGTCACATGCCATTACTCGCCCATGCGAGTAAAGAAGCATAACCGTAATCTAACAATGAACAACAACTAACCGCAGTGATGAACGAGATATTTATTACATTATCCTATATACAAACCAACACCTATGACAAGTGAGCATTTAAAGAGTTCCCAGAATTTCAACGTGCTAACCGATTTAATATTAAACATGCGATAATAAAAGTCGAGTAGGTAGTCTACCCATATTCCCGCACTCCGGCTTCACGTCCCGATCCACAACCTGAAATGGGTTGGCCCCAAAAGGGGCTCAGCAAACTATATGCTGGTATGCTAAAGTGTAATCCTAGACCCTTTAGGTCACTTAGGTCAATTAGCCGTCTGAACATGAGGTTGATTACATGCTGGTTCATTTTGCAGTTTATATACAACAGTAAATAACATGCATAAGCATACCGTAATCCATCAAAGTGACAATCCATACATTACATACAATCCACGACATACCAGATACCATGTTCTATAAACAGTCATACAATATACAGTAAACATTCATACAAACGCGTAGTTACTTCCATCGAGATGTTAGTAGTTTTTCCTTTAAATTATGTTAATCACCATTTAGTCTTACTCTCAATACCATTGGGCGTCATGTTAGGACAACCCGGAAATAACCTTACTGGACAGTAGTCCTCCCGTACACACGAAGTGCTCATTGCCAAGGATCACTCGATCCCGGGGCTTCCACTTGCCTAATAAAGGCGTCCATGAATGGCCGAAGCCGTGTGCCAAAGTCGGCACCCTGGTCCAACAGTCTATCTAGGCCCGTCGGAATATAGAGGGAGTCGGTCCGATACGGACGTTATACTCCGGTGATCACCAATGCGCAACCAACTAGTCGAAACTAATTGGATTCCCATACCACTTACCATAACCAACACTCTCCAATGTATGATTAATCCTTAATCAACTACCCTAAGTAAATACTTAGGTCTTGAAGAAATCTTTACCATTATTACCTTTGAAGTCTTATGTACTTCCCTAGACATAGTCTAGGTTAAAGTCATGTTCGAGTATCAAGATCTAGAGACTGGGGATCCCGAGTCTCATTCCTAAGTGTTTTACTTAGGTTAGTTAGGGATAAAGTTCCCGAATATTAGTATTCCAACCGCATAAACAATCATAATAATATTGTCCGAAGACATCGCGCACAATAATAAACGCTTACCAACCTTATAAATAATCCAAACAACCATGCATAGCAAAACATATCGCTCTTGTCACATAGTCAATCAATACCCGAACCGAGGCTTCCCTCAGAGGTTCAGACCACACAATGAACATACCGTACACCGTCGAGCGCTCGCATGACAAACCCGCGTAATCTCTAGCGCTCCAAGACTCGTGTCTACCAACTCGTACCTCTGGTACATATGTTGTTCTAATATTAGTATATACAATTCGAACTCACTTAATCATCCTAGATCCAACCCTTACTTCCATCCCGTAGCTAACCCTTAGTTGATCTCTTGATCAACTTGATATTTGTTAATCTTAGGGATTTAGATTCCAACTACTCGTTATATCCTACGGGTATGTAATAATTGCTACGGTAATAATATTTATTACATGGAAGTTACATTCTCGCATTGTTCATGTAATTGTCGAGATGCATGCATGCGGAAATAACGTTTACGTGCGCGTATGCATGTTGCCTAACCATTTCATTATACGAGATAATTTACGTAGTTATATTTACGAACATGTGCTGACATTTATATATACACCTCGAGTACGTATATATTATAATTGTTGTTATACTTTGTTGCTTACACACTTTTCACGCGCATATAAAAATGCTATATACTTGTATGTGTGTATAACGCAGTCGTCGTTATATTAACGTTCTACATGTAATTGTATAACCCTTTATGTGATTTGTTAAACGCATTGTAAATTCCTATCATATGAATTTTAGGGTTCCTCTTACGACAAAGTTTCCAACCTACAAATTTACTTCCACAAATTTTCTAACTTACCCCATCATGTTATGTAATGTTTATAATGCATAATTATTCCTTAATAACTTCCTTATATATTTATCCTCTTATACTTCCACATTATGTCGAATTATACTATCCCAACCTCATTATATAAATTTGTCCACATATTAACCGTTCCCCCAAATCAGCCCCTATATAAACACTATATTTAATAACATTATTAATTTATAATCTAAGGTTTTCAAACATTATCATATATATATATATATATATATATATATGTGTGTTATGTATATGATTCCGAACAGCCCCTACTGTTTTCGGAAATCCCTATACCATTCCCACATGTTTTGATTATTTACAAAAACTATCCCATATATTATACTCATTACATTATTAACCTTATTAACTTATAACCTAAGGTATTTAAACCTTATAATATACATGTGCACATATAAATATATATATTATTGAACAGTCCCGACATGCTACCCAAATTTATTTATCCACCCATATATTTCTTTTAATTACACTATAACCCCCTTTTATTTTATAAACTCTCATTTAATTACTAACTTTATAATATACACTTCAATTATTTTAAATACCAAACTAACTCAATATTCTTCTCAATTCCCAACTGTTCGGTTTTAATACATGTTAACCCTTAACTTTCATTATTTATACTTTGGCCCACCTTTACTTTATAAACTTACAATTTAATATCAAAACTTTATATTATACACCTTGATTTATTTAATTCCAACAACCAACAAATACTTTCCCAAATTTCCGAATAATCCCCAAGGGTTGCTCTAATTCCCAATTCCACCCAGATTTTCGATTATTTATAAAGTAGCCCCATAGGTTTTATAAAGTTTACATTTTAATACTTAAACTATATGTTATACTCCTTAATTAAATAAATCACATTACCAACTCATAATTTACCCAAATTCACATACAGACCCTTAAGGTCGTTTAAATTTCATTTCAGCCCCTAATCTTTCGGAAATTACATCATATACCCATAGATTTTTAAATTGCTACCCCTTAGCACTTAAACCATATATTATAATCCTCAATCAATTAATTCATCAAAACTAACCCAAAAATTCTTTTAATTTCCAAACAGACCCCTAGGGTCTTAATATTTATTTTCAACACCTATATTTCTCGATAATTACATAAACACCCTATTTCTTTTTATAAATGTTATCTTTGACTTAATATTTCTTTAAATACCAAAATTAATTATTTTATCATTTTAATTTGGTCAAACCTCACTTGTGGTAAAGGTTGACCACCTAAATTATTCCTTTGACCAGATTTGTTTTTATTCACGAAAATACCCTAATCAATACTCTATTTTTATATTTAACCCCTACTCTTATAAAATTCATATTTTATATTTATAAACTTCCTAAGATCATCCCTCTCGGTTTTATTTATATTTAATGCTCTATATTTCTTTTTAATTATGTTTTGACCACATATATAATTATTTATTTACTTAGACATTTTATAAGGTTTTAAAATTATTTAAGCCATGTCATAAGCTTATAAACATACCAATATTTTGCTAGTGTATGCCTAAGTAGCTATATTTACTAGAGTCATAGTTTTACACCAGAAACTTGTTTAACCTTTTAAATCAATCCAAGAATTTATTAATAGTTATTTAAAGCTTAAAATACCCATAATAATATAGCCTAATTACATGGCCTTAAAATAGCATAATAATAATTTTAAAATGGCATTCAAATGTCTCTAAAATTTCCTCTTAATCTCGGTTTTTATACAGAATATTCTCTAGATTTCTCAAGTTATTTTCCTATCATTTTCACACATATTTTGATTTAAATAGATCATCTACGCCAAGGTTTATTGTTCCTAACCCATATATCTACTCATTATACATTGCCAACCTCAAATAATACATAAATACACTTAACAATTTCGGTTCCCACTATATACTCAAACTGACGGCGTTTAAGGTATTTAAATGAGTAGAAATCATCATTACCTTAATTAATCACCAAGAAGATCCCACTAATCTCTCACCAGCCATAACTCTCCTCCTCGGCTGTAGCACATATATATATAAGTTAATTATTATTTTTTGTTCACCAACCTTCCTTAAACCTACAGTATTTCACGTAGATATTAATCATGTATTCACCTCATTAAAATCTTGGTTTCTCCCCCTTGTAGTTCTCCCACTGCTCACGGTATACTTGCTGTTTTGCAGAGGCTTAGATGCTCACGGACAGCTTGGTTTTGAAGGGCTTCCTTTGGCAGAGATTCATCAGCTAAACACAAGGAAATAGCTCAGTTCTTCTCCCTTTTTTTTGAGCAGGAAATCAGAGGAAAAACAGGGACTAAACTGCCTTAGGTAGTTTCAGTTTTACCTCCACTTCACACCCCTTCTTTAGTGTGTTTTGGTGTCGGTTTCTACTCAAGGAAAGGCTGGAACATGGGGCTTCAAGCGTGAGCATTAAAGAACAGAAAAAGAGTGTCAAAGGCACAGCACTTTAGGACAGCAAAACTGAGGGAAGAAGGGAGGCTTCTACCTTGTTTTTGTGTTGCTTCTGCTTGTTGTTCGTACCGAGAATGTTTAAAATGGAGGTATAAAACGTGAAGAAAAAGGAAGGAAATGGAGCTGTTCTTACCAGTGTGTGCTGTTGTTTTTCCCTTGCTGTTTGCTCTTTACTGTCACCTATAATAGAGAAGGGAATAAGCTGGTGTTACTTACTGCTGTAGTTCAAGAATGGGGCAGAGAGAGTGGTCTGCTGGTGTGAGATAAAAAAAAATAGGAGATGCTGGCGTGAGGAACAAAAGAAGGGCCGTGAGAACCAGGGAAGAAGAAGTATTATGCTTATCAGTTTTCTTTTGAACTCACAACTGAAAGGAGAAGTATTTACCTTGCTGATATGTTGTTGTTCAGGCTGTTTTAGTTCGAGAATGAAGGCTCAAACTGGAGGTTCTTTTCAGTGTTGTTGTCTGCTGTTTACCAGTCGAAAGTGTAAGTTGTAGTTGGGGATCCTTGTGGTTTCATGAATCGAAGAAGGAGCAGTTAGTTGCTGCTTCTTCTGTGACTGTATCGAGAATGAGCAGGGAAAGGAGAGGAGGATTACCTTGTGCCAGAATTCAGAAGTGAAGCAGAGGGAATGGTGTACTGGCGTGAGAAAGGAAATAAGAGAGGACTGGGGTAGTATGGTCTGTTGACAGCCTGGAAAAATAAGAGTGGGCTGACGGTAGTAAGGAGAAGGTGGGAGAAGGGTGAAGTTACCTTTGTACTTGTTTTTGTACTATTATATTAATTAAAATTGACTAATGATGTATTGTATTTTCCAGTCCCATACAAACAGCCGGCTACAATATGGATTGGAGGGAGTTTTAAAATTTTCCATTAGCTAATATTATGGAGTTAATTATATATATATATATATATATATATATATAGTAACTATGTTAATGTGTTACTTAGTGACCAGTCACATTTTTTTTGTTTATATATGTTTATATGTTTGTCTCTATAATTTGTTTAAGGTATATAAAATATTTACACAATTTATTAAGGTATGCTAGTGTTATTTAACACATGTAATAATGCATTACATGTGATATTAAATTTAGGACATGCGATAATGTTTTTGACTATCTATGAGTCCATATGTCTACCTTAGATCATCTCACAGCTTCCCCTTAAACCGCATTCAAAAATCATTAATTAATTTTTTTTTTCAACGTGTCTGGGGTCACAGACCGTTGTTTTCTTTGTAATTTAGAAACTTATTATATGTTACTTAAATCTTTTAGGAGTTATATGCCTCCCTAATTATTTTTAAGTCCTTTAATTTAATTATTACGGGATTAACTCCCTTAATCAACTATTATAATATTAGGGGTATTTCAGTCTACCCCCCTTAAAAGAACTTCGTCCCGAAGTCCTTCAAATCGGATATGTACATCACTACCCAATAAATCTCGAGGTTCCGATCCGTCCTATCAATTCTAAAGTTCTCATGTAATCCATTCCATTCAACCAGCAATTTCCAATCCCAACCAACACATATATTCATATATATGTCGCAAGTCCCGAAGGACATCCATCCATAATAGTTCAAGTGCTCTATGCACGTACATATCACAAAACATATCCCCAGTGCTTAAAATACATACACATATCAAAATACATCACAAGTGCTAAAGCACATATACACAACAACCACGACGCAAGTGCTTAAAGCACATACATACCACAAAACAACACAAAATGACTAAATGTACCAAGGGCTCTACCCCCCTTAAAAAGGGTTACGCCCCGTGACCCCCAAAGTCTCACACAGTCGCTACGAGAAGAACGCTAGATACATGGCTCTCATGGAGTTCTCCAACTCCCATGCGGCCTTTTCGCCTCGTGGTTCGACCAACGGACTCTGACCCTTTTGATGGTCTTGTTCTTGGTCTCTCTCGTTTCCGTATTGAAACTTCAAAGTGGAGTCTTTTCATCTCTGAGAGACTGGTCGATCTCTCGTCGCTCGGCTCTAAAGGAAAATGTGAAGGGTGAGGCGCGTACTTTTCAGCCAGAGGCGTAGAATACATGTGCGCTCTCCCAAATACGTTCTATTGGGCCCACTCGCTTCATAATGAGGTGCAGACCCACGTACATAGGGCTTGGTTTGCCCTTTTTGTTCCTAAGGACATATTATGGATGATTTGTTAGCAACAAGTTATTGTTGACCTCGCTCCAATGTGACAGTGTCATTCACGGTCTTCTCTTAATTTGGAAACGAAGGTCTCTTAATCGGTGTGATATCATTACTTGTAAATGCACACGATTAGGTCTAAGTCGTGTCCAGACGTTCTGGATGGCTAGCGTGGATTATATTTTGATGTCTAGTGCTCTTTGCACTAGTCTCTGAAGTTTTTGGATGTATTAGCTTATAATCCACAAAAATAATTCTTGTCATCCCGTGTCTCCGGGTGTTTTGTTTCGGAGTAATACTTTAATCGTAATATTTGTTATGTACTTCGTGATGTTATATATTGTGTTTTCAGCATATTGCTCTCACATCAATACTTGTACTGTTCGCCCCGCTTTTGCTAGGGGATTCATTGTAGTGTTTATATTAAGCCTTGTATCCTTTTACATCCCTTATGGGTATGTTTCTTGGCAATTGAGGCATTTTCCTCTGGTATATTTTATATCGTTTCTATCTTTCCATGTTATTCAATAAGAGTATGACTGTGCACTTATGACTTCTTGTGTGGGTTATAACGTTGAACGCCATATTTATTTTGGAGTGTGTCCTCTGGCGGTCTAGGCTGTTTGTATAGCCTTCCCACGATTTGTTTCTCATCATTCGAGTTCTAGGCGATTTCCACTCATTTGGTCTTGTCAATGCATTCATTCTAAAGGTTGTTTGTAATGGTTGCTTCTCTGCGCACCATGTTTTAGTCGTTTCGACGGTTAAGTTATTGTGGCATTTTCTTAATAACTTAGGGTATCTGCTAGTGTTCTAGCTTGCATGTCTTTTGTTGTGTATTGGTGTACATATGTTAAGCCCTTTTTGTGGGTGAAGACGTATTGTTGCCCTTTATTTGGCATACAAGATTGTTATCTCATTTGTGTTATTTGTGTTCTCTGTTGGAGAGTAGTTCTCTTTATGTCCCTCATACAGGTGGCGATTTCTGTTATTAAGTAAGTTCTTTTGAGTGTAAGGTATTGTGTTAGTGCAAAAATGTTATTGAACCTTATGAGAGTTTTAGTTAAGTTTATTCGCCCATTTAATGGGTTTTCATAGCTATCATTAGGTTGACTACTAACTCTCTCCTTTTTCGAGAGGTTTCCTTTGATGTTATTGTGTGTTAACCATTTCTTTGTGGGGTTACGACTTAGTCGTGTTCTATTCAGGGTTTCTGGTTCTTCTAATCTTGTGGGTTCTATTGGGACTCTTCTCGTTAATTAATTAATTTTTTTTTCTTCAGGTAGTTATTTGTTCTGGATTGGATTTATATCCCTGACCTTGGTACGGAGTTGACTACTTCTTGCGTTCCTTATACTACTGGTCTACATGTATGGGGTACCCTACTGATGCATTGCTACTTACTCGACTAACTCATAATTGAGTCTGTCATGCCCACAAGCTCCTGTGGAGTGCGGTCGTCCCATACCTCATTCTGTACCCTCATAGTGTCCGTCACGTGTTCGTTAAGTATTCTGTTGTCAATCTCCCTTTTTAATTCATGTCGGGGGTATCCCGAGGAAACTTCTTCGGTTCCCTGGGTTCCCAGCCTAATGGTATGATTATGTATCTCTCATTTAAAAGGTGTTTACGGTATCTCGCCCTAATGGTGAAGTTTACTTCTGAGTGGTACGAGGTGGTCTTTCTCCTCTGTCATTGGCTTCGTTATTGACATTAGTTCACCGTTGTTTTAAAGGAATTTACGACTCCTCGTATTGATAAGTTATTGTTGTTTTATTGTTTAGTAAATCCTTTGTTGGAGTTACTTATGTGTTGATTCTAATTACTGCTAACTGATTACTATGCGCACAGTTCGGCGCTTGTCCATTGTTTCTCGCTCTTGTTCATAAGTTGGCAGGTTATGCACGTTAATTTCGGTGCATATTGTGGTTCTTATTACTTTACCCTATCACTTGGGGTTATATCAACTGACGTGATTTGTGAGCTCTATCGCGAAGGTTTGTGTTTTCTTCCTTTTACAAAAGTCTCTATTGTGGCCTGGTTTTGACCCGTTCCCATTAGTTGTCATGTTATTTTTAAATGTCGTTGTTCAATTGGTACATATTTGGAGGTAGTCGGAGGCGGTATTTTCGCCCTCCTAGACTTGTGTTCTTCTCATGTACATTAAGTAATTCTACTTTAAACTTGTGTTTCATAACCTTTAGATTTGTTATCGTGTATCTCCGTTTAGGTTGTTTGCCATTGTTTAACCTCTATAGTTCTTTCCCTGACAGTCGTTATGTTATTAGGCGGCATGTCTTAAAACACGTATTCCCTCTTTATTACTTATTGTTTGACGGGACGCCAATGGCGATAGCCATTACCTTTTTATTCGGAACCCTCATTAAATGATCGGTGTGATCAAAGAATTAACAGTGTATATTATAATTTGTCATTTGTTCGTCCCTAGTTGGTTATGGCATTTCTTGGTATGGTTAGTGCCTTAGGTGGTAATTGTTCAAATGCTCCGCTCCGATTTGCGTTTAAGGTTGCGATTGGTTTAAGTATCAATTGTGTTATAATGTAACATTTTCAATGTTGGTCCTATTAAGGACTAGTATATTCTTTTCTTCTTCCAATATTTATTATTTATCGGCGTATACCATTATGGGCGTAGTATTGCCCTAATTGTCACGTGCTTGTGTTCCCCACCATTTTCATATAAATATGTTCGAGGGTGGAATGTTATTTACGAATATTCTGACTAGGTGCTTTGATTGTTAAGTTGTATGAGTTTTTGCTGCTCGCAGCTGACATACTTCAGTTCCTCGTTTATTCCTAATGTGATTACTTGTGGCCACTTGTAGAGAGTTTCAGGAATCATTCGACCTTGATGTGATCAGTATCAGTGTTGAACTATCCTTCCACCCCAATTTGTGTTCAGCTTCCCTTGACCTGTACCGGATCAAGTTCCACCTCCCACGTCAATTTCAAACCATTAAATGATTTACCAAGTATGCTATGATGTTTGGTTCATAGGCCGATGTTATTGATTGTTTATGGTTTAATGGTCGTATCTTATTATGGGTTAGAGTATGCCCTTTAGTTGTACTGTTTGGACTCGTCGGGTCCTCCACGTGGTTGTAGTTTCCGTATTCTAAGGGTTTCGTGACCCTATGATGACAAGTTGTAGTTATAGAATTTGTACTATCATTGTATGAGTATTTAGTGATTACCAGCGGTCATGAACTGCACGGTCTTGTAGAATTCAATCCTAATTGTCGTTATTCTTGTAGTTACAGTTGCATTCATAGTTGCAGTTGTAGCTATAGCAGTGGTTGCAGCTACGAGATTCGTACTGATGTTGTATGAATGTTTGGTGATTACCGGTGGACATGGCGTTGCACTTGTGGCCTACACGGTTTGGGAAAATTCAGTTGTATTTGTCGTTATAGTTGTGATTGTAGTCATAATTATAGTCATAATTGTAACCATAATGGTAGCCATTGTTGTAGCCATTATTGTAGCACTTGCTGTAGCAAGTGCGCGAGGTAGACGGAATTGTGAGTATAGTATTGGCTATAGCGCTTGCTGTAGAAAGCGCGCCATGCAGGTTGAGTCATCGGTTTCCGGAATTATTTGTTTCACTGATTCTTCGGTTGTTTGAGTATGGTGTAGATGACTTGTTTTGAAAAGGATAGTATTAGGGTCATTTCGGTTCGTTAGGGTATGGTGAGTTTTCTAAGGTAATTCCATTTCTCGGTTCTCTAAGTTAGGCTCTTTCTGGGTGTTGTTTTAAACTCCTTCATGGTAGGAGGAGGTTCTGACGCATGTTCCTGCAGTCAATTGACTAAGTTAAGGATGTGCGGTTACCTAGATCTCGCTGCGTACTAGTACCAGCGCCCAAGGTTCCCACAAAATTCGGGGTATTCTGCCCTTGGTGACTCCTTTCCCCTTCTAGTAGCTCATATCGGCTGGGGACTGCTCCGCGTGGCTACCTCGTGGTGCTTCGGGTCCAGCAGATGGAGTACTCTAGTTGTCCTCGGTTCCGCAGTTATACATTCGATAGTCGTCTAAAACTCGTTCTTCTACCCTCTGATCTCCAGGTGCACCCGTGCGTGCTTTTCCTCATGTTAACTTGACAGGGTTTTGGTGTCTAATTATAAGCCGACCCGATTGTCCTATGGGTTTCCTATCCCTCTTCAAGGTAAGGTTTAAAATATATTCTTTGTTGTATATATGTACGCTTCTAGACAGTATGTAGCTATCGGGGCCCCCAGTCCTTAATGACTCCTCGTATCACAAGTTCTCCTGTTCTCTTGATGTCACAGTGACAATAGCAACCGCATCGGTCTTCCAAATAGGAGGGATTTTTTTGTCTCCTTGGGTGATACTCGAGATGTGGGCAGCGGCGGGTGGGGTACTACTACTGTTTCCCGGGAAGTTCTTCCATCAAGCTAGTGTGGCGTCTGCCATCTCACGCTATTCGGGGTTGCAGGACCTCTGTCACCCCCGGCATGCCTCTTCTCGACATCCACAATGCGCTGTCATATTATTACTCGGTAGTTTACCGTGTACAAATAAATAACATAGATCTGTCATTAAGGCTAATTTTGTTACGCATTTAGCGTTGCTAAGATACTGGTTCGTTTAAGACCAGGCGGCTCGTACCTCACAAATGTTCCCCGTATTTCCCAAGTCCTATGCTCACTGTCTAAATCCTAATATCTCGTCATCAGAGCGGTACTCCGCTCTGATACCACTTTTGTAACACCCCCCTCGATAAACCTGTAATAATCGCTCTCGAATAATCACTCACGTAGCATAATTAGAGATGTCTCACAGCGGAAGTTAAACTACATTAATCCTCACTTGGGTGTCACATGCCATTACTCGCCCATGCGAGTAAAGAAGCATAACCGTAATCTAACAATGAACAACAACAACTAACCGCAGTGATGAACGAGATATTTATTACATTATCCTATATACAAACCAATACCTATGACAAGTGAGCATTTAAAGAGTTCCCAGAATTTCAACGTGCTAACCGATTTAATATTAAACATGCGATAATAAAAGTCGAGGTAGTCTACCCATATTCCCGCACTCCGGCTTCACGTCCCGATCCACAACCTGAAATGGGTTGGCCCCAAAAGGGGCTCAGCAAACTATATGCTGGTATGCTAAAGTGTAATCCTAGACCCTTTAGGTCACTTAGGTCAATTAGCCGTCTGAACATGAGGTTGATTACATGCTGGTTCATTTTGCAGTTTATATACAGCAGTAAATAACATGCATAAGCATACCGTAATCCATCAAAGTGACAATCCATACATTACATACAATCCACGACATACCAGATACCATGTTCTATAAACAGTCATACAATATACAGTAAACATTCATACAAACGCGTAGTTACTTCCATCGAGATGTTAGTAGTTTTTCCTTTAAATTATGTTAATCACCATTTAGTCTTACTCTCAATACCATTGGGCGTCATGTTAGGACAACCCGGAAATAACCTTACTGGACAGTAGTCCTCCCGTACACACGAAGTGCTCATTGCCAAGGATCACTCGATCCCGGGGCTTCCACTTGCCTAATAAAGGCGTCCATGAATGGCCGAAGCCGTGTGCCAAAGTCGGCACCCTGGTCCAACAGTCTATCTAGGCCCGTCGGAATATAGAGGGAGTCGGTCCGATACGGACGTTATACTCCGGTGATCACCAATGCGCAACCAACTAGTCGAAACTAATTGGATTCCCATACCACTTACCATAACCAACACTCTCCAATGTATGATTAATCCTTAATCAACTACCCTAAGTAAATACTTAGGTCTTGAAGAAATCTTTACCATTATTACCTTTGAAGTCTTATGTACTTCCCTAGACATAGTCTAGGTTAAAGTCATGTTCGAGTATCAAGATCTAGAGACTGGGGATCCCAAGTCTCATTCCTAAGTGTTTTACTTAGGTTAGTTAGGGATAAAGTTCCCGAATATTAGTATTCCAACCGCATAAACAATCATAGTAATATTGTCCGAAGACATCGCGCACAATAATAAACGCTTACCAACCTTATAAATAATCCAAACAACCATGCATAGCAAACATATCGCTCTTGTCACATAGTCAATCAATACCCGAACCGAGGCTTCCCTCAGAGGTTCAGACCACACAATGAACATACCGTACACCGTCGAGCGCTCGCATGACAAACCCCGCGTAATCTCTAGCGCTCCCAAGACTCGTGTCTACCAACTCGTACCTCTGGTACATATGTTGTTCTAATATTAGTATATACAATTCGAACTCACTTAATCATCCTAGATCCAACCCTTACTTCCATCCCGTAGCTAACCCTTAGTTGATCTCTTGATCAACTTGATATTTGTTAATCTTAGGGATTTAGATTCCAACTACTCGTTATATCCTACAGGTATGTAATAATTGCTACGGTAATAATATTTATTACATGGAAGTTACATTCTCGCATTGTTCATGTAATTGTCGAGATGCATGCATGCGGAAATAACGTTTACGTGCGCGTATGCATGTTGCCTAACCATTTCATTATACGAGATAATTTGCGTAGTTATATTTACGAACATGTGCTGACATTTATATATACACCTCGAGTACGTATATATTATAATTGTTGTTATACTTTGTTGCTTACACACTTTTCACGCGCATATAAAAATGCTATATACTTGTATGTGTGTATAACGCAGTCGTTGTTATATTAACGTTCTACATGTAATTGTATAACCCCTTTTATGTGATTTGTTAAACGCATTGTAAATTCCTATCATATGAATTTTAGGGTCCCTCTTACGACAAAGTTTCCAACCTACAAATTTACTTCCACAAATTTTCTAACTTACCCCATCATGTTATGTAATGTTTATAATGCATAATTATTCCTTAATAACTTCCTTATAATATTTATCCTCTTATACTTCCACATTATGTCGAATTATACTATCCCAACCTTATTATATAAATTATGTCCACATATTAACCGTTCCCCCAAATCAGCCCCTATATTATAACCACTATATTTAATAACCTTATTAATTTATAATCTAAGGTTTTCAAACATTATCATATATATATATATGTGTTATGTATATGATTCCGAACAACCCCTACTGTTTTCGGAAATCCCTATACCATTCCCACATGTTTTGATTATTTACAAAAACTATCCCATATATCATACTCATTACATTATTAACCTTATTAACTTATAACCTAAGGTATTTAAACCTTATAATATACATGTGCACATATAAATATATATATTATTGAACAGTCCCGACATGCTACCCAAATTTATTTATCCACCCATATATTTCTTTTAATTACACTATAACCCCCTTTTATTTTATAAACTCTCATTTAATTACTAAACTTTATAATATACACTTCAATTATTTTAAATACCAAACTAACTCAATATTCTTCTCAATTCCCAACTGTTCGGTTTTAATACATGTTAACCCTTAACTTTCATTATTTATACTTTGGCCCACCTTTACTTTATAAACTTACAATTTAATATCAAAACTTTATATTATACACCTTGATTTATTTAATTCCAACAACCAACAAATACTTTCCCCAAATTTCCGAATAATCCCCAAAGGTTGCTCTAATTCCCAATTCCACCCAGATTTTCGATTATTTATAAAGTAGCCCCATAGGTTTTATAAAGTGTTACATTTTAATACTTAAACTATATGTTATACTCCTTAATTAAATAAATCACATTACCAACTCATAATTTACCCAAATTCACATACAGACCCTTAAGGTCGTTTAAATTTCATTTCAGCCCCTAATCTTTCGGAAATTACATCATATACCCATAGATTTTTAAATTGCTACCCCTTAGCACTTAAACCATATATTATAATCCTCAATCAATTAATTCATCAAAAGTAACCCAAAAATTCTTTTAATTTCCAAACAGACCCTTAGGGTCTTAATATTTATTTTCCAACACCTATATTTCTCGATAATTTCATAAACACCCCATTTCTTTTATAAATGTTATCTTTGACTTAATATTTCTTTAAATACCCACAATAATTATTCTTATCATTTTAATTTGGTCAAACCTCACTTGTGGTCAAGGTTGACCACCTAAATTATTCCTTTGACCAGATTTGTTTTTATTCACGAAAATACCCTAATCAATACTCTATTTTTATATTTAACCCCTACTCTTATAAATTTCATATTTTATATTTATAAACTTCCTAAGATCATCCCTCTCGGTTTTTATTTATATTTAATGCTCTATATTTCTTTTTAATTATGTTTTGACCATATATATAATTTATTTATTTACTTAGACATTTTATAAGGTTTTAAATTCATTTAAGCCATGTCATAAGCTTATAAACATACCAATATTTTGCTAGTGTATGCCTAAGTAGCTATATTTACTAGAGTCATAGTTTTACACCAGAAACTTGTTTAACCTTTTAAATCAATCCAAGAATTTATTAATAGTTATTTAAAGCTTAAAATACCCATAATAATATAGCCTAATTACATGGCCTTAAAATAGCATAATAATAATTTTAAAATGGCATTCAAATGTCTCTAAAATTTCCTCTTAATCTCGGTTTTTATACAGAATATTCTCCAGATTTCTCAAGTTATTTTCCTATCATTTTCACACATATTTTGATTTAAATAGATCATCTACGCCAAGGTTTATTGTTCCTAACCCATATATCTACTCATTATACATTGCCAACCTCAAATAATACATAAATACACTTAACAATTTCGGTTCCCACTATATACTCAAACTGACGGCTTTTAAGGTATTTAAATGAGTAGAAATCATCATTACCTTAATTAATCACCAAGAAGATCCCACTAATCTCTCACCAGCCATAACTCTCCTCCTCGGCTGTAGCACATATATATATATAAGTTAATTTTTTTTTGTTCACCAACCTTCCTTAAACCTACAGTATTTCACGTAGATATTAATCATGTATTCACCTCATTAAAATCTTGGTTTCTCCCCCTTGTAGTTCTCCCACTGCTCACGGTATACTTGTTATTTTGCAGAGGCTTAGATGCTCACGGACAGCTTGGTTTTGAAGGGCTTCCTTTGGCAGAGATTCATCAGCTAAACACAAGTGAAATAGCTCAGTTCTTCTCCCTTTTTTTTGAGCAGGAAATCAGAGGAAAAACAGGGACTAAACTGCCTTAGGTAGTTTCAGTTTTACCTCCACTTGACACCCCTTCTTTAGTGTGTTTTGGTGTCGGTTTCTACTCAAGGAAAGGCTGGAACATGGGGCTTCAAGCGTGAGCATTACAGAACATAAAAAGAGTGTCAAAGGCACAGCACTTTAGGACAGCAAAACTGAGGGAAGAAGGGAGGCTTCTACCTTGTTTTTGTGTTGCTTCTGCTTGTTGTTCGTACCGAGAATGTTAAAAATGGAGGTATAAAACGTGAAGAAAAAGGAAGGAAATGGAGCTGTTCTTACCAGTGTGTGCTGTTGTTTTTCCCTTGCTGTTTGCTCTTTATTGTCTCCTATAATAGAGAAGGGAATAAGCTGGTGTTACTTACTGCTGTAGTTCAAGAATGGGGCAGAGAGAGTGGTCTGCTGGTGTGAGATAAAAAAAAATAGAAGATGCTGGCGTGAGGAACAAAAGAAGGGCCGTGAGAACCAGGGAAGAAGAAGTATTATGCTTATCAGTTTTCTTTTGAACTCACAACTGAAAGGAGAAGTATTTACCTTGCTGATATGTTGTTGTTCAGGCTGTTTTAGTTCGAGAATGAAGGCTCAAACTGGAGGTTCTTTTCAGTGTTGTTGTCTGCTGTTTACCAGTCGAAAGTGTAAGTTGTAGTTGGGGATCCTTGTGGTTTCATGAATCGAAGAAGGAGCAGTTAGTTGCTGCTTCTTCTGTGACTGTATCGAGAATGAGCAGGGAAAGGAGAGGAGGATTACCTTGTGCCAGAATTCAGAAGTGAAGCAGAGGGAATGGTGTACTGGCGTGAGAAAGGAAATAAGAGAGGACTGGGGTAGTATGGTCTGTTGACAGCCTGGAAAAATAAGAGTGGGCTGACGGTAGTAAGGAGAAGGTGGGAGAAGGGTGAAGTTACCTTTGTACTTGTTTTTGTACTATTATATTAATTAAAATTGACTAATGATGTATTGTATTTTCCAGTCCCATACAAACAGCCGGCTACAATATGGATTGGAGGGAGTTTTAAAATTTTCCATTAGCTAATATTATGGAGTTAATTATATATATATATATATAAGTAACTATGTTAATGTGTTACTTAGTGACCAGTCACATTTTTTTTGTTTATATATGTTTATATGTTTGTCTCTATAATTTGTTTAAGGTATATAAAATATTTACACAATTTATTAAGGTATGCTAGTGTTATTTAACACATGTAATAATGCATTACACGTGATATTAAATTTAGGACATGCGATAATGTTTTTGACTATCTATGAGTCCATATGTCTACCTTAGATCATCTCACAGCTTCCCCTTAAACCGCATTCAAAAATCATTAATTAATTTTTTTTTTCAACGTGTCTGGGGTCACAGACCGTTGTTTTCTTTGTAATTTAGAAACTTATTATATGTTACTTAAATCTTTTAGGAGTTATATGCCTCCCTAATTATTTTTAAGTCCTTTAATTTAATTATTACGGGATTAACTCCCTTAATCAACTATTATAATATTAGGGGTATTTCAAACCAATTAAGCGATGTTCGCCATAACTAAAACTATAACTGACTATCTAACTAACAAAGTTAACAGTGGAGTGTGAATGAATGTGATGATGTACCTTAATCCAGACAGTCACTGGCTGCTGGTCGTGTGTAGAGATCTTTTGGGTTATCCCGTATCGGAGTGTGCTACCGTTGGCACCAGACCCTAGGCCACCTAAATGGACGCCTTTACAAAGGCAAAGTGAATAAGTCCCAGAGTCTTCGGATGATCAGGGCAGTGAGTATATTTCGGGTTGTCCTAACTGACGCCCGACTGTGCTAACCAAAACAAACGATATGTGAAGGCCCGGAGGGCCGAGTGATGTACTACGTGATGATGTTAACATACGATGAAGGAGTTCTCAATGCTATTGTATTGTATGATGTAGGACAGTAATGTGTATATTCATATATGACTGTTTGGATTAGATGAATGATCATATAATCATGCATGCTGTTACAGTATCTATTATATCTGTAAAATGGTAAAGCATGAAATCAATCTAATATCAAGACGGCTAAAAATGACAAGTGACCAATAGGGTTTAGATCCGGCATACTCAACGTCTATTGCTGAGACTACACTTATTGTGCAGGTTGCTGATTAACGTGGAAGCCGAAGTGCGGGTACCGGGTAGTCACGGTTAATTTAGTTACTGTACACAAAATTTATTTGTATAACACTATCAGTTATGGATGTAAAACGGTATGGTTGTATTATTTAGGACTTGGGTAGATGCTCACTTGTCGATAAGTTACTCTTGGTTAGAATAATGTATAGGATGTGGACTTAGTACGATGTATAGGATATCTCGTTGTCACAGCGGTTTAGTAGCATTGTTGTTTTAGTATGGATTTAGTTTCTGCTTAGTTACTCGCATGGGCGCGTAACGGCATGTGACACCCGCGTGAGTTTTTAAGGTGCTGATTATCCTTCTGCTGTAAGACGTCTTATTTTTCTGTTAACGTGAGTGACTATTACGTAATTGTTATGAGGGGTGTTACAAAAGTGGTATCAGAGCGGAGTACCGCTCTGATGACGAGATACTAGGTTAAGACAGTGAGCTTAGGATTTGGGAAACTTGGGAAACATTTGAAAGGTACGAAACGTCTATGTCTTAACGAAATTATGTGTTGGTAGAGCCTTTGGCCTTCAAGTGTTAACCCTTGGGGCACACCAATGAGTTGATTGTATTATGATGCGTTATTGAGAAGACGAACAGTATTACTGAAGTCTAGTAGTGGTGTGAGCCAGGAAGCTGGCCAAGGGCATAAAGGCCCGGGAATATTACCCCTGTTAAGGTCCAGCTGAGAGCTCAGCCAGGAGGAGACACAAACGCCATGAGTACATTGGCGACAGTCCACTTTCATGAGGAAGTCCAGTACGAACTACCGCCGACAGTACCCCTCCCGCCACAACCCAATGAGTATAATACAACTAAGAAAGATAATTCCCGAATAAAGGGAAAAGGGCAACCAGGCCCAACAGACTGTCTAAAACACTCTCGCAGCGAATGAATAATTCCTGCTCCTGTAACATTAATACAACCTCAATGTCATACCTCCATTGACGACCAAGCGCCGTATCAATAGGCACTGCCAGTGGCGAGCTCCACTACTACTATAACATCGTGGAAAGGATCACCCAAGAACATCAGGGCAAGCGGACCGGGAGCACCTTGAACTCCGCGAGACCGTCGCCCGTAATGGGACCTTTGACCACCAAACTGTAAAAAAAGAAGTTATCTTGAGAACGTGGAGGAACTTTGTGAGGCCGTCCTGTTATGCTCAAACTTCAATCCTAAACTTGTGTGCACACAATACCATGACACTAGGACCCTGTCGTGGCGGTACCTGTAGGGAGACAAAGTCCATACGTTTACGCTATTATAAATATAATGTGAGGGAGGACTTGATTATCCTAATGACAGTGTGGTCAGGAAAAATTTCCCAAATCAAAATACCGTCGTATCCATGAGAAATCATTCTAACAGTACTTAAGCAACCCATGCATCAGTGAGACAACAAGTCGGAAACCGACAACCCTACTTGCATGGTGCGCTTGCCACCACAAGCGCTGATTTAAACAATGTACCAGCAATTTCGTCTACCTCGCACACTTGCTACTGCAAGTGCTGCAAACAATTACAACCGCAGTTACCACTGCTATTATCGTTACAACGAATACTATAAACTGTGTAGACCTATGGTACGACACCATGGCTACCAATAATCACCAAACAATCGTACACCTCTAATGTAAACTACAGAACTACAATTGTTGCAATAAACCACTAAGATACGAGGCCTACAACCTCTGAAGGGACCGACGAGTCCGATTAACGCAATAAAAGGGGCACACCAGCCCATAACAAATTATAATACTAAACGAGAACGAATGCAATGACACAGGCTAAGAGCCAAGATAACATAATTTAATTATTAAAGCATTCAATGGCTGGATTGGAAGTGGACGGTGAAACCTGATTCCCGGGGATCAAGGGAGAACCAACCACAAAATGGGGTGGAAGGTTAGTCCAACACTGGTGCTGATCACACCAGGGTCGGATGACTCCTGAGACTCCTCACAAGTTGCCACAATTAATTACAGTCAAGATAAACAAAACAACAACATGCTAGTTACAAACAACTAGCAACAATGTAGCGATAAGATATTTAATAAGGAAACTTGTGACTAACAGTTACGTTGTATATATATTAAATCATCCAAATAAAGCTATGAAGAGAATACGATCGTATAACGATCGCTGCTATACAGTTTCCAACTATATCGTATGCGCAGTATTTATATTCATTCACTTACATTTATATCTCATGATTTATTCTCTTATACCTTATGTCACATTTTCATCATCATCTGGATGTACGATGATCATTTGATTCGATGCATTATATTATGCAATATATATTAAGAACTTTATCTTAATATTTTGTAACATTTCAGGACATCTATATTGATAATTCCTAAGGTTTATTTTATACCAACCTTAGTCTATAAATTCAACTTTCTCATTAAATATTATAACCCATACCTTTAATAAAACTATATTATTGCCAAAAGGCATATACATCAAAATTCCTATTCCCATCAACTCCTAATACTTTTCCATTATTACAGTATTGCCACACATTTAATAAAATGTTATACATATCATACGTTATAACATTTTAACCTTGTAATAAATGTAACTTATAGTTCACTAACTATATGTAAGTATACACCAACCTGTGATGAACACGAGAGAGTTGGTAAAACGTATCAGTCCACAGATGGACCAAGAGTGAAAAGAACAATTCTACCGTAATACGGACATTACCAATACCTTCACAACAATGAACGCGAATCAAATGAATAATTACCACCTCTGAGTACTACCTTACCAAGGAGTGCCACATACGGTTATGTACAACTAAAAGTGGTCAACATCAAGATTAAATTTTATATGTATTATCAATATCATAACGATTATGAAACAAGTCCTAAGTGGAAGAATGGCTACTGTCATGGGCGTCAGGCCATGTAAAGAAAATGATAAGTATCAATATATGTTAAAGACACGTCGTTTACTACTGTGACGATTGTCAGTGATGAATGAATGTGTAAATTGAATCAATGACAGCCAACTAAATTGATATTACAGAACACACAAACCAAACACTAAATAGCGTAAATAAACAAGTACCTAATGTACAAATAAGGGGCATAAACTCAGGAGACCGGGAACACCGACTCCAATTATCTTTCCAGGCATATTACTAACATAACAATGTCTAAGTTAGTATAATGATGCAATGGAGCTACGGTATATACCGTAAGCAATGTGAATAACAATGAGGAATTACTAACAGGTGCCATACCGCGCACCTGAAATATGAATAACTGAACAGGTGGTAATGTCAGTACAAGTAACTAGCACTAAACAATAAGTAACAACAAAGACATTACTTACTAGCTGAATACCAGGAGTATATACCAGCATGTAATGTTAATCACTAATAGTGATAAATGTTTAGTCCTAACGGGCGAACCTGATCTTACGAGAAGTGGCATACAAGGATTCACTTGTAATATTTGTAAAAACCACTCATTTGCAGTACCATCAATGAGAATGGTTGGGAAGTGAAAAGCCAAATTGCTCAAGCAATCATGCAATCTACAATACACCCAATTAAACGGAACAGGGAACGCATATGAATACCCAAGTAGGAGAACTTACCCCACGCCGTATCGGGAAGCATAGGTAAGATATGATAATGATTAAACTTGGAGGAAATAATTATGTATGTACTCATGGAGATTGAGATGGGAGTACTGACATTACCACCTCAGCACCAATATTACATAAACCGATTGCAGCCATACAGACGAATCAATGTTTAACATTTAACTGGTTAGCAACCAAGTGCTACCACTAAAATGTTACTAAGGACAAGAGTCTAGGGAACAAAAAAAAATGTTCCAACCACCTTACCACCATACTACTAGAACATTAGAACCTTTGACAAGATAACCAACATTGCGGACCAATCAACATCGGACTACAACAAGGACATCCATCGAAAGGGAGGTTGACAATAGAATACTTCATAATAGTCGTGTGACGGACGCTACCAGTTTACTAAACGAGACATGGGACAACCGCACTCCGATGGGAGCATGTGGGCCTGACAGACGTATTTATAGATTAGTCAGGTAAGTAGTAATGTATCAGTATGGTACCCCATCCATGTAGACAAGTAGTGTTAGGAACACGAGAAGTAGTCAACTCCGTACTACGGACAGTGATGCAGATTACCTCGAAGATGAACGAGAAGAGCCGCAGTTAACCAACGGGCTAGAGAAACCAAGAACCTACAACACAGAGTAGCAGACGATACACAGTGAAGACAAGGAGACCCTTCGAAGATAACGACGTTGATAACAAGAACATAAAACCCACTACAAGGACGAATAATACGTAAAACCCTCATAAGGATCATGCAAGTTCTTATAATCCAGAGGAATCTACCAAATGATGTAAACTCAAACGCGTAACTACGCAATAATGGAAAAACAAAGCTAGGATACTAGCAGATGCTTAAACAAGAACATAAACGTGATAATGACTAACACACCGTCGAATCGACTGAAATGTGATGCGCGCGGAAGCGACAAACATGAACAACTGTAAATGATAAATACGTGGGCAAACTTAGACGAGTAAAACTCGTAGAGAATAATGTCAAATGAAAGATGAAGTTGCAGAACTCTAATACGAGCACAAATATGGATTTCCCTGGCAGGAAGCAGGAAGAACCATACCAACGTTGAAGCTAATCCGACACACGGGAAGATGTAATATATATCAACACGAAACAAGTATCAAAGAATTACAACAATGCGTTACTCCGGAACAAAACCACCAGGAGACACAAATGACAATCCTTATCTAAGTAGACATGAAGGCTACTGCGTCAAGTACAAAAGGGAACCAAGTGCTTATAATAGCCAATGTCATATGACAACTCAAGCTGAAAGTCTATGAGACGAGATACGCGAAAATGCTAGTAATCCTAACGATGGGATATACGACAATACAAGGAATCAACCGAACCTATATTCATGGGTCTACACCTCTGTACGGAGCGAGTGGGCCCATCAAAACGATTCGGGAGAGAGCACAAACACGTGCCTCACCCTTTATATATTAAGAGCCCGAAGAGGCTAGAGTCATACCCGTCTCTCTGATATGGGAATAATCTACTCCAAAGGTGAAAACACCACATGAGAGTTAGAGAACTCTATTAGAGCCAAGTATCCAGCGCTCCTTGTAGAGCGGCTGTTGAATACTTGTGGGGTACGGGGGCGTAACCCTTTTTAAGGGGGGTAGAGCCTTTTGGCTATGCACATGTTTGCACTGAATTCTGTTATTTCGTATGCGGGGCATACAATAGTTTGTGGGTATGCGGGGCATACGATGTTGGTTGTTTGTATGTTTGTGGGTATGCGAGGCACACGATGTTGATTGTTGGGTTGTTTCGTATGCGGAGCATACGTTGTTTGTGATGTTGTTTGTTCATTTTGTTGGTGTTGTTTGGTACGCGGGGTGTACGTGGTTGATTTGTTTGTGTGAAATGTGCACTTGTTGTATGTATCTTATGAAATACTTGTTGAAATGATGTGTCTACATCCATGAATTTAGTACTGTTCTTTATGATATGTGTGATATACATATTTATAGTACCGTGTAGATTGATTACATATGGTACAGTCCGGATACAAAATAAATCCTTAGATTCGAAATGTGGAATGATGATATGGTATGACACCTCAGGCAGGTTGTCACGGTTGGTAGAACTGATAGGAAATGATGGTGCTGATGGATCGCCTATATCCATATATGTTTGAATTAACGACACAAATGATGGTCATGTGCTGTATAAGTGCGATACGATGTGTGTAAATGATATATCACATAGATATACATTATGGGATCTTATGGGTAACTATTAATACACCTATTTAAGTAAAGTGACTTCGGGACGAAGTCTTTTTATGGGGGGTAGATTGAAATACCCCTACTTAATTAAACACGATTTAAATATAAAATTAACTGCATTAAGGTATAAACAAACAGTTTAATATTAATACGGTCACGTGCTTATACACAAACGTATATATATGTACATATACACAACATTACAATATTATAATGTTGTGCATATAACTAATAACACGATGGGATGATGTAGTCGCATTAGTACATATGACCGAAAGCATATAGCTAAAACACAAAAAAATAATAATAGTCGTATCCGTATATAAGTATAATCAACAATGTGACATAACAAAATGACCGCATATATACATATGTACATATAACAAATAACACGACACGTTAATACAGTCGCATATATATACAAGAAATAGATACAAAGAGGCTGAAACAAAAAAAAAAAAAAAGAGCAAACATGCTCTAGTTAGGATTCGAACCCGAGACCTCTCGTACCTATCCCGAAGCCTTAACCGATTGAGCTGTGCTCGAATTGGGTAATGTAGACCAACGAATTGAGACTAGTAGTATGCTACCATTGTAATTACAAAAGAAGGACCAAACAAGCCTTACCGATTCTTTCTTCTTCTTGGATTCAACACTGCTCGAACAGAATAAAATAAAACACAGTACGTACCTGGAGTATAGCAAATCAATGTGCACCATTCCTTCTTGTCTCATCCGACAACCCTTGCTACCTAGGAACTAACCACTTCGATTAGAGGGAATTCCCATGCCACAATTGCCTACATCTATCACACTATCATTGTTTTCCCTCCTCCTTTCAGTACCTTCACCTTCTCCAACTTCCACCGAGAGCTGCCCCCAACGTCCCTGGTCGCTGCTCGGTAGTTAGGTAAGTCTCCAAGACTAAACATGCTCACCCTTCTCCTATGAGTTCCCTATCTCCAAGAGCTAACCGTGATCGTGTATGCCCAGCAGCAAAGGCCGATATTGGGAGCTAGAGCAGTGGAAGTTCGGTTGAAAAACAGAGGAAGAAGGGAAGCCAGCCCCTTTGTCTTCTCAAGGTAAAACTGCATAAAACCAGTTTGAACTCCTCCTCCATTTCGGTAGCAAACCCCAGCATGCACTAGGCCTCTTTGTTCACTGCTTCTTCACGCGAGCTTCACCACATCTCTTTCTTTTTCACTGTTGTATCGGTTATAACCATAGCTGGTCTTGAACAATTTCCTTTCCTGTTTTCTTCACGTAGTAGACTAGTGTATAGGCCTCAGTACCTGGTGAAGGAGCAAGACCAAGTAGTCTCCCTTGCTGTACCATTCTCGTGAAAAAAAAGGGAAGCAAGTTAAAGACCATACCTATCTCAGTTTAATCCAACTATGTCTTCCTCTCTGAGTGAGCATAAATTTTGATCTCTGAGTAAACTGTTCCAGTGTAGTCAAGATGATCATGGTATTGTAAGGTCCATGTGCGCCAAGAAGCAACCAAAGGGAAACAACCAAGAGGTTTAAGTGGTGAGCTACCTCTAACTGAACCTTTGATAAAAAAAAAATACACACACGACTAACAACTAAAAAGATAGAAACAGATGCATCTAGTATAGTTCTATTTCTGTTACAGTTTAAGTAGCTAACCCATGCTGTTGATAATTGTTTCGAAGTTAAGACCTAAAATCCCACTTATCTTGATAGCTAAGCAATTAGGATAGGGATGAGTGTCAAATGGGTAAGCAAGAAAGGCAAATCAGAAACATAGAGAAACACAAATTTCAGACTATACTTATTAGTTCCAGTTTCTTACCAGTTTAGTTCTGGCTAGTTATGTATCTGTAATAAGGTTGTTGTTGGGTTGTTTTGAGTCTGAAATCTCAATGAGTTATTAGCTGAATAGGTAAGCAGTTGGTAGGAGGTGTAGGTTGATTTAGAAAACTGACAGAAGAGAAAACTGTAGGGACAAATGGCATTTCTGTTTTAATTGCAGTTTCAGGAACTTCTTGTTTCTGTGTAATAACGTTACAGCGAAGTAAAAAAGGGTGGCATTGAATAGTTCAAGAACCTAAAACATTACCAACTCACTTAACTAGGTATGAAGGTATTATAGAAGAAAATAAGAAAAACTGCAAGCCACTGTAAATAAACAAAAAGGAGACAGATAAGAGGATTTACTAGTTGTAGAGTGCAGATTCTGTCATCCTAATCTTTCTGTATAGTAACTTTCAGGAGCATAAAAATGGAGTGGTAAACCTATTTGAATCTGTTGGAATATAAAGGAAAAGAAAAAAAAACTATCACTTCCTAAACTACCTAAACTGTATCGAGAGAAGACTGAAAAGCAACACGTGAGTTAAAACAGAAAGGAGAATAGAAGAAGAAAAGGAGTATGTAACAGATTCCAGTTTGTGGATTTTCCTTCTGTCTCAGTACTTTAAAATGCCTTGGGTTGGTGGACTGTCTAAACAGTTTAGAATGAAGGGCTCTTAGAAAATAGAAAGAGAGCCAACCAGTCTTGCAATGCTGTCTCTGTAACAACAACAACTCAGATTTCAGTGTCGTCATTTTTTTCAAGTTTTCAGATTCTTTCCAGTCAGTGTTGATAGTTTTGTGTCTGTAACAAAGTGTTTTGGGACTTAGCTGAGTGCAGAAGCTTGATTGAATACTGAAGTAACTGGGTAATAAGATTGGAGGGAAGAATCGAAATGTTAATCCATGAATCACGAAAAGACTGAAGGAAAAAAAAATAGATTGAGTCTTTCTGTTTCAGTCATTGCATTTTATCAGTTTCTGATTTCTTTGATTTCTGGTGTGGTAAGAGGTCTTGGTGGCTCGACCTCAGTACCTTGGAATGTTTAGAATTAAAACCTTACTAAGACTCTTAACTAAGGGTTAAACCGTCTGGGAACTTGAAACAAGAATAAGGAACTAAGAAGGGAGGCAGAACAGAACCTTAGTAACTCTCAGTTTAAGCAGTTCGAGAATTAACTCCAGTTTCAGTGCCTGACTATCTCTGCATCAGTAGCAAGGTTGTCTTGGGTTTGGCTTGAGTTAGAACCTTGATAACACACCGAATTGACAGAGCCAACAGTTTAGAAAGGTATGGGAATTCAAACACGAGAACACACAGAGGAGAATCAAACATCAGTTTTGATTTCAGTTTTTTTTTCAGTTTCAGTTATTCTCACCAGATCAGTGTCTGGCTATTCCTGTATCTGCAACAAGTTGTTTGGGCTTTTGGTTGGGATGATAAGCTTATGGAGTACTTAAGTAGCTGGGCAAATCACTTGGGAAGAATGAATGATCAGAAACATAAACAAACAGAGAGAAAAGAAAAGGAAGGAAAAATTCATCTGTTGCAGTTTTCTGATTCTATAATTTTCAATTCAGTAACACAGTTGCAGTGGCATCAGTGAGATTGTTTGAGTTATTCTTGACTCTAAAAATCTCGATACATCAGTAGTTAAGTAGGTAAGGAAATGGGGAGAGTATAGTGAAATAGTAAGTTCCTAAATTCCCTAAGCTCCTATCTAAATCTCTAATCGGATCCCTACTCTACTGCTAGGCCTTTGTGCTTCATCGAGTTACCTTGTTACTGAGTGCTCGAGCTTTGAGAGAGAGAGAATCGCGCAGATAATGCAACAGTATGTAATTTCGAATGTGAGAACGTACATTTCATTGTGGGGTTGAACCCCTATTTATAGTGTTTTACATAGTCAAATCGAGAGTTGCCAGCCTGTCCTCCTTTTTAATTGCCAGGCTGGCATTTACATATAAGTGGGATATTTAATTACCCATCCGGCCGGGTCACACTCTGATCCGGTCGATATCCTTTGTTCTAAGCTGTTCCTTCCAGGCACATGGAACCGGATGCTCTATTCTTCCTTATTTTCGTACTTTTCCCTCTTCATCAGTCCCACAAGTTCTACTTTTGATTATATTAACGTAAAAAGTAGAACTTCCACTTTCAGCGTGTGCTTTTGTTGCCTTTTTATTCTGACGCTATGGCTTTTTGCTCTTCCGGCTGAGGCCTTTTATTCTTCCGGCTATCATTCCCCCTTAGTCCCACAAGTTCTCTTTTCCTTTTCTTTGTTCTAAAAAAAAGGAAAAAGAACTTTCTTTTTCTAATTGTGCTCTTGCCCGTGCCTGACCCGTGCCTGCGCCTTTTCGATGTAGAATTTGCAGAGCCGTTCTTGTGTCAGCGCCCTGTTTCCAGGAAGGTGCAGGATCTCTCTTTAATTTTTATCAACTGGGCGGGAATCGTTTTTTTTTCCAAAGCTCTAGCTTCGAACTCTTTCAGATATCTTCTTTCCTTGTTTGCCCAGACTCCGTCGCTTCTCCTTGCATCCTTTTTTCGGATCTTTCACTCTTTTCGCTTCGCTCTTGCTCTCCGCTTTCTTGTTCCGATGGCATCGTCTAGCTCGAAGAAGAACAAGGCAGCTGCGAATTTCGTCCCTGCTAGAGAGGCGATTCAAGGTACCTTTTCACCCCAAGGGTTTCGCCCGACTTATCTGAAATCTACCGCGCCTTTCTCGGCCGACCGAGAACCTTCTCCATCCTCCCTGGATACCTCCTCCCTTCTCTCTTGTTTGAAAGACGTCGAAGTCCCACTGGGTACTTGCATCTTCCTTCCTTCCGACGACTGACATCCCCATGATGATTTCGGGCTTGGATATGCCGTTTTCGCGGACTTTTTCTCTCGCGGCCTGACCGTACCCCCTCATCCATTCGTTCTAGGTTTCCTGATTCGGCGCTGCTGCATGCTTGCTCACCTACACCCGAAGGCAATTTCTTACCTCCATGCCTATGTTCTCCTTTGTGAGGAGAGCAAAATTCGGGTAGAAGTGACCGAATTCGCCCAATTTTACACTACAAGGGACGATCTTGATAGCCTGACTATCAAAGCGAAGGCCGGCTTTTCTCTCTTCGATTATAAGAAAGCGTCTTCCGGGTGGAACTCTCGATGGTTCGTTATTGTTCCACCACCAGGCCGATTTTTGGGAGTTCCCTACTGCCCCTCGATCCCGAAAGGCCATTTCAGCTGTCCTCCTTCCCCAGCGCAAGAAACGCCTATCTCGAAAATCTTGAAGGTGATAAGCAAAAAACAGCCTACGGTCTCCGTATTTTTTACCCCGGCGCGCCTGGAATCATTGAAGAAATATCACAGTAAGTCTTATTTGGTCAGTTTTATCTAAATTTTACCTTTGACCTGTTTTCTTACTTTCTCATCGTTCCGGCAGATTTCTTTTCTAGAGGAGATAAGGTTGGGCCCTTCAATAGCTGGAATTTTGTCGGCTTCAAGATGGGAGATGAGCAAGTTGATTATTACGCATCTGTTGATGCGGCTGTTGATGTGGCCACAAGGCTTCTTGGGAATGCTACCCCCTCCAAGAAGAGGCAAAGGGGTAATGAAGACAAGGATCATTCTGGACAGAAGAAAAAGAGGATTACTAGGTCTCCAGCCCGCTCAAGCGGTGATTTACCAGGTACTTGGTACATGAGTCCAGGGTCTGGGCATCGCGTTTTTCTCCTCTTACTCCTGATTCAGGCAGGGGTCTGCCTCTCGTTCAGGGCAGGTCTGGTCACCCAACCCCCATTTGTGAATTGTTTCCTGACTTGGCAGGGTATTTCTCTTCCGATCCGGCCCATGGTGCTATCTTGGAAGATACTAACCCACGTATTGTTCTCTCTTATCTGAAGGAAACTCTTGCCTTTCCTTTTTTGTTCATTCTATGCTGACCCTTTCTTTCTCAGGCTCTCAAGGCGCACCCATCACCGTTACTGACAACGAGGTTGCTCGCGGTCCGGCCCACCCTTCTCCTGCTGTTCCAGCTTCCGGTACTCAAAGACTCCGGAAGAAAACCGCGTCAAAGCCGAAGGCTGCTCTAGCGGAGGCTTCTGAGACTGAAAGTGACCGTGGGACTATTGGCACCTCAGTCCCACAAGACATCCCTGGGGTCGGTGATTCAGCATCTGGGGGGGTGAAGGAGTACCGAGCTGTGCCCGAGAACCCAGAGCTCCGAAGTAAGCAGAGGGAAGACATTGCCACCCCCTCTTCTTTTCCAGGGGAGGATGTTGCTGCTCCCTCCTCCTCTCCACCTCCCCCTGCTCAGGAGGGCTTTACCGGCCCTTCTCAGAAGGAGGGATGGTTTTACTACCGTGGGCAACCTTTGCGCAAGATCCCCTTCGACGTTGCTCGATATACCGACGCCTGGAAGGAAGCAATAAGACTTTCTGACCATCCGGATGGGATCTTTGCTCCTCCATCCATTGTTACCGCCACCAAGGAAAAACTGAGAGCTGGGGTTGGAGCAGCCGATGCTATCATGCGTCATTCCATTCCCACGGGAGATGTCTTCAATCTGATGTGGCAAAGCATTTTTCGAGTAAGCGCCGCCTTCCTCCCATCCTCCCATGCCTTTCTGATATATTTTTTTTAAGTTTTAATGTTCTGTTTGTTTTTTTTTTAGGTTATGTCTATGGCTCAAAGCGCTGAGGTTCAGACTCGGGATCTTCAGTTGACCTGCAACGTGAAAAAAGTCGGGCCGATAATACTGAAGCCGAGTTAAAGCAAACCCGTTCTAACCATGATAGCTACATGGATATTGTAAACTATGAGATTGACCGCAAGGTGAAAGATAGGACAGACACTTTGAACAAGGAATTGCGGTCATCTCGCCATGAATGTGTTCGTCTTCGAGACGAATACGAATCAAAGTTAAAGAACTTGCGGGAAGAGATGTTTGCTCTGAGAAACCAGAGCCTCCACACAGAGGATATCCTGAAGCAGGTACTCCACAAACCCTCCGGTGAAAAGAATGTGTTGATACCAGAGCATACTTTGTCTGACTTGGAAGTTTTGTTGCGGCAGGTACAAGCTGCTCACAAAAGGGACGTAGATTCCCTTACTTCAGACAAGGCTTACTTTGCGGGTGTGAATGTTGCCCTTGAGAAAGAAATTAAATCCCTTGAGGCGGACAAAAAAGCTTTGACTGAGCAGAATGAGGCTTTGGTGGGAGACAAAGTCCAACTTATTCAAGAGCTCACCGCATTGACCGAGGAAAAGAATGCTCTGGATGAGCAACTCGAATTGCTTTTGACCAAGAGAAGCAGTTTTTGGTGGATGAGAACACGACTCTTTCTGAGGGTAAAGCTGCTTTTGCGGCCGAGAAGGCTTCTCTGGAGGGAAAGGTGAAAACCTTAGAGGAGGCCAAGCAGCTCTTGACGGATGAAAACACAGCTCTTTCTTCAGGCAAAGCTGCTCTTGCGGCCGAGAAAGCTTCTCTGGAGGGGAAGGTGAAAGCTTTAGAGGAGGCCATGGCCCTCCGCCAACCCGAAAGTGCTAAGGTTCCGGCCAAGGGTGAGTCTTACTGGTCTTTTTTCCGCCGCTTTTATCTTTATGCCTTATTCTTACTGATTCCGCTTTCCTTTCCCCCTCTTCTTTTTAAAAACAGATCCTGAAAGTCTTTTAAGACATGTCGAGAAGCTCAGCGATCGTATTGATAAGCTGAATGAGGAGCTCTCTGCCGCGGGTTCTGACCGTGATCTTTACCGAGCTCAGGTGTTGCAGCTTGAGGGGGATGTTGCCAAACATACAGCCTACGCCCGTCAGGCCCAAGAAGAGTTGAAGAAACAAGGAACTGTTATTGCCCATCTAAAAAAGGCTTTCGGCTCTCAGAGCCGGAAGATTACCAACATTTGTCGTCAAGCCATCTCCAAGTACTTCCTGAAGAGGGGGGAAGTACTGGATGACGATCTGTATAATGAGCTGGAGTTTGACAATGTTGCCCGGAAGAGCAACTTTCTTGAAGACTTTGAGAAGTTTGGTCGTATCCCTGGAGACAGTCTTTGGGCCTGGTCAAGCTTCTTTCCTTCCCCGATAGCGGCCTGCGCCAGGGGTTGCGGGCTTTCGTCAAGCTGCTGGAAAATCTAACTCTGCAGAGAGTGTTTCCAAAGAGTCCGCTGTAAAGAAGCCTGCTAAGGAATAGATGCTTTTTAGATAGCAATTTGTTAGCACAGGAATCTTGTATATTTGTATTTTGGATTACTATTTTTGGTGATGTTTTGGCGTTTTACCATTTCTTTTGCATCCCTTAAATGTTTTAAGTAACTTCCTTACGAGTTAGTTTCATACACTCTTCATTTGGCTTTATCCGGAGCGACCGGATTTCCAAATGCTTTGTAGATCTCCCCTTTTGTTTATATGGAAGATCATTATGCCTTTGCTCTAAGCTTTTTTACGAAATAATAAATTGCTAGTTTTTATAGGCATGCTGGCTGGGTGGTATATTTCAAGGCATGATAGCCTGTAGGCACACTGGCCGGATGGTACATTTCAAGGCATGATAGCCTGTAGGCACACTGGCCGGATGGTACATTTCAAGGCATGATAGCCTGTAGGCACACTGGCCGGATGGTACATTTCAAGGCATGATAGCCTGTAGGCACACTGGCCGGATGGTACATTTCAAGGCATGATAGCCTGTAGGCACACTGGCCGGATGGTACATTTCAAGGCATGATAGCCTGTAGGCACACTGGCCGGATGGTACATTTCAAGGCATGATAGCCTGTAGGCACACTGGCCGGATGGTACATTTCAAGGCATGATAGCCTGTAGGCACACTGGCCGGATGGTACATTTCAAGGCATGATAGCCTGTAGGCACACTGGCCGGATGGTACATTTCAAGGCATGATAGCCTGTAGGCACACTGGCCGGATGGTACATTTCAAGGCATGATAGCCTGTAGGCACACTGGCCGGATGGTACATTTCAAGGCATGATAGCCTGTAGGCACACTGGCCGGATGGTACATTAAAAAATTGCTTTAACGGAATACCTCATTTTATTACTTTTTGTAAGAAACGTTTTTATACATAAAACTTTTTGAGGCACTCGGCATGCCATGAGTGAGGCAACTCGTATCCTTCACTATTTTTCAAATGATATGAAGCTTGCCTGTTCGCCGTTGTACTATAAATGGTCCCTCCCATTGGGGCTCTAGCTTCTTTGGTTGCTTTACCTCTCGAAGGACCAGTTCACCTGGAGCAAAGCCTCTTTCCCTTGTTTTCTGGTTAAAATATCTTTCCACTTTCGCTTTATCCCTTTCCATCCGGACTTGGGCCATAGTCCTGGTTTCTTCAAGCAGGTCAAGGCCGTCTTTCACCCCTTCATTGTTGTTTTCTTCATTAAAGGATTCCCATCTAATCGATGGGACTATAACTTCAGCCGGAACGATTGCTTCCAGACCGTAGGTCAGTCTATATGGAGTTTCCCCTGTTGGGCCCTTTTCGGTTGTCCTGTAGGACCAGAGAACCTGAGGTAGCAACTCTGCCCATCTCCCTTTTTGCTGTCCAACTTCTTTTTTATAGCTTTGACAATTTGTCCATTCGCATTTTCTACCTGGCCGTTTGCTTGTGGATGGGCGACCGATGCGAATCTCAGGTCAATCTTCCATTCTTCACAGAATTCCCGGAAGCTTTTACAGTTGAACTGAGTTCCATTGTCTGTTATTATTATTTTTGGGATCCCAAATCTGCAGACTACATACTTCCAGATGAAATCTTGTGACTTTCTTGCGGTAATGGATACTGTTGGCATGGCTTCCACCCATTTGGTGAAGTAATCAATGGCCACATAAATGAATTTATATCTTCCGGGGGATGCTTCCGGAAAAGGTCCAACGATATCCAATCCCCACATGGCAAATGGGATCGGGGACAATATGGCTCTCAGTGTGGATGGGGGGCTATGTATTTTGTGGCCGTGTTCCTGACATTTTATGCATTTCCGTATGTATTCTTTTGAAATTCCCTCATCCTCGGCCAATAGTACCCCAGCCTTAGGATCTTGTGGACTATTGCCCTCTCTCCTTGGTGGTTCCCACAGGTCCCCTCATGTAGCTCCTCCATGAGCCTTACCCTTCTTCTATGGTAACACACTTAAGTGCTGGCCTTGCGAATGATCTTTTGTAGAGCTGTCCTTGTTCTAAAAAGAAAGATGCAGCCCTTCGCCTTGTTTTTGCCGCCTCCTTCTCATCTTGTGGCAAGTTTCCGCTTTGTATGTACTCAACAATGGGTGCCATCCAAGACTTGGCTATTGCGTCTGATTCAATGGTGCATACTCGGATCTCCTTCAGACTTGAGTTTGCCTTTATTTCCATCCAGACTTTACTGGGCATTCTTTCGGCCATACTGGCCAGTTTAGCAACGCATCGGCCTCTATGTTTTCTGCTCGAGGAAGATGTCTTAACTCACATCTCTGAAAGTTTGCCTTCGTCTCTTGGACTTTGGCCAGGTATTTTCCAAGCTTCTCCTCCTTGACTTCGTAGATGTTATCGTTTTGTCGCGCCACTAGCATTGAGTCTGAGTATATTTCTAACTCTGCATAACAAACAAAGAGGTAAGTCCCACTCTTCCCCTTTAGGGGGATGTATAAAAAATTCCTATAGACACAAATGAGAACCCTGTTTTATTAGAAAAAACCTGTTGCCCCTAAGGCAGTGGCGACCTCCAATCCCTGTATGAGGGCTTCATATTCTGCTTCATTATTTGTTACTTCAAATTCCAGCCGGAACGCAAAGTTAAGAGTTCTTCCATCCGGCGTTTGGACCACTATTCCGGCCCCCGCTCCAGTCTTGCATCGAGCTCCGTCAACTAGGATAACGTACGGGTTGGTTGGTTCTCTTTGTCTTGGGCAAAGGTTGTTTCGGTTATGAAGTCCGCCAAGGCCTGTGCTTTTATGGCTGTTCGAGGAAGGAAGTGGATTTCGTACTGGGTGAGCTCGACGGTCCAACTAACCATTCGCCCGGATGCGTTTGGGTTGTTTGCTATCTGTTTCAGTGGCCAATTTGTTCTAACGAATATTCGGTGTGACTGAAAATAAGGCCGAAGCTTTCGGGATGCAACGACTAATGCAAACAATATTTTTTCAACGTTGGTGTGTAGCGGCTTTCGCTGGAGTTAGGATTTTTCCGGTGTAGTACACTGGTATCTCTTTTTTCTCCTCCTCCATTATTAACACAGCTGCTATTGCCCAATCTGTGGCAGAGAGGTAGAGATACAAGTCTTGACCAGGTGCCGGAACACCCAGCTTGGGCAACTCTTTGAGCATCTCTTTGATCCTGTCAAAGGCGTCTATACACTCTTGACTCCACTGGAATTTCTTTTTTTTCGTAAAATGCTGAAAAATGGTATTGACTTTTCTTGGAGTTTTGAGCAGAATCTTGCTAAAGCCGTGAGCCTTCCGTTCAATGCTTGCACATCTTTAATGTTCTTTGGTGGTGACAGATCGAGGATTGCCTGAGTTTTTTCGGGATCCACTTCAATCCCTCTTTGCCGACGATAAAGCCTAAGAACTTCCCCTTTGTAACTCCAAATACGCATTTTTCCGGATTCAGCTTGATTTGGAATCTGTCTAGGGTGTCAAAGGTTTCTTTTAAATCTTCCATGTGTTGTACCCAGGAATTACTTTTACCACGATATCATCGACATATGCTCTACATTCCGGGCTAACTGTTGTTTGAACACTTTGTCTATCATTCTTTGGAAGGTTGCACCCGCATTTTTTAATCCAAAAGGCATCACCTTGTAGCAAAAGGTTCCGGCCGAGGTAATAAAAGATGTTTTTTCTGAATCCTCCTCATTCATTCTTATTTGATTATATCCTGAAAACGCATCCAAGAAACTTAAGACAGAGCTTTGAGCGTTGAAGCAACCAGTCTATCTATCGATGGTAGTGGGTAAAAGTCTTTAGGACATGCTTTGTTCAAGTCTGTGAAGTCCACACACATTCTCCATTTGCCATTTGACTTTTTAACCATCACAACATTAGCCAACCACTTGGGATAGGACACCTCCCTGATGAATCCGGCTTTAAGCAGTTTTTGCACTTCAGCACGTGCCGCAAAGTCTCTTTCCTCTCCTATTCTTCTTCTTTGCCGGATGGCTGGGTGCTTTGGATCCACTCGCAGGTCATGCTGGATAACGCTTGGATCTACTCCTGGCATTTCGTCCGTGCTCCAGGCGAAAGTTACCCTTCTTTTTTCCAGGAATCTCATCAGGTGAGTTTGCTCCCCACTGCCGAACGCATTTCCTATTTTAAAAAATTTAGAAGGGTCAGTTTTTAAGTGTACCTCTCGTGGTGACTCTTTAGAGGTTCCACAGTCTTCTGCCCTTTGATCCGGCTCTGGCGGGAGAGGGAGCTTTCCCTTGAATTCCTTTCCGACCCCACCGTTTTGACCATCTCTTCTTCCGGCATTCCCTCCATGATGCGTACTTCGCATACCCGAGCCATCTTTTGACTTCCACTAATGGTCACCGCCTTTCCAGACCTGGTTAGATACTTCATTTTCAGGTGGTGAGTGCTGCATATTGCTTTGAAAGCATTAATCCCTGGCCTGCCAAGATACATATTGTATCCGGAAAGTCCCGGTACAATGAAAGCTGTGAGCTTTTCAGTTCTTCGCTCGTCTCCCAATCCCAATGTTAAGGTGAAGTCTATGCTCCCTGAAGACTTGGTAGAAACGCCCCCAACGAAGCCTCCAAGGACCGAATATGGTTTAATCTTACTTTCTGGAATCTCCAATTTTTTAACTGCCTCGGCCGATATGACATTCGCTCCAGCCCCGCTGTCTATCAGGATTCCTTCCATCATCCTGTCATTTACTTGCGCCCGAATGACCAGTGGATCATTGTGAGGGTATAACACCCCTTCTTCGTCTTCGTCTGTAAAGAAAATCTGGGGAAGATTCTCTCGCTTGGCAATTTTTCTTTCCGGTAGCTCTTGATGTACCGCATGAATATGTCTTTTTCTCTCGCTTGGGGTCAACGGTCCTACCTCTGAAAAGAGACCTGAGAATTTGCTTAAGAGAAAAAGTTTATTAGATTTTTATTACCGGAAGATTCCGGGGGATTTTTACAACATAGGTCTTTCTAAAAAAAAAAAAAGTTCAATTACACCGCCCTTGCTTTATTATTGGCGTGACTGGGTTTACCTAACATCAGAGAAACAAAAAACTTCTCCACCTTCTTACAAACCTGAGATCATACCGACTGATTTGCCGTGATTAAGCTCAGGGTGGATCTCTTCCGTGATTTCGAGAGGTGGACTGATTTTGCCTGCCATATTGCTTTGCTGGCCTGCCATCTGCTTTCCTTTGCTCTTCTTGTCCTCTTCGATGATCCTCAACTCTTTGGCCAGAGTGGCGCAGTTTGCGGTTCTGTGACTTTTGCAGCCATGGTACTCACAGAAGGCTACCGGAATCTCCCCTGGATAAGGCTTCTTTGGTGGAGGCAGATATCCTTCTTTGACCGCCGCCGCATACCTGCCTGGATCAATCTGGACGGCAACTCGGGCGTTCTGAAACTGAGGCGCCTGGGGGAGCTTTGTAGTAAGGCTTGTATCTTGAGCTTCCTCCCGATGAACTTCCTGATATGTTGCCGGAAGAGCCATTCCCATTCGATCCTCCTTTCTTGTCGTTAACCGCTTTGAAGCTATTTGCTAAATCTCTGGCCTTATTTTCCGCCACCTCTGACTTTAGAAACTCATGAATCATTTCGGCTAGCTCTCCATGGGTTTTTGGGGCTTTTGTCGCGATCTTCCCGGCGAGCCTTGGCTGTGCTAGCCCGTTTCCGAAAGCCTTGATTAGGATCTTTTCATCAATGTCATCGATTTCTGCTACCTGCTTATGAAACCTCTCGCTGAATTCTTTCACCGTCTCCCCCTTCCTCTGTTTGAGATCCATTAGTTCTATCGTTTCCTTCTTGATCTTCTTGCTTGCGGCAAAGTATTGCTGAAACTCCTCAGTCAATTGCTTAAAACTTGAGATCGACTGCGGGGGTCTTGTTGAGATCCAACCGAGCGCTCTTTTGGATAATGTTCCCGGAAACAAATTGCAGAGGGCGAGAGAACTTATCCCCTGTGTGTTCATTGCGAACATAAACTTCTGAACGTGAAGAGCAGGGTCCCCCGTTCCATCATACTTTTCAACTGCAGGTGCAACGAAGTGAGGAGGAAGCTTTGCCTTCCTGATTTTCTCGGAAAGGGGTAGAGAGTCATGTCGATCGAATCATCTTCCTCAGTCTCGTCGCTGATGATCAGAGTTTTCTCTAGCTGCTCTTTCTTCCGGCTGTTGCTCGCCTCGGAGTCGCGATTCTTGAGCGATTCAAGCGCCTCAGTCATGTCCTCCCATTTCTTCTGGTATTCTACATCTCGCTGCATCAGCTCCTGCTGCAGAACTTCATTCCCCTCACTATCCTTTCGTCGATGGTTCTGACTAAGCTTTCAGCATCTCCTCCAACGCTTGCTTGGAGATCATGTTTTCAGCTTCTGTTCTGTTGTTTTCGGTTGCTTACGTTATCGGTCTCGCCCTCAGGTCGGGGTGTCTTCCTTGTTCTTGGAGCCATCCTGCACGCGTACTTTCCTTGCTTTTTCCTGCAAAAGACACAACCTCAAAAGTTTCAAAGCTTCGTTGTTTCGCTCAAAATCAGGTTACCTCCGGTGGACTCGTGGTTGCCAAGAAAGATCTTGAGCCATTCGTTTCCCACAGACGGCGCCAAATGAAATAGTAAGTTCCTAAATTCCCTAAGCTCCTATCTAAATCTCTAATCGAATCCCTACTCTACTGCTAGGCCTTTGTGCTTCATCGAGTTACCTTGTTACTGAGTGCTCGAGCTTTGAGAGAGAGAGAATCGCGCAGATAATGCAACAGTATGTAATTTCGAATGTGAGAACGTGTTTATTGTGGGGTTGAACCCCTATTTATAGTGTTTTACATGTCAAATCGAGAGTTGCCAGCCTGTCCTTCTTTTTAATTGCCAGGCTGGCATTTACATATAAGTGGGATATTTAATTACCCATCCGGCCGGGTCACACTCTGATCCGGTCAATATCCTTTGTTCTAAGCTGTTCCTTCCAGGCACATGGAACCGGATGCTCTATTCTTCCTTATTCTCGTACTTTTCCCTCTTCATATAGCTCAGCTAGAAAAACAGACAGAGGTAAGAATAAGGGTATACACCAATTCTGAATTCCAGTTGCAGTTTCAGAAACTTCAGTTTCTACATAACCAAATTTCAGAGAGCATAAAGGGATGGCTATGGGTAGTTCAAGGACTTAAAACCTAGCTAAACCACTTATTTAAGTATGTAAGCACACCGAGAAGGAAGAAAAACCAACTGTGAATTAAACAGAAGGAAAACAGAAAGGAGTTCGTGTCAGTTTGGATTCAGTCCTGCCACTCTGGTTTTTCCTTTCTGTATATAAATCTGTCAAGAGTTTAAACATTATAGTGGTGAATCTGTTTTGTGGTCAAGGCTGTACTAAGATATTTATTCCGATAGCTAAGTAACCTAGGGAAAACTCAAACCAGAACCGTGAACAAATTACAAGTACAAGAGGAATTATCAGATCATGTGTTACAGTGTTACAGTTTTAGTTTCTGTAATTTGAGGTGCAGAGATGATAACAGCATTGTTCTGAGTTTTCCTTAAGCTAAAACCTCTTTCCAATACAATCATCGAGTGGTGCAATAGTGTTGAGAAGTTTGGAAACCAAACAGCAACCTAAATAAAGACTTAAAGATGAGATCAGTAAACGATGTTCCAGTTTTCAGGAGCTTAGTTGTCTCTGTATATGAGTAGGACAGATCGTTTAAAAATGTTGGAGAGAGAGTTAAAAGTGAACTCAAAATACTCCTAGAAGAAGGGACTAGACTGATACATTCTTTTGGAATTCTGGAAATCAACTTAGTTACCAAATAGAAACAAAAAAAATATACTGTGAAGGCATGATCTTCAGATTTCTGATATCATGTTTTCTTTCTGTTCAATTGAATTACAGTGAGAGGTTAAGTAGGAATACAGTCTTAGTTTTTTCTAATCTATGATGGATGTGGTGAATGGTAAATTTTTGAAAGAGAATGAGATTTTAAAAGGAATGAAATCTGATATGTACATGAATTACCGGTAACTAAAGTAAGGTGTTGTCAAACCTTGGGTTATATTTTACCACAAGGTTTTGATGTTATTAATGAAGTGGGGTTCCACCACACAGAGTAACCAAAGGGCTAGCGGAGAATACGTGCTACCTGCGGAGACAACAAGATGGGACTCCCTCCGACCAAATCCTCTTCCGACTCCAACAAACGGGCCCTTGCGACCAGAAAGCCATTCCACGGGCAGACCGCGGAGGAGCAATCACCTCCGAGGCAGGGCAAGACCCTCTCCGAGAGACTGAGAGTAATTATTGGTAAAAGGGGGGTAAAGTTGTACGAAAACCTTGTATGTTTTGGAATATTCTAGAATAATGTAGGCCCATAGAAGCGGTTATATACTGTAGGGAGCCTATAAATAAGGGTCATAAGTCATGTAATTGATCACACTTTCATATATACAATACTTGGAGCTCTCTTGGCAATCTTAGTTTCGAGTGCGAGTTTCATCCATCTCATTTGGCGCCGTCTGTGGGAAAAGAACGTCGAAAGACAACCACGATCCGATCCACAAGAGTCACGTTTCTTGTCTTTTGTTTGACCATTGCACCACGATCAAGCAAGGGAAAGGGGAACCTGGCTGCAACCGGGGAAAGTTCATTCTCAAAGGAAGACCTCACCGATCTGATGAGGAGTTTTGCGCAAGAAGTTAATGAGAAGATGGCTGAGAACAATGAACGATTCCAACAGGAACTGGCGGATAGAGATCTGGAGCACCAGAAGAAGATCGGCGAGATGGCAAGTGTAATCGAGAATTTGAAAGCAAAAAGCGGATCAAAGAGTGAAGAAAGCCGGAAAGAGAAGTCACCACCGAAAGATGCAGAGGAAGACCTCGTCGACATGTCGCTGTATCCCTTCACCGAAAGTATTCGGAAGGCAAAGCTTCCACCGTTCTTTGTCGCTCCGGCAATAGAGAAGTACGACGGAACCGGAGACCCCGCTCAACATATCAAGAAGTTCATCTTCGCGATGAACACTCAAGGAATCAGTTCCCAGGCACTCTGCAATTTGTTTCCGGGAACACTTACTAAAAGAGCTCTAAATTGGATCTCCTCTCGGAAACCTCAATCCATCTCAAGGTTCAAGCAACTCACAGAGGAATTCCAACTTTACTTTGCAGCAAGTAAAAAGATCCAGAAAGATACGATCGAACTGATAGACATTAGGCAGAGAAGGGGAGAGACGGTGAAAGAATACAGCGAACGCTTCCATAAGCAAGTTGCTGAAATAGACGATGTGGATGAGAAGATAGTGGTGAAAGCTTTCGGGAATGGATTGGCAAATCCAAGGCTGGCAGGGAAAATTGCTACCAAGGCACCGCAAACTCACGGAGAGTTAGCAGAAATGCTGCACGATTTCTTGAAATCGGAGTTTACGGAAAATAAGGCGAGAGAATTGGCCAATAGCTTCAGGCCGCCTAACGAGAAGAAACAGGGAGGAGCATCGTCTGTTGGCGCAAGTTATTGGAGACATCTGCCTCGAAACCTTGGGAGCAAGGTACAGGCCGTACGGGAAGGATCCAGTCATGCCTTCCCATACTGGGGTAAGACGACATATGGAGCAAAAGTTATTTCTATCGCTCCAGGAAGGTACGCAGCTGCAGTAAAGGAAGGCTATCTTCCGCCCCCGAAGAAGCCTTCCTCAGGTTAGAACACATTGGCGTTTGTGAATTCCACGGACACTTCAGCCACAGAACAACCAATTGTGTAACATTATGAAGAACTGAACAAAATCGATGAGCAAAAGAGGAAACAAGAAAAGCAGAGACAGGAAGCTCCCAAACAACAAAAGAATAACAGCGACTATCAGAACCGATCTCGTTACGGGCATAACGGAGGGGGCGTGAGGAATGAGGATCACCCCGAGCTAGACCATAGCAAATCTTTCGATTTTGGGTCATAACTGGTTTGTTCTCAGAAAAGGGGCCATTCAAAAAAACCCCGACAAAAACAAAGAAAAACAAACGTTGGACACTACACTAAGTTCATGAGAACTGCCGGAGAAGAAAGTCCCAAAAAGGGAACCCTTATCGCCTATCTACTTCACGAGGAAGATAAGGAGGGATCTACTACCCCCACAATGACCCCCCTCGTCATTCGATCAAATTAATGAGATGGCGGTAGGAAACATCCTTGTCGACAGCGGAGTAGGAGCAAATGTGATCTCCTTAGCGGCGTTCCGGAACTGGAAACCCCGGATGAAAAGGTCAAGCCATTTACTGCTACTTTCGGAGGGTTCATTGGAGGAATCACGCTCAGGTCCACGGGAGGGTCGATGTCACAATGACATAGGCCAAAAGGATGATCGGAGAACAGAAAAAATAACCTTATTATCATGCGAGATCGTCTGGGTACAACGTCTCCTTGGGGCGACCCCTGGGTCAATGCTTTCGAGCTGTCTGTAGCACCTATTATCTCAAGCTCAAATACTCAAGGGGCAGAAGGCTGGTGTCCATCCCTGGGAGCCAGAAAGTAGCAAGGGTGTGCGAAGTTCGGATTACCTGCGATTTTCCGAGGAGGACGTAGTCAAAGAGGTTTGCTCCAGTCGAGAATATGAAGAAGAAGGCCAGAGCGCGATGCCTGGAGAAACCTCCGAGAAGCATGGTACCCAGAATAGCCAAAGAGGTACCCCTGAACACCGATCCTCTAAATTTTTCAAAATTGGAAATGCTTTTCAACCATGATGAGCAGATTCGCTTAATGAGATTTTTTGGAAAAAGAAGAAAGACATTCGCCCGAAGCCCAAAGGACATGCCTGGAGTGGACGCCAGCGTTATCCAGCATAACCTAAACGTCGATCCGAAGTTTCCTGCCATCCGACAGAGGAAGAGGATTATAGGAAGAGAAAGGGACGAGGCTGCACGGACGGAGGTCGAAAGGTTGCTGGAGGCTGGCTTTATTAGAAAAGTCTTTTATCCAAAATGGCTATCAAAAGTAGTTTTGGTTAAAAAAGCAAACGGAAAATGGAGGATGTGCGTGGATTTCACGGATTTGAATAAAGCTTGTCCAAAAGATTTCTATCCTTTACCTTCCATAGATAAGCTTGTAGCGGCAACAGCGCAGAGTAGCGTGATGAGCTTTTTAGATGCGTTTTTTGGATATAACCAAATAATGATGAACAAAAATGACCAAGAGAAAACATCTTTTGTCACCTCAACTGGAATTTTTTGCTACAAGGTCATGCCGTTTGGATTAAAAAAAGTAGGTGCAACCTTCCAGCGAATGATTGACGAAGTATTTCGAGAGCAGTTGTCTCGAAATGTGGAGGCATATGTGGATGATATAGTAGTAAGAAGTGATTCTATAGCCCAGCACATGAAAGACCTTGTGGAAACCTTCAATACCCTGGATAAATACAAGATCAAGTTAAATCCTGAAAAATGTGTCTTCGGAGTCGCCCGAGGGAAGTTATTGGGGTTTGTAGTCGGACAGAGAGGAATTGAGGTTGATCCAGAAAAAACCTAAGCAGTCCTCAACCTTCCGCAGCCAAGAAACATTAAGGACGTACAAGCCCTGAATGGAAGGCTCACTGCTTTAAGTAGATTTTGCTCTAAGCTCCAGGAAAAATCTATTCCATTTTTTAATACCCTCCGGAAAAATAAAAAATTCCAGTGGAATACGGAGTGTATAGACGCCTTCGAACAAATCAAAAAAATGCTTCAGGAGCTTCCAAAGCTTGGCGTTCCAACACCAGGCCAGGATCTATTCTTATATTTATCGGTCTCAGAATGGGCGGTGGCAGCAGTCTTAGTCATGGAGGAAGAAAAGAAGGAAATCCCAGTCTATTTTACCGGAAAGATCCTAACCGCTGCGGAGACAAGATATTCCAATATCGAGAATGTTTTGTTTGCTCTTGTAATCGCATCCAGAAAACTGAAGCCATACTTCCAGTCGCACTGAATCACCGTCCGAACCCATTGGCCCTTAAAACAAATCACCAATAACCCGAACGCCTCCGGAAGGATGATTACTTGGACGGTGGAGCTTACTCAATTTGAAATCCATTATGTTCCTCGGACAGCAATAAAAGCCCAAGCCCTGGTTGATTTTATCACCGAGGCAAGTTTCTTCTGTCAAGAAGAGTGGGAAGTTCCGTATAAGATGTGGGTGGATGGAGCTAGGTGTAAAACTGGTGCGGGGGTTGGGGTTGTGATCCAGACTCCTGATGGAAGGAAGATGAATCATGCAGTAAGGTTGGAATTCGAAGTAACAAACAACAAAGCAGAATTCGAGGCATTAGTGCAAGGACTGGAAATAGCCTGTGCTCTGGGGGTGACGGAGCTGGAAGTACAATCTAATTCCTTGCTTGTGGCAAGGCAAAGTGAGAACATCTTCGAAACAAAGGAGGAAAAATTGAAACTTTACTTAATAAAGGTACAGGATCTAAGGGCAAGATTTTCGAAGTGCAATCTCCGACATATATCCAGAGACCAAAACTCGGAGGCCGATGTACTGGCTAAATTGGCAAGTATAGCGGAAGGAATACCGGAGGAAGTACAACTACAACTAAAGAAGCTCCCGAGTATAGGAGAGACGGAGACAATGGCAGTTGAAATAACCGATTTAAGCGAATCATGGATGACTCCCATTGTCCGGTATATCCAGCAAGGGACACTTCCAGAGGAAGAAAAAGAGGCCAAAACAATAAAAAGAAGGGCAGCATCGTTCTTTTCGAAAACGGCCAACTTTATAAGCGATCTTTTGGCAGACCATCGATGAAGTGTGTAACGGAAAGTCAAGGACTAGAGCTTGTCACCGAAGTCCATGATGGGGTGTGCGGCAACCACCAAGGAGGAAGGGCAATAATGCATAAAATATTAAGGATGGGCTACTTTTGGCCGACAATCTAGAAGATGTGCGGAGACTATGTCAGAAAATGCGTGCAGTGCCAGTTACATGGTCCGAGAGTTGGAAACCCGCCTGCGGAGATGAAATCTATCACCTCTCCGATCCCTTTTGCGAAATGGGGATTAGATATCGTCGGATCATTTCCAGAGGCTTCCCCCGGAAGGTATAGATACATGTATGTGGCAGTAGACTACTTCACCAAGTGGGTAGAAGCTCTTCTGGTAGTAAACATAACTGCGTGAAAGACAGAAGAGTTTGTTTGGAAGAACGTCGTATGTCGGTTTGGTATACCGAGGGTAATCATAACGGACAACGGTGCGCAGTTCAATTGCAAGAGCTTTAGGGATTTTTGCGAAGAATGGAAGATTGATCTGAGATTTTCCTCTGTAGCTCATCCACAAGCGAATGGCCAGGTAGAAAATACAAATGGACAAATCGTAAAAGCTCTGAGAAAAAAGTTGGAAGGAAAAAGAGGAAGGTGGGCGGAGGTTCTACCGCAGGTCCTATGGGCTAACAAGACGACTGTCAAGGGACCAACCGGAGAAACCCCTTACAGATTGACGTACGGTCTGGAAGCGGTGGTACCCGCAGAAATCATGGTACCGTCGAAAAGGATTGAAGGGTACGAAGAAGAAGAGAACGATGAAGGCATCCGAGATGAGTTGGACGTCTTGGATGAAAAGCGAATGATCGCCGACTTAAGAAATCAAAATGACAAGTTGAGAATCGAACGTCATTTCAATAAAAAGGTAAGGGAACGGTCCTTTTCCACAGGTGACTTGGTACTTCGGGAAGTAAAACAGCCAGCAAAATTACAACCTCAGTGGGAAGGCCCATACATCGTTCAAGCTAAGACTGACCGGGCATCTTATAGGCTCCGAGATATGGACGGAGGCGATTTACCACATTCCTGGCACGCAGAATGCCTCAAGAAATTCTATGTTTAATACCTTCTTTCAACTGCAGGATAATGAGTTGTTTGGTAAAAAGCACAGGAATAATCTCATACAGATGTCCGATGATCTCGCAGATGGTGGCAATAAAGCATTTTGCTTAATGATCTCAGTTATCTTGTTTTCAAAACGGTTTACCCTCTGGTAATAATATATAAAGTTTTCAGACAAAAAAAAACATCGCAATTTCTCTTCCTCAAAAACAAGAAACAAAGAGTTTTTTTTAAAAAAAAGACAGACAAAGAATGTATCCGACGATCTCACCATTGGCCATGGTAGAGTGTTTTGTATCCGACGATCTACCATCAACGATGGTAGTGTAATGCATCCGACGATCTCACTGTCTTACTGACAGTAGAGTGTTAAACCGACGATCTCACCATGTGTACAGTGGTAGAGTGTGAAAGCAAAAAAGTGTAACTAAGAGGTTACCGAAAAGCAATCTCCACAAAAAATGAAAGGCAGCTTAAAAATTCTGCATTAGTAAAAATCTCCAACTTTCGGGGGACCGGTTGCTCCGGTCATACCCGAAAGGTCTGGTTGGTCTATTATAAAAAAAAGAAAAGATGATATTTACAGCATGAAAGTACTCCGGAACAAAATATGTGATAGCTATAACAAAACCGTAAGCAAAAGAAAAAAAATGTTTATGATGCAGGCTCTGTAGGATCTTCCGCAAGCTTCTCAGATTCTTGTGTCCGCTTTTGGAGGGTTGACGTACTTCCTTCGGAGTCTTCCTTCTCGCCTACCGGTGTAAGAACAGCATCACTCCGGGCCCGCGCAGCAACTGACCCCATAAAGGATGGGGCAAAGCATGTATTCCCCGCGGGACGTGAAAACTTCATTAGCTCCTTGTGATATCCGGTGGCGCGAGCAAGGGCTTCAAACTCTAGGCTTTCATAAAGAGTTTCGTCCACTGATTGTTGCTTCTCGGAGAAAAACTCCGACACAATTCGTTGGCTCTCTCCAGCAAGTTTGCGGCATTGGGAAGAAAGTGTCTCTTTAAGACCTGAGACAGCGCGGTCCTTCGTTTGAAGTTCCGACTGCGTCTCTTTAAGAGCCCCCTTTAGCTTCGCAACCCGGCTCTCGTAGGACAGGGAGAGGCTCCGGTATCGTTCCCTTTCTGACTCTGAAGTGATCAATGAGGCTTTAAGTTCGGACACCTTTTTAAGCCAAAAGTAAGAACTTCTGGCGACCTCCAACGAAGGACTTGGATTTTCTGCATAAAATACAAAGGATAAGTAAGAATAGCATGAAAGAAAAAGAGAGGAAAAAGGGGAAGTTTTCGATGATATGAAGGTTACCGGAAGCCTTTTTCTTCTGGGCCTCCAACTCTGCCTCAAGTTCTTCGATTCGAAGAGCAGCCTCCGCAAGTTTTTGCCTCTCCGATTCAAGGCCAGCTTGAAGATCATTTTGCTTGGCCTCGGCCGCTTGCAAGAGTTGGTCCCTTTTCTCCAACTCCGATTCAAGGGAGGACCGAAGATCCTCGGTAGATTTCCGAATCTCTTCAACAACCTTCCGAACATCTTTGGCTTCCTCTTCCAGCACCCGCTTCTGATCGTCAAAGAAGCCTGCAGCTTGTTGATAGTATCCTCTTGGTCGATGGATGCAGCTTCTTGAAGTTCCTCCCGGAGAGCGGCCTTTTCAGCTTCAAATTGAGCCTCCGCACGCACAAAAGTTTCTTGAGCCTTGGCCTTCTCTTCATCTGCGGCCTTCTTGTATCTCTTTGCGTGGGCCTCATGGTAGCGGAGGGCTTCGGAGGAGTATTGAGACTGGGTCTCAACACATTGGGCCATCGCCATGGCCTAAAAGGCAAGGATATCAGAATAAAAACAGAAGGTTTTACACGATAAATATATACAAAAAAGACAAACCTGGATTAAAGCAGCCCAGAGGCGCTCAAAAGCCACCCTCTCCGGAAGAGAGTGGCGAACAATGACGTCGGAACTACCCTCCCCAATCCGAAGTTTTTGTTTTAAAGGGGTCGGATGAGAGCCTGGGGCAAAAATGCCATTGTCGTTATTGGCCGCCTTCGCAGCGGTAGACCAGAAGGCCTTGTACCTCATTCCACGCACAAATGGAATGCGAGGAATCGGATTTCCTCGGTGATAGCCCCAATCCAATTTTGAAGAAGGACCGCAAACCGAAAGATCAGCCCGCGGTGGAGGAGAAGATCTATCGTCCACATGCTTGCTCCTAGCTCCGGACGGAGGAGCCTCCTGCGAAGGAGCATCGGACGAATCGGAGGAAGAACTTTCCTCCGCACTAGCCTCAGCAATGCCCTTGCCTTTTCCAGGTGGGTTCACGCGGACCTTTTTTCTCTCCGGAGCACCGCCTTCCTTGATCGCAACACCCTACACAGGACGACGCACCCGTTCAGGCTCAGGATCTGCGGAGGGCGGAACAGTGGCTGCAAAAGGCAAAACTATATGTAACACCCCAACCGCTAATCCGTCCATTATCCGCTAATCAATCCCATACTTACCCTTCTCGCAGCGGAATACTTACTTACTCCCGGCGGGTGATACAACGCCGTTAACCCTCCAAGGTTAACAAGGCTACTACTACTTACCGTTTTGGTCTGATGATTAGAATGAAATACATACATACTACTTACTTTACAATACCAAATACTTAGCTTACATTTGATTACCGAGTCTACCGAATATATGAATTACATTCCAATACTACTTCCCAAAAATGAAGAGTTTATACATCCTCTCCTTACTATCCAATCAAGAACTCAATATCCAAAAGGGTGTACCGCATGGTACACCGGCTACTCAAAAGGGCCTTAGCCGTGTACAACTCAGTACACCATCTAATCCTACTACTACTCCAAAAAGAATCACATCTTGACCTTACTTTACCTTCACGCCTCGCGGGTACCTGTGGAGTAAAAACATTCCCCCTAGGGGGTCAGCTTACGCTGTATATGATAACCGCATACCCGCGTACTAGCGAGGGTAGCCAACTATTTGGTCGCGCCAAACTGGTCGGCTACGCAGCGCTCGTTTGTCATCATACATATATACATGCTTTATACAATACATACATTGCATTCATTTCACCAAGCATATACATACAATACATACAAGGAATACAATTCAAGTCATTTAATCATACTTACCACACTCACCGCATCACGGAGATACAATTCTCCAATACATACAAAGGTCTTGTTAGCCTTATTACACACCCGGGTTAATCGGGGTTCAATACTTTTACTCCGGGTCAATGACTTACAATAGTCAAGACCAATACAAATACAATACTTACTTCTTACATACTTTACTTCCAGTTAAGTCGGTATGACCTCCGGGCAGGGATTACTACATCCCACCACCGGGCTTTAATGTGGCCCACTAATCCAGGATGCTACCCATTCAAGGGATTTGGTCCATGGAAAAGATTATAGCTAGGATTCGGATCCAACCTCTTGTGTTTCCTTATCCTCACGCGTGGCCGAAACTATATCGGGCTTCTACTCATTCCATTTACTCATTACTCATGTTAGGAGTTAGATTGTTAGGAATTAGTAGAAGTCCATACTTACTTCCATACATACATACATACACAAGTACTCATACTTACACATACACTTCATTTCCATTCATACATTTCATGAATTATACAAACTAAATGTTCAAGAGCATAAACAAGAACAATATAGTTCAAACACAATTAAGTGCAATATAAGTCCGATTCGTGCATTTATCTTATTGGTGATCACATAGGCACACAAATCGGGGTAACCAAGTTAGGATACAGGGCATGAAGAAATCATACCGTTCACCGTCGTAGGGTACTACCGGTTCCTTTGGAGCCCAACTATGGGATTCCTATACATACATGAAGTAGTATGATCAATGATCTATTATTGATCTACTTACTCCTTCATTGATATTTTCAATGCATACTTACTACTCCATTACTTTCTTACTTGGTTATAAAACCGTTCTTTCCTTTACTACTTCATAAACTTACTTCCTTACACATTTACTTACTTTCTTACCATTATTACTTCATTAATGGTGTATTACTACTTATACATGCATACCGGTGTATAGGCATATACATATACATACATATGATTACTATAGTCATATTATAAAAACCTTTTTTTTTTGTAAGTGTTTGGGCCGTTCGACCCACCGTCCGACCCAACCCTGGGTCGGACCATTCCAGTAGGTTTTCATCCTCTGAAATTACTCCCGTCCGACCCAGAAAGTTTCGATTCTATGACTTAGCTCCGTCCGACCCACTGTCCGACCCAGGCTCTGGGTCGGACGAAGTCAGAAACTTCGCCATTAGAAAATTTTCCCGTCCGACCCACGTCCGACTCACGGCCCTGGGTCGGACCATTCCAGAAAGAATTACCGTCGTTTCGCAAGGCCCGTCCGACCCACGTCCGACTCACGGCTCTGGGTCGGACGGTTCCAGAAAGTTTATTTTCGTTGTTCAGGCCTTGTCCGACCCAGCGTCCGATCCAGGCTGTGGTAGGACAGTAGCAGAACTTTGCTACAGGCCTTGTTTTCTTTTCCCAATTTCACCCATTGCTTCCCTATTCTTCCTACATGCATCCTAACATGTTTTAGTACTATTTAGACACTCTAAATCATGCTAATTCATTCCTTAATACATTACACAATCCTATGCTTATTTATACACTCAATTTCCCCAAGTTTCAACTCAACACTCCCATTGTTTCTTCCCTTATACCTTATGCTACAGATTTTTCCCTCTACTCTTATACTCCAATACCTCCTCATCCAATGCCACTCTTAGCATCTTAAATACATTAGCTCACAACCTAGTTCCATCTCATTTACAAACCCATATTCAAATCTGTTACAAGGTACTAACATTCCTCCTAAACTCTCCAAATACTTCCTCTTCTTAAACAACTCAAGTCCTCTCCTTTCTACACAAATTTTGACATGGTCTCCCCTATAATTCTTACTTTCTCCACACACTAATTCAGCTCACAAGTTCACATTCTCACAACCTATTTACTCAATACATTATACTCACAATTCAACTCCAATATACACATTACAATTCCTGCACATATATACATACTACCCATTGTTTTCCCAAGCTTTTAAACTTCATTTAAAACTTCAAAACTGTTACATTCTTTCCTCCAATACACTACTACATTACCACTACTCATTACTCAAATACATTACTTGTTTTTGATACTCAAAACTGTTACAACACAATATACACAACTAACTCAAGGTAAGGGCATTTACCTTGTCTTGTTAGTTTCCTTTCTTTCCTTTCCTCTTCTCTTCTTTTCTTCTCTTTGTTCTCGGTCCCAATAGGGTTCCCACACACAAAGTGCTACAGCACATAATACATACACCATACCATTTAGCATTCATTTTTATACTAACCCTAGAATTTGAGTTTTAGGGTTTAGAAAAGAGTGTTACCTTCCAATGAATGGATGAAGCTCTTGACTAGTGAAAGAACAAGGTTTCTAGCCCACAAGAGAAGCCAAATCGGCTGGAGCAAGAAGAACAAAGCATTCAAAAACTGAAAAATTCTTAAAATGCCAATGAGAGCTAGAAACGATGGATTTTCGAATTTCTTTTTACCTCAAGATGATAAGGAGGTGAAGGTGCTTCTAATGGTGGACTTGAATCTTCAAATGGAGAATACCCACCGAAATGAAAGTGGTCATTTTCGATTTTTGAAAAGATGGAGACGTTCTCCTTTGCAAGGGGATTCTAGTGGTATGGTTTTTATGATTTTTGGACAAGGTTTGAGCCTTCAAAATTGAGAGAGAAGAAGAGGGCTGGTTTGGGTTGTCCAAATCGCCATTGTCATCATTCAAGGAGGAAGAAGAGAGAATAGGGAGGTGAGAGAAATCGAGAGAGAGGGGGATGGGTAGAGGAGAGAGAGTTTTATTTGCTTTTTACTTATTTCTTTTGTCCTCTTGTTACTAAAGACAAATAAAGAAGAGGAATTAAGAGAGGAGGGCTCATTTAATCGGCCCACATATGCACACACACTCACATTTTTATTTTTAATTGCGAGGTGGACACACTAAGTTTGTTTAATTGTATTTTCACCCCACAACTTACCGGTTGTTACAGTTTTCACTAACCGGTACCCGTTTCCCGGAATTTTCTCGTTTAATTAATTTTATTGGTTCTAAAGCCCCACTAATATTTATTAGTGACTATTTAGTTGACCAACGTTGTTACGAGTCTATCTGACCCGCTTAAAGTCACGTTTTCCCGATTTCCTCGAAAAACGCGCTTTAAGGTTTGTTTATGCTTTTAACCCATTTTAAAGGTCCGTTTTCTTTGGGATTTGTTCCCTAGTATTTATTTTAGTGTAATTAAGCTTTTAAAAGTATAATTAGCCTAATTAATCACTGTTTTTAATTACGGGGTATTTCACTATAAGTAATCTGACAAAAACGAAGTAAAAGCGAAAGAAGGGCACAAAGGGGCTACGGAAAGGTATACTGGTGGAAAAAATGGAATCGATATTTTGAGTTAAAGCTTCGTCTACGCAAAAAAAGCCATGCAGATCAGGGAAGAGGGACGATATGAGGGTTAAATCCACATCTTTCTTAACTCTGCCCGGACTACAGGCAGGAGTAGATACGGGAGTACCTGTTTCTGAAGGGATAGCAGCAAGGGGACCGGTGGAACCAGTTTCGGTAACAAGCTTTTCCCTTCGTACTAACTTTATTTTTGATTGATCAACTTTTTTGGGCCCTTCGGGGGCTTTCCTCTTAGTACCAGTGGTTTTGCTACCGGAAGGACTCCGAGTTTTTCCACCAGAAGGAGCAGGGGGAGCTCCTTTTTTCTCTTTGGTGGCCCTATAGTCGACGAGCTCCCAGTTGTATCGGAGGGAAAATTTTCCGCCCGATTGAATAAAGGCTGCGGTACAAACAAAAAATAAGAAAAACATCCGAAAACTAATAAAGAAAGAAGGCATATAAGGAAAGTCCGTACGATCAATCTTTGCCCGAGTTTTATTCAACTTCTCTTCGGAGAGAAAGAAGGTGATGGGATGGAGTGCAGAAGAAGTCAACTTCTTGAGTATATCCCCAATTGGAGAGAATTGGAAGGTAGGGGGGTAGGAGCGGCAAGTTGCCCCTTAGCAATGTCTCCGACATGGGAGACTCCGATAAAAGTCCCCCTCGGCGGATAAAAGACGAACCAATTGGAGGACCAGCCGCTCTCCAGGCTCACACGTTTGAAGAAGGAGTACCCGGACACGGCCAGGACGGAGATGTCCTCCTCCGTAGTAGTGGTGTTCACCCTGGTGGTGAAGAAATTTACAAACTCCCGTGCATCGGGAGTAATGTCGTTCTCCGTGCAGACAGACAGAAAGGCGTGCAGACAGCCCAGGGCGTTGGGGTTCAGGTGAGCAAGAGTGCATCGCCGGCGGGAGAGGAAGCCAAGAACAAAAGGATGCGGGGGGAAGCGCAGGCCGGGGTGAAGATGCTCCCGATACACCACGAAGCTGTCCCCGAAGTAGTTAAAAGGGTGCGCCGTCGGCTCCGGCACGCGAATCTTCGACCCCAGTAGGACTTGCACACCCCTCATAAGCTTTTGTAAATCTCTCACGGTAAGACTAGAACCGGTGCCCTGGCGAGGGTAGTCCCCGCCGATATCTTCAGAAGGGATAGCAGGATCTTCAACAACACACTTATCCCCGTCAGTGAAAAGTGTCGATCCTGCCGGCGTCGGAACAGAGGAGCCTGGATTTGACAGAGCCATTGCAAGCAGAAGAGGACGTCGAATACAGGCGAACAAGTAGAAGGAAGAGTACAAAGGAGAAAATACGCAAGAGCGAGAATCGGGAGATTAGGGAGCAGGGAAGAAGAAGAAGAGGAACGGCTGTTGTGTAGGCAAAAAAGCAAAGGATTGGGGTCACAAAGCAAGAAGGAAAATGGGAGACAAATGCGTGAAAGGTCAGAGAAGTTCGAAAGTTTGAAAGAATAAAGAGGAGAGTAGGGGGAAGAGAATGGGTTTAAATAGGCGGGAGTTGGGCACGCTCTACCAAAAAGTAATCATAGCCTACACCTGCAAACGTGTCAGAATAGTAGTTTCAGAAGATGAGGAGGCGGCGGTTGAAGCAAGGCACGTTGCTAAGCCTCCACTAGGACTCCAACGGTAGGAAATCTAAGCAGAAAAGAGCAACTCCGAAGATCTCTTTCCTTTTTCTCTTAAAAAAGAGAAGAGGTCTTGTGGGACTAGGAGGAACGGAGCGGAACACCAAAATTTAAAAAAACGAAGAAAGAGCAACAACGAAAAGATCTTTCCTTATAGAACAAGAAAAGATCTTGTGGGACTGATGAAATGGGGTTCCACCACACAGAGTAACCAAAGGGCTAGCGGAGAATACGTGCTACCTGCGGAGACAACAAGATGGGACTCCCTCCGACCAAATCCTCTTCCAACTCCAACAAACGGGCCCTTGCGACCAGAAAGCCATTCCACGGGCAGACTGCGGAGGAGCAATCGCCTCCGAGGCAGGGCAAGACCCTCTCCGAGAGACTGAGAGTAATTACTGGTAAAAGGGGGGTAAAGTTGTACGAAAACCTTGTATGTTTGGGAATACTCTAAAATAATGTAGGCCCATAGAAGCGGTTATATACTCTAGGGAGCCTATAAATAAGGGTCATAAGTCATGTAATTGATCACGCTTTCAAATATACAATACTTGGAGCTCTCTTGGCAATCTTAGTTTCGAGTGCGAGTTTCATCCATCTCAATTAAGTTAGAGACTTACAACATATTATAGGTTATGTGGAAGTTTTGTGAGTAATGAAAATATATAATAAAGGAGCTCAAATGTGGCACATGTGTATATTATTTTTGACACATTCCTAAGTTGCCAAAACCACGCGTTATATAGTCTAGTGCAACATAAAATGTCGTACCATATAACATTATGGAACTAATATAACTCAAATAATATTATGTGGCTAAGGATATAGTTATTCAACTGTTATGCTAAACGCATACCTATATATAAACACGTGTCATGAAATAAAATTATACACTATAGTTACAACGACATAAAATACCAAAGTTAGTATAAGACTTTGGTATGATAAATAAACCCCGAGTGAAATGTCATAGGTGTACAACGTAAGGTTTCATGCTCTAATGTAAACCGAGAATTAACTCACACAACGAGTAAGGGGTTTTTAAGACAATAGTAATGATACTTTAACTAGTAACAAATGTTAAGTCTGGGGACATAGTACTGGATTTCAAACGTTATTCGGAAATACCGAATTGTGCAGTCATGTGGATTGACGCTTAGTGTTCCTTGTATTACTAGATCGCATTCCCGACGTACGCGCTCGAAAGCTCTAGTGGCCTGCACTGCACGAATCTAGACACGGTGTACGGTATGTAAAGGGATTTGATCCGAGTTGTCCTGAGGAATTCCTCGGGCTCGGATTTGTTTGATAAGTATTTTGTGTGAATGTATGTATGTGATTTATGTGTGTGATGAGTAGCTATGTTTACTGCATTATTTATTATGCTCGAACATCCTACGGGACTAATACTACGTCGACTATAGATCGACTTATACAAAACTACATATGTGAAATGTGTGATTGTGACCACCGTTACCTGACCTAATACGCTAAGTATTACAAGTATGTAGTTAAAACCTAAGTAAAACACTTAGGAACAGGACACGACACTATCGGTTTCTAGAGCTTTGACTCGAACGTAAATACTACCTAGAATGATTCCAGGCATGCGTATGACCCATAGGGCAGCCAACCAATTAAGCGATGTTCTCCATAACTAAAACTATAACTGACTATCTAACTAACAAAGTTAACAGTGGAGTGTGAATGAATGTGATGATGTACCTTAATCCAGACAGTCACTGGCTGCTGGTCGCGCATAGAGATCTCTTGGGTTATCCCGTATCGGGTTTACCCTAGTTAATCATGAACGAGCCTACATTGATTGTCAGGCGGAGTGCGCTACTGTTGGAACCAGGCCCTTGGCCACCTAAATGGACGCCTTTACAAAGGCAAAGTGAATAAGTCCCAGAGTCTTCGGATGATCAAGGCAGTGAGCACCTTTGTGTGTACGTGGGACTGCTGTCCAAGTGAGTATATTTCGGGTTGTCCTAACTGACGCCCGACTGTGCTAACCAAAACAAACGATATGTGAAGGCCCGGAGGGCCGAGTGATGTACTACGTGATGATGTTAACATACGATGAATGAGTTATCAATGCTATTGTATTATATGATGTAGGACAGTAATGTGTATATTCATATATGACTGTTTGGATTGGATGAATGATCATATAATCATGCATGCTGTTACAGTATCTATTATATCTCTAAAATGGTAAAGCATGAAATCAATCTAATATCAAGACGGCTAAAAATGACAAGTGACCAATAGGGTCCAGATCCGGCATACTAAGCGTCTATCGCTGAGACTACACTTATTGTGCAGGTTGCTGATTAACGTGGAAGCCGAAGTGCGGGTACCGGGTAGTCACGGTTAATTTAGTTTCTGTACACAAAATTTATTTGTATAACACTATCAGTTATGGATGTAAAACGGTATGGTTGTATTTATTTAGGACTTGGGTAGATGCTCACTTGTCGATAAGTTACTCTTGGTTAGAATAATGTATAGGATGTGGACTTAGTACGATGTATAGGATATCTCGTTGTCACAACGGTTTAGTAGCATTGTTGTTTTAGTATGGATTTAGTTTCTGCTTAGTTACTCGCATGGGCGCGTAACGGCATGTGACACCCGCGTGAGTTTTTAAGTTGCTAATTATCCTTCCGCTGTAAGACGTCTTATTTTTCTGTTAACGTGAGTGACTATTACGTAATTGTTATGAGGGGTGTTACAAGACCGTACAACGGCTACATGTTTATTGTTGTTATTATTCACTATGTTGTGTGCTGTTGTGTGTGAATTGTAGTGACTGCTTTAATTGTTTATATTACCGCCATTCATGTGTTTATTGCTTTATTATACCTGTACACCGGTAAAAGCATGTAATGAACCTAATAATGGCGACCATGACTATTAAGTGACCGATAGGGTCCAAACCTGGCGTACTCAGCGTTTATCGCTGAGCCTTTACGGCATACGTGCAGGTGATGATTATCGTCGAAGCCGAAGAGCGGGACCCGGGTAGTTAGGGTTTCATTTACCGCACGAGCTTTCATATTATATTAGAATGGATACTAGGTTACCTTGTTAATGACATTTTATACAATCGGGAGTATGTAGACGCTCACTTGTCGTTGAGATTCATTTTGGTTTTAGAATGATGTATAGGTTAGTATCTCGTTATCACTGCGGTCATGTATATATCACCAGTGTTATTTCTGCATCTGTACTCGTATGGGCGAGTAATGGCATGTGACACCCGAGTGAGGTTTATTACTGTGTGACTTCCGCTGTGAGACGTTATTAATTAATGCTACGTGAGTGATTATTACGTGATTACGAGTGGGGTGTTACATGTCGGGTTCGGGCCGGGCCTAGAAACATTTTTAGGCCCGTCGGGCCTGTTTCTAATGTCCTGGCTTGGTTTTTTCCTGGCTCTATTGCTACCTGACCCGCCCGACCTGATTTTTTCATTTTTTTATAAATTTTAAATAAATAATAAAACTATAAATAAAAGATTAAATAAATAAGAAAATTCAACATAAAATATTAAATAATTAATAAATTCTAAATAGAAACTTATATATATTATTTTAAAATTACACTAAATATATATTATGTTATATGTATATTTGTTAAAAGTAGTATAATATTTAGGGAAAATTACATGCCCCACCCATGACGTGTGGCAAAATTTCACACTCCACCCATGTGGTTTCAAAAATTACTTTCCCCACCCATGTGGTTTTCCCTGTTTTACATCCAGCAACTTTTCTAATTTTTGTTCAATTCAAAAGATGATTAAACGTTGTGCGAAATTCATGAAACTTTACATGGATGATGCTAAAGTGATATATTTTGATCTTATGTCAAATTCGAAGTTTTTTAAGCTTAAATGTGACCTGTGGGACCCAATTAAACATGTGACATGTTCATTGGGTCCCACATGTCACATTTAAACTTAAAAACTTTAGATTTCTCACTGAACCAAAATATAACACTTTAGCATCATCCATGTAAAGTTTCATCAATTTCGGACAACGTTTAAGCATCTTTTGAATTGAACAAAAATTAAAAAAGTTGCTGGATGTAAAACGGGGGAAACAATAAGCGTGGGGAAAGTAATTTTTGAAACCACGTGGGTGGAATGTGAAATTTCGCCAAACATCATGGGTGGGGCATGTAATTTTCCCTAATATTTAAATTTGTGTCGGGCCGGGTTTTTGTTTCATGCCTAATTTTTTCCGGAGCCGGGCCTTGTTTTGTTGTCCAAGCCCACCCGATTTTCTTTCAAGCCCGGTTTTTTGTGCTTTTTTTGGGCCGGGCCGGATCATTGGGCCGGGTTGGGTTTGATCAACTCTAATCACAATCAACGGTTTTTTTCTATATATGGAAATGATTATTACGATATCATAGTCACCTATTGAATCGGCTTCCAACCCACAAGCCCACAAAAATATATCAGGATATTCGGCTAGAAAAACTTTTAAATATGTGTGACCCTTTGATTATCCGATTCTACCTGATAAACGAATTAGGAATTATAATTCGTTTTTCAGTTTTTGTTCGGATATAATTTAATAACCGAATTTCGGTCTAAGAATTAAAATAACCGATAACTACATAATCAAGTAATCAATTTTTTTAGACAAAAATAAGAACTGAATTAAAAACCAAAATTTTAATTTAGATTGGTTAAAAAGAATTATTAAAAAACAAATATATACAAAAAAGAATTATAAAAAATAACTTAATTGTAAAAAAACTTAATTATAAAAAAGAAACAAATTATAAGAAAAATTGAAGTATTGTTGTAGTCAAATCTCCACCATGGTTCAAGGAAGAAATATTGTCATAATCCACCATAATTCTTTTTCAATCATTCTTGGCTACAAGCATATGTAGATATCTTTGGTTACATTTAAAATTGTACAGTTTGTATAGTGTAAACGTATAGGTTTTATAAGCTTATTGTACAGTTTAAGAAGTTATAATATACATTTAGTAGAATTTCAGTATTTTCATAATTCAATGTACAACTTTACATATACATTCATACAATTTTTATATACTAATTAAACAGTTTTTATGGAACAAATATACATGTATGTAGTCATCTAATAGTTACATTTGGATGCAGCCCAGAAATTACCGTCTTTTTATGTCATGTATCCCTTTGTTCTCTTGTGGTTTGATTCTGCTTGAATGTTTCATTCATAGCACGAACAACTATGCAAAATTATCCAGTCAGTAGATGGTGGGCTTAGCACTGACTTGAACAGCAATATTTTTTATCTTTATATCTCTCCAATAATTATGCCACGGAATAACTATCCAATTCAGCACAAAGGCCAAGCAATGAATCACACAATCCATACATTCAAGATTATAGAGAAATAGTCTATCTATAATAGCAAACAAACCAACCTCACAATGTCATCGCCAATCTCATGCGTGATACTTATACTTCTTCTCCTTAATCTCCGTGCATCTGATGTTAAGCCATCTTCTAATCTGAATAACAAAAACTGAAAAGGATTATAAATTTAGTGAAAAAGAACAAGGATATACTGGGCATTATCTAGCATTACAATGTAATGGTTAAATTCAGATATGGTCAAACTGAGTATATCGCAGGCACAACACAAATAGAAGTAATCTGGTGTGAGAGACGAGCAGTTCTAGTAATTAATCGGCATCACCAAAGAGAAGATAAGTTAGAGTATTACCGGTTCCAAAATTCAACACTATCGTCTTCAATATGGTGTGAGAGATGAGCAGTTCCAGTGATTAATCTATGTAGAGGCGTAAACACAAAGAAAGAGAATGAAGAGAGGACCGAGCATGTATGTGCATGCGACAAAAGAAATCAAAACCCCATTATAATCGGCATCGCAAGAGAGAAGATAAGTTCAAGTATTACCGGTTCCTGAATTTCATCCCGGTCATCTTCAGTCTAGTGTGAGAGATGAGCAGTTCAATAATTAATCTCTGTGTAGGTGCAGACAGAAAGAAGAGAGGTGCAAAGCATGTATGTTCATGTGACAAAAGAAATCAAACCCCATCATATCGGCATCGCCTGAGAGAAGATAAGTTCAAGTAATAATGGTTCTGATCAGCCCCGTCGTCTTCAATCTGGTGTGAGAGATGAGCAATTCCGAACCTAGGGTGATTAATCTCTGCAAAGGCGCATATACAACACAAGAAGAGAATAAAGAGAGGCGCGGTTGAAATACCCCGAACTTAAATATGGTGATTAAATTATTCTATTATGATTTTTAAGGGCCTAATAATGCCTAAAGAATATTGGTGAAGAAAATAAAACCAAAAGATAAGAGAAACGCTTAAAAAGCATAAAATGTAAAAATGAGTGTTACGCAACCATAGGAGGTATATGACCTCAGTTAAGATCCTAGATGGATTCCTAGGGCTTAATTAGGCCTAAATAATATGTGGGAACAATTATCGAAGAAAATGGATCCATATAGTGGGCTAAAAATGTAAACGAGCCTTAAAGCACGTTTTTCGAGATAGCCTAAAAACGTGACTTTAAGTGGTCAAATAGATCCGTAAAAATTATAGTTGACTATATAACTATAAGTAAATATTAGTGGAATCTTAAGAACCATTAAAATCAAAGAAACAAGAAAATCCAGAAAAACCGGCCCGCTTAGTGAATAGTGCTCAAACCGGGAATTTAACGAGCGTTTCTTGTAAAAAGATGAAAAACGCCCCAGCTTAAATATTAATAGGGGCTGTTTTTACTGAGCGTGCAACACTCTCCTTCTCTAATTAATAAGCTAGTCAAAAGAAGTCAAAAAGCAAAAGTGGGAAAAAGTACAAAAGACCTTTCCCCCCTCTCTCTCCTCTCATTCTTCTCTCTCTCCTACCTTTCTTCCCCTCCATCCGGATGCTTCTTCTCCTCCCCCCTTGCTGGCGATTTCAAGGTGCCATCCATGGCTACTCCACCTTCTTCCTCTTGCCCAAGCTACATCCAAGCTCCAAATCAAAAATAAATTACACATTTGAGCTCCTCTCACCAAGGGCTACATTTCCCTCTTTTCAAAATCCCCAAAATATGAAGTTGACCTCCATGGAAATATCCCATTTGAAGAGATAATCATCTTTTATGGAGCTAGGGGCCCCCTCTCTCATTTAAGGTAAGAAAAATCCAAGAAAACTCTTTTTTCTCCATTCTCTTACCTTGGCCGATTTCAGCCCCTAATGTGGAATTTTTCTTTCTTTTGTTTGAGCTATTTTCCAAGCCTCTAATGGTGGTTTAAAGCCCTCATTTGGTTCATGGCTGAAAACCATACAAGACTTTTCAAAGGTAAGCCCTTATTTTGTGCTTTAAGCCTCTTCATGAATTCTAAGGCTATCTTAATGTGTCTAAGTGTTTTTACTTAGTCCCATTCCCTCTTTGAATGGTAATTTAGAATTCTTGGCAATTGGTATGCCCCTTGGCTGATTTGGAGTCAAGAGAAAAAGAGAGAGAGAGAAAAAGATTGAAAAGGAAATGAAGAACAAAGGGAATTAATCTACCTTGATGAGTATTTTAAGTTCCTTTAGAATGTTGGGTTGGGAAATAAATAGATGAATCAAAATCTGAACAGAAAATGTTTTTGATTGAGAATAGAGAGATTTATGGTTATGTTTATGCAATGGTGAGACTAATTGTGATTTGAGGGCCTTGGAGCCAAGTGGTGTATGATTAGTGAATTTAATTGTGTATAATGAATTTAAAATGGATTTTGTGAGCTGGTAGGATCCATTATGGATGTGGCAAGTGAATTGATTAGGAAATGAGAAAATGGTGCATTTGGGCATGCTAGATTTGTGACCAAGTTATGGCAAAATTTTGGTAGAAATCCTAAGAAATTTAGGTGACTTGGGGAGTTGATGCTACCTAGGGTGAACTAGATGTTTGGGGAGCCAATTGGATTAGTTAAGCACCTTGACATGTTAAATGAAGGAGTATAAAGAGTGGAGCAAAAATCTGTAGCAAATGTGTTGTTAAAGTGTCTTGGATTGCCTAGAGGTAAAGTAGCTTGTATAGCCTTGAGAATGGTAAGAGAATTTGGGTATTGTAATTGCAAATGGCAAAGAAGAATTTGGTATGGTCACAATGGTTGGAAGTATGCTAAAAGTTGTCATGGAAAGGTAGTTAATGCACTAGTGTGCATAAGTGTGAAAATGGGAGTAGAAATTTATATAATTAAGCAAGAAATGAATTAGAGTTTAGCTAATGGTTTAGTACGGTTTAATGAGTGTTTAAGGTGCAATAACATGGTAGTAAACATGTGGAAAGATTAGGAAAAGTTTGGGTGAGGATTAAGGTTGGGTTTGGGGTTGAAAAATGATAAGTGTAGCAGCTTTTAGCAGGGTCCGGGACTTGGTCCTTAGACAAAGTCCCGGACCGCACCTTAAAATGAGCCGAAACTTGCTTAGAAAGGTTGATCCGGGACCTAACCCTTGCAACAAGTCCAGGACCATGAGTAAAAATAAGCCGAGGGAATTTTCTGTGGTTGGTCCGGGACTATGGAACCGGACCATGTCCCGGACCAGGGTGAAATTGCATCCGAAAGTCATTTTCTGAGTTGGTCCAGGAGTTTAGGGCAGGACCAAGTCCCGGACTACACTCAAAATTCACCCGAAAGTATTTAAATGCATATAAATGGATGGGGATTGAATGGTAATGGTTTTAGATGATGTTTAGGCCTTGTTTGGTGACATGTAAAGGCCATTAAAACTGTAAACAAGTTTGAGAAGTGAAGGAGAAAGTTGAAGACTTAGGTACACTTGAGCAAAACTAAGATTAACGGGATAACGGGGTTAAGTACGGGAGTAATAGTAGTTTATATACCTCATGAACTTGATATTAATAGAAACATTCAAATGATATCAGTTGTGCGAGAGTTAACTAAGGAGCGTGAGACGACGTGATAAAGTGATTCCTTGGTGACAGATATGGTTTTCTTGCAACTTGTCTTGCTTTGTGTGCTGACCTAATAAGATAAAAGCACGAAGAATTTTACTGCATTTGATACATATATATATCTTGATGCATGATGTGTGACTAACCATCCTTGCTTGAATGCGTGGTCTTACTAAGTGTTGTAGACCGACTTGTAAACGCTAAGTGATTGGTTAGGGACTCGTAGAATGAGTTGAACCGTGAAATAATTTAATGTGGGAAAACACACAAGAATTATTGATTTGAGGACAACGATAACCCAAACCTTATGAACTCACTCAAAACGAGAAAAACGACACACGGGATTAGTAAACTCCCTTATAATGATTAGTCGACCTCCGGTATGAGGTCGTGACTTAATGCAAGAAAATAACCAAACTCCTAAGTAATGGAAGTACAGGGGCGACCCTTAAATCGGTGTATACAACGAATTAGGAAAACCTTCTAAGTTGTGTGATAGCATCGAGAGTGATGTTGCTGACTAACATATATAAATATATTTATGAGTATATATTGTTACTAACCCGAGAGTTGGGTTAGGGGGATTGTGAGTCACGCATGCAAGGAAGAGGAAACAACAGAGCGTTTGTTACCTATTCTGTGGTCGAACTCCCTTGTTACAGGGCCGTGTGCCACATAGTGGTGCCCTGCGGGGCCATGTGCCACATAGTGGTGCCCGATTGGAGTGAGACTGGCAGAGCATACCCGTCTAAAGAGGTAAGCTGGGTATTATGGGCTAGGAAGAAGAGACATGAGAGAATGTTTCTAATTCCGTGTTGATATTATAAAGCCCGGTGGTGAGGTCTATAAGTGTCTCTGCCCGGAGGCCTGCGAGGCTTAACTCAATAATTATTCAAGAGTAGAATAACTGAGGAAGCTAGATCGGGACCGAGAGTGTCCAAGGATCTAGGAGACAAGTAAATCATCCGGTAGTGATGGGTAAATTGTGATAATGAGAATGAGACTTGCTTGAGATAGGGTTTCTCAAGGCTTAAGAACAAGGTGAATTAATCTAATGAACATGATGTGATATCCTTGTTGTTTGTATTCCCTGCTTGACTGTTTGTTATGAATGCGAGCATTTGTATGTTATTTGTACTGCATGATTTGATTTACATAAAATCGATCGCATGTTAAGACGAGAATTAGTTGAGTGTGGCCCGGTAGTAGCGGATTACACGTCTACCATACCAGCAAAGGTGCTGAGCCCCTTTGCGGCCACCCATTCTTTTTCAGGAACGATGAAGATGGAATACCGTTCGAGAGTAGGACGGGGATGGCGGTTATGCAAGTGTATCTGTTTTGAATACATGTGTATTTGTATTTGTTGATAGGGTAAGCCCGAATATGTTATCAGCATAGATGAAACAAGCAAGCGCTCCTAATGCGTCCCCGACGTGTCGTGGACGTATCGTGGACTCTAGTAAAACTTGATAGTTTTGGAATGGACACAAGAGAAACTTAAACTGGAAAACACATTTCGATTGAGAATTTACACACACGAAATTCATTCAACCTCCCTTGCCCCACACATGGACTCCTGGGACAGTTTTGACTTTACCCCTAAAGTCGTCAACCCTCTCCTGACTATCGGCCACTTGTAATTCTATCAAATACCCAATGTATTGATATTCTAACCCAGTCCTATCTAGCTCACCAACTCTCTAGCACTTACACACACTCCTAAGTCTGATCCACACTTGCCCAAATTATCTCTATCTTTTTCTCTCGTGCAGGCTTACTTACATATGGAATAAATGCAAGTACTTGTACACGGTTGTTAGGATGTCACTACCGTCCTATTAATCCCTAGACTTCTAGGAGTCGACTACAACTTCGATTATTAACATAACAGCCACACTAGACTTGCAGAGATTCTTCAACTTGATCTGGAGGCTTGGACCACATGTCGTCTTATAGTTGGTCAAGTTGGCGGCAGCCCTCTTGATAGGTCAATCACCACTTATGTGCCCCACTTGCCTGATTCTGTCTGGCTCATTAAATGCTCATAGATGCCCTCTTCTGTATTCATTACGGCTATGTAATGATGTTCATTTATAGCGTTGTTATCTTATGCATTAATAAACTTCTCCTTTTGTTGTGGGCTTGTCGTGAACAAGTTGCCTAAGTGGATGTATGTGTTTTATCTGAATGTGTCGATCCCTTGTAGTCTTTTGTTTTTATTTTCTTTTTTAAGCATGAGAGTTATCTTTGTGCGGTGTTTGACTGGTTGTCTGTGCTAGAAGTTCTACGGAGCTCTCGCAGACAGGTGCCCGACTGGTTGGGCACATGTCGTGGATTGAGCATGCTTGAAACATTGCGTGCTATGCCACTCATGACCTAAGTGCGCTTGCAACCTTGCTTGCTAAGACACTTATTCACCTGTCTATCTGAATCATGAATGTTGACAAACGCATTAGATAGACAATACAAGGTTGGCTATCATCAAAACTAAAGGATCTTGTCTTAACAATTTCCCCCTTTTTGATGATGGCAACCTATACACTTATATGTACTTGGCAATTCAAAAATTGAGAGATTCCCCCTATGAAGGATTCCCCCTGAGATTGTAAAGGGCTTTAAGTATGAAAAAATTTAACGAATGATAGCAACAAGTGACATCTTTTATGCACAATAAGTGACAGCTTTTATGTTATACTATGACCAAAGTCGTTAAAGTTTTCATTCAGATGATACATAATACAAGGACGATAGACATAGTCTCACAAGTACTCTCACTAGTACATGTACTTTTCTTTCCCCGTTTGTCATAAAGCAAAATAGGGAGCAACTACACGACGTAAGATGTTGTAAAGGCCATGACATTCTATAGAGTATAAACTACAAAACATGATGATGATAATCTAGATGGAGTGACGTAGTTGGGTATCCCATTCATAATCTTCTGGGCCAAAAGGTTCCTCCTCCGAAAAAGCGGCTTTGATCCAAGAAGGTTCTGTGGTGGGATTGATCAAAGGTGATTCAGCTGTGGTAGAAAGGTCGGACTCATCAGACTCTATGGTGAACTCCATGTAGTGTGGGGAACGTGTATGTGATAGAGTGACACTTGAGGTGATAGACCAAGTTGTAAGGGAGTCGGAGTCTGGTTGAACATAGCTTTGGGTGATGTATTTCTTTGGATGTTTAGTGGCCATAAACTTGTGAATGGTGGAGTGAATGGTTTACTCATTTGAGCTAGATGAACTCTGTGGTGTTTGAGGCATTTCGTGAGATGTGAATGACTGAGTGTGAGTGGTGGATGGAGTAAGCAAGTTTTTATAGATACTTTGGATATGCTCAACGACTGGTCGGTGAGTGGCATTAAATGAGGTGCTACGTCTTGTGGGCTATGTTTGTAGGCTTTTTAGGTGTCAAGGTTCGAGATTGGATTAGTGGAATGGATAGGACTAAATATCTCAGATCATTTTGTAATTTTTAATCAAGGAAGAAGCAGCCAATACAATAAATTATTTCGTACCCATCATAAGCATTCAAGTATACAAAAACAAGTTGCATTTTCATTGATACCAAAAGGTACTTTGAAAAAGATAGTCAAAGGCAAAATAAAACATTTGATGGAAAAGAAAAATCTAATCCTAACTCTAACTCTCACGGTTAAACTCGTGTCTTTAAGAGATAAAGAACTCTCAGGCCCTATGGGAGTCTATAAAATCTATTGCTCCTTGAACCATGTTATCAACACTTGGTTTAGAGGAGACGGCCTGCACAGCTATGAGAGAAACTCTCACTCTCCGACCTGTCATGGACCGGTGAAAGATTTCTCATTTTCTTTACTCTTGATGCTCTAACGTTTGGGCGAGGCTCTGACTTAGCGTCTTCACTCTTGGTTGGCTTCTGAGCAACCACAAGCTGATCTCCCTTTTCTTGATCCCCATTTTGGACAACATCTCCGAGCAGATGATGTCCTGAGCGGTGCGCGTGTATTCGTGGAACCTGTCGGTGTCCACTCCGTTTTGTTGTAACACCCTGGTCACTACTCCCCCATGCACTAGACCTTGATTAACATAGTGACTTTCCTCAATGGTAAGAAGAATCATTGCAGGAAGGTCTATTTTCTCCTTTGTCTTCAGTGCATAAAGCAATCTCACATCTCTTGCATTGACGATGTGAGTACGTTGGTTACGTGGGGTGATTGTTATACCCAAAATTTTGACCCCCCGGTTAGGGTCTGTAAGGCTTTGGTGTTGTGAGAGACACTTCAATCAAGTCATGAGGGATTCCGGCTCGATCGGCACATTCTGGGGCATTGGGAGCAGTTTCGTCATCATCAGGGGCGTTTTCATAAATTTTAAGGCTCCCAAGACCTCCTATCGGCTTTCTCTCTCCTCCAAAAGATGCTCAAATCAACTTGAAATGCTTTAAAATTTTACCCCATGATAGAGGATGACATTTTAAGCATAATGGCGTTGGATTTTTGATTTTTCGAATTTCCAATAATTTCCTAGCAATTTCCGAGTGAATCTGACGAGAAATTGAATTTAAAAATATTCCAACATTTAAAAAATTCGATTCCACTTCAGAAAAATCATAATTGCCATCCTAGACACGTGGCTAAAATTTCACAGCAAAATTCCTTTAAGAAGTCACTTAATTAAAATGCGAAAAAATCTTACTTTTACTAGATTTTCTTTATCTTTAAGAAGGTCTATATAAAGGGATATATCTTTTGATCAAGGCAGAATCTGACAATCTCAAGAACCCTAGGAAGTCAGAAAGCATAGCCTCCCCTCTCTCCCTCATGTTTTTCAACACCCGGCCGCCCGGAATCACCATCTAAGCTCGTTTTCCAATTCTCAAAGCCTCAAAAATCATCAAAACCCCACATAAACACCCCCAAAACGTGAATAACAGCAAGAACAACCAACAACCAGAAGCTTGGTTCGAAAACCTTTCGGGTCTGCCATCAACGGAGCACTCGATGAATCCTGGTGTGAAGGATCATTGTAAATCCGAAGGTAAAACTGGTAGAAATTCCACTTTCCTAACTCCCTACGACCTTATCAGTCCTGCCTCAAAAATTGGGTTCAAACCAATGCTTTTCGGCCTCTGTATCACTAATTGTTTTAGCTACTGCCTTGTTACTTGTTTGCTAAGTTTTGAATTAATTTTGACTTCAAATTGAATTCTTTCAATTACTAATGTGCTTATAATCTTTCAGGCTACGTACCCATAATATTTGAGTCGAAAACACCATCGGGAACCACCAGAAAACCCTTGTCCGTCGGTGGTCCGTGACCTCGGACCTGTGGTCCGGGACCATGGACGGGTTGTCCGTGGCCACGGACACCCACGGACAGCGGTGGGAATTTAAAATTTCAATATTTAGGGGTTTTTTAAATAATGTCCGGGCCCACGGACAGCATGTCCGTGGCCCCGGACTTTTTCAAAATTTCGTTTTCCCTTAAATTCAACTTTTCTGTAAAACTAGGTTAACTGGGGTCCGTGGTCTCGGATATTAGGTCCGTGGTTACGACCGTAATTAAAATTTGACCTAATTCTGCCTCCGAAACCCTAGTTTAAGTAGTTTTAATTTCACTTTATTTTTCTGTCAAAAAACATTAAAAAATAAAAAAAAACAGAAGCGCGCACTTTGGATAAAACGACTAGTAATAAGCCATAAATAAACTAACTAGATGAAAAACGACTTCTAAGGGTAATGAAAGTAATTGAACCCTAAATAAGTCGTATACCAATCCCCCGAACCCGAACTCTCCTTTTCTAATTTAATATAGGTTAAAATTAGGTGGCGACTCATAATAGGTTCCAGTGAGCTAGCTTAGGTTTTAATAATTGTGGTTATATGACTTAGTTATTAAACTTAGGTTATAAGTAGACCTAAAACCCGACTGGATCCTAATCAATCCAATCAACATAGGATAGGGTTTAAAAATCAAGCTCGCAGACTGGCGACTCTGTTGGGGACAAATTCTTAATATTAACTTGTTTAATTTTAAACAAGAGGGCTTAACTCGAAAAATTGTTTATTTATGGCATTATTACTTTGTTTGTTTACTTTCGTGCGCACTTTAATTTTATGCATCTTTGCATCATATGAGAGCGAGGGTCCACATATACTGATCTCCCCCCGGGACCCGTTTGAGGGTCCCCTGTCAAGGACTCACACATTTTAGATGATGTGAATAAGCGGGGGAAAAGAGGAGGATGTCGTCTAACCACATCCCCTTAATACCTGGGCTTTAGCCCCAAACGTTTTCCTGGCAGTGTCCTTACCAACCCATGTTTGGTCATTTAAAGACCCGACCGTAGACGCAAACCTTTAGGTGATGTGAAGAAAGTGGGGGAAGCCCAGAGAGAATAGCGTGCAAGCCCTATTCCTTTGTGGCAGTGTGCTTACATGGGCCCGCGCCCCAAGCACCTCTCGGGATCGATCCATACCCGGTTTGATTTAAACGTCTAGCGAGGGCATGTTGAATTTGTGTGGGCCTTGTTTGCTTGTATGATCGGCCCACTACTTGTCCTAGAGATTGATAGGAATTTCTCCTACATCAACCCAGCCCAACCCGAATTGGCAGCTCTATTTGTTTGCGGCTTAGAGGCCCTGTTTGGTTTAATACGTGAGTCATTCGGTCTTCGACCCAAAACCCTAGACTTAGGTGATTTCTCTTCCGGCCCAATTTGAATTATCCAGTTAGTTTTAGGCCCATAAAAAGAAATCCACCTGAACATGGAATAGCTCACAAGTCCTGAAAATAAAATCTTTTTCGGCTTAGCAACCATCTTCTCTGACCCAAAGAATGTTAAGCCCATTTGTGATTTAGGGACCATTCCAGCCCATGTGCTTTACTTCAGGTCCAAACACATTCTGACTCAAGGGTCATTCTAGTCTAGGTAGACTTATTATCATGGCCCTATCCCAAAACCATAGATCCAGGTGTCACCTCTCAAGCACAGTCAAAGTTGTCCAGTCCAAATTCCAGTTCACAGTCTGAAAAATACCCCGGCCCAAACACCTCATTTTCTGGGTATCTTAGCCCACTTGCTTTCAGTCCAAGCCTATTCCGGTCTTCGATCTACCTTGTGAAGCGTCATTCTCACCCTAGTATCATTCAGCCCACTTCCTCTTGTTAGCTAATAATGGACACCTTGGAAACAGGTAGGCCCGAATCCCAAGCGTGGCAGAAGGAGGAAGCCCAATCAATACGGATGCCCAATTAGCCGTAGAATTCAATGGGATGTTGAAAATGATTGAGCGCATGGAGAAGGCCAACAAACCATCAAGTTTTGACTACTTTTCCACTGGACTATATCCCGAGGTCGATCTCCCTCCAAAGTTGAAGTTGCCAACACTTCCTCTGTACAAGGGTTCCTCTGACCCCAACTTCATTTGGCAATGTTCGACAGAGAAATGTCCATCCTTAAGCTAAATGATATGTAGAAGGCCAAAGTATTTGCTCACTATCTTGATGAGACTCCTCAGCGTTGGTACATAACTCGAAGGATGAATACCAAGACCTACGAGGAGGTCTGTGAAGCTTTTCTGTATCATTTTGAGTACGCTAGAAGTTTTGGAGTCACCAGGGCTGATCTTGCAAGCACACGACCAACAGGGAGTGAATAAATGTTCGACTTCGTCAAGCGTTGGAGGATGAAGGCAGTCGCTATGCTCACAAAGATGGACGAACAGGAGCAAATCCGAATGGTAATCGATAATATGCATAAGAAATACAATGACAAGCTGAAATTCACATACTTTCCTAATTTTGACTTGCTGGTGGGACAAGTTGGTGTCCTAGAGGAATTGATCCATAAGGGAGAATTAAAGCTTGGGGACTCAGAAAACACCGGAAATGGTTCAAGGACAGCAGCTTGCATCCAAAAGAGAACTAGGCTGCATGAGGTAAACACCGTTCGACGGCTAAGAGAGTCAGGTTGGGCCATTGGAGCAGCAGAGCCACCTAGAAAGAAACTCTGTCAGAGAGAGTTCGCAGACATCGGCCAACCGTTGAGCCAGGCATTTAAAAAGCTCCAGGAGCGAAATATGCTACAACAACTCACCCCCCCGGCCGGGGTCCCTCAGAAAGGAAGAAATCTATGTCAGTTTTGCCAGTACCTCCAATTACCCGGCCATGACACCGATGATTGCAAGGCTTTGAGGCACACGATCCAGGACCTTTACGACCAGGGATTTCAGTTCTCCGAATACAGCGATTTCTAGGAAGATGTTTTTGCTAGAAGTCACTTTCATTTCGCAACTCTTGGTTTAGACTTTAGGATATCTAGTTTCCATTCGGTTTTTCCTTTCAGTTAATTTTAGATAGCTTTTGGATGTATATATATTTTCCATTAATAATACTCTTGCATTTTTCACATCTTTAAGAAAGTCATGTATCAATACTTTGTAAATAAATGCTCTTTCTCCCGCAAAATGAAAAAACAAAAAAATTGGTTTGAGTATGTCTTTTGATAAAGGCGTATGAAATAATCATCTCCTGGCAATATAACAAAGTGATTCGTCTTTTGCTTCCAAAAGGGTGAACATGCCTGTCCAAACACCATACACATAGAACATCCCACCACCCTGTTTACTTTCATCACTACATCAGTCCACCAAAACAGCAAAACCCCGTCATCACTTACCACCACACATACACAATCACCCTTCACAAATAACCTGGGTATTCAAAAGGCTTGCAAAAAAACCGAAATCAATACTAGGGGCAATCTGAGCTCAAGATCATCATCTTCAACCATTCGTTTAAGTGTGTGAACTAGTCTCTAAGTGAAATTCACGAGAGTGTCTTGGGCGGAAAAACCATGAGTGAACGAGCGTGTCATTTTTACATTGCTCCAGTGAGACCACATTCAAAGGCGAGGTAAACGGCATAACTCCGACCGAAGGAGATACTTTGTAAATTTACGCTTAGACCTATGAAAAGTAACAAAGAACGGATACACAACTATTAGGGATGATGAAGCACCTAGGTACAGCACCACACAGCCAAAAGCTTGTGAACCCTGACATTAAACCCTAGGCACCCCCGCTGAGCTTTCGTATACGTCCTCTTTTACAACATTACAAACTCCACAAACAAGCCAACCAATAATGAACAACCGACCTGGTGACCAAAGGAAGTAAGGAGCTCGACTTCCGAACGACAACTTCACAAGTCCAAAGAAGAAACGTCACTACCAAGACAATGAAATGATCCACAAATGGTCCCAAAGCGACACAGGATCCCATGAGCTCACATAAAAAACAGCTCTCAAAGTTGAAAACCGGGAAACACAAGAACCCCGGGGAAAAATAGATTCAAAGAAAGGCAAATTTGGAAAGCCTCGAAGTAATCCAAAATCAGAAGAAAGAGAGAAGGTGCAAGGAACAATTCAAAAGTCCCAAGTTCCAAGCTCACAAGCGAAGTCATCACGAAGTAGCCAAACAACTTCAAGACAAAGAAGACAAGTCCGAGAGACGGTGCAAGTTGCAGCTTTGGTCACCCTTATAGCTCCACATATCCTAAACATTCCTCCATTGTGCTATTGTCATTCATCACACCCCATAGCCACGTTATAAGCTTAAAAGACTTCTGACTTAGTAGTTGTGTATCCAATCATGTGAAAGTAGCAGGTTGAACGCGTAAATCTAACAAATGTAAAATTCAATGGTTAAGATGTTTTGACCAAAAGGAGAGCACGAGTGCAAGCATCGAACACTTTGAGTGTAGGCTAGAAAGCACCACATCAAGACATAATCCTTGACCATGTGAGGATGAGACTTGTTCGCATGTTTAATCAAAGAAAATACTAGGGGCAATCGATCGTTCCGATCGATTGCCATGACCTCTAGCTCAGGTAGTCTTAAAGGAAAATACTGGGAGCAATTGTTGGTTCCAACAATTGCTATGACAACACCAATCGAAACCTAAACATTAAGCACCACCGACACTATCACACCATATGCCCACATAAGCCCTTACCACTACATACCATGGGCACCTCATAAGCCTTCACCTCCACATAAATTCCATGGCCCATCATAAGCCTTGATCACCACTCAAGAGATCTCCACATCAAACATCACACCACACCAGTGGCATGTTCATCTCCTAGGAGATAAATTACGAGTCTCAAATCTTTAGTCAGGAAACGATTATTTCAGTTTCCTTTTCAGTAGACATAATTTTTCTTTAAATATTGCCATGATTAGCACCTTTTCCAGCAACTTCTTGTGCTAGACAATTTTCCTTCAAACACTTCGGTTTCATAAATCTCATCACGACCATGTTCGGTATATTTCCAGCAATTTCTTACTTTGGACAATTTTCAGTCTTTTCAAGCACTTCAATTTCATTTAGCAATACCCATGTAAACCTCTTAATTTCCATGTTTGGAACTTTGACAATTTGCTTTTTGCCACAATCATTTGCATAGAACATACTTCACACCTTTGCATCATCAAGCATACTGCATTCCTCAATTAGCCTAGTTAAGAGTAGAATGGATCTCAGTCTCCATAAGCAACTGAGTTAGATGGATCTCGATCTCTATAAGCAACCGAGTAGAACGGATCTCGGTCTCCATAAGCAACTGAGTTAGATGGATCTCGGTCTCCATAAGCAACCGAGTAGAACTGGTCTTGGTCTCCATAAGCAACCGAGTAGAATGGATCTCAGTCTTCATAAGCAACTGAGTTTGATGGATCTTAGTTTCCATAAGCAACTGAGTTAGATGGATCTCAGTCTCCACAAGTAACTGAGCTAGGTGGATCTTAGTCTCCACAAGCAACTGAGTTAGTCAGATCTCAGTGCCCATAAGCAACTGAGTTTGATGGGTCTCGGTCTCCATAAGCAACCGAGTTAGGATGAATTTCATTCCCAATCCTTTAGGCACGCATAAGACCTACCTTACATTCAATCATTCCAGACACCCATAAGACCTCCCTTACATTTAATCCTTTAGGCTCGTCATAAGACCTAGATTCAACCTTTAGGCTCGTCATAAGACCTAGTTCCAACCTTTAGGCTTGTCATAAGACCAAGATCCAGCCTTTAGGCTCGTTATAAGACCTAGTTCTAACCCTTAGGATCATCATAGGACCTAGATCCAACCTTAAGGCTCGTCATAAGACCTAGATCCAACCTTTAGGCTCGTCATAAGACCTAGTTCCAACCTTTAGGCTTGTCATAAGTCCTAATTCCAATCTTTAGGCTTGTTATAAGACCTAGAATCATCCCTTTAGGCTCGTAGTAAGACCTAGCATCACTCTTCGATTTACCTGCTTTCATCAAACATTTTGCAGTCATTTCATTCATTATAGGTAGCCAACACCTTAGAATAGCTTGACATCATTTCATTCACTATAGGTAGTCAACGCCTTAGAATAGCTTGACATCGTTTCCATCTCTTTAGGTAGTCAACGCCTTAGAATAGCTTGATGTCACTTCACTTCACTTTAGGTAGTCAACGCCTTAGAACAGCTCGACCACATATCATCATTTCAGGTAGTTGACGCCTTCGAATAGTTCATCAACATCTCCTCACTTCACTTATAGGTAGTAAGCGCCTTAAAATAGCTAAACACAATTTATCAGTTTTCAATAACATGCAGGGTCTTGGAAAAAATCTGAAATTTTGGGGTATCACTCAAGCATCAACTAGCCTTTTCACTTTCATTACAAAGTCTAGTTGACTGGGGGCAATCTGTTATACCCAAAATTTTAACCCCCCTGGTTAGGGTCTGTAAGGCTTTGATGTTGTGAGAGACACTTCAATCAGGTCATGAGGGATTCCGGCTCAATCGGCGCAATCCGGGGCATTGGGAGCAGTTTCGTCATCGTCAGGGGCGTTTTCATAATTTTTAAGGCTCCTTAGACCTCATATAGGCTTTCTCTCTCCTCCAAAGGATGCTCAAATCAACTTGAAATGCTTTGAAATTTTACCGCATGATAGAGGATGCCATTTTAAGCATAATGGTGTTGGAGTTTTGATTTTTCGAATTTCCAATAATTTCCTAGCAATTTTTGAGTGAATCTGATGAGAAATTGAATTTAAAAATATTCCAACATTTAAACAATTCGATTCCACTTCAGAAAAATCATAATTGCCATCCTTGACACTTGGCTAAACTTTCACAGCAAAATTCCTTTGTGAAGTCACTTAATTAAATTGCCAAAAAATCTTACTTTTACTAGATTTTCTTTATCTTTAAGAAGGTCTATATAAAGGGATAAATCTTTTGATCAAGGCAGAATCTGACAAGCTCAAGAACCCTAGGAAGTCAGAAAGCATAGCCTCCCCTCTCTCCCTCACGTTTTTTGACACCCGGCCACCCGGATCATACCGAAAATCACCCGAAATCACCATCTAAGCTCGTTTTCCAATTCCCAAAGCCTCAAAAAACATCAAAACCCCACATAAACACCAACAACCAGAAGCTTGGTTCGAAAACCTTTCAGGTCTGCCATCAACGGAGCACTCGACGAATCCCGGTGTGAAGGATCATTGTAAACCCGAAGGTAAAACAGGTAGAAATTCCTCTTTCCTAACTCCCTAAGACCTTATCAGTGCAGCCTCAAAATTTGGGTTCAAACCAACGCTTTTTAGCCTCTGTATCACTAATTGTTTTAGCTACTGCCTTGTTACTTGTTTGCTAAGTTTCGTATTAATTTTGACTTCAAATTGAATTCTTTCAATTACTAATGTGCTTATAATTCTTCAGGCTACGTACCCATATAATTTGAGTCGAAAACACCGTCGGGAACCACCAGAAAACCCCTGTCCGTGGGTGGTCCGTGACCTCGGACCTGTGGTCCGGGACCACAGACGGGTTGTCCGTGGCCACAGACACCCACGGACGGCGGCCGGATTTTAAAATTTCAAAATTTAGGTTTTTTTAAGTAATGTCCGGGCCCACGGACAGCATGTCCGTGGCCCCGGACTTTTTCAAAATTTCGTTTTCCTTAAATTTAACTTTTCTGTAAAACTAGGTTAACTGGAGTCCGTGGTCTCGGACATTAGGTCCGTGGCTACGGACGTAATCAAAATTTGACCTAATTCTGCCTCCGAAACTCTAGTTTCGGTAGTTTTAATTTCACTTTAATTTTCTATCAAAAAATGATAAAAAATAAAAAAAAACAGAAGCGCGCACTTAGGTTAAAATGACTCGTAATAAGCCGTAATTAAACTAAGTAGAGGAAAAACGACTTCTAGGGGTAATGAAAGTAATTGAATCCTAAATAAGTCGTATACCACGCCCCCGAACTCGAACTCTCCTTTCCTAATTTAATCTAGGTTAAAATTAGGTGGCGACTCATAATAGGTTCCAGTGAGCTAGCTTAGGTTTTAATAATTATGGTTATATGACTTAGTTATTAAACTTAGGTTATAAGTGGACCTAAAACCCGACTAGATCCTAATCAATCTAATCAACATAGGATAGGGTTTAAAAATCGAGGCTCACAGTGATGTTATGGGTGAGCAAACTGAAGAGCACCCTGTCAGGGATAGACATGTTTATGGCGTTGAAGTTTTTCATTATAGCCCCAGGGTTGAGTAGCTGGACCATTTTTCCTCCTTGATGTCCCAAATCATTCCAGGTGGTTTCCTTTTGGAACCATAAGTCCTTCTGGTTCCAAACCAAAAGTCTTGTAGATCCAAGACTTGGTGATATTGATGGTGACACCGTAGATTGTCGAGATGAGGTATTTGTCGCTGTCGTCGTCCTAGAGTGGTCCAAGATATGTTATATCCTCCTTGAGCAGCTCAGTGTAGACGGGGATAGTCTCCTGGAAGAAGTCTACCCATCCTTGGAATTCCAAAAGCTCCTGAATCTTTCCAAGACCCATTTGCTCCATCCAGTCCAAATCCAACCTCTTTGGTAAGACGAGACAGGACTTGTCGTTGACATTCTCTGCACTAAACATTGCTGGCTTCAGCTCTTTGAGCTTCTTTAGACGCTTGAGTGCTTGTGGTGGCTGTGGCTTTGCAGCTTTCTTCTTAGCTTGGAAGAGCTCTTCCAGCTCTTGACCATGTGGCGAGAGAACCAACTTTTGCTTCCCTTTCTCTTTCTCTGCCTTCTGTCATTGTTCGACTGTTGGTATGATTGGAGAAGACTCTGTCGCTATCAGCGTCGTAACTGGTATCACGAGATGTCGTCGACCTGTCCACGACTGGTTCTCCAAATACCTCGATGAGTTTTGCTTCAACTTCTGAGTCGAGTTCTGTCACTTCCTTTTCTTGACCTTTTTCGTCACTTTGCACTTCCTCTTCTTCTATCTATCGAGCGACAACTTTCACGACTGCTGAGGGAGTTGCTTCTTCATCATCGGTGAAGTGAAACTTGTGAGTTGCTCCTTCAGGCATTGAATGGGCTCTTTGAGGAGTTTCCTCCTATGCTCTGGCTTGCTTGGAGGCACGGGTTTCACGTGCTATGTGACTTGTCATAGCAGTGTAGAGATCTTGGTTTTTGGGCTTTTTGGTATTTTTGACTTTTGAGTATTTGGTGCCGATAGTAGGTGATGGAGCAGGGAAAGACATAGTTTGTTTTTCTGTTGAGGTAGGAGTTGGAAGAATCTTGGGCTTTAGAATTTCTACTTGGATGTAATGATGAATTTTAGGGAGGTGGTGGCTTATATAGAGAATTTCATCCTGGTACACCTCTCCTTCATCTGTTACCCTGCGCACAAGCTGATTTTCCAATTCTTTGGATAGGCGAGGGGGCGGTGAATCAGTTGCAGCTCTTGTTGGCCGTATGTCGGCTACTCGCTTTGAGGAAGCTTCTTTGAGGATAGCTTTCTTCTTGGAGTGGAGAGCAGATTTTGGTACCATGATTGTCCGAAGAGATTTCTGGAGTTTTATAACCTTTCGCTAGAGAGATCTTTAGAGAAGCTATGAGGCGAGGTTCTTTTGCTCTAAATCTCACAGGAAGTTTTGTGAGAGATAAGAGAAATGTTTGAGTGCTCTGAGAGTTTAGAGAGAATGAGGGGAATAATGTTACAAGAGAGGAACTCTTGTCGCCCTTTTATAGATATCGAGTAACGGTCGGCGACCGCTCCTCGTCCGCTCGCTGACATGTCCTAATGGTACTATTCATAATGGGCAGCGGTTGTGACGGTTGTCAGCGACCCGTTGACAAGTTTTCCCGTTTCTATCTGTTGGACCTTCTCTAAACTAATCTCACTTGTTGTGGAAAATGACAAATCTATTTCAGGTAGTCATTTGACATAATTTCTATGCATTAGACTGATCATTGACTACTCAACCACAATATAACAGGAGTTGCTCACATTTCAGTGACATATCAAGGGAAATAAAAGATAGTTTAACTGTGATAAATGAATATCATTCCAATATCATGAACAATCTTAGTAAACCTTTCTCTACTTAATGGTTTAGTAGAGATGTCAGCTAGTTGGTCCTCAGTAGAAATATACTTTAAACCAACTAATTCATTTTCACAACAATCTCTAAGAAAGTGATGTCTAATGTCAATATGTTTGGTACAAGAATGATGCACAAGATTTTGGGAAATAGAGATGTGTTCAGACAAGATCCTTTAGTTTTGATGATTGCAAACCTTGTGTTGTCTATCTAATACGTTTGTCAAGATTCATGATTTCAGATACACAGGTGAATGAGTGGCTTAGCACGCAAGGTTGCAAGCGCACTTAAGTCATGAGTGGCTTAGCACGCAAGGTTGCAAGCGCGCTCAATCCACGACATGTGCTCTACCAGTCGGGCACCTGTCGGCGAGAGCTCCGGAGAAATTCTAGCAAGACAAAAGCAGTCAAGAACCACACCATCACAAATCTCTTACATCAGACATTAAACAAGGACCAAACGGAGTTAGCAACGTCGACAAACTCACTCAGATTATTCACAACCACACAAGCAACTTGCTCAAGACAAACACACGACAAAATGTGTATCTCATTAATGTGTAAGATAACAAGATAAGCAAAGGCTATTGATGAACATCATTACATAGCCGTAATACTTCAGAAGAGAGCATTTATGAGCATTAATAAGCAGACATGTTCATACAAGTTGAAGTGTTCAAGTGGTGATCGACCACTTGGGGAGACGGGCCACCAACTTGCCCATTCACAAGGCAACGTGTGTGCTGGTGGCTCTAGATCAAGTTGGATGAAAATCTGCAGTAGGGTGCGGATATTATATTTGTAGAAGAATGAGTATTCTACTCTTAGAGTCTACAACTCCTAGGTTGTTCATTGGCATCTCAACTAACTTGTATAAATACGCACCTTAATGTTCCTTGTAAGATAAGCCCTGTACGAGAGAAATGATAGACATAATCTGGCAAGTGTGGATCACACTTAGGAGTGTGTGTAAGTGCTAGAGAGTTGGTGAGCTAGTGAGGACTGGGTTAGAGTATCAATACATTGGGTATTTGATAGGACGACAGGTCGGGGAATGGTCGGTGAACCGTAGGCCGAAAGTCAGGAGAGGGTTGACGACTTTAGGGGTAAAGTTGAAACTGTCCCGGGAGTCCGTGTGTGGGGCAAGGGAGGTTGAGTGAATTTCATGTGTGTAAATTCTCAATCGAAATGTGTTTTCTAGTTTAATAGTTGCCTCTCGTCTATCAAGTTTTATTAGAGTCCACGATATGTCCACGACACGTCGGGGACGCATTAGGAGCGCTTGCGAGTTTCAATTGGTATCAGAACAGGTCTCTTTAGAAAGCTAACTGCTTTGGAAGACGATCAAGATGTCTCATGCAAGCACTCTAGCAACAGAAGAAAGTTCTGCACCAAATCGACCACCACTCTTCAATGGAGACAACTTGTTATACCCAAAATTTCAACCCCCTCGGAGTAGTCTCTAAGGCATACGTGTCACAAAGGGCAAATTGGTCAAAATACACCAATGCAGGATTTTCCAAGGACATTCTCAGGATTTTCTATTTTCATATGACTTGTTCATTATCTCCAAACACTTCCAAAATCATAGTCATTATGAAAGGTATTTCATGATTTTCTGATAATAATTATTCTGGAAATTCAGCTTTTAATTCATATTATAAGCTAATTTCTTTAATAATTAACACATGAAATAGCCTCAAAATAGAAGGTTTCCAAAATTAAAATAAAATTGTCATATGGTTAGAATGACTAGATACAGTCACAAACCTGAAATTATTTTATTTGGAACCTTAGCCCAAAATTTAAAAGAGAAATTCAATCATTTTTACAATTTTCTCTCTCCTCTAGAAAATACCGAAATCAAATAAAAATGTCATGAAAGTTTAATACAAGTTAGAGGATGATATTTAGAGACTAATGCCGTTGGAGTTTCGTTATTTCGACTTTCCAATAATAAGTTATGAATTATGGGAGATTCCAGATTGTGAGATTTTTATCTAATCGGTTATTTATCAAAATAACCCGATTCCAACTCTCAAAATTCTTAAAACTCATCCTTTACCTTCAGTTTAAATTTCATAATTTTTATCATCTTGCAGCATATTCTAAAAAATCAGATTCCCTTAGAGCACAAAATCAGGGTTTTAGATAAAGATCTTGTTCTATCAACATGGCCGTGCTCTTTCTATAAAAGGACCTTCCAAAAACGACCTAGGGGAGAAGAAAATATTCCCAAAGTCAGAAAACACGGCCATCAACCTTCTTCCCACGTTTTTGCACTCCCAAGCCTCAAATCAATACCGAAACCCTCTTGAAATCATCCCGAAATCACCAAAAGCACGTTCTTGCTTTCCCCATCAAACTTCCAAACACCAAAACACAAAAAAAAAACAGAAGAAAACCGTCCCTAATCATACAAGGAAGAAGAAATCAGAAGCTCGGGTCGAAGTTGAACCGGATTGGCTACCAACGACGCTTTCGATGTTTCCTGACGTGAAGGAACAACAAAATCCCGAAGCCAAAACAGGTTAGAATTCAAATTCTTTAACTCCACTAATCTCAATACACTTCTGGTTGAAATTCCTATTCGAACTGACTTTTCTTTGCTTCTGAATTAAGGTTTGTTTGTGTTTCTTTCCACTAACTTGTTCAATAAGTTTGGTCTTTAATTCGTAGTCAAATTGAAAACTTTTGATCACTAACATGTTAAGAATCTTTCAGGCTACCCACCCATAAATTTTGAGCCAAAAACACCATCGGGAACAGCCTCAACGCCGCCGTCCGAGGGCGGTCCGCACCCACGGACGCTATGTCCGGGGTCCCGGATGCTCTGTCCGAAAGCCGGACGCCCCCGGACGGTGGCGGGATATTTTTATTTTCAAAAGTTAGGGTTTTATAAAACATGTCCGGGCCCACGGACTTTTCAAAATCTCGTTTCTGTTTAAATTTGACTTTTCTGTGTAATTAGGTTAAGTAGGGTCCGTAGGTTCGGACATTAGGTCCGTAGCCACGGACGGAAACAAAATTTGACCTAATTCTGCCTCTGAAACCCTAGTAACCCGTATTTAAACAAAGTAGAGGAAAAACGACTTCGAGGGGTGAAAGTAATTGAACCCTAAATAAGTCGAATACCAAGCCCCCGAACCCGAACTCTCCTTTCCTAATTTGATCTAGGTTAAAATTAGGTGGCGACTCATAATAGGTTCTAGAGAGCTAGCTTAGGTTTTAATAATTATTGTTTTATGACATGGTTGTTAATCTTAGGTTATAAGTGGACCTAAACCCGATTAGATCCTAACCAGCTTTAATCAACATAGGATAGGGTTTAAAATCGAGGCTCACACAACTACTCTCACTGGAAGAACAAGATGGAGTTTCATATCAAGTCTAACGATCCAAGAATGTGGAGGGTGATAACACATGGAGAGTACACCTTCCAGAATCCTCAAGGACAAGACATATCTATCGACAGCATGATGGATGATCAAATCAAGACACTGATATTCAACGCTCGAGCTGTAAGAATACTTCACTGCGCACTACTACCTGAGCAATACTCAAAAATTGCTTCAGCTAAAATGGCCCAAGAGATTTGGAAAACTCTTGGGGTCACCTATGAAGGGAATGATGAGATCAAAAAGACTCGCATTGAGTTGCTACTCACTCAGTGGGAGCTATTCAAGAAGGAAGAAAAGGAGAGCATTTCTGAAATGCATACAAGGTTCACTAAGCTGATCAACGAAATGTTGGTGCTTGGAAGAACTATCTCTAACGAGGATCAAATTCGGATGTTCCTCAGATCTCTCTCTGCCTCCTTTGATAGCAAAGTCAATGCCATGGAAGAAGTGCATGATCTCTCTAAGATGTCTCTGGCAGACATGCTAGGATCTCTAATGGCTTTCAAGTTAAAATTACAACACAGTAACTCGGAAAGCTCATCAAAAGATAGAGGGAAAGGCATAGCCCTTCAAGTAGCTAAAAATGAAAGGTCAGAGTCAGGAGACGACAATGGTGAAATGGTCCTCTATGATAAGAGGTACTTTCAAAAGTTCATAAGAAATAAAATGAGGAAAGGCAAGGAGTCCAAGGAGTCGGATGATCAGAACAAAAGCAATGACAAGTGCTTTGCGTGTTCAAAACGCGGACATCACATCAAAGACTGCCCTCAGCGATCACAAGAGGACAACGACAGGGTCAAGAAGCCTGTGCAACGATCATTCAATAAAGGACCAAAGAAGGAAGCTGTCATTGCCGCATGGGGAGATTGTGAACAAAGCGATGACAATCAAACCTCAGACAGCGACACCTCAAAAGAGGAGAAGGCTTACCTATGCCTTGAAGATGTGTGCTTGATGGCACAAGACAATGATGTCTTAGAATCAAAAGGAGAAGAAGAACAACATAAGGTAAACTATTCTAAACTTAGAAGGAGAATTCCAAAGGCTGAACTTCTAGGACTTAGAAAGTTTTCTCTTATATTACTCGATCACCTAGCGACATTAGAAACTGAAAACGATGAACTTTTAGAAGAAAATGAAAACCTGAGAAAAACCTCAGATAAAAAGGTAGAAAATCTCATGATGGCACTCATGAAATTACAAAGAGATTATAGTGAAAGTCTCACCGTTCATGAAAAGTTGAAGTATGAAAAACAACCTGAAATCGATGAATTGATTGTTGCTCTTAACACTAAAGAAAAGGAACTAGCTACCACCAATGAAAAGTATTCTAAGATAGATGTTGTTTCTAAGACACCCATAAGGAGAAGCAAACGACAGGTCGGATGCCAGTGAAGGACCAGTCGTAGAGATGTCTACTGCTTATGCAGACAACCCGGTCATCATGAATCCAATTGCCATAAAACGTGTTTTATGAGGCATTGGCAACTCAAGAAACTAGGACAAAAATGGGTAGTCAAAATGATCTTAGAGTATTAAATGGTGGAAATTGGTTCAACCTTTCTGTGGAGCCTAACCCCACACCACTAACGTATTAAGTGCATAATCGAGTGAGAATGGACCCCTGCTGGTACATCGACAGTGGGTGCTCTAAACACATGACATGAGACAAAAAGAAGTTCTTCTCACTCAAACCAGGAATCCAAGGAACCATTTCCTTTGGCGACAACAAGAAAGGTAAAATCATCGGTGTAGGTAAGGTTGGTATTACATCGGACTATGTCATAGATAGTGTAAATCTAGTTCATGGTTTAAAATTCAACTTGCTTAGTGTTTCTCAAATTTGTGAGAAAGGGGATTCAGTTCACTTCTATCCTACACATTGTAGCATAGTAAGTCAGAACAATGGCAAAGAGTTGTTTAAGGGTAAAAAATGGAAAAATTTTTATGTAACAAGCTTAGAGGATATTGACAGTCCAAATATTCCTTGTTTGACTGCTTCACTAGATGACTCTACTCTATTGCACAAAAGACTAGGGCATATTAGCACTTCTTTACTAAGAAAACTAGTCAAGAAACAGTTGGTAAGAGGTCTTCCTGAGATTAATGAATCTGAGACCAATCTTTGTGATGCTTGTGTTAGAAGCAAACAGACCAAGGCTTCTTTTAAATCAAAGTACTCAGTTAGTTCATCCAAACCACTTGAATTACTTCGCATGGACTTATGTGGACCTATGAGAGTCAAAAGTTTTGGAGGAAATTGGTATGTTTTTGTAATTGTTGATGATTACTCACGGTTTGTTTGGGCACTCTTTATTGCTTCCAAAGACGAAGTCTTTGAGAAATTTCAAGCCTTTGCCGGAAAATTCCAAGTACAACTCGGTCTCAAGATCAAGACTCTTCGGTCTGATCATGGGTCAGAATTTGAGAATCAACAATTCATGGATATGTGTAACCAACATGGGATTAGTCACACATATTAAGCACCAAGAACACCCCCAACAGAATGGGGTAGTTGAGCAAAAGAACATAACATTACAAGAGGTAGCCAGGGCCATGCTATTTGGGGCAATCTTCATAAACTCTTCTGGGCAGAAGCGGTGGCGACTGCATGCTACATCACCAACAGAATGCTCATATGACCGATCCTCAACTAAACTCCCTATGAGTTAATCAAGGGAAGAAAACCAAACATAAGTCACTTCAGGACATTTGGTTGCAAATGTTATGTCCGCAACAATGAAAAGAGCCTTCTTGGGAAGTTTGATGCCAAAAGTGACGTGTCATCTTCCTTGGATACTCTGAAAGAAGCTGGGCATACAAAGTATACAACAAAAGGACACTAAAGGTGGAGGAAAGTGTGCACGTAGTCTTTGATGAGGCTGACGTACACAAATTCAAGGAATCTGATGAAGATAAAGAACTCTGATTCAATCTAGCTGATCAGGATCACATAGAAAATCCCAAAGATGAATCACCGACAGAAGAAAACTTGCCCGACAGGTCAGTGACAGGTCGACGAAGGAAACAATGATGTCGAGGATCCTCCCTTTCCATCAACCATTCATCAATCTCATGCTTTGTACAAAAATCATCCATTGGAGAATATCATATTAGACATATCCAAAGGAACTCAGACAAGAGCACAAACTCGAGATCTTCTAGCCTTCTCAACGACAGTCTCACCCATCGAGCCCAAGAACATCAAGGAAGCTCTTCGAGACTCAGACTGGATCAATGCAATGCAAGAAGAACCAAACCAGTTTGAAAGATGCAAAGTCTGGCATCTTGTACCTCGCCCTACTCATCAAGGAGTACTTGGCACAAAATGGGTCTTTAGAAATAAGCTGAATGAAATGGGAGGAGTTGTCAGGAACAAGGCTCGTCTGGTAGCTCAAGGATATCGTCAAGAAGAAGGAATAGACTTCCAAGAAACCTTCGCTCCAGTAGCAAGGATGGAATCTATCGTATTACTAATTGCATTTGCTGCACACAAAGGAATCAAACTCTTCCAACTTGACATCAAGAGTGCCTTCCTAATTGGGTACGTCAAAGAGGAAGTGTATGTTGAGCAACCTCCAGGTTTTAAGACACAAGAAGGAAAGACATGGTACTCAAACTTGACAAAGATCTTTACGGGCTCAAACAAGCTCCAAGATCATGGTACGATCGCCTGTCCTTCTATCTATTTGAAAACCACATTAAAAGAGGTAAAGTAGACAAAACTCTATTTGTTTACAACAACAAAAGAGATTTCCTAATTGTGCAAGTATATGTTGATGATATAATCATTGGAGCCTCTGATGAGAAATATTGCAAAAAGTTCGAAGCATTGATGAAAAAAGAATTTGAGATGAGTGATCTGGGAGAATTGAAATTCTCCCTAGGACTTCAAGTCAAGCAGAATGATGAAGGGTCCATCATATCCCAAGAGAAGTACGTAAAAGACTTGCTGAAGAGATTTGGAATAGAGGGATGTATGACGTTTGACACACCAATGGCAATTGGCACTAAGATGGGCATCATGACTGGTGACCAACCGGTCGACCAGCGATCTTACAGAGAGATGATTGGTTCTCTATTATATTTAGCTGCTAGTAGACCTGACATCATGTATAGTGTTTGCTTATGTGCCAGGTGTCAAGCTAATCCAAGAGAAAGTCACCTCACAGCTGTAAAAAGAATCCTACGTTACTTAAAAGGAACCATCAATCTTGGTCTCTTTTATCCTAAATTCAATATTTTAACGTTGTAGGATTTTTAGATGCAGACTGTGGAGGATCTATCACCGATAAAAAGAGAACTTCAGGGACAGCATTCTTTGTTGGATCATGTCTGATTGCATGGGGATCAAAGAAACTACAAAGTGTTGCAATCTCAACAGCTGAATCTGAATACATTGCTGTGGCAAGCTGTTGTGCCCAACTCCGATGGCTTAAACAACAAATTGGTGATTATGGCATCAAAACAGATACTTTACCAATTACGTGTGATAATACAAGTGCCATCTCTATTTCCAAAAATCCTGTGCATCATTCTCGTGCCAAACATATTGACATTAGACATCATTTTCTTAGAGATTGTTGTGAAAAGAACTAGTCGGTTTAAAGTATATTTCTGCTGAGAATCAATTAGCTGACATCTTTACAAAGCCATTAAGTAGAGAAAGGTTTACTAAGATTGTTCATGATCTTGGTATAATATTCATCAATCACAGTTAAACTGCTTTTATTTCCCACGATCGATCAACGGCATGTGAGCAACACCTGTTATATTGTCGTTCAGTAGTAAATGATCAGTTTAATGCATAGAAAACATGTCAAACGACTACTTGAAGCAGATATATCATTTTCCACAAAAGTGAGATTAGGTTAGAGACAGTCCAATGGATAGAAACGGAAAAACTTCTCAACGGATCACTAACAACCGTCACGACCGCTGTCCGTTATGAATAGTGTCGTTAGGACATGTCAGCGAGCGGACGCGGAGCGGTCGCCAACCGTTACTCGATTTTATAAAAGGGTGATGGGAGTTTTACTCCTGTCACACTATTGCCCTCACTTTCTCTAATCTCTCTAAGCGATCAAAGCATATTCTCTTCTCTCTCACAAAACTTTCTGCGAGATTCAAGTGCAAAGAACCTAGCCTCACAACAACTCTAAAGATCTCTATAGCTAAAGGTTCACAAGAAATTGCCGAAATCCTTCGACTAACAATGGCACCCAAATCCTCTCTCCGCAAAGCGGCACTCAATGAATCTTCCTCAAGACAAGTGGTCGACATAAGATCGACAGAAGCTCACACAGAATCACCACCTCCTCGACTTTCCAGAGACCTAGAAGATCAGCTTGTACGTCGGGTAACTGACGAAGGCGAACTTCTACAAAACGAGGTACACTATTTAGACCACTATTTTCCCAAGCTCCATCACCTTATTCAAACAGAAGTCCTCAAGCCACAAATACTCCATGTAACACCCCTACCGCTAATCCCGTCATTCCCTTACAATTTCTTACCTTCGCAGCGGATACCACATACTCAACAGTGGGTGTACAATGTCGTTAGTCACCCACGTGACTAACAAGGCCAATTACAATACTACATACTATCAGTCTGATGACTTGAATATACCGAGTACTCTACACAAAACATTACTTTCCATTCCATACTCGAATCATAATCCAAATACAATCTCCAATACAATACCATACCGAGTCTACTACAATCCTCAAACTACCGCTGCAATTTGCACTTACAATTTCGCCTTACAATACAAATACAGTTCCTATTACTCAACTACCCATGCTTATACAGCAACCCCGTCCTACACTCTCGAACGGTGGTCAATTTCGAAGTACCTGTAAATAAAAACGGTGCCCCTAGGGACTCAGTAAATTACTGCATATGAAATTCGCATACCCCGCGTGCTAACCGGGGTACGCCGACTACTTTGGTCGAATACATGGAGTTCATTTTCATACATACTTACATACTAATACTACAACATTATACACAAGCAACAATACTTACATACATACACATGATTCAATACCTACGAGGGAAGACAGTTCGTCAGTCAACCGTTCATATTAGTTACTCATTCATCCGGTTTAATCGGATGCTCTCTTTCTCCCCGTTTGGGTTCATAAGGCTTACTCCAATCATGTTCTTACTTACTTGTTGCTTTACTCATACTTCACTCATTACCTTACTCATTACCTTACTCGTGCTCTGCTCAATACTCACTACTTTACTAGTACCTACTCATCACTCAATACTTATTGCATTACTCGTACTTACTCATTACTCAATACTCAGTACCTTACTCGTACTTACTCCTTACTGAATACTCTTTGCTTACTCGTACATACTCATTAATCAATACTCATTACTTACTTGTACATACTCATTACTCAATACTCATTACTTACAGCCTCCGGGCAGAGTCATACACAAGACTCGCCACCGGGCTTACAAATACAAGCGGAGCTATACGCTTAGCTCCTCAAATACTCAAATGTCCGTTTCTATCGGACTACTCAAATTCCCAATACTCCTCTCTTGGAGTTATTTTACAATCTCATGGGTTAGCCTAGAAGTATCTCTCTCGATATCCTCTATTAGCTTAGGGAATTACCAACGTCTAGTAATCTCAGATTTAAGGGTTCCCCCAACGTATCGATTACTCTCATGTTCGGGACATTGTTTATACTAGTCGGTTCCTCTCAATGTGGGTCGACTATTTTTCTAAGGGGTTTGGAGATCCTTTATCATTCTTTATTACTCTCATGATTCATGTCTTGCACCATCATCAATTCCTCTAATGGAGGTTACTTATATACTTCCACTATTTGTTATTTGGTGGATTACATCGCTTCGGTTCTCTAACCGTTATCGGAAGTTTACTAATCCCGTACGCTCTCTCCCATTCTAGTGAGTTCATAGGTTTGCGCTATCATTTCTTGGTTCATTAGTTTTAGTGCGTTTATTCGTTTCGATTAATTCACAACATGACTCTTCCTATGAGTCTCTAATCAACAAGACTCATCTACGAGTCAGTCTACGCACTAAGTTAGGTCACACAATCATTCAAGAAGGGTTAGCTCATACATCATACAGCAAGACATACAATCAATTGCAATAAACCATTTTCATGCTTTTATCTTGATTAGCCGGCACACAAGCATACAAATCAACGTAGCTCGGTTAGCATACGGGGCATGAGAAAATCATACCTTACACCGGGGTTTAACTTTACCGTGTGACCTCCCGTTCCTTGGTTCACACTTGTTCCACTGATAACGTTCCAAACATTTCTATTAATATAAGGTACTATGGAATGTAAAACTAATACTCCCGTACTTAACCCCGTTGTCCCTTTATTCTTAGTTTTACTCAAGTGTGCTTAAATTTATTACCTTCATTACTCTTGCACTAATGCCTAACTTATACATATATATGATATATATATATATGTATATAATTAATTTTTAATTTTTATTTTTTATTGTTTGTTTTTTTTTTGCCTGACCTCCCTTGCAAGGTCGGTCGGAGTCAGTAGATCGCGTTTTTTCAAAGTTTCAGCCCGACCGACCTTGGTAAGGTCGGTCGAAGTCAAAAGACTTCCCGTTTTGAAAATGTAAGCCCGACCGACCATACAAAGGTCGATCCTAAAGTCGGTCTAAGTCAGAATACTCCGGATTTGCAATTTACAGCCCGACCGACCTTATTATGGTCGGTCCTAGGGTCGGTCCAGCCCAGTACTCGTTCTAATTACTCACTTTGAACTCCAAATTCTCCTCAATTCTTACCCAATCCTTTCCTAATCATTATCACATGTTTTCTACATGTTTAAGTACCTTAAAACACTCCAAGTCATGCTCTAAACCTTCTCAAATCATTACTCAAATTCTTTACTCAAATCCTTACTCAATTTTTCAAACTTCAATCCTCATTTTTGCACTTATGCACTCTAGTGCATTTCTAAACTTCTCTTGACACCCTACCTCTTGTTCTCACCCATTTTGACCATTCTAAATCCTTTATAACCATTTGCAATAACTATACCCAAGTTCTTTATTCATTTCCAAGGTCATGAACATAAGCCTTTTTCCTAGAAATTCAAAACACTTAAACACCTTCTTTGCTACAGATTTTTACTCTTTCATTTCCAAGCCTTCAACAACCATCCAAGGTTGATTACTCCAACCAAATCAATTCCACATACACCTAGCTAACCCTAGGTCCTTCCTTACTCATGACATCTCTTAAAACACCATAAGTTTTACCAAAATTTTGCCATGACTTACCTACAATCCTTACATTCCCAAATCCATTCTCATCCAAGTCAATCCTAATCTAGCCACACCCACAAGTGGTCCTACCTGCACACATAATTCCTTAAAATTTCATCAAACAACAATACCACATATATACTCAATTCACTTGGCTCCAAGGCCTTCAATTCAAACATCAATCCCACAAACTCTCTCTAGCCTCAACAAAATACATTTCCATTCCAGTTTTGGTTCATTCATTCATTTACCCATTCCCAATATTCGAAAACAATTAAATAAGTACCAAGGTAGTTTGATTACCTTAGTTTCACAAGTTCCTCTTCCCATTTCTCCTCTTCTCTTCCTCTTGCCATTTTCGGTCAAGTGGGCAATGGAGTTGCCAAACTCCATTCCCATCATCCAAGGAACACAAAATGAGTGTAATTAAAATCCAACACCCTTGGAATAATACTAATTCAATGAAATGCTTAAAACACCAAATCTAGGGTTTTTACCTTTGGAGTTTTTGGTGGGTCTTTGACCTTTGAACCAAGAGAATGGTCCCACCACCATTGGAGGGTTGAAACAATGCTCAAACAAGAGAATAACAAGGTATTACAAGAAGCCCAAAATCGGCCAAGGCAAGAAAATAGGGAAAATGAGTTTTTCTCTTGAATCTTTTTACCTTAGAAGAGAGGGGAGACACCAAGCTTCAAAATGATTCCATTTACTCCTCAAATGCCCAAAACCCATGGAGGTCAACTATCTCCTTTGAAGATTTTGAAAAGATAGAAAGGTAGAGCTCGATGAGGCGAGTTCAAATATGTGGTTATTTTTGCATTTGGAGTTCAAATGAGGCTTGAGCATGGAGAAGAAGATGAGAAGCCATTGAAGCTATTTGGGATCTTCAAAATCGGCTGTAAGGGGAAGGAAGGAGGGGTTCTCATGTGAAGGAAGGAGGAGAATAGGAGAGAGAGTAGATAAATGAGAGGTGAGAGAGAAGGGAGATACTTTTTCACTTTTGTACTTTTGTACTTTTGCTTTTTCTCCTTCTTTTCTTTTTCTATTTTAATGTGTGTGAGGGGAGGCTGATTACTAGCTAAAAACCGGCCCCACATATGCATATAAGCTGGAGTGTTTTTCGTCTTTTTACAGAAAATGCTCGTTAATTTACCCGGTTTAGCACTATTCACTAACCGGGTTCGTTTTCTTTAATTTTCTCATTTCTTTAATTTTAATGGTTATTAAGCTTTCATTAATGTTTAATTATAGTTATTTGATGAACTATAATTTTACGGGTTCATTTGACCAATCAAAGTCACGTTTTCGGGTTTTCTCAAAAAACGTGCGCTAAAGCTTTATTAGCGTTTTTAATTCATTATTTGGATCCATTTTCTACGGGAATCGTTCCCATATATTATTTAGGCACGAATAAGCCTTAGGAATCCATATAATACTCTAACCGAGGTCGTATTCCTCCTATGGTCATATAACGCTTATTTTAGCGTTTTCTCATTTCTTTTGGATTTATTTCTTTTATGAAAATTACTTAGGCACTATTAGGCCCTTAAATACTATATTAGAATTATTTAATCACCATATTTATGTTCGAGGTATTTCAATCTACCCCCCTTAAAGAACTTCGCCCTCAAAGTTGGTAAATCTAATATTGTTACTTACATGGATATTCTATGCTAAGATCATAATCTTTACATAACCTTGCAGACTCCGAATGTCTGACTCAATGTGTAGTACACATCCACACAACATGTCACTCATGCATAGCAATCAAAAATAGTCTTTTTTCCTTCTCTCCATGGGGGTCCATCCACAGACAATTAGGTACAATCCTCCCCCATATCGAGTGATCCCTCAGGTACCGGTCACGTTGGAACACTTACGCTTTCTGGTTCACGACCGTCATGACATGGGCACTTACGCTTTCTGGCCCTACGGTCCTTTGGTTCTGATCAAATTCATTTGCATATATAGAGATGCTCAGGCATTTTACTCATACTTACTTACTCATACTTACTCATACTTACTTCGGGACTACGCTGTCCCATTTCCATTGGAAAAATACAAAACACACACTGCCACTGCACCCAACCGGCCACTTAGGACCGCTGCACGAACGGTGTAGTAGTTTCAAAACTAATCATCACTTCCACCGGCTCACAACTAGCCTCACCTCCATGGTTTCGACCCGATACCGGCGCCTAGCCATGGGAAGATCCACTAGCGCCCGTGGGAGCGGTTTCAAAACCGATCCTCATTCTCAAGTTTGAAGAAAATCATTGTACCAAATTAGTTTTGGGAATTCATTTTGAAAACTTCATACAATCCCAAATTCCAATTTATGATAATTATACCTATTACTAGCGTTATTACTCGTGACCACTTATGGGGAGCTTCAAGATTCCTTAACCCCGATGTGATCAGCATCGGTGTAGAACTATCCATCCACCCCAATTTGTGTTCGGTTTCCCTTGATCGCTAGTAAATCAAGTTCCTCCTCCACCACCTCAATTCACATAATCGAGTAGTCAATCAATATTTCATATTCTATCTTCTTAAACTTTCTAATCGTAATCACACACATACATTTTTCCAATTTCTAGAATTCACTTACTCACTTAATAATCGTCTCATCAATTATTACTACATTATCTCCAACTACTATATTTAAGAAATTCAAAGGTATACTTTCCAATTACTTTTCTATCCTCCAATTTATACTCGTCAAATACATCGGTTTCATACCGATTTATACTCATCGAATACATCGGTTTCATACCGATTTATACTCATCAAATCTCCCAAACGTACTCATTTCTCATACTATTACAAATCAGGGTTCTCATTCCCCTAGAGTTTATCTACTCCTTTCCACTTCCTATCTCCCAAATAACCACAATTGCACGATGAGTGAGTATAAATGTTTATGTAACATAAGTATCAATCATCCAAACAAATTCTTTTGCGCTATGCGCATTGTAGTTTACGCACTTATCACGTAAAACTTACACTTCGTGGTTTTCGCTCTACCACCCTTAAAAGGGATTACGCCCATGTAATCTACCATGTGTCGACATTGGACATTGGTCTAAGGTATTCGGCCGTCATGGAGTGTTTCAGCTTCCATGCGGTCTATTATACAATATTTCTTGATCAAAGGGTCTTAACCGTATTACCGGTTAGTCCCTGCATCAAGAATTTCATCAGAGTTTGTTTAACTCTCAACCAGTTTCGGTTCTAGCCTTAGAGGCTTCAAGGTGTTGATAATTAGCCATTCATTTGTTAGGTATATTCAACCTTAGAATTCTGGGCCCACTAGCTTCTGTTGCGCGACCCTGATAACTTGGGTTTGTTCACCCTTCTCGTTATTCTTTACATGTTATACATTACCCTTTTATCCCCTTTTTATCTTGGGCGTAAGGCTTATCAAACAAGCGTGGTATTCCTTTACCGTGCATTAATTCAATGAGCTTCGGATTTTCTATCCAGCTCTTTGGGAATCTATATACATACTGTTGTGTATTATAGTGATCATTCACTTGATTCCTCCGACCCGTTGTCGGTTGAGGTTGAGCCACTACTTAGTTGTAGTGCTTCCTCTATTGTAAGTGGCTTCTGAATTATACCCACTTATTCGATTTGTACAAGTGTCCTTTACTTGTATGACCTTGCATTTCCTATGCATTGGTCTTCTTAATATTCATAGGTTTCCTTCCGATTTTATTCCAATGGGGTTCGCCTCGTGCTTCTTTAGCCTTAGGCCATACAGTTTATTTCAAAGCTTCCGCTTAACTGGCTTGCGCCATGTTCGTTGGTGAAAGAAAGGATTTACCACAATTGACATTTTCTATATTCCTAGCTATCCCACTAGATCATTAACTGCACAAGTGCAATACCAAAACACTCAGTCCTACAGAGTGCAGAGGCGTAAACCCTTGGCAGTAAATCTCTTATGCGATTGCAATAGGAATGAACATTACTTCCTTTGTGAGGTGCTTCCTCACTTGGTGCAGATTCCTGGCTTGTTGCTGGGTCTGTCTGCCATCTCATATTTAACAACTCCATAGCATTATGTGATTACTGAGGTACATTGGTCGCTTACTGCGCACCATGTTTGTACCTTGGTTTTCCATGGCATCCGCTCATGTGATCCACCATTTATATCGTGGTTGGTCATTCATTTGGTTGTTTACTGAATAACTATACTTGTGTTTTCTGTGCTCGTTGAGCATTATTGATTTTTTCCCTTCACCTTTCCACATACAGTATTTCTTCTTAAACCGATTACTCCTCGGTTTCCAATGATTGCTTTCCAAGTTTATTTCACATTGCTTTATAAATAATTGTATGCTCAAGCTTCACTACATTAGTAAGTTTCTGGAAAGGGATGTATTATCAGATACCATTGATGTATCCCCTTGTTTGAATCTATCTGTTCACCGCACTCGTGGTCTCATATTTGCGAGGGGTATCCTTGCTCGTTATTCATTAAATAATCTACTCGGTGCATTATAGGCAATTCTCCTTATGATTCTCATTAGGTTTTCAACCGTTGATCTACGTATTGTAGTAGTTCATGGTTTATTAGCCACTTGCCTCGAGCTTTGCTCACCTTAGGTTGTTCCCAATGGTTACTTTTCCTTGTATACCATCACTGGGTTTGGAGGTAATAATGGGCTCCATGATAAGATCGTCGCATCACGCTTCCGTTTATTGGAACCCTTTAAGTATCTAGTATTGATCGGTACCATTTATTTATTTAGGGTATCCCCTGGTAATGGGATTCCTTCGGTGTTCTAACCGAGTGATCGTTCCAATTCTGGTGTTCTTATTACGACATTTCGTTCAACTGTGTTCACTTGATACCCTTTATGGGTTGCTCCTAGTGTTGTAGATTATGCCATTACATCTGGCTAATATTTATGAGTATGTCCAGTCTGTTATCCTACCTTGTGGTTCTGGATCTGAGTTATCCCGTTGAGGGTTATAAAGTCCCCCGTTCTTAGGGTGGACCATTGATGTTTTTCCTTATGTTTATAACTGGTTTGATATTCTCTTCGGTGATGAATGGTATTTCAGGTACCTTATATGATCACTCTGGGTATATTATCTTGTACATTGAACATTAGCGTGTCCATGTTAGGCATTTGCCTTACTAGGTTTAGACCGGGTATTCGTTCCGGTTGTTCCACTCATTTATTTCAAGATTCTCAAGACATATCCAATGTCTTTGTTTAGTTGCTAGTGCTTCTCGCACTTCTTGACTCTTAATCATCCTTCTGGAGTGAGCTCTTGACTCCTTTTTCTTGTGAGCTTATCTGAGCTCTTCGATCGTTCAAGGTGTGAATTTACTTATGGTCCATAGAACGGAGTCGACTACTTCCCGTGTTTCGTACACCACTTGTATACATACGTGGGGTTCCTTATTGGCACGTTACCACTTACCTGACTAACTCGCAAAAGGGGTCTGTCAGGCCCACAAGCTTCTTTGGAGTGCGGTCGTCCCACATCCCGTATTTGGGTACACTAGTAGTGCTCGTCACACGCCTAGGTGAAGTATTCTTTTGTCAACTCCTTTGTATCATTCTATGATAACCTACTTTGATCCTCTAGTTTGGTCTAAAATCTGAGGTTTCAAAGAAGTGTTTGGGTTTAAAAAGAAAGGTTGTGTCTGAAAGAAAGATTTTGGGTTTAAAAGAAAATTTCCATGGTGTTGCCATGCCTCAGGTTTTGACCAACTCTAGCTTCTCGCTGACTGGTATGTTTGTTAATATGATGGTCGAGCCGTTAGGCCTTTCTAAGGTTTCGTTGTTTCAAATTCTTAGGATTGGTGATCCAATATTTGCTTCAATCGTCATGGTGGTTATTTGGTAAGTGCTTGTTGGTCGTTAAAAGTCTTCCAACTGTCTTGCCTCTGCTGCACTTGCCCTGGGCAAGTGCGCGGGTAGGTTGTTTTCGGTTAACGTATACCGGTTACGGTATCGTTTCCATCCAAATTTGATGGTCTATTAGATCTTCCTTTGATCCTTTGATCTTGGTGATCAATCTCCTGAGTCGTTTCTCAGTGTTCTTGACATGGTTGTCGTCAATCCGGGTGTCTCACACCTTCACTGTGGTTATCGAGACTTGACTTATCCTTTGGAACCGCGTTGTAGTCCTATAGGTGTATGTTCTATTAACACTTTCATAGTTATCTAAACTATGTCGTTCGGTTATTACGGCCTCTTGGCATGTAGGTTTGGTGTTAATCAAACCTCGACTAATTCCTTAGTCAGTTGTATATCGTTGTTGGTATTATCAAGCATTACGGTCCGTAGACTCTCTTGTCCCGGGTTTGTTACTCTATCTTCCTCGCTTCATTGCACGATTGTGCTCCTCTTCTTGCTGGCTACTCATGGTTCTCGTGACTGCGAAGCACGTCGCCCTATGGTGCCGTGTTGATGTTATTTTGATCGGCAAACTCAGTTCCATATGGAAGAGTACAAAAAGACCAATACCAGGAGACGCGTGTCAGTCCTAAACCGAGGGAACAAAGAAAGAAGATAGAATATCTTAAATAGGATTTTATCTATCTGTTAAATAAATAAATCTACGCTTATGACCTGTAATTGAATTCTCGATATCTATATGTGAGGTTGTGATTCTAGGGTTAAAGGTTAAGGTTTTACGCAGCAAAAACAGATAGGTAAACACGGAAAACAACAGGGTGAGGATTTCATGTGAAGTAATCAACGACACAGCTTCATCAGACTAGAGTATTAGAATCTGAAGTTATCCACGGGGTAGAACTTCAGATATTAGAGGTTGAGGGTTAGATAATTTCCCAACGTGAGTTAGTAATACTCGTGAGGTTATAGAGAAGTACTTGCTATACGTGAAATACTTGTATCAGGTGTGATACGTGATTATATAAAAGTCGTTTGAGTTCTTCTTATAATTATCCCCGTTCGCAGTTCTTCATCAGTATCATACTCACGCGGTAGGATTCTACAATTGGTATCAGAGCAAGGTTACCCTTTATTTTGAAGAAACTTCTACAGGGTAGATCGTGATGAATTCCTACAGTGTTAAACCACCTATGTTGACAAAGTTCAACTACATCAGCTGGTGCGAACAGATGGAAGATCAACTGATTTCCATCGATCTCCAATTGTGGGACGTAGTTACTGAAGGTGACCTGAAACCGAAGTTTGAGCAGGACGGAGTTACCAAGGAGAAACCTAGGGCTAGCTGGAGTGAAAACGACAATAAGCTGATAAGTGAGAACAAGCAAGCTAGGAGGATCATTATGTCGTCGTTATCAGATTCAGACCAACAAAACGTATTAGGGTTGCGCACTGCTAAGGAGGTCTGGGAATTTCTCAAAACTGCGTATGCTGGAACGGATTCGGTTAAAAACTAAAGAGAAGCAGCTCAAAAGGCAGCTTGATAACTTCAAGATATCGGACGATGAGACTATATCTGAGACACTTGAGAGGTTTGACAATATTTTATGTGAGCTCAAGACTGTCGGAGTAGTTCTTCATAATGATGTAGTGAACGAGAGATTTCTAGATAGTCTCGGTAAAGACTGGCTAAACTTCACCACATTGTTGGAGTCTACAGAGGATTTGTCAAAATTTTCCTTTGAAGAGCTGGGTTCAGAACTGATAGTTTACGAGGGGAAGATGAGTGGGAAACTAGTTAATCTGAGTGTGAACAAGGACTTGGCACTGAAGGCCAAGAAAGTCTCGAATGAAAAAGAGAAGGAAAGTGAAAATACAGATGAGGATGAGGAGATTACAATGATAGCCAACGGAATTAGAAAGATTTTCGGAGGAAGGCGAGGATCAAGATCTAGGTTGATAAAACTAAATCCAAGAAGGACCAGAATATATGCTTTCGGTGTAATAAACCAGGGCATGTGGTCAAAGATTGCACACTAAAGCCAAAGGAAAGCTTCCACGACAAAGTCAAGAAATTTACAGAAGCCGTGGCTGCAGCATGGGGACAAGACGTATCAGACACAGACTCGAAAACAGAGGAAACAGCACAGGTGTGTATGACGGCAGTGGTCGAGGAAGATGAAAACGTAAGTGTAGCATCATACCAAGACTTTTGCATGATGGCTAGTGAAGACTGGAAGAAAGTTCTTGAGGCTGATGAGGTAAGTCCTGAACTCGTTGAAAGTGCTCTCAATTCCTTGTCTAAGAAAGAGATTTTTACTTTGCTAACCTCTGTTGTTGTTAAAATTAAATTGCTTGAGTCACAGTTGTCTGTATTAGAAGGGTCTAAGGAACCTATCATACAAAGCCAAGTTAAAGAAAATACTCAGATAAAGTTTGTAAAACCCATGTTAGAAAGAATCGAGTGTCTACCTGAGTGGGCACAAACTGAGTTTAGATCTCTTCAGGAAGGCTGTGAGAATTTGAGAAGAGAAAAAGAGACTTTGACAAACAAGTTATCAGGAAACTTAAGAGAAAAAGAAATATCTTCTCAAAAGAATCCAGTCTGGTACACAGGAAAAGCCGATCTAACACGAATGTTGGTTGGAAAGAAAAAAACAGAAACATCAGGTCAATCGACCATATGCAAAACTTCTAATCCTAGAAACACTAAGACTAAATACTTTTGTCAGTTTTGTCTTAAGCATGGTCATAGCATAGGTTTCTGTAGAGCTCTAAATTCCAGACGTATCAATCGCATACCCAGAATCTTTCCTCAGTCCAGAACTGACCAAAACAGAAACAATCCCTCGTATCCGAAAAAACTGTGATCATACAGGTTTGGGTACCTAAGACTAACAAGTAATTATTTGTTCATAGGCACTAGCAGCCACCCAATATGAGAATTGGTGGTTAATGGATAGTGGCTGCTCAAGACATATGAGTGGCGATAGAGGAAAGTTTAACACTCTTGTTGAACAATGAGTAGGAAAAGTAACCTTTGGTAACAACAGGAAAGGTAGAATAATCGGAATTGGCACAATTAAAAAAGAACACTGCATTGATAAAGTTAGACTTGTGGAAGGCCTAAGTCATGATCTGCTCAGTGTCTCACAAGTTTGTGATAAGGGTCCATCCGAAGTTGTGTTTGACTCTAAGGGTTTTCAGATACGTAATAAGGCAACACAGGAGGTCTTGCTTCCAGGTTGTAGAGTAGGTAATCTCTACATGGTAGATGTCAGTGATCAGAATTATCTATCATGTCTCACGTTCAATGAAGAGGATGTTTTGCTGTGGCATCGAAGGCTGGGACATGCACATCATCGGCTAATTAACAAGCTCAGGGTGAAAGGCTTAGTAAATGGACTGCCAGAGAAGAGACTTGATCACATTACGATTTGTCAAGATTGCACTTTGAATAAGCTTACACACATTTCACACAAATCTGAAGGTGTGGTCAGTAGCACCCAGATTCTAGAGCTACTACACATGGATTTAATGGGGCCTATGAGAGTGCGAAGCAAATCTGGAAAGAGATACGTGCTGGTGGTTGTCGATGATTACTCGAGGTATACTTGGATTATCCTGCTTCATCATAAGGATCAGACCTTTAATGAAATCAAAAACCTGATTTTACAACTTCAGACTCAAGCTGAGAGTAAGGTAAAGTGCATACACACTGACCAAGGAATGGAATTCCTAAATCTGGGAGTGTCTCAGTTCTGTACCGACACTGGAATAACCCACACTCACTCTGCAGCCAGAACACCCCAGCAAAATGGAGTTGTAGAACATAAGAATAGGACACTTCAGGAGATGGCCCGTACTATGCTAAACAGTAGTGGTCTTTCATCTAGCTTCTGGGGAGAAGCTATCAATACCGCTTGTTATATACTTAACAGAGCCCTTATTCGACCTATTTTGATCAAAACTCCTTATGAATTATTCAAAGGTCATAAACCCACTATTACACATCTTAGAGTGTTTAGCTGCACGTGCTACATTCATAATAATGGGAAAAATCAATTGGGAAAGTTTGATAAAATGAGTGATATTGGAGTTTTCCTCGGATATGCTATGAAGAGCAAGGCATATCGGGTTTTCAACAAACGAACTCTGATGGTTGAAGAGTCTACAAATGTTAAGTTTGATGAAAACAATTTTGGAGGCAGATCTGGTCAAGGAGTAATAGAGGATTTATTTCATATTAAGGATGGAGTCACACCTCATGATGATAGTTTGGGAGCTGATTCAGAGGAAGATTTGACTCAAACCGAGACACCACAACCATCAGTTCAGAACTCAGAACGGTGCCCGACTACACCAACCGACACCAACACTTCTCAAAGACAAACAATAGAGGCACCTCATCGTTTGACGGCCAGGAATGCTCCAGGCATAGAACTCACTAATATTCTATCAGACTTGAACACAGGGGTCAGAACTAGATCTACCACACAAAACTTCTGCGCCTTCTTTGGTTTTGTTTCCATAACATAACCTAAAACTGTGAAAGAAGCGCTGGAGGATGAGAGCTGGATTAATGCCATGCATGAGGAGCTGAATGAGTTTGTACGAAATGATGTGTGGGAACTTGTTGCCAAACCCAAAGATCAAAACGTTATTGGAACCAAGTGGGTCTATAGGAATAAACTCGATTCAGAAGGACAAACCTCCAGGAACAAAGCACGACTGGTGGCAAAAGGTTACAATCAACAAGATGGTTTGGATTTTGATGAGACATATGCTCCAGTTGCTCATCTTGAGGCCATCCGTCTTCTAATTGCTTTTGCTACTTTACACAAATTCACACTTTATCAAATGGATGTGAAGTGTGTGTTTCTAAACAGAAATCTCAAAGAAGTGGTATACGTCTCTCAGCCACCCGGTTTTGTAGAACCAGAGAAACCTGATTATGTGTATTGGTTGAAGAAAGCATTATATGGTCTTAAGCAAGCACCAATGGCCTGGTATGAACGGCTAACATCTTTCCTTCTACAACAAAATTTCGTATGAGGAAAGGTGGATCGCACGTTGTTCATCAAAGAAAATGGGGCAGACAAGCTTTTAGTACAGATTTATGTAGATGATATTGTTTTTGGCTTCACCAGTCCCAGTATGACACAAGGTTTCGCTTCTATGATGACCAAAGAATTTCAAATGAGCAACATGGGTGAGCTCACATTTTTTCTAGGACTGCAAATTAGGCAGACAGCAGATGGCACGTTTATAAGTCAGACAAAATACACACTTGAACTTTTGACCAAGTATAAGTTCAATGAGTGCAAGCTGATGCTTACGCCAATGTCAACGACTCTCAGACTAGGGCTGGAGACTGATGCAGAGTCCACGGATCCCACAGTTTATAGAGGGATGATTGGTTCACTCCTCTATCTTACAGCCAGCCGACCAGATATAATGCAAAGCGTATGTTTCTGTGCAAGATTTTAGGCTCATCCAAAAGTACCACATGTCAAGGCCGTGAAACGCATCTTTCATTATGTTCAAGGGACACCGACACTTGGACTATTATACACTACAGAATCACTGCCTACTCTTGCAGCATACACGGATGCTGACTTTGGAGGCTCTCTTAATGATAGAAAGAGAACCACTGGTACTGCGCAGTTCTTTGGATCAAATCTGATAGCATGGTCGTCAAGGAAACAAGTATCTGTTGCTCTGTCCACAACTGAGGCTGAGTACGTTGCTGCTGCTGCTTGTTGTGCACAGATTTTATGGCTATATAGACAACTTGAAGACTACGGTTTGTCTTTTATACCAGTCCCAATTTATTGTGATAACACAAGCACCATTGAGCTTACAAAGAATCCTGTTCACCACTCACGTTCTAAACACATCGATATTCATCATCACTTTATTCGAGATCATGTTGAACACGGTACTGTCATTCTACTTACTGTTCAACAGAAAAGCAGTTAGCTGACATTTTTACCAAGCCCTTACCTAGAGAAACCTTCGAGAAACTTCGGTTTGAGATTGGCATGGTTGACACCAAGTGAGAGTTTTTTTTTTAAATTTTGTTCCTTAGTTTCAACATTTTGACATTTTCAGTTTAGAACTACGGTTATTTTGTTTTTTTTATTTTCATTCTCCTTGTTTTTAGTGTTGGGAATAGTCACACCAGTTTCATAACATTGTTATCACAGTTCTTAATGAGTCTTTACATAATCAATTACCATGATTTGCGTTAATTAGTTTTGTGCTTGTCCAAGTAGTTATTCATATCCTGAGATCAAAACTGAAATACGCCTGAATACTTTGGGAATTTAATCTACACTCCGGCAGTTTAGATGGATCATAAGTATGTATCCAGTGACACGTTTGTATTTAAGAAATGAACTTGTTTTGGAGCATAGATTGGTGGTATGAACAAGGCAAGAGATTCTGCTACTCACAGTTTGATACTTAATACTTTAATCACAACAAAATAAAAAAAAGGGAAACAGAATTGGCCTCTCTTATCTGGCTATTAAGTCTCTAAGGGTGCCTTATCACCCAACTTCTTAAGGGCAACTACTCTGGGCAAGTTGACCCAACACTACTACAAAGATAAGGAGTAAAAGTCAAGTCCCTGTTGGCAAGATGTACTAATACCAAAAGCGGAAGTTCTAGTGCTAAAGAACGAGATTGTGAGTATGAATCTGTGGCGATGAAAGGTTCAGTGGAATAAGATTGTACTTCTCGCCCCTTGTCGATTCAATGGAAAGTGAAAGAAAGGAGGAAATCTTTCTGTAATACAAGCGTGCCACTATATATGTGCATATATCTTTTAACCACGGAGAGTGGACTATCTCGATTTACTCAGACATATTACTTGATCTCCGTGGATACAACACTCCACTACTTGACTTATCTTGGTACATTGTATTGTGTAAAACTCAATTTGGAACTGAGGTAGTATGTTAAGCAACAGTCTGCTATATTCACCTCACTCCATATTTTTTTTAAAAATGGGGGAGAAAACAACAAAGAGTGTTTTCATATCCTTCTCCGTCAAAAACGTTTGATATACCTCCTCCACTCTCTCTCACTTCCTACCTTCTCTGATCGTCAAACAAATTTCTCTCTGCTGTCAGGTCTCACCATCTCGAACCAAATTCGAACTATCGTACTCACATAACATGGATTCCTTTGAACATTTGCTTATTGACGAAAATGTGCATCCACTCGCAATGGAGAAGCCAATCGATCAAGAAGTCTCGCAGCCTATCCCAGATTCTACTTCGAAACCCTCTCCCGATGCAGATTCCTCAAACCCTAATGCTGAAGCAATGGTACTGAGCGACAATGCATCCTCGGAAACTCCTACAGAAGAGGAATTACCTTCTCCACCACCGACTACTACCAGACGAGGACTACGGGATTGCTTCAAGAAAGCACCATCTACAACTGAGCATACCCCTGCGCCTTCTTCAAAGAGCAAGATCACCGACTCTCCTGCTCAACAGTCTCGCTCCTTGAAGCGCAGGAAGTCCGTAGGCAAACCTCTATCCGGAACTAAGGCAAAAGCTTACAATCTTGAACGGGTGCAAAATCCAGGTCGCTCTTACCATCAAAAACCTGTTTTCGGTCGTGCCCTACTAGAATCTGACATTGTTCCTGGTAAGCTGGTAGACTGTGACTGGCTAGAGAATAACTCTTTAGAATCTCTAGGAGATATCTTGCGATTTCATGGGTGGGATAAGTTGTTTAAGTCTGAGACCGTTTATTACCCAGAATTCCTATTTCCATTCATCCAAAACATGGAATTTTTTCTCCCTTTAAATTCAAGACTAAAGTTGCTGGCAAGAAAATGATTATTTCACCTGCATGGCTTGCTATGATCTTGGAAGTTCCACTAGATGGACTTGCTAAATTTAATCCACAAAAGATTGATGTAGCGTCCCACACAGATGTAGTCACCTATTTTGCCCTGTCTCGTGTGAGTTCTAGACTCAAGCACTATCCATAGAGGGATTTGGCTATCTTGCCCTGTCTTTTACATCTGATCACTTATCAATGCCTTTTTCCACGATCGGACATGAGTGACAAGGTTACACCTGTGGATCTTGCAGTCATGTGGTGCCTTGATAAGAAGATACAATTGTCTCTGCCTAGAATAATCATTTCCCATCTGAGAACAGTTATTAATAGCTCAAAGCCATCAATTCCTTACCCGTTTTGGCTGACCAAGGTGCTTAAGCATCATGAGATTTCCTTGGTGGATGCTTAATCCATCCCAGCTCAGCCAACAAGTTATCTTGCTCTACCTACACTCTCCAAGATGGGGATGGAACTCTCCGAGTCTGGCTGGCAACATAAACAGACGGGTCCACAGGACACAAAGACTGACAAGCAGTCTATTCAAGATCCAGCTCTGCGACTTCAGGTTCAGTCTGTTCTAGACTCTGTTTTGGCTCTGGAGAAGCGTTTAATGGCACGCTTGGATAGGCTGAAGGACAAGTTGGATACTATTATGCCTGTGCCGAATTCAAACTCTGAATCTTCTGAGAAAATATAATGGCTATTTCTGATTGTAATCACACTTTCTTCCCCAGTCAGTGACTGTAAAATATTGTTTCTTGCATTTGTGTTAGTTACCTTTGGATTGATCTTTTTGATGTGGCAAAAGGGGGAAGTGTTTGGAAGTCTTTAAATTTCTTTTGATCCTTGAATTTCTTTTACCTCAGTTTTAGACAAATGTTTTAGTGCATGAATAGTTGGTGGATGGCTGAACTACAAACTTTACTGTGATTAGTGCATGATATCTTTGTGATTCCAGCTACATTTTCTTTTTGCTAATGCTACAGTTCATTTTCAGTTCAATCATATTCTTGAATATTGCTTCTGTTGAGTCTCTCCACTAGTGCTTTCTAAATGTTTTTCAGTTATTATTAGACTTGCTGTCATGAACTACTTAATGCTTTAAAGGTTGGGAGTTTCATACTGAGTACAGGATAAACTAAGAGTTACATGAGATTGAGGGGGAACATTTTCATGTGGAGCTATCATAATGCAAGACTCAGGGGGAATCGATTCAAGTTGTTCAAGACTTCAATAGTTTGCCGCATCAAAAAGGGGGAAACTATTGATGTTATTTTGATCGGTAAACTCAGTTCCATACTGACGAGTACAAAAAGACCAATACCAGGAGACGCGCGTCAGTCCTAAACCGAGGGAACAAAGAAAGAAGATAGAATATCTTAAATAGGATTTTATCTATATGTTAAAGATAAATAAAATCTACGCTTATGACCTGTAATTGAATTCTTGATATCTATATATGAGGTTGTAATTCTAGGGTTAAAGGTTAAGGTTTTACGCAGCAAAAACCGATAGGTAAACACGGGAAACAACAGGGCGAGGATTTCATGTGAAGTAATCAACGGCACAGCTTCATCAGAGTAGAGTGTTAGAATCTAAAGTTATCCACAGGGTAGAACTTCAGATATTAGAGGTTGAGGGTTAGATAATTTCCTAACGTGAGTTGAGTAGAAATACTCATGAGGTTATAGAGAAGTACTTGCTGCACGTGAAATACTTGTATCAGGTGTGATACGTGATTATATAAATGTCGTTTGAGTTCTTCTTATAATTATCCCCGTTCGTTGTTCTTCATCAGTATCATACTCACGCGGTAGGATTCTACATGCCGTAACTTTCATTATTCTTTGTTTAGGATCTTTGATCTGTGGTCATTGTTGTTCCAACAGGAACCGTCTTCTGGATTTCCGGTTCTTGGAATCTACCTATGACAGGTTCCCTTTCTCATAAGGTTTATTTTTGCAACTGCTAGATCGGGTTTTACCCGAGTGTGATAGGTCTTTGCATCTCTCTAGCGTTCTTCTCCTAACTTAATACCGTGGGTTGCGGAGGGCGGGTATGGTTGTTGTAAGTTTCAGGTTCACACGGAAGTTCCTAACTAGCGTACCTCACACACTAACACTCAACCCTTAGCCCTAAGTCTCTAATTCCTAACTCGGTATTTTCCTAAACTCGGAATTTCAACCATCAGAGTGAAGTATCGCTCTGATACCACTTTTTGTAACACCCCTACCGCTAATCCCGTCATTCCCTTACAATTAATTACCTTCGCAGCGGATACTACATACTCAACGGTGGGTGTACAATGCCGTTAGTCACCCACGTGACTAACAAGGCCAATTACAATACTACATACTATCGGTCTGATGACTTGAATATACCGAGTACTCTACACAATACGTTACTTTCCATTCCATACTTGAATCATAATCCAAATACAAACTCCAATACAATCCATACCGAGTCTACTACAATCCTCAAACTACCGTTACAATTTGCACTTACAATTTCGCCTTACAATACAAATACAGTTCCTATTACTCAACTACCCATGCTTATAAAGCAACCCCGTCCTACACTCTCAAACGGTGGTTAGCTTCGAAGTACCTGTAAATAAAAGCGGTGCCCCTAGAGGCTCAGCAAATTCCTGCATATGATATTCGCATACATGGAGTTCATTTTCATGCATACTTACATACTAATACTACAACATTCACTAGTAGAAAAAATATTATATAACACACATTTTATAACACGGTTATGTGTTAACAGTGTTATAAAATATTTTACAACACGGTTGTTGAGTATAACCGTGTTATAATGTTTGAGAGAAAAATGTTGAGACCGGAAAATAGGGTTTTTAACATGGTTTGACTTTAACCGTGTTATAATCGTCATTAATATAACACGGTTCTCTTGACCCGTGTTATAAAATCTATTTTATGAGTTAAAAAAACTTAGTCCGTTTTTACAACACGGTTGTTAATTATAACCGTGTTATATTCTATTTAATATTTCCGCCACATTCTTTCTTTCCCCCGTGAATCCGCATCTATCCCTTTGCTCGCTATGCAGACTCCCGACTCCCACCCAGTTTCTCTGTCGAGAGAGGGAGATCTACCGTGGTGGTGCTCAACTGGCGCATCAGCTCCGCCGTTGAGGGTAACCGAGAGAAGGATGAACCGTAGTAGGTAGACGACACAATTTCTTCAGCCTTGCTAGGTATGTAATCTCCTCATACTGCTCCACTGTCACTCACCTTTTAGCAATAAGTTTGTGAGCTTTTACTTATGGTGCTCATTTTCTGGAATAAGGAGGGAAACGAAAGGAGGGGGAAACGCCGGTGAGGGCGCACGCTTTATTCCGCTGCCGGTGAAGGGCCACACGAGATATTCTGTCGCCGGTGAGTTTCCACGAACCTTTCTTCCTCATTTTGTTCTTCGTTAACCCTAGATTGTGAAATGGTGATACTTTGTGCTTCTGTAATGTGGCTTCGATTGTACAACAGAACTCATTCTTCTCTTGCATCTGCACCTCTGTTGTTCTATTTCTGTCATCGTTATTTTGCAACCCAAACTAGCGAGCAAGCTCTCACTCCCGACCTGCATTTTTGTTCTCTTCCTCGTGGTAATTTGCAACCCAAACCAGCGAGTAAATCTCCCTCTGTTTTCATGCTCTTCATTCATGGTGAATTTGCATCTCAACTGGCGACAAGGAACATACATGCCTGGACTTCATTCTCTTCACTTCTGGCAATTTCGCAACCCAACAGGTGAACTCAAATACATGCTCTGCACTTCATTTTCTTCACCACCTGTAATTTTGCAACCAAATGGCGACAAGGGACTCAACTGTTGTGCCTTCTTCATTCTCATTCCCTCACGGTATTTTGCTACCAGAATGGGGGAACAAAGGAACATATATCTTTGCTATCTTCATTCACACCTGCTGCACCTTCTTCATTCTCTCCATATGGAACCAGAATGCACTCTTTCCGCGGAGATCTAACTTTGGTTCCACATTCTACCTCTTCATTTTTTTTTGTTCATCTGATTACGTTTACTAACCTAACGTAGTTTGATTCTTCTGTTAGTGTTCTGTTTGATTTGCAGGAAACCTTATGTTCATCCTCTTCTGATTTAATGAAATTATACCTGAACTATATTCCTTGTGTATCACTCCCTCTGTCTGATTCAGCCATTTATGAACTTGGCAATCATGGTCATTGACACTTTTGTTATGTACGAGCAAAGCCTCCGACCTACAGGTTATCTCCGTATCTTCTTCCCTCTGTTTAATTACCTTTTACAGACTAATTTTTTTGCTTTGGTGTTTTGGCTGGTATCTTGCCGATCTTTTATTGCAGGGAATTCATGTTGTTCTTCCACTGGTATATATCTCTAACTGAACAGCCTATCATGCAAGTACATTGTTGTTGGCACCAATTCTTTGCTGGATGCCTGCTACTCATTTCTGATAAAAAAATACGCGGCTGAGACCTGCGAATACGATTCTGCAGCTTTCAGGTGAGCAGATATTAATTACAAGAAACTTCTTATATTGTTGAAATCTGTGGTTTTCCATGTGTGCTCATTGCCTGCCTAAGTTCTCATGCTTCATACAGAAGATTATATTTGTTGGAGAAATATGTGACTACTTCTTCAACCTAGGCAGTGTACCTATCGTTTTGCGGAATAGTGGATATGTGGGTTGTCGTACTCTTGGGGACCTCGCTGTGGATAACTGATAGTGTAGTAAATTGACTGAGAATTCTATAAACAGATTTTATCATTTTTAGGGAAAGAATTAACAGCTAACTGATAAAACAATAATAAAAATGATTAATCGAAACAGAAAAGAAATAGAAACTATAAATCTTTTTGGTTTTAAAGAAGCATCCCGGGTTACTCTGCTTACCTATTTTATTTAATCATATTAATATAACATTCCCACTTTAGCAAATAAACTCAAGAATCTTAATTAGTTTATTGACCGTTCCCTGTCTAATAAACCCTGATTAATTTAAACAACAAGCGCAATTCCTTGTTCAAGTTATTAATAAATTAATCGCATTATTAACAATCCCTATTGGAGATAGATTAACCTATGCGGCGAGGAATATCGCTTCTAGTCGTTAACCCATTTGACTTCCTGTGTCTAGAACCTTGTCTCAGCACCGCATTTTAACAAAGAACTACAAATATCACTTTAATAATTGTACAAGAGAATTAAAGCGCATTAAGGAGAGGAATCAAAATACTGCTTAGATAAATTATACTGGAAAGCTTATATAACACAATTATATAAAATAAGCTTGCTTCCTAACCCGGGAAGCTAGATTTATTAATCACACATAATTATAAAAGCAAACATAATAAATAAGATAGACAGACAGAACGAAGAAGAACGATGGTACGCGGATACAGATCAGGATATGGACTGGTTTTGTGCAGATCGTCTTCTTCGTTGGCTGTCTGGAAAATAACAGCGTAAGTTTAATGAACTTTGGATGGAAGATTGTGGTGAACTGTGGTCTGTCGTGGTTTGAACGGTGGTGTTTAGATTTTGAGGAAGGGAGTAATTACTTTTTAGCAGAAGGCTCGTGCGTTTTATTGAAGAAGGAGAAGAAGAGGAAGCTGGAGAAAGAAGAGACAGAGGAAGAGATTGAGCACGCGTGCAAGTGGATTAACAAGATAAGGAGGTAGATGGATTGGGGTTGCAGAAGATTGGGGCGGCTGAACGCGTGAAGACTGTCGGGACGCCGACCTTATCTTGTTGTCTGTAGGCGCCGCGAAAGGAGGAAGAAGAAAGCGCCACGAAGAACGAAGAAGAAAAACTGTTCGCGTCGATTTCAGTTTTGTCCGCCCCTGTGTCCGCCTAAAACTCATGCGGACGTCTCTGTCGACCTTGCCTCTGTCCACCCGGCCACTCCTGTCGTCCGCTCGGCCGTCCGCCCGGAATCACGCGGACTCCTCTGTTCTGTCCGCATCTTCAACCGCCCAGCCCCGTGCGGTCCTGTTCATGTTTTGTTGTCCTCGTTTAATTCAGCGGACAAGGTGGCGGACAATATATATATATGCTGCGTTCGAAATCAACTCATCGAAGTTGTTTTGAATATGTATTGCATTGATTATATTTGTTATAATGATAACATCATGTCCCTGTTCGTTGACTCCAGACTTGCAATATTGATATGAAGCGATATATATATATATATATATATTGTACTTGCAATTAACACAAAATATAACTGTTTATATCAAAACATAAATCTAAGAAAAACATATGATAAGTGAGAAATATTATCTTGAAAGTGAGTAAGTATAGGGTAAATTAAACCCTTAAATGTCTATGTATTTCTCACTTATCAAACTCCCCCATACTTATCTTTTGCTTGTCCTCAAGCAAAACCATGTACCCAAGTAAGTCGGAAATGCTCAATACTAACAAATATTATTATGAAGGGTAGGATAAACATGATCTTTAAACTTTTCGAGGAGTGTGATCCATCAACTGCCGGTGGCATAGGTGTGCTCAGGGTAAAAAATAAAATAAAATTAGAGTTTCGGGGTATGATCCGGAGTACTTCAATGCTTCTTAGTTAAGGTGACTTTGAGAACTTTTACCATGGCCAACTTCTCTCAAGAATGGGCATTGAGGAGAAAACAAAAGGAAAAATAGATTTATGCATTTGTTTCACTTTTGCATAAGAGATGAGAAGATAATATGTAAGCATCAAACTTTTGTATTTAAAGAACACTCAACTCTCTTTGTTGGTTACCAATGGTGTCTCGCAAGTCCCTTATTTATTTTATTTTTTCTCTTTTTTGACAGAGAAGCACCCCTTAGCAATCCCTAAGAAAGAAGACAGAAGGAACCCCTAAGCAAATAAAAATCCAACCATTGCAGATCATTTGGTCACACCGCATAAAAAATGCTCCTCAAAAGCAATCAAATTTTTTTTAAAATTTGTACCATTTATCCCACAATTCATAACAGTATTTGTTTTTAAAGAGAACAACCCGCATATAAAGGGTCCATGATATTGAATTTGGAAAAACACAAGATAAGCAGAGAGATTAAGCATTTTAAGCAATATGTCAATTTAAGAGCGACTTAAGACGAGCGGTAGAGAAGTGAGTCCTCCCCCACACTTAGACTGGAGCGATGTCCTCATTGCATAGGAAGAATTAAATTAACGAGGTCATGCAAACTACTATCTCACACAATTCAAAGTAGAAGGGGGTATATAAAAATTTGAAGTGCAAAGTAAAGAGAATGTACTCCCCAGAGTTTGCAGATTGTGTAGAGTAGCTCCCCCACACTTGAGTTCAGCTGTCGGAATGTGCAAGATGTTCCTGTAATAATTATTCTAAACAGCCAGAAGAACTCAAGTTAATTCTCCTCGTTCTCTCTCCTTTTTTTTTATTTATTTATAAAAACATATATAGGAATAATATGTAGACAAAACATAAAACAAAAATAGTAGGGAAATTAATTTAACCACTGGGTTGCCTCCCAGTAAGCTGCCCGTATTTATAGTCTTTGGCTAGACTCCCGCTTCGTTACCCTGGATCAAAAATAAAGGTAGACAACAGCTTCGACAGGAAAACGAAGTTAGCAGTAATTAAAATCAAACCACCTGGGTCAAAACAGTACGTTAACTCGGCAAATAAAATAGGAAAATGAATACTCCACAAACCTGGTGTTTGAGGAGGTACTGCCGGTAACGGAATTCCAATAAAAGACCAGGTGGTGATGATCTTTCTTCCTCAAATTGGAGGATGTAAACATCCTCCTCTTGTTGTTGAGGCTTATGGAGGCAGGGTGAGAGTTGATAAGAGACTGGTGGTAGCACTTTCTCCCCAGATTCGAGAATATAAATATTCTCTTTCGGTTGATGAGGCTCACACAAAATACCTTCAGCTTTTAATTGCTCCTCTTGTGTTGGGGATGGAGATGGAGAAGAATTGTAACTTTCAGACATTCGCTCCAACTCGGCGTCGGAGAAAAATGTCCTGATAAGTTTCTTTATCTCCTCATCAGAACTTGTAGCTTCAATAATATCTGGCTCGAATCGATCTTCACTCCTTGGAATCACCACTGGAATTTCTTCTAGCGGCTCGGTCTGGAAAAATTCGTCTGGCCCTTGTGTAGATTGCTGTTCATTCTGATTGAAGTAGCAGTATCCCAACTGAGCTTCTTGGTACTGTGCATTAGCCTGGTCGACTTCCCACCAGTACGGCTCTCGATTTGACTGTTGAGGTGATTGATAATCCTTGACCAACCTTTGATATGAGGACATCTCCTCTTGCATGTGAGTCCATTCCAAATTGATCAATAATCTCCTCACCTCATCGTCGCCGCTCTCCATAATCAGTAACTATCCTACAAAAACAAAAACAAAAATAACAAGTAGAATAGAACTAAAAATAGAAAATAAACACAAAAGCAAAAATTAACTAAATAGAAAAAACAAATATGAAACAAAACAGTAGATAAAAGAAAATTGCTAAAATAAAATATATAAAAAAAAGTATGTAAAATTACATAAAACAAAAAATAAAAAAGAAAATTAAACAGATATAACAGAAATTTACACAATTAAAATATTAGCAGAATAATAGAAACAAAATATAACAGAAACAAAAATTAAAGAGAAGCAAAATATATCACAAATTAATAAACAGAAAACTCAGTAAAATTAAAAACTACCAATTAACCTTGCCGGAGGTCCCCGGCAACGGCGCCAAAAACTTGTTGGAGAAATATGTGACTACTTCTTCAACCTAGGCAGTGTACCTATCGTTTTGCGGAATAGTGGATATGTGGGTTGTCGTACTCTTGGGGACCTCGCTGTGGATAACTGATAGTGTAGTAAATTGACTGAGAATTCTATAAACAGATTTTATCATTTTTAGGGAAAGAATTAACAGCTAACTGATAAAACAATAATAAAAACGATTATTCGAAACAGAAAAGAAATAGAAACTGTAAATCTTTTTGGTTTTAAAGAAGCATCCCGGGTTACTCTGCTTACCTATTTTATTTAATCATATTAATTTAAATTTCCCACTTTAGCAAATAAACTCAAGAATCTTAATTAGTTTATTGACCGTTCCCTGTCTAATAAACCCTGATTAATTTAAACAATAAGCGCAATTCCTTGTTCAAGTTATTAATAAATTAATCGCATTATTAACAATCCCTATTGGAGATAGATTAACCTATACGGCGAGGAATATCGCTTCTTGTCGTTAACCCATTTGACTTCCTGTGTCTAGAACCTTGTCTCAGCACCGCATTTTAACAAAGAACTACAAATATCACTTTAATAATTGTACAAGAGAATTAAAGTGCATTAAGGAGAGGAATCAAAATACTGCTTAGATAAATTATACTGGAAAGCTTATATAACACAATTATATAAAATAAGCTTGCTTCCTAACCCGGGAAGCTAGATTTATTAATCACACATAATTATAAAAGCAAACATAATAAATAAAATAGACAGACAGAACGAAGAAGAACGATGGTACGCGGATACAGATCAGGATATGGACTGGTTTTGTGCAGATCGTCTTCTTCGTTGGCTGTCTGGAAAATAACAGCGTAAGTTTAATGAACTTTTGATGGAAGATTGTGGTGAATTGTGGTCTGTCGTGGTTTGAACGGTGGTGTTTGGATTTTGAGGAAGGGAGTAATTATTTTTTAGCAGAAGGCTCGTGCGTTTTATAGAAGAAGGAGAAGAAGAGGAAGCTGGAGAAAGAAGAGATGGAGGAAGAGATTGAGCACGCGTGCAAGTGGATTAACAAGATAAGGAGGTAGATGGATTGGGGTTGCAGAAGATTGGGGCGGCTGAACGCGTGAAGACTGTCGGGACGCCGACCTTATCTTGTTGTCTGTAGGCGCCGCGAAAGGAGGAAGAAGAAAGCGCCGCGAAGAACGAAGAAGAAAAACTGTTCGCGTCGATTTCAGTTTTGTCCGCCCTTGTGTCCGCCTAAAACTCATGCGGACGTCCTGTCCACCTGGCCACTCTTGTCGTCCGCTCGGCCGTCCGCCCGGAATCATGCGGACTCCTCTGTTCTGTCCGCATCTTCAACCGCCCAGCCCCGTGCGGTCCTGTTCATGTTTTGTTGTCCTCGTTTAATTCCGCGGACAAGGAGGCGGACAATATATATATATGCTGCGTTCGAAATCAACTCATCGAAGTTGTTTTGAATATGTATTGCATTGATTATATTTGTTATAATGATAACATCATGTCCCTGTTCGTTGACTCCAGACTTGCAATATTGATATGATGCGATATATATATATATATTGTACCTGCAATTAACACAAAATATAACTGTTTATATCAAAACATAAATCTAAGAAAAACATATGATAAGTGAGAAATATTATCTTGAAAGTGAGTAAGTATAGGGTAAATTAAACCCTTAAATTTCTATGTATTTCTCACTTATCAATATTTTGAAGTATGCTGCTGCATGACTTGATGGGATATACTGCAGCATAGTTAGAAATTAATACACTAAACTACTATAATGCAAGCAAAAGTTTTGAAACTTGACAAAATACCACAAAATCACAACTATATTGTAATTCTAATGAAACTTAGCTAGTGGTTTACTGATTTAAAAAACAAAATTAAGCAAGTGGTTTCAGCAGTATGTGAACATGTATGTTGTCTGAGGACTTTCAAAACTGTTACATATCTCTGAAGCTGCTATTTGTGTTCACTTATTTCTGGTGTTAACGTTGCTTTATGAAAGCTTGGATTGTGTATTGTTCAAATTGAGAAATTATAGAATTTTTGATCTCTGTTTTTATTATGTAGCTGCTTCTGTTTCAATTATGATCTGAATTTCATACTTCACACCATCTTTTAGACATCACTACTTCACTATGACTTTTATTTCTAAAAACAGAATTTACATTTCACGGTGGTAAAACTTCCTAGATAAACGATTAAGTTAATTCCATCTTTTTTGCTTCTTCTATGATTTATGTGGGCAGGGTCAAACATATGCTGAAATCTTGCTCAAATTGATTTCACTCTTTGTTAAAGTACTTTTCTGATTACAAATATTCAGCATCAATCTATTTTAAGCAGATTTCTACATAAAGAAACGTGCACCATTCTACCTTGTGTGTTTTTACTGCTACTAGATTATATTTTTGGGTAAAACATTTGTTGCACCCGTCAGTGATGCCCTATGTTTTAAAAATCTGTATTAAACTAATATAGCTATTAGTTCTGCACTTCCCGCTCAGGGGAATTTTCCCTGGTAACAATCTGATTTCAGTGAAAATATATCAAGCAACAAAGGTCTGTTTGGAACAACATTTTGATTTCTGCTCAGCTTCTGCATTTAACATTTGTTGCATGATTACAATGGTACTCCTCTTTTTCTAGAACTAATATCCAATATGCTCATGAACATTTTATTAAACATAAACTTGAGTTTCTGCGCAGAAGAATTATTACGAGTACTATCTCGGTCGAACAATCAGATGTGCATTTCTTGGTCTATTTTAGGACCCTTCTAGTGTCTCTTTATGGACCTGTTTTTAAAAGCCTTGTTAATAGGATGTTTTAAATAGAAAGAGAATGGTACATGCCTCCTGTTGCTGCTGTTTTAACAAACAGTTTTAGCTTTAATGCACTGAAAATTTCAAATAGCATATATATTGTATAACTTCTTAAAGAAGTCTTGTTTTACCTTATCAATAAAGTCGGGGTTTCATGTTTTTCAATTTCAGAAATTGTAGAAATTCTGTGAAAAATATATGCACTTTCAGTTGTTAAAAAAAGTATAATCTGATCAGTTAACCAAACTGAATCCTCTCTATTAGCTGATTTTTCCAGAACCTGTCACAGTGTAAACACTTAAACATTGGGAAACTTAATCTGTATCTACTACTCCCTATATTGCTACTGTCAGCCAACTCCGATTCTGGTTGTATACTTGCTGTTGTGACTCATGGATGGCTGGACATGTTTTTTACTGTATCTACATGCAGCTACTTCTTATGATCAATGTATGCATTCGATTGTTTCTGCTACTTTAGGCATCCAAGGAGGAGCTGAGAAACGACATGGATAGTTTCTTTGATCAGGAGAGATATCGTGTAGACACTGTGGCATATGCATTTGCAAAAAAAAGAGCCATAGAGAAGATCAATAACGTACTGGATTCCAGGCTAAATGATAATAAGTAATGGTTTCCATCAAAACCTAGGCATATTGGTTTTAGGTAGTTTCCATTTCAAAGTTTGCATTCTAAATTAGCCAATTATTCTGAGCATATCTCATATCCATTTCTTGCAGGGTAGTCGAGTTTAAATGTCCTAAGGCCTTGGCTGAACGTTATAGGCTGATCAGTTGCCGTGCCAGACAATGGATAGCAAGGTATTCTCTAATTCTCATGTCAGTTAGTGCACCGGTATTACTGTTAAACTCAATTGTTCTTTCTCTGAAGATTTAGCTCTGCTTGTTGACATGCCTGCTAGTAATATTGAGTTTTACAGTTTGGGATTGTCACCTTTTTGCTATCAAGACTTCGTAGAAGATGGTATTTATCTGAGACAGCGGTAGAGTTGTACGAGCAGGTAAAGCAATAACTTCTTCTGAGGAACATAAAGTATAATTTGTTTTAGTGAACTACGATCATAACTTTATGGGCATGATGATATGCTGTTCTATGACTATATTATTGATTTGCATTTCTACCTGGTGCAAATGAAGCCTAATCTAGAATCTCTATTCCTATTTAATATTTCTGATATGCATTATGATTTTGGTGCATGATCAGGTTTGTGACATACTTGAAGAAAATGCAATTATGTCTAAGAGCATGAATGGCGGGGAACCTTGGGTAGTTTCCTCTAGGTTGCGGGACCATGTTCTTTCACCTTCTGAAAGGAAAGATCAACAGCTTTGGAAAAAGGTAGTTATGTTTCATTTTATTGGTTCTTCCAGTCTATTTTTCTCCTCATCACATAGTAATTCTGTTACTAAGGCAGTGATCAGCTAATGATCAACCCTTTGTCTCTGCATTCATATTACTGTATTGGAGGGCACTCACACACTTTTGAGTTTTCATTATTATTTTGGCAGGTTGAACAATTGATGGGCGAGGATTCTCGACTGGAGTGTTATCCAAAGCTTGTGAAGGGGGAATCTAAGGTGGTGTGGGAATGGCAAGGTAGTCAGAGTTATACACTGTTGTCTATGATGGCTTTCTGTCTTTTCTCAACATTGAAGATTGTTTGAGAAGCATATATCAATTTTCTAAAGAATGTTATCTGTGTGGTGCTCTCTGTAATTACTTTGTTCTCTACCCTTTTCTTTTTTTTGTTGGAAAATTTGTGATGAAATGTGGTATTTACTTTTGATGTTATGCAGTTGAAGGCTCTTTGAGCAATTCTGGGAGAAGAAAGAAAGCCAGGGTGGGGCATCAGAACTCGTCTAGAGATAAGAGGGTGTCCGATGGGAAGGAGAAAGCGTAGTGTACGGCAGTTGATCTCTTGATTTTTTTTTAGCTCTAACAAGTGCTCTAGTTTAATCATTTATCATTGCATAAGTTATTATTGCTTTAAAATGATGAACAATTCGGATGCTTTTCCTGTAGTACCGAATGCATTGGCATGCTGATTTGAAGTTAAAAACAGCCATTCAGAGGTAAGAAGCATCAGAACATCTCATGTAAATTGCAGCTGTGCTAACATTATCACAGTTTTGGTTGAATTGGCAAAAGTTTTTTCCTACTCTTTTGTGACATGTGTTCATTTTCGCAAAGGCATGAGAAACCATCATAATATGGACTTTTTTTTTACTATTCTTTATCCCTGAGTAGTCTTCTAATCTCCTTTTGTTTTATTATTTATGCAGGAGCCAGTACAAGCATATAAGTTTGTTACTCGACACTTTGTTCAGTGTATGTATTATTACTAGATTTAGTGGTTTGATCTTCTGTACTTGATGTTGGAGATCAGATAAGATGCTTTACAGCAAAACACCTCAGTGTGCGTAGGATTTTGTATAAATTATCTTGAAGTCTGCTTCTGTTTGAAATGTAACTGTTTGTGTGGAGTTAGTCTGAAAACTCTGCATTGGCTGCGCTTTACTTGTAGTACTTGTACAAGAGATCGATTGTCGAATTTATTTTTGTAGGTGGTAATTTATTTTTGTAAGTGGTAATTTATTTTTGTAGGTGGTAATTTATTTTTATAGTACTTGTACAAGAGATCGATTGTCGAATTTTGTGAATGTTACAAAGTGTGTATATATGGCAAATGAATTTAGTGGCTCTTTTGCAAGCTGGTGTGGCTGAATATTGAATGTGTCATGTGTAATAGACATCATTGATTGTTAATTGTAGGTAGTGAAGAAGTGTAGAGAAAAATTTTTTTTTTTTAAAAAAAAACCAAATTTTATAACACGGTTGTTTATATAACCGTGTTATAAAACAACTTCATATTTCGTCGGAAAGACTTTATAACACGGTTCTCATGTAACCGTGTTGTAAAATTAGACTTTATAATACGGTTTTACATAAGAACCGTGTTATAAAACAACTTCATATTTTTTCGGGAAAAGACTTTATAACACGGTTTTAATGTAACCGTGTTGTAAAAGTGGACTTTACTCGTACTTACTCATTACTCAACACTCAGTACCTTACTCGTACTTACTCCTTACTCAATACTCTTTGCTTACTCGTACATACTCATTACTCAATACTCATTACTTACTTGTACATCCTCATTACTCAATCCTCATTACATACAGACTCCGGGCAGAGTCATACACAAGACTCGCCACTGGGCTTACAAATACAAGCGGAGCTATACGCTTAGCTCCTCAAATACTCAAATGTCCGTTTCTGTCGGACTACTCAAATTCCCAATACTCCTCTCTTGGAGTTATTTTACAAGCTCATGGGTTAGCCTAGAAGTATCTCTCTCAATATCCTCTATTAGCTTAGGGAATTACCAACGTCTAGTAATCTCAGATTTAAGGGTTCCCCCAACGTATCGATTACTCTCATGTTCGGGACATTGTTTATACTAGTCAGTTCCTCTCATTATGGGTCGACTATTTTTCTAAGGGGTTTGGAGATCCATTATCATTCTTTATTACTCTCATGACTCAAGTCTGGCACCATCATCAATTCCTCTAATGGAGGTTACTTATATACTTCCACTATTTGTTGTGTAACTCCCCTAATCCTAAACCTGTAATAACGTCGCAAGTCGTAGTATAATAGATAACATTCGTAGCGGAAAATAAAACTATCTAACGTTGGTGTTACACGCCGTTACTCACCCATGTGAGTAACAAGGCAACCTTACTCCATCCATCAACTTCAACTCCTCACCGCTGTGATGAACAAGATACCGAGTAACCTTAACTTACAAACCAAATCCAAATCAAATGAGCAACTAACCGAATACAACAAACTCCTTAATACAATACATAATGAAACTAAAAGTGTTTAATGAATACACATCAGCTACCCTGTGCCCCGCACTCCGGCTTGTAATCTTCAATCAGTAACCTGAAATGTTTTGCCCATTGAAGGGCTCAGCAAACGCTATGTTGGTATGCTAAATGTAGTCCTAAGTCAACTAGATTCCTTAAGTCGTTTAGTCATCTTGATATTAGATTCATTGCAAGATAATCCGGTTTTCAACAATAGTAATGACTGTAAATAATAAATAATCACATAACAGTTCACCTGCAAACATCAGTGCATAATAGTAAACAACAACTAGATAATCAAACACCAATAATCCATAACAGTAAACAACAAGATACGCGTATTAATTAACTGTACTTGTTAGAAGGTCACATGACCCTTATCCTTTTAACCAACCACTTGAACTTTTCCAATTAAATTCCACCTCAGGCGTCATGTTAAGACAACCCTTAATAACTTAATAATGGACAGTAGTCCCCTGGGTTCCAAAGGAACCGTTACCAGCTGACCTTATGGCCCTGGATAATTATTTTGACCGATCCGGTCATAACCTGTGCACCAACAGTTGTGCCCTCTGCCATCGTCGAATGTGGAAAATGGATTCCCTTGAGTGACTCTTTATATAGTCCCTCGTAGTGATCACGATGCGCAACCAGAAAGTCGAAACAGTCTGGATTCCTCTCTTTATAACTTAGCCCTTTAGTGAGTGATATAATATCCAATCCTTGAGTTAAGACTATAACAGTTGACCATCAGTTAGGTTCAATAATACCTAAAGGTCATCTAGTCTTGTTCCAGTTTAGATGTATAAACTTCCAGTCATAAGACGTTCGCGTAAAATAAAACGCAATGGTGTCGAGCAATACATTATATAATAACATATACATAAATCACAGATATCGCTCTTAACAATTAAACACACAACATCTGGACCTTAGGAAAATCCTTAGGACATTCAGACCACACAATTAACATACCGTTCACCGTGTTACTTGCTAGCTTGGTTGTTCACGCTTTAGTAGTTTCTTCCCGTACGCTGTTATATTTACATACAATACCGGGTACTGTTAATACAACTATTCGCTAAGTATTTCAGTACTGTCACTACAGAACTAATACTTGTAGTATACTAACTCCGTATGTTCTTTATTTCTCCCTATTATTTAACAGTGGTTCTACGTAGTTCGATAGGTCGTTATTTCATGTAGTAACTACATGTGATAATGAAATTCTACCTTATAGTATATTTCTATTTCTTTAATTATATACTCATAATTGTTTCCACTTAATCCATATATTGATATCATTTGGTTATTTTTATTATAACCACAATTATTTATAAACTTTATATTATACTCCATAATATACCATATTACTTAGTTTTAATTCCTTTCTTTATTAAATTACAAAACTAACCTTATAAATTTCGGTAATTACAAATCAATATACTAACTTTTATAAATTACTTAAATGACCACATAATTCTCGGTTTTAATATATATATTTCCTTTATTTACAATTTAACCCCAAAACTTTATATAAGTTACATATTAACTTATAAACTATAGTTTTAATATTTAATTTCTTAAAATACCGAAATGGTCCTTATAATTTTACAAATTATGGATTCGCCCCATTTCAAATTCGGTTTTCCATTTATACTTTCATAAATTACATATTCACCCCTAAACTTTTATAAACTTAATATTTTATGTCATAAATCATTTTAACCCAAAGTTTTTGGTCAACACTTTGACCAAGACTTAATTTCATAATGAATACTTTATTATACCCAGAATATTATATGTAATCTTGGTTATACTCTATATTTTCCAGAAATTACAAAATAGCCCCAAAACTTTATAAATTGTTATTTTAACACTTAAACACTTATTTAAATTCACCAAAATTCATAATATTAATTCCTGCCCTATATTATATCATAACTATGACAAATAAACCCTTAAGCTCTCGATAATTATATTTAATACCCTATACTTTTCAATATTTACATTTTAGCCACATAAATTAATAAACTAGCCATTTAAATACATGTAGCAATTTTTAATACTCCCAAAATTTATAATATAAGCTAATATACTTATATACTTCAAAAATCACCAAATGGAACATTTAACTCTCGGCTTTAATAAATATTTACCATATAGTTTTAAAACTTGATTTATACCTTATAATAAATATATATATATATAAATGTATATAAGCCATATGACACTACTAAAAATTATGTTAATTACTTAGAATGATTATAAACTCAAAATAGAACATTTAATCCCTAGATAATTTAGCCTTATCATATATGCATCATAATTAATTTTTGTGACACAAATTTATACCTTAAGGTAATAATCTTACCTTGAATGTTATAAATAATTTTCTTGATATTATAACCTATAGTATTTCGGCCTTAATATTACTAAGGTTTATACATAATTTTTATACTAAAGTTTGAAGCTTAAATCAAACTTAAACTTAATAAACCTTAATTATAGAAACTTACTCCTTAAATCAAGATGAATCTTGTACTTGATTTCCTCTTGATTTCCAAGCTCCTCCAATGGTATTTTGTTGAAGAACTTTCAGCATCCTTGTATATATTTAGGAGATCCCATTGTTAGACTTCTAACAAGGATTTATAAATAAGATTTGGAGTAGTTTTACAAGAGTTTACCTTAGGTATTTATCAAGGAATTGTTGGTACACCTTGGGATGATTGTAGATCCAAGTTTCCTTCATGAAATGATGAAGAGAACATAGGTTTAGAAGCTCTAAATTTTTGGAACTGATTTAAGGTATTTTACTAGGATTTTCAAACATGAAAATATACCTTAACTTGATTTTGTTGTTCCTTGTGTTGTTGTTGAATCAAGACACCTCCTTGGAGTACTAATGCTTGGCGAATTCTTGCTAGATTGCAAGGATGGTTCTTGCTTCAAGACTTAGTAGATTTAACTAGGAAAATTACATAGAAATGGTGTTAGAACTTAATACACCATTAATGGAGCTTTGGAGCTCTAAGGAATAAGCTAGCAAATGAAGAAAGAAAAGAGAGGAGAATGACTTACCAAATCGGTGGAGTGAGGAGCAAAAGAAATTGCTAACTCACGTAAGGACTTAAGGGAATAACAAGGAAGGAAATCAAAATTTGATTTGGCTTTGTTTATTTGGTCAATTTGGTTAGGCACGCTAGGTAGGCTCCTTCATTAATTATTTGCTTGATTCAAGGCTCCATAAAATGCTCGTAATGGAGCTAGCTTTCGGCCACAAAAGCAAAGGTAGGTGGATGTTTTCTTTTTGATTGTCAATGCTAAATTGTCTTCCTTTTCTCCTTGTAGGTACATGGCATTAAGGCTGTTTGGGGCTGATTTCTTTGACAATTGGAGACATAGAACATGTCCTAGGTTGGTAGATTGTTTTAGTTGAACTATATAAGGCAAACAAACCTCTTTTTCTGCTTGATTTTCGTAATATACATTTAGGTATGCATTTGATTTTTGTCATATTAGACATAGGCACATGCTTAGTTAGGTTGGTGTCGCTTTTGACTAGATAAACAGCAAATAAACTTGCTTTTCCTCACATGAAATCGGCAGCATTAGGCTAGCACATGGCTGCTTCCTGTTTTTTGTTTTGTCAAAAGTTATGATCTCGTTAGCATATTTAACTCATTACTTTTCAAGACTAATCTTCCTTGTTGTTTCCTTGCAGGCATTCGGTAATGTGAGGCCTATTTGACTGATATTCCTCATGATATAATATCATATGTTATGGAAGGTGAGTCACCATATCACTTGACATTTACACAGCTAAACTAGTCCAAAACCCCAAATGGGCGGCCACTTCTATTCCCTGTGGGTTTGATTTTTAATTTGATTCCTGTCACAATATATTGTATTATGGTTATATTGTAACATGTTTATAAGTCATAACATTTAATTGGTACATTTATAAACCAAGGCAAAAGATGAAAGTTTCTAAGGAAAAATGTTGTTTTTTTTATATTACTTTTTGATCATAAAATTGGCCCTGTTTGTGCTATGTGTTTTAGCACTAGATTAAAATTGAATAGATGGTCAATGCCCCCCTTTAAGATTATCAACTCGTGGCTCCCTAAAAAACTTCAAGGCATAGCGTAGAACGCGTTTTTATGACACCCGAAGGTGCGTTGGTGTGCTTTAAATGATATTTTGGTAAATATGTTGTTCCAACGAGTCCGACTGTTTATAAATATTGGTTATGACCAATAATGATATATTAAGGTGTTACATTGAGTTATAGAGATTATATCAACTCATGACACAATTTCCGGGCTACCGGGACACTCCCGGGGTAAAATAGGAGCGTTAAGAAATTCCCCCGAGCACTTTGTTATTTTTGAGAAAGTAGCTCGAGCATTATCATTAGAATGTTGAATAGTGATGATAGTAACTCTAAGAAGATGTTTTTATAGGAGTTCGTGCCTCTTCGGCACTCTCCGGGGGCATTCCCAGGGTTTAGGGGCCTCCATCGAGCATCTCCTAGCACTTTGCGTTTAATTGAAAATTTGGTGTTAGTACTTCATCTTATATATCTAATAAGGTGTATTGTGTATTTGGAATGAAGTGTAATGCATTACTTCATCCTATAAAGTTATTTTCCGGGACTTTCGGGACTTTCGGGCCCTTAAGGGACTCCCGGGCATTTGTATTTTACTACTCATTTAGATGTGAGGTGTCCACATTCTAAGGGTCATATAATATCCTTGATTAACTTCATATGAGTTTAATAGCTTATATAGCTTGGTTAGCTTAAGGTCCGGCTTAACGCTCGTTTTTGACCTTGAGGAGTTTAGTGTGTTTTTAACGCCTAAGTGTTTATATGCTTTCTTAGGGTTTAATAATCCCCTAAATAGTATTTATTTACCTTTACCTTTGTTTATTTATTATTAAAGGTTAGGGTATTTCAGTCTACCCCCCTTAAAAGGACTTCGTCCCGAAGTCATAACTTCTACTTACTTATCCTATGGAGTCAAGTTCCCCATATCTATTCCTGTATACTTATCATTCCTGGGTGTCAATACTATACTAACACCTCTACATTCCATTAGTAATCTGAGTGTATGCAATTCGTACATACACATAACTTTTACTCATGACAATCAATGTAATCATAGCATAAGTAACTTGGTAGATACTGTAAAGCAAATAAGTGTGTTTTTATTAACCATCCAAGTGTTACATAGAACACATCAATAATCATTCACACAAGTGCACACATGCACAACAATCAAATACAAACAACCAAACACAAAACCAAAACCAGTATAGACTGTAAATATGCCAGTCGCATGTGGTGCTCTACCCCTCTTAAAAAGGGTTACGCCCACGTACCCCACAAGTATACACAAACTAAGAGAAAAGTGCTGGATACTTGTCTCGCATGGAGTCTTCTAACTCCCATGTCGCCTCCTCAATTTTGTGGTTTGACCATAGAATCTTGACCATTCTATGGTCTTTGAAATACCCCGAACTTAATATGGTGATTAAATTATTCTTATTATTATGGGCCTAATAGCGCCTAAGTAATTTTGGGTGAAGAAAATAAATCCAAGGAAATGAGTAAACGCTTAAAAAGCGGAAAACGCTAAAATGAGCGTTTAATTAACCATAAGAGGTACGAGACCTCGGTTAGAGTATTACAAGGATTCCTAAGGCTTATTACTGCCTAATTAGTATATGGAATGATTCCCGAAGAAAACGGATCCTTAAAATGGATTAAAACACTAACGAGCATTAAAGCGCGTTTCTCGAGGTAACCGAGAAAACGCACTTTAAACGGGTTAAATAGACTCGTAATAATTATAATGAATTAAATAGTCATTAATAAATATTAATGAGGTATAGAACCAATAAAATTAATTAAACAAGAAAATTCCAAAAAAAACGGGTACCGATTAATAAAACTGTCAAAAACGGGAAGTCGTGGGGTGAGAGTGTAAATAAGTAAAGTTTGTGTGTCCACCTTTGCAAATAAGATTCAACAATCTGTATGGGGCAGTGTGTGGCCGATCTAACTCTGCCCACCTCCCTCTCTCACGTTTTCTATTAGCTAGCACAAGGCTAGTAATATAATAACAAAAGAAAAAAACAAAAAGTACAAACACTCTCTCACCTAACCCTTCTTCTTCTGTACGATTTTATTTCCTCCCAGAACTCCTCCTCCTTCTCTTAAACTCCTATGGCGATTTCTAAGAGAGCTCACAACAGCTCACTTCTCTCCCATTTTTGAAAGACCAAATCACCTCCAAATCTTACAAAACTATACCGTTGGAATCCCCTCGTTGTGGGAGATCATCTTACACTTTTCAAAATCCAAAAACAACCCATTTCGTATTTATGGGTGTAATGGTTTTGGGGCTTGAGAACCACCGTTTGAAGCTCCATCACATTCTTCATGACTTAAGGTAAAGAAAGGACTAAACTTTCCGTTGTTTCCATCAGTTTCATTTTCTGTTGCAAACCAAACCCACGTTGAACACCCTTATCTGTGCTCAGCCGTTTTGGCATTTCAAGGGAGAGGTTCAACCATTGTCATTCTGTAACTAAGAACAAGAAACAAAAACAAGGAAGAAGAGGCGAGAGGAGAAAGAAGCAAAGAGCTCAAGGTAATGAAACTGCCTCTGTGTGTATAATGCGTGTGGGGGTATGTATAAGTGTACTGTGTAACAAAATGCAAACCTACTGTAAACGTAAAAACAGATGAGAATAATGGTATTGGTAACATTAGTTGTGTAGATAAATTGAGATCTGTCAAACATAGAAGAATAAGCTGCTGTGAACGTGAGTGAACTGATGCGAATATATTCTTGTAAACTGCAAACGCACATATATGAAATGATGCAGGTTGAAACCGGTTTGGGTTGTGAATGAATTAGTATGAGGAGAATGTAAGATTATAGGCAAAACTATGGCAAATTTTACCCAGGAACTAGAGCACTTAGAGGCTCATAGCATTTTGAAGAAGGAAGAAAAGAAACAGAAACAGCAGTAGCAGCTCGGTTGAGCTGCAACAGGAAAAAAAAATGGAGTTACAGAGAACGTGTGAGTTATCAGTAGAATGAGAGAATGGATTTTTGGAAATGGATTTAGGTGAGTAAGATGCTAAATAGGCTGTAAAACATGCTAGAAACATGAGGGATTAAGTGTAGAAACAATGGGGAATCAATGAGCCAAAGGAAGAAGAACAGAGCATGGGAATGTTTCTGTCGTAATTTACCAATTGTTGGTCCGGGACCTAGGTCCTCCATTAAGGCCCGGACCAACCATGCAAATTAACCGTGAGTTTTTCAATTACTTCTGGTCCGGGACTTAAACCAAGAGCAAGGGCCCGAACCACTTTACAAAACAATTCGAGACTTAGCTACAAATGGTCCGGGACTTAACCCTGATGCCAGGACCCGGACCACAACAAAGAATAAGCCGAGAGTGCTGAAATGAAGGGTCCGGGACTTAGGACCTAGACAAGGTCCCGGACCAACACTCAGTTTCACCCGAGAGGAATTTTTAACGGGCTGTATATAAGGCCTTGTTTGGACATGGATGTATGAGTTGCTTAGGACTTAAGTAATCATAAGTAAGAGTGATTAGGAGTATAAACAAGCTAGAATAAGAATGAGAAGTAAGTGAAGAGTAGAAATGAAATTGTATAAGTAAGAATTAGTAAGTATGGAAGTGATAATGTTAGTATAAGATAATAGTATCTAAGTAATGGTGTTTAAGGGTCATTAATGGTATAAACAGATACGAGGAGTAATTAAGGAAATTGCAAGTTTATAAACCTTAAGGTAAACCGAACCAATGAGATAACGGGGTAAGTACGGGAGTAATTCTTTATGTATCGTATGAGCATAGTATTAATGACATGTTTGAAACGTTATCAGTGGAACAATGTGAACCAAGGAACAAGGGAACACACGGTAAAGCTAACCCCGGTGAAAGGTATGGTTTTCTCATGCCCCGTATGCTAACCGAGTTACGTTGATTTGTGTGCTGTTTGCCGGCTAATCAAGACTAAAGCATGAAAATGATTTATTGCCTTCATTGTATGTCTTGATGTATGTTGTGTGAGCTAACCCTTCTTGATTGATTGTGTGGCTTCCTTTAGTGCGTAGTACGGCTCATAGATGAGTCTTGTTATGTAGTGACTCGTGGCAAGAGTCACGTTGTGAACTAACAGAACCGTAGAAACGCGCTATATCAACAAACCATTAACCGGAACACAAATCAAGGAACTCACTAGAATGTGAGGGAATGTACGGGAGTAGTAACCTCCCGATATTGTTAAGAGAACCGAAGTGAATAAACCACAAACAGTAAGTAGTGGAAGTGTATAAGTAACCCTATTAAGGGAATCATTCTTGGTGCAAGATACGAACCATGAGAGTAGTAAAGACGAGGGATCTTCGAACCCCTAGCAATTAGTCGACCCACTATGAGAGGACCCGACTGATGTAAGTAATGTCCCGAACATGGGAGTATTCGATATGTTGGGGAAACCCTTAAACCTGAGAATACTAGACGGTAGTAATTCCCTAGCTAGTGGAGGTTATCAAGAGAGATACTTCTAGGCTAATCCAAGAGATTGTAAGATACTCCATGAGAGGAGTGTTGGGAAATTGAGTAGTCCGGTAGAAATGGACAATGGTATATTTGAGGACTAAGTGTATAACCTTCGGAATGTAGGTCCGGTGGCGAGTCTGGTGTAAGACTCCGCCCAGAGACCAAGTAACGAGTATGGAGTATTGCGTAAGTACGAGTAAGTAATGAGTACCGAGTATTGAGTATGTATGAGTAAGTACTGAGTATTGAGTATAGAGTACGTATGAGTAAGTATTGAGTAATGAGTACGTATGAGTAAGTACAGAGTATTGAGCAGTGAGTATGTACAAGTATAGTAACGAGTATGGAATAAGGAGTGTGTACGAGTAAAGGTATGAGCATGGAGTGAGGAGTACGTAAGAGTAAAGTAACGAGTAACAAGTAAGGAACAGGTACGAGTAGAGTAATGAATATCGAACAACCCCGAAGTAGTAACGAGTAAGTAACCAATACGAACGACCAACTATCGAACTGTCTTCATTAGTAGACATTGAACCTTGTATGTAATGTAAGTATTGATGAAGTATTGTGTAGCATGAGTATGTATGTATGCATGTAAATGAACTCCATGTATATTCGACCCAAATAGTCGATGTACCGCGGTTAGCACGCGGTATATGCGAAATCATATTCAGCGTAAGCTGACCCCTCGGGGGACCATTTTTAGTGTGCAGGTACCCGAAGCTGATCGTCGTTCGAGAGAGTAGGACGGGGACTGCTACGTAAGCATGGATAGTTGCATAGTAGGGATTGGTACTTGTAATGTAATGCGAATGTGGAAGCTTAAACTGTATCGGTAATTTAAGGATGTTAGTATACTCGGTATAGTATCGTATTGAAGTTGTAATTGTATTATGGGTGAGTATGTAATGGGAAGTATTGTTTTGTATAGAATACTCGGTATGTTCATTTCATCAGACCGGTAGTATGTAGTAGTGTAGCTAGCCTTGTTAGTCACGTGGGTGACTAGCGGCATTGTACACCCGCCGTTGAGTATGTATTATCCGCTGCGAAGGTAAGTAATGGTACAGTAATGACGGTATTAGCGGTAGGGGTGTTACAAAAAGTGGTATCAGAGCGAAGTATCGCTCTGATGGATGAAATACCGAGTTTAGGTAAATACCGAGTTAGGAAGTAGAGACTTAGGGCTATGGGTTGAGTGCTAGTGTGTGAGGACGCTAGATAGGAATTTCCAGTGTGATCTGGATACCTACAGTAACCATACCCGCCCTCCGCAACCCCCAGTATAAAGTTGGAACAATAACGCCAGAGAGATGGAAAGACCTCTCACACTCGGGTAACACCCGATCTGGCAGTCAAGTAAACATTATTAGAAAAGAACCTGTCTTACGGAAGAGTCCAAGAACTGGAAGTCCGAAGACGGTTCTGTTGAACGACAAGAACCGCACTTAATGGCGGAGGAATGAAGATCCTAACACAGGATAATGGAATTTATGGCACCATGGGGCGACTGCTTCGCAGTCGCGAGAACCATGTGTGGCCAGCAAGGAGAGAAGCACAGTTGTACAATAACAAGGAAAATGGAGTAGCAAGCCGAGACAAGAGTCTACGGACTGTAATCTTTGATGATACCAACAACGGTATACAAACCGACTAAGGAATTAGTCGAGGTTGGATTAATACCAAACCTACATGCCAAGAGGCTGTAATAACCGAACAACATAGTTCAGATAGCTGTGAAAGAAATCATAACACATACACCTATAGGACCGCAACATGGTTCCTAAGGATAAGTCAAGTCTTGTTAACCACACTGAAGGTGTGAGACACCGGGATTGACGACAACCATGTCAAGTATACTGAGAAGCGACTCAGGAGATCGATCACCAAGATCAAAGGATCAAAGGAAGATCCAATAAACCATCACACATGGATGGAAACGATACCGTAGCTGGCATACGTTAACCGAAAAACAACCTACCCGCGCACTTGCCTAAGGCAAGTGCAGCAACTACAAGACGGTTGGAAGACTTTTAACAACCCGCAAATACTTGCTAAAGTACCGCTATGATGAATGGAACAAATATAGGATCACCAATCCTAAGTATCTAAATAATGAAACCTTGGAACGGCCTAACGGCCCGACCATTGCATTAAGAGTATACCGGTCAGCAAGAAGCTGAACTTGGTCAGGACCTGAATCATGGCAACGCCATGAAGAATTTCTTTAACACCGAACTGTTATTTCAAAACCTAAATCTTTCTTTCAAAACCACAAACCCTTCTTTAAAACTTGGATTTTTTTAAAACTGGATCGACGGAATTTCGGTGAGTATCATAAATGATACAAGAGGAGCTGGCAATAGAATACTTCACCTAGGCGTGTGACGAACACTACTAGTGTACCCAAATACGGGATGTGGGACGACCGCACTCCGAAGGAGCTTGCGGGCCTGACATAGTTAGGTAAGTGGTAACGTACCAAGAAGGTACCCCACGTATGTATACATGTAGTGTACGAAACACGGGAAGTAGTCAACTCCGTTCTACGGACTATAAGTAAATTCAAAACATAACAGTTAGATACCTCAAACGAGCAAAGGAAACTCAGGTAAGCTTACAAGTTAAAGGAGTCAAGAACTCACTCTAGGAGGATAATTAAGAGTTGAAAGTGCAAGAAGCACAACAACTGAATAAAGACATTGGATATGTCCTGAAGATATTGAAGTAAAGTATGATAACTGGAAGGAATACCCAGTCTAAACACTGTAAGGCAAATGCCTAACATTAACACTTTAGTGTTCAACGAACGGGATAGAATTCCCAGAACAACTACCACAAACACACAGGGTGATGTTATAAGGTACCGGAAATACCATCCTTCACCGAAGAGAATATCAAAACCGTTATAACATAAGGAAAAGCACCAATGGTCTACCCTAGGAACGGGAGACTTCATAAACCTCAACGGATAACACAGATCCATAACCGCAAGGTAGGATAACAAACGGAACATACTCGTTAATGTCAGCCAAATGCTACCGCACAATCAATAATACCCAGGAGCAATCCATAAAGGGTACCAAGTCAAACAGTCGAACAAAATGTTGTGATAAAAGCACCACAATTGGAACGAACATACGGTTGGAACACCGAAGGGATCCCAGTTGACAGGGGATACCCCAAATAAATTCATGGTATCAATCAATACCAGGATACAAAAAGGGCCTCCAATGAACGGAAGCGTGATGCGACGATCTTATCATGGAGCCCAGTATCACCTCCAAGCCATCATATGGTATACGGAGAAGTAACCACTTTGGAACGGCTTATGATGAGCAGAGCTCTAGGCGATATGGCTAGTATGCCATGAAACTGTTACAATACTCAGTTCGACGGTTGCAAAACCCATTGTGAACCCTATGGAAGCGGTCAAGGACTACACCAATAAAAGGTTAATGACCAACGAGCAAGGATACCCCTCATAAATGTGAGACCGCGAGAGCGGTGAACACATAGAATCTAAAGAAGGGGATACCACAAATATCTGACAGTGCCCCCTTCAGAACTACTAATGTAGTCAAGCTTGAGCATACAATTATTGCCAAACAACGTAAAATAAGCTTCAACAGGAGCTGTTGACAACTAAGGAGTAACCGGTTCAATAAGAACTCGATATGTGGGAACATAAAGCATAAGTAGATGACGCTCAAGGAGCTCAGACGTATAAACACCAAACAATGATATAAATAGCGGAAATGCATGAGCTGAAGCTAGCACAGCGGATGCCATGTAAACCAATACTGCAGGATCAGTAAGAACAGGGTGCGCAACATGCGACCAATGTATGTGAATAATCACCCAATACTATGGAGTTGTTCATACAAGATGGTAGATAGACCGGGCAACAAGCCAGAAGTTTGCACCAAATGATGAAGCACCACCTGAAGGAGTAACCATCAGTCCTATTGCAATCTCATAAGAGAGTTACTGCCAAGGTTCACGCCTCTGCACTCTGTAGGACTGAGTGTTTTGGTATTGCACTTGTGTAGTTAATGATCTAGTGGGATAGCTAGGAATATGGAAAATGTAAGTAGTAGTAAATTCTTCCTTTCACCAGTGAACATAGCATAAGCTAGCTAAGCAAAAGCTTAGGAACAAACCGTGCGGCCTAAGGCCAAAGAAGCACGAGGAGTGTGAAACACACGAACAATCACAAGATGTGAATTCCATTGGAATAAAAGTGAAAGGAGACTTAAGAAAGTCACAAGGACCGACGCATTGAAAATGCCAGGTCATACAAGTAAAGAACACTTGTAATGAACCAGAGAAACTGGTATAATTCATAAGCCACTAACAGTAGAGGAAGCACTACAACTAAGTAGTGACTTAACCTCAACCGACAATAAGTCGGAGGAACTAAGTGAATGATCACTACAAAACCCAACACTATGTATATAGATTGCCAGAGAGCTGGTTATGAACCTAAAACTCATTAAGTTGTGCACGGTAAAAGAACACCACACTTGATCAATAAACCTTATTCCCACAATAAGAGGGATAAAAAGGTGAAGTGTAACACATTAAAGGTAACGAGAAGGGCGAATAACCCAAGTTATCAGGGTCGCGCAGCAGAAGCTAGTGGGCCCATAATCCTAAGGGAAATACAGCTAGTGAATAAATGGTTAATCGCCAATGCCTTAAAGCCATTTAGGCTAGAACCGAACACGGTTAAGAGTTGAATAACTCCAATGAACATTCTTGATGCGGGGACTACCAGTAACACGGTTAAGACCCTTTGATCAAGGAACATTGTGTAATAGACCGCATGGAAGCTGAACCACTCCATGACGGCTGAATGCCCTCGACAATTGTCCAGTGTTGACACATGGTAGATTACGTGGGCGTAATCCCTTTTAAGGGGGGTAGAGCGAAAACCGCGAAATGTATGTTTTACGTGATAGGTGCGTAAACTACAATGCGCATAGCGCAAGAGAATTCGTTTTGATGGTTGATACTTATGTTACATAAACATTCGCATTTACTCATCGTGTAATTGTAGTTATTGGAGAAATAAGAATAAGAAAGGAGTAGAGAAACTCCAGGGGAATGAGAACCCCATTGGTAATAGTATGAGGAATGAGTATGTATGGGAGACTAGGAGTATAAATCGGTATGAACCGATGTATTGTTATGAGTATAAATTGAGTATTGTAATTAATGGGATATTACCCATGAATTTCTTAAGTATAGTAGTTGGAGATGATGTAGTAACATTGGATGAGTGATTAGTAAGTAAGTAAGGAATCATGAATTGGAAAATGTATGTGTGATTATGAGTAGCAAGATTAAAAGATAGAAACGAAATAATGTTGACGAGCTGTCTGTTTGTATTGAGGTGGGAAGTGGAACTTGATTTGCTAGCGATCAAGGGAAGCCGAACACAAATTGGGGTGGAAGGATAATTCAACACCAATGCTGATCACATTGTGGTTGAAGGACTCTGGAAGCTCCCTTAAGTGGCCACAATACAACTAGTAATAGGTATCAATCATAAATGGTATTGGGAGATGTATGCAAGTTTCAAAATGAATTTCCAAAACTATCTTGGTACAATGTGTTTTCTTCAAAATTGAGAATGAGGATCGGTTTTGAAACCGCTCCCACGGGCGCTAGTGGACCCTCCATGCCTAGGCACGGGTATCCGGTCGAAACCATAGGAGGTGAAGCTAGTTTTGAGTCTGTGGAAGTGTAGAGTAGTTTAAACACTACACCGATTGTACGGTAACAGTGTGTGTTTTGTATTTTTCCAAAGGCACTGGGGCGCGTAGTCCCGAGTAAGTATGAGTAAAGTATGAGTAAGTAAGTATGAGTAAGTGCCTGAGGATCTCTATATGTGCAAATGAATTTGATCAGAACCAAAGGACCGTAGAGCCAGAAAGCGTAAGTGCTCAAGTCATGACGGCCGTGAACCAGAAAGCGTAAGTGTTCAAACGTGACCGGTACCTGAGGGATCGCTTGACATGGGAGGGGATGGTACCCCATTTATCTGCGGACGGACCCCATGGAAAGCTTGTAACGGATATTTTTGATTGCTATGCATGCAGTGACATGCTGTTTGGATGCGTAGTATGCATCATGTCAGACATTGGAGTTTGACAAATATATGTAGAGGTTATAACCTTAGCATAGAGTATTTATATAAGTAACAGTATTATATTCACCAACTTTGAGGGCAAAGTTCTTTAAGGGGGGTAGATTGAAATACCCCGAACTTAAATATGGTGATTAAATTATTCTAATATAGTATTTATGGGCCTAATAGCGCCTAAGTAATTTTGGGTTAAGAAAATAAATCCAAGGAAATGAGTAAACGCTTAAAAAGCGGAAAACGCTAAAATGAGCGTTTAATTAACCATAAGAGGTACGAGACCTCGGTTAGAGTATTACAAGGATTCCTAAGGCTTATTACTGCCTAATTAGTATATGGGAATGATTCCCGAAGAAAACGGATCCTTAAAATGGATTAAAAACACTAACGAGCATTAAAGCGCGTTTCTCGAGGTAACCGAGAAAACGCGACTTTAAACGGGTTAAATAGACTCGTAATAATTATAATGAATTAAATAGTCATTAATAAATATTAATGAAGGTATAGAACCAATAAAATTAATTAAACAAGAAAATTCCAAAAAAAAACGGGTACCGATTAATAAAACTGTCAAAAACGGGAAGTCGTGGGGTGAGAGTGTAAATAAGTAAAGTTTGTGTGTCCACCTTTGCAAATAAAGATTCAACAATCTGTATGGGGCAGTGTGTGGCCGATTTAACTCTGCCCACCTCCCTCTCTCACGTTTTCTATTAGCTAGCACAAGGCTAGTAATATAATAACAAAAGAAAAAGAACAAAAAGTAAGTACACACTCTCTCACCTAACCCTTCTTCTTCTGTACGATTTTATTTCCTCCCAGAACTCCTTCCTCATTCTCTTAAACTCCTATGGCGATTTCTAAGAGAGCTCACAACAGCTCACTTCTCTCCCATTATTGAAAGACCAAATCACCTCCAAATCTTACAAAAACTATACCGTTGGAATCCCCTCGTTGTGGAGATCATCTTACACTTTTCAAAACCCAAAAACAACCCATTTCGTATTTATGGGTGTAATGGTTTTGGGGCTTGAGAACCACCGTTTGAAGCTCCATCACATTCTTCATGACTTAAGGTAAAGAAAGGACTAAACTTTCCTTTGTTTCCATCAGTTTCATTTTCTGTTGCAAACCAAACCCACGTTGAACACCCTTATCTGTGCTCAGCCGTTTTGGCATTTCAAGGGAGAGGTTCAACCATTGTCATTCTGTAACTAAGAACAAGAAACAAAAACAAGGAAGAAGAGGCGAGAGGAGAAAGAAGCAAAGAGCTCAAGGTAATGAAACTGCCTCTGTGTGTATAATGCGTGTGGGGGTATGTATAAGTGTACTGTGTAACAAAATGCAAACCTACTGTAAACGTAAAAACAGATGAGAATAATGGTATTGGTAACATTAGTTGTGTAGATAAGTTGAGATCTGTCAAACATAGAAGAATAAGCTGCTGCTGTGAACGTGAGTGAACTGATGCGAATATATTCTTGTAAACTGCAAACGCACATATATGAAATGATGCAGGTTGAAACCGGTTTGGGTTGTGAATGAATTAGTATGAGGAGAATGTAAGATTATAGGCAAAACTATGGCAAATTTTACCCAGGAACTAGAGCACTTAGAGGCTCATAGCATTTGTGAAGAAGGAAGAAAAGAAACAGAAACAGCAGTAGCAGCTCGGTTGAGCTGCAACAGGAAAAAAAAATGGAGTCACAGAGAACGTGTGAGTTATCAGTAGAATGAGAGAATGGATTTTTGGAAATGGATTTAGGTGAGTAAGATGCTAAATAGGCTGTAAAACATGCTAGAAACATGAGGGATTAAGTGTAGAAACAATGGGGAATCAATGAGCCAAAGGAAGAAGAAGAACAGAGCATGGGAATGTTTCTGTCGTAATTTACCAATTGTTGGTCCGGGACCTAGGTCCTCCATTAAGGCCCGGACCAACCATGCAAATTAACCGTGAGTTTTTCAATTACTTCTGGTCCGGGACTTAACCAAGAGCAAGGGCCCGGACCACTTTACAAAACAATTCGAGACTTAGCTACAAATGGTCCGGGACTTAACCCATGCAGGACCCGGACCACACAAAAATAAGCCGAGAGTGCTGAAATGAATGGTCCGGGACTTAGGACCTAGACAAGGTCCCGGACCAACACTCAGTTTCACCCGAGAGGAATTTTTAACGGCTGTATAAGGTTGTTTGGACATGGATGTATGAGTTGCTTAGACTTAAGTAATCATAAGTAAGAGTGATTAGGAGTATAAACAAGCTAGAATAAGAATGAGAAGTAAGTGAAGAGTAGAATGAAATTGTATAAGTAAGAATTAGTAAGTGGAAAGTGACGTAATGTTAGTATAGATAATTAGTATCTAAGTAATGGTGTTTAAGGGTCATTAATGGTATAAACAGATGAGGAGTAATTAAGGAAATTGCAAGTTTATAAACCTTAAGGTAAACCGAACCAATGAGATAACGGGGTAAGTACGGGAGTAGTAATTCTTTATGTATCGTATGAGCATAGTATTAATGACATGTTTGAAACGTTATCAGTGGAACAATGTGAACCAAGGAACAAGGGAACACACGGTAAAGCTAACCCCGGTGAAAGGTATGGTTTTCTCATGCCCCGTATGCTAACCGAGTTACGTTGATTTGTGTGCTGTTTGCCGGCTAATCAAGACTAAAGCATGAAAATGATTTATTGCCTTCATTGTATGTCTTGATGTATGTTGTGTGAGCTAACCCTTCTTGATTGATTGTGTGGCTTCCTTTAGTGCGTAGTACGGCTCATAGATGAGTCTTGTTATGTAGTGACTCGTGGTAAGAGTCACGTTGTGAACTAACAGAACCGTAGCAACGCACTATATCAACAAACCATTAACCGGAACACAAATCAAGGAACTCACTAGAATGTGAGGAATGTACGGGAGTAGTGACCTCCCGATATTGTTAAGAGAACCGAAGTGAATAAACCACAAACAGTAAGTAGTGGAAGTGTATAAGTAACCCCTATTAAGGGAATCATTCTTGGTGCAAGATACGAACCATGAGAGTAGTAAAGAATGACGAGGGATCTTCAAACCCCGTAGCAATTAGTCGACCCACTATGAGAGGACCCGACTGATGTAAGTAATGTCCCGAACATGAGAGTATTCGATATGTTGGGGAAACCCTTAAACCTGAGAATACTAGACGGTAGTAATTCCCTAAGCTAGTGGAGGTTATCAAGAGAGATACTTCTAGGCTAATCCAAGAGATTGTAAGATACTCCATGAGAGGAGTGTTGGGAAATTGAGTAGTCCGGTAGAAATGGACAATGGTATATTTGAGGAGCTAAGTGTATAACCTTCGGAATGTAGGTCCGGTGGCGAGTCTGGTGTAAGACTCCGCCCAGAGACCAAGTAACGAGTATGGAGTATTGCGTAAGTACGAGTAAGTAATGAGTACCGAGTATTGAGTATGTATGAGTAAGTACTGAGTATTGAGTATAGAGTACGTATGAGTAAGTATTGAGTAATGAGTGCGTATGAGTAAGTACAGAGTATTGAGCAGTGAGTATGTACAAGTATAGTAACGAGTATGGAATAAGGAGTGTGTACGAGTAAAGGTATGAGCATGGAGTGAGGAGTACGTAAGAGTAAAGTAACGAGTAACAAGTAAGGAACAGGTACGAGTAGAGTAATGAATATCGAACAACCCCGAAGTAGTAACGAGTAAGTAACCAATACGAACGACCAACTATCGAACTGTCTTCATTAGTAACATTGAACCTTGTATGTAAATGTAAGTATTGATGGTATTGTGTAGCATGAGTATGTATGTATGCATGTAAATGAACTCCATGTATATTCGACCCAAAATAGTCGATGTACCGCGGTTAGCACGCGGTATATGCGAAAATCATATTCAGCGTAAGCTGACCCCTTCGGGGGACCATTTTTAGTGTGCAGGTACCCGAAGCTGATCGTCGTTCGAGAGAGTAGGACGGGGACTGCTACGTAAGCATGGGTAGTTGCATAGTAGGGATTGGTACTTGTAATGTAATGCGAATGTGGAAGCTTAAACTGTATCGGTAATTTAAGGATGTTAGTATACTCGGTATAGTATCGTATTGGAGTTGTAATTGTATTATGGGTGAGTATGTAATGGGAAGTATTGTTTTGTATAGAATACTCGGTATGTTCATTTCATCAGACCGGTTGTATGTAGTAGTGTAGCTAGCCTTGTTAGTCACGTGGGTGACTAGCGGCGTTGTACACCCGCCGTTGAGTATGTATTATCCGCTGCGAAGGTAAGTAATGGTACAGTAATGACGGTTATTAGCGGTAGGGGTGTTACAGTCTTGTTCCTGGTCTCCCTAGTCTTAGAGTCTAAGATGCGAACTGGGGTCTCCTCATATCTAAGTGTAGGATCTAGCTCGAGTGTCTCAGGCTCTAAGATATGTGATGGGTGAGGCACATACTGCTTTAGCTGAGAAATGCGAAACACATTGTGCACTCTCCCAAGCTCATCAGGTAAATCTAATCTGTAGGCTAATGGGCCCACTCGCTCCGTGATAAGGTACGGTCCTACATATTTCGGGCTAAGCTTGCCCTTCTGCCCAAATCTGAAAACTCCCTTCATTTGTGAAACTATGAGGAAAACTTGATCGCCTACTGCGAACTCGAGGTCTCTCCTCCTGACATCAGCATATGACTTTTGTCTGTCTTGGGCTATCTTCATGTTTTTGCGTATTTGCACAATATCCTCTTTCATCTGGTCTAGGTACTCTGGCCCTAAGATGATATTCTCACTGGCCTCATCCCAACAAAGTGGTGTCCTGCATGGCCTGTCGTACAATGCCTGGAATGGTGGCATCTGAATAGATGCATGATAACTGTTGTTGTACGCAAACTCGATCAAATGTAGTTGATCTATCCAGCTTTCCTGGAAGTCTAAGGCACAAGCTCTAAGCATGTCCTCTAATGTTTGAATTGTTCGTTCACTCTGACCATCTGTCTGTGGGTGAAAGGCTGTACTTAGCTTCAGCTTCGTACCCAATGCCTCCTGAACTTGCTGCCAAAATCTAGAAACAAATCTGGAATCTCGATCTAACACATTCGACTTAGGTACACCGTGGTGTCTAATGATCTCTCTCTGGAAGAGGTCCGCCAGCTTGGGGACTTTCCAAGTGTCCTTGATAGGAATGAACTTTGCTACCTTCGTCAATCTGTGGACGATGACCCATATCATGTTAGCACCTCATCTAGTTGGTGGAAGACCGACCACGAAATCCATGGATATATCCTCGAACATCCAATAGGGAATGGGCATGGGCTGTACTAAACCGTCCGGTCTCCGGTGCTCAAATTTCACTTTCTAACACGTCATACATCTTTCCACAAACTTTGCAACATCTTTCTTCATGCCACTCCACCAGAAATGTAATTTCAGATCTTTATACATCTTCGATGATCCCGGATGTACTGATAAAGAAGAGCAATGAGCTTCCTGTAATATCTTTTCCTTCAAGTCGGGGCTGGACTCTAGAATGCACAAACGCCCATTTAGTCTGATTAACCCGTCTTCACTGAGTACAAAATCATACATCTGTCTCTCAAAGATACCGTCAGTCAACTGCTGCCTGATAGTCTTCATGTACTGGTCTTTATCCTGAGCACAACGTACCTCCTCGATGAGGCCGTTGTCTCCTGTCATGGTAAATAGTGAATGAGCTCTACGGATCAGGGCGTCAGCAACAACATTTGCCTTGCCCTCCTTGTACCTGATGTCGATGTTGTAGTCCTTCAGAAACTCGACCCATCGCCTCTGTCTCATGTTAAGCTCCTTTTGAGTGAATAAGTGTTGAAGGCTCTTATGATCTGAGTAGACTATCACTGTAACTCCATATAAGTAGTGGCGCAAGATCTTCAATGCAAACACAACTGCTCCCAATTCCAAATCATGAGTCGGGTAGTTCTCTTCATGTTTCTTCGGCGTCGTGATGCATAAGCAACAACCTTTCCATTCTGCATAAGTACACACCCTATCCCTGTGCCTGAGGCATCGCAATATACTTCAAACCCGTCGGTCCCCTCTAGAATGGTGAGTATGGGTGCCGACGTCAGTAGATCCTTCAGTGTCTGAAAGGAACGCTCGCAATCCTCAGTCCATACAAATGGAGAATCTTTCTTCATCAGGCTCGTCATTGGTTTTGCCAGTTTGGAGAAGTCTTGTACAAATCTGCGATAGTAACTAGCTAATCCCAAGAAACTACGGACATCTGTCACTGTCTTTGGTCTCGGCCAAGTCTTAACTGCCTCAATCTTCGCAGGGTCTATAGATATACCGCTGGTTGATATTACATGCCCTAGAAAGGCTACACTGTCTAACCAGAAATCACACTTTGAAAGCTTGGCATACAATTGGTTCTCTCTCATGGCCTGCAAGACTTGCCTCAGATACACCTCGTGCTCGTCCTTAGTTTTAGAATAAACTAGAATGTCGTCGATGAACACAACCACTGATGAGTCTAACTGCTCTCTGAATAAACAGTTCATAAGATCCATGAATATAGTTGGGGCGTTCGATAAGCCAAATGGCATAACTGTGAACTCGTAGTGCCCATAGCGTGTTAAAAAAGCTGTCTTCTCTATATCTTCATCCGCTATCCGCATCTGGTGGTATCCAGACCTAAGGTCAATCTTCGAGAAAACTGTAGCGCCTCTTAATTGGTCGAACAGATCGTCAATCCGTGGTAACGGGTATTTGTTCTTGATTGTGACTGTGTTAGGCTCCTTGTAGTCAATGCATAGTCGCATGCTACCATCCTTTTTCTGTACAAACAAAACTGGTGCTCCCCATGGTGATGCACTCAGTCTGATGAAACCCTAGTCAACAAGATCTTCTAACTGAATCTTCAGCTCTTTCATCTCTGCTGGTCCCATTCTGTAGGGCGCCTTAGCAATAGGCCCCGTGCCTGGTATCAAGTCGATGGAAAACTCCACATCTCTCTTGGGTGGCATCCCTAGTAACTGTTCGGGAAATAGATCAGAGAATTCTGAGACAACTGGTATGTCTGACTGTGTCTGCTCCTCCTGCCTCATGTCCTGGACATAGCACAAATAGACTAGATGTCCCTTCTTCACCTTCTTCATCAACGTCATAGCAGATACTAACTTGAAAGTCGGTTCTCTTGGAGTACTGCGATACGAAACTGTCTTGCCCTTCGGGCTCTTCAGTTTCAATCTATGCTCTGCTCAATGTAGACGTCCCTTGTACTTCTGTAGCCAATCCATGCCCATGATGATGTTGAAACCCAAGTTATCCAGCTCAATCAAATCCGTGTGAAAATCTTCATCCATGATTTTAATCTGAACTCCCTTGTGGAGTCTTGTGCACCTCACTCTCTCCTTCGTTGGTAATGTGACTAGGAAATCTGAGAGAGGCTCAGGGGTTGTCTCCATCTTCCTTGCTAAAGTAGAGGATATAAAGGAATGAGACGTTCCTGAATCGAACAGTATCAATGCGCTCGCGCTATTTACCGTGAAAGTTCCCATGATGACATTCCCCTTATCCTTGGCCTCGGTCTTGTCCAATACATTCAGCACTGCTACTCCATTAGACTCGTGGCCTGAGGTTAACAATTGGTAAGATAGTGAGGTTGGGGTGTATGTCTCAAAGGAATTAAAATGCCATTCATTAATCCAATGATTCTTACATACAAGCTTCATAATTACATCAATATCGCCTAAACGTCAAATTTAACCGTCCGGGTTTCAAATGGGTGGTGTTTACTAAGGTTGATGGGGCTGTATTCAACTTAATACCCTTAATCCCATTGTACACTAATCTTGATTCTCCTCCAAATATCAACACATCTCCTGACTTCAAAACAATCTTGTTCGCCTTGCCAATCCTCTTCTGATCACCGTACAGAAACTCAGCATCATCTCCAATGGAGAATGATACAACTGGTATCCCCTTGGTAATTGACTCAGATGTCTCATCTTGGTCCTGGTGTAATCGAAGTTTCCCCCCTTTCTCATAGAAGTTCATAATACAAACGTCGGCTTCAATGTCCGGTATAGGGTTTGTTTCTAATTGTTGTGCAATCTTGACCGCTTCTGTCACCAAAGTTTGAAAACTATCTGTAACACCCCTACCATTAATACAATCATTACCGTCCAATCTCCTCGTGCTTCCGAGTCACGCAGTGGATGCTTACTTACATACAGTGGGTGATACAATGCCGTTAGTCACCCACGTGACTAACAAGGCTACTACTTCTACATACAGCATCGGTCTGATGGACCGGAATATCCGAGTGCTACACAAATACAAGCTTCTCTACAATTACTAATTAGGTATTACAACTTCCCATTCAATACGATACTCCATAAGTTCAATACATGTTAATATACCGAGTTTACTAAGATCCTTATACAAGTAGAATACCTCTTCAATTCCATACCTGCTCATTAAGAGTCTAACTACTACCCATTCCTCACAAACTACTTGCTCCCTAGGTGTAGGGGGTGTGCTACTTAGTACACCTCTACGTTCTACTACTAACTATCCAAATGTAGTCACCGGTCTCGTGCCTTGACCATATCCTCTTCGGGTACCTGCACACTAAAAACGTTCCCCCGAGGGGGTCAGCTTTCGCTGAGCATGATAACCACATACCCCGTGTACTAGTGAGGGTACGCCGACCACTTGGTCGAATACATGCGATTGATTTCATTCAAACATACATGCATACATGCTCTTATACATAATATTACAATATTTTACAAGACATACATACATACACACAGTACCATACACACAAGGAAGATGATGCAAGTCAACCAAATTCCTACTTACCTTCTTCCGGGCAACACATACACGATACATGCATAGTACTTACGTAATACGTACACAATAATCCATACTCGTTAGCTTCATTGGTCCACCCGGGTTAATCGGGTGGAGGTTACTCTTTTACTCGTTCCACAGTACTTACGCATACATACTCATACATACTTACTTACTCAAGTCAAGTCGTCGGGACCTCCGGCCCGGGGAACTACTCGGTCCCACCACCGGGATTTACTTGGTTCACCAATCTAGGATGCTACCCATTTAAGGGATTTGGGCCGTGGACCAGTTTAAGAACCAGGAATCGGATCCAACCTCTTGTGTCTCCTCATCCTCACGCATGGCCGAAGCTATATCGGACTTCTACTCATTCCAATTTACTTAGTACTTTTGTTAGGAGTTAGGTGGTTAGGAATTAGTAGAAGTCATTCACTCAAGCCACATACACAAATACATTGCTCAATACACATTTATACGAAATACAATACAATACTTAGGTACAATACAAGATTCGAATACAGTTCATCAGCATTCATATACTTCATGAATTATTCAAACTATTGCTCAAGACAAATATCAAGAACAATGTAAACAAGCACAAGTAAGTGCAATATAGTCCGATTCATGCGTTTATCTTATTAGGTGATCAAATAAGCGCACAAATCGGGGTAACCAGATTAGGATACAGGGCATGAAGAAATCATACCGTTCACCGTTGTACTTGTATCCGACGTTCCTCCGGTGTTCACAATTCAAATCTTATGATATACATACAATCGAGGGATTAATCTAACTATCATTAACTTAACTCGATTACTCTCACGTTTCCTAACTCATACTTACTAAGTCTTTGAAGTTCTTATACTTACACATTGTTTACTTTCTTTAAGTTTATTTCCTTACTTAACATTGGTATACTTACATATATGTACATATGTATATGTGGGTATACATATATATATATATAATTATTATTTAATTTAATTACACACATTTTTTTTTGTATGACTCGACCGACCTTACAAGTCCGGTCCCAAGGTCGGTCGAAGTCAGTAGGACAATACGCTGGGAAAATTTCCGGGCCGACCGACCTTGCAAGTCCGGTCCCAAGGTCGGTCCATTCCAGTATTACACGACGAAGAGTTTTGGCCCGACCAACCTTGCAAGTCCGGTCGCAAGGTCGGTCCATTCCAGTAAGTTTCATGACGGAAAAATTTTGAGGCGACCGACCTTGCAAGTCCGGTCGCAAGGTCGGTCCATTCCAGTAGGTTACATTACGGAAATTTTTCTGGCCGACCGACCTTGCATGTTCGGTCACAAGGTCGGTCCATTCCAGAAGGTTTCCGTCCTTTGTAAACCTGGGCTCGACCGACCTTGCAAGTCCGGTCCCAAGGTCGGTCCGGCCCAGTATTTCGGTTTTGAATTCTGTTTTCAGTTCTATACTTTGCCCTTTGTTTCTCCAATCTTCCTACATGTAATCCCACATGTTTAAACACTACCTAGGCCCTCCAAATTGCCTTAGTTCATCCACCAAATTCCTTACTAAATCCATCAATCAACTTACACAATTTCATCACTTCCCTTTCACACTTACAACAGTTTTTCATCCTTCAATGCTACAGATTTTTGTTCCAACATGTAACGCTCAATACTCCTACCACCAATACCATTATTAGCATCCCAAATGCCTCATCTTACCACGCCAATTAATTTCCAAGCATTTGCACCATTTATACCCAAGTCCAACCTTCACTTTACCAAGTCTTATACTCGAGTTCTTCCTAGTTTCTCCAAGGCAATCCAATACCTCTTCCTACAGTTTTTATACCCTTTCATTCTCTTACCACTACTACTACTCCATAGTTACTAAACATATCTACTAACTCCAATACACACCTTGGTTTCCCCATTCACCAAGTCATCCAGACATGTACATATTCCTACCAAAATTTTGCCATAGTTCATCTACTTTTCTTACTTATCCACACATCACCTTTCTCATCAATTCATCCCTATTCTAGCCAAACCACAAGGGTTCTACCAGCACACATACAAATATAAATTCCTCAATACTTTCTCCATCCACAATTCCAATACACATACACATCACATTTATCTCCAAAGCCTACAATTCAAATACTTGCTCTTAAGTACTCAAACTTCACAATCCTCAATACTAGTACAAGGTTTTGGGTTCTTTAAATATTTTACCCATTCCCATTACTCTAATGCAATAGAATTTAACATTAGGAAGGAGCTTTTACCTTGAGCTTATACTTCCTTCTTTCTTCCTCATTTTTCCTCCTTCTTCCTTTCTTGCCTCAAAATCAGTTATGTGGGGAATGGAGTTGCCAAACTCCATTCCCATCACCCAATGAACACAAAACAATTACAATTAATATACCAACCCTTAAATTAATGCTAGTTCAATGAAATGTTTAAAGCAAGATTTCTAGGGTTTACCTTTGGAGTGTTTTAGAAGGGGTTTTAGCCCTTGGTTCAAGAAGGTGAATCCACCACCATTGCAAGGTTGATATTATGCTCCAAAGAGAGAGAAAAATAGAGCATTACAAATGGGTAAAAATCGGTTATGGAGGAAAATGGAGAGAACATGAGTTTTTCATGTAGATTTTTACCTTGTTGGAAAGAGGAGACTCCAAGCTACCCATTGGTGCTATTTTCTCTTTGAATGGGGTATACCCACGAAAAAGAACTTCCTCATTTTTGGATTTTTAAAATAGAGAAGTGTAGAGAATGATGAGGGGATTACAAATATGTAATTATTTTTGTGATTGGAGCTCACATGGAGGTGGAGCATGGAGAAGAAGAGGGAGTTGCCATTGTTGTTGTGGGAAGCTCTCCAAAATCGCCAGCCCCTTAGAGAAGGAGAGAGAAATCGGTGGAAGGGGAGGAAGACGGAAGAGAGAGATGAGGGAAATGAGAGAGTGAGGAGAGAGAGAAGGGATAAAGTAGTTTTTACTTTATTGCTTTTTACTTTTGGCTCTCTTATTTAATTAGCTAGTTACATGTGTGTGTGAGGGAGTTATTTGACTGATTAAAAACCGGCCCCCCTACAGTTACACTAGTTGGAGCGTTTTTCGTCTTTTACAGAAAACACTCGTTATTTTACCCGGTTTAGGTACTATTCACTAACCGGGCTCGTTTTCTGAAATTTTCTTGTTTAATTATTTTTATTGGTTATTAAGCTTCCATAAATGCTTAATAATTATTATTTAATGATTTATAATTTTTACGGGTCTGTTTGACCACTTAAAGTCACATTTTCGGGTTTTCTCGGAAAACGTGCATTAAAGCTCTATTAGCGTTTTAATACATTATTTGGATCCGTTTTCTTCGGGAGTCGTTCCCATATATTATTTAGGTCTTATTAAACCTTTGGAATCCATATAATACACTATCCGGGGTCTCATACCCCCTATGGTTATTTAACGCTTATTTAGCGTTTTTCGCTTTTTAAGCGTTTCTTTATTTCTTTTGGATTTATTTTTCCTCACCAATACTACTTAAGCATTATTAGGATCTTAAACAAGGATTATAATAATCTTAATCACTATATTTAAGTTTGGGGTATTTCAATCTACCCCCCTTAAGAACTTTGTCCTCAAAGTTGCTCGACGTCATGGGATTACTATACTTACTCATCCATACTTATCTAATGCCAAAGCCATACATTCTTCCTCCTTACCAATCCCAAATCCGTTACTCAAGGTTCCTACATACTATACCATACCATACCATACTAATGCACAATAATTACTCCAATCCGCATTACCACCGACCATCCGGTTCCTCATTACCAATTTATGCATACGCATAGTGCAAAGCTATTCCCAAAGCAATGCAATACACATACAATCCCGCAGGCACTCAGGTCATCTAGACACAGGACCCCTTTATGTCCTGCTGCCCATGGAATAATACCACATGCTACCCTGCTATCTTCTCCGGTACAAGCTTCTCGCAATTTCTTATTCTCAGTCTAAGGAAAATCCTTCAAAACGGCTAATTAAAATCCTTCTAAAGCATACAACTCCAAATTCCAATTTATATTCATTACTTCTATCCTAAGCGTGATTCTTGTGACCACTAAAGGGGAGCTTCAAGAATCGTTCGACCCTGGTGTGATCAGCACCAGTGTTGATCTATCCTTCCACTCCAATTTATGTTCGGTTTCCCTTGATCTGATCAGGATCAAGTTCGACTTCCCACATCAGTTTCAAACAAGCAATTAATTAGTTGTTTTCATTTTCTATATTTTTACTCTTTCTAGTCGTGATACGAATTCATACATCTCCAAAGGATGGAATCAGTCCATCAATCATCCTCACTCTACTTCCCAAATGCTTTACTCCATGGTTCAATACCTAATTGCTCATTTCATCAGCCTTCACTACTTCCATCCATCACTCTCCAATATTCTAACTAGGGATCACCATACTCGTAAAATTTTGTTGTCCTCAATTTTCTTCCAATCAATTACCAAGGTATACACTACCCCTAGACTTCATTCATCTGCTACTCTTATTCATTTCGTACTACTTCTTCCAAGGCTACGATACTTGTGGAGCTCCGTCCACTACTCGTTACTTTTCTTTTACTAATACTCTTACATGGTGTTACAAGGTAGGTATATCCATCCTATGGTATTTGCATCTCTCATGCTTAATTACCAAAATTTCAATATGAATGAATACTTATGTTTATTTAACATAAGTACCAATCATCAATTCGATTCTTGTTTGTGCTATGCACATATAGTTTATGTGTTTTATTCATAAAACTTACATTAAGCAGTTTTCGCTCTACCCCCCTTAAAAGGGATTACGCCCACGTAATCTACCATATGTTATTGTTAATAAACATTGGTTTACTCAATTTGGGCAATCTGAAGCGTTTTAGCTTCTTTACGGTTTATTACATAATATACCCTTGTCAAAGGTCCTAATCATAACAATGTTTTACTCTTTGCACCAAGGATTCCTATATGAGTTTATTTAACTCATAATTAATTTGGTTCTAACCTATTAGGCTTCAAGGCATTAATAGACATTCAACTATGCTTACTAGGTATATTATCTCCTAGCTAGGGCCCACTAGCTTCTGCTGCGCGACCCTGATAACTCGGATTATTCACCCTTCTTGTTATCCTTAATGTGCTATGCATCACCTTCTTATCCGTCTATTATGGGAATAAGGTTTACCAAACAAATGCGGTATTCTTTTACCGTGTTTGAACTCAATGAGTTTAAGATTTATAACCCGCTCTCTGGTAATCTACTGCACATGCTATTTATGCTTCCACGATTATTCATTGAGTTCCTCCGACTTGTTGTCGGGTGAGGTTAAGTCACTATTCAGTTGTAGTGCTTCCTCTGTTGTCAATAGCTTCAAAATTATACTAGTTCTTCTGGTTCAGTACAAGTGTCCTTTACTTGTATGACCTTGCATTTTCTATGCATCGGTCCTTGTGACTTTCTTAAGTCTCTTTTCACTCTTTATTCCACTGGAATTCACATCTTGTGAGTGTTAGTGTGTTTCACACCCTTCGTGCTTCTTTGGTCTTAGGTCGCACGGTTTGTTGCTGAGCTTGCTTAACTGGCTTGTGCCACGTTCGTTGGTGAAAATAAGGGTTACTACCATTTATATTTCCTATATCCCTTGCTATCTCATTAGGTCATTAGCTGTACAAGTGCAATACCAAAACACTCAGTCATACAGAGTGTAGAGGCGTAAATGCTTGACAGTAAGTCAATTATGTGATAGGAAAGAATATTTCTTCCTGTCATTTCATACTTATACTCCGTGTTATTATTTGTTACTTCCTCATAGCGGTCGCCTGTTGCGTGCCGTATTCTTACTCATTGTACAACATTGTTTTTACTGTTTCTGTTACTGTTGTAGTTCCTCTTTACCTATTGCCATTATCATTGGCACCTTTTCCTTATGGTGTACATACACTAGGAGGTTCCTAGTTCATGTGTATGACGGTTGTCGTAGCATACCGCGATACTATTATCTTCCCATTGTGGGGATGTTTTATTTCAATTTAGGTTTCATGTGCAGGTTAGCTTACCTCACATTACTTCCTCATTCATGATATAGTTAGCCAAATAACTTGGTTGACCAAAGATGAAGTGGTTTATCGGGTTACGAGCTCTCTTGAGCATTGGTCATTCATGGTGTGTAGTGTGCACACACATTGGTTGTTTTTCACAATTACTATCTCCATAGTGCTGAGCATTGGTTATAGGCTCTAGCTGTGTAGTTCTACTTGTATGTACATCACCGGGACATCCCAAGAAACTTCGAGGGTTTTCTGGTCCCGTTCTCCAATTGGAGGGTATTCTATCACTAACAAGTGAAGGTTCTTGTTGAGGGGTTGTCTCCACTCATAGGTCTCATGACGAGGTTTATCATGTTGGTGTTTATACAACGGTTCACCACATGCTTGGGTACCTATGGAGTGTGCTTACTCCTTAAGTCGTAATGGTTTGGAAATCCCATTTCCTTATTCCATCGCCCCATGGCAATAACTATATGCATAAGTTTGCTGTTACTGTTGGTGGAAGCCTTTTCTAAGGGTTCACATCTTCACCACGTTGGTGGTCTTCGGTTAACGAGGGGTACCTTCCCTTGGGTTCTCATAGTGTCCAAGTGTGGACTAGGCCATTGTCGGCATTATCACGATTCCTATGCCTCTGTGCTAGCATTGCTACAAAAGGCATGAGGGTGATTAAAAGCTTGTCAACTGTATACTAGACTGATGCTCTAGTGACAGTGACACTGAGTTGGTCTTTACTCCAAGCCACTTATAAAGTTGGGTTTGAATTGATGGTCTAGTTATTGATTTCTTGTCGTATGAGGCAGTACCTCATGCAAGTCTTGCTAACAAATGGTGCCGGTTTTGCAACCGTTTAAGTTTAAATAATGTATTTGATTTACGGCTTCTGAGCCTTATTGCTGCAAGCTATGCTCTTTGCAAGCTGTTTATACATGTTTTCACTCCATGTATACCCCATAAGTTTGAGGTATTGCTAGGCTTCGTGGTCAGTCATGACATCACGCTTCCGTTCATAGGAGGTCCTTTAGGCAATCTTGTGTTAATTAGTGCCTTTTTGCAATTTAGGGTATTTCCTATTAAGTGAAATCCCTTCGGTGTCCTAACCGAGTGTTCGTTCTAGTTGTCGTGCTCTATCCATGACACTTTGTTCGATTAGTGTTAACTCAGACACCCTTCGAGGATTGCTCCTGGGTGTTGTTAGGTGATGCCGTTACATCCGGCTAATGTTTATGATATGTTATCACTATACCGCCTTGTGGTATTGTATTTAAGCTATTCCCCTTTTGGGTTATAACGTCTCCCGTCGTTGGGTAGACCGTCTATACTTGCTCCTAGTGCTTGAGACCAGGTTTAAATATCCTCTCCGATGATGGATCATGCTTCGTGGTAATCTTGTGATTGCTCTTGGGAGTTCTGTCCCGTAGGTTGACTATCGTGGTGTTCACGTTAGGTGGTTGACTTACCGTGTCTAGGCTGGGTATACTTCCCAGCTATCACGTATTTGTTTGATGTCCTTGAGACATATCCAATGTCTATACTTACTAGTTGGAGCTCTTTGCACTTCCTTAGTTCTTATTCCTCATCTTCAGATGGATTCTCTAAGTTCCTTTATACTTGATCGTCTGGGGTGTCCAGCTGTTCTGATTTGAACTCACTCATGGTCCGTAGAACAGAGTAGACTACTTCCCGTGTTTCGCACACTACATGTATACATACGTGGGGTACCATGTTGATACGTTACCACTTACCTAACTATATGTCAGGCCCGCAAGCTCCTTCGTAGTGCAGTCGTCCCACATCCCGTAATTGGGTACACCCGTAGTGTTCGTCACACGCCTAGGTGAAGTATTCTATTGTCAACTCCTCTTGTATCCTTCCATGATACTCACCGTAATTCTATTGGTTTGGTTTTCAAATCCAAGGTTTGAAAGAGATTGTGGTTTTGAAAGGAAAATTTTGGGTTTTAAAATTATGGTTCGGTGTTAAAAGCAGTCTCTCATGGCATAGCCATGTTTGAGGTCTTGACCAAGTCTGGTTTCCCGCTGACTGGTATGTACTAAGTATAGTGGTCGGCCGTTAAGCCTTCCCAAGGTTCCATACTTCTAGTGGTTAGGGTGTGTGATCCTGTAGTTGTTTCATTACGGTCACCGTACATTACTATGTACTTGTGACGTGTGAGTGTTCCTTTACATATTCATGTTCTTACTGCACTTGCTGTGGCAAGTGCGTGGTACTGGTGGTTTTTGGGTAAACCTATACCGGTCACGGCCTGGTTTCCACTTGTATTTACTAGTCTTGTCGACTCTTCCTTTGATCTTATTGATCTATGGTTGGGAGACTCGAATCTTTAGGTGGCTTCTCGGCGATCTGGACATGGCCGTCGTAGATCTGGGTACTTCTCCGGTCCTTGGAGACTCCCTTTGATTTGGTTTAGTGTTATTCTTTGTCGCAGGTTCCATTACTACTCCTTTTCCCATTTTGTTGCACGGGTAGTGCTTCCTTCCTGCTGCTGGTTGGTCAGCTAGGTTTCGCGACTGCAGAGCACGTCGCCCCATGCTGTTGTAAGTTGCAGCCTCCTCGTGGTTGGAGTGCTCATCCTACCGCTATTAAGTGCGGGTATTATTGTTCAACCGGGATCCATCTCTAGGTCTTCCAATCCTTGGAATTTTCTATATGTCGGTTCTTGTGACTGTGTGATTGTTTCACAACTGCCAGATCGGGTTGCTCCGAGTATGAGAGGACTTTCCTTCTCTCTGGCGTCCCTTCCCAAGTTATACAATGGGGTTTGCGGTGGGCGGGACTGGTATTGTAGGTATCCGGTACTCACCGGTGGTTCCTAACTAGCATATCTCTAATGCTAACACTCAGCCCTTAGCCCTAAGCTTCTAGTTCCTAACTCGGTACTTCCTAAACTCGGTATTTCCAGTCATCAGAGCGATACTTCGCTCTAATACCACTTTTTGTAACACTCCTACCATTAATACAGTCATTACCGTCCAATCTCCTCGTGCTTCCGAGTCACGCAGCGGATGCTTACTTTCATACAGTGGGTGATACAATGCCGTTAGTCACCCACGTGACTAACAAGGCTACTACTTCTACATACAGCATCGGTCTGATGGACCGGAATATCCGTGTGCTACACAAATGCAAGCTTCTCTACAATTACCAATTAGGTATTACAACTTCCCATTCAATACGATACTCCATAAGTTCAATACATGTTAATATACCGAGTTTACTAAGATCCTTATACAAGTACAATACCTCTTCAATTCCATACCTGCTCATTAAGAGTCTAACTACTACCCATTCCTCACAAACTACTTGCTCCCTAGGTGTAGGGGGTGTGCTACTTAGTAAACCTCTACGTTCTACTACTAACTATCCAAATGTAGTCACCGGTCTCGTGCCTTGACCATATCCTCTTCGGGTACCTGCACACTAAAAACGATCCCCCGAGGGGGTCAGCTTTCGCTGAGCATGATAACTGCATACCCCGCGTACTAGTGAGGGTACGCCGACCACTTGGTCGAATACATGCGATTGATTTCATTCAAACATACATGCATACATGCTCTTATACATAATATTACAATATTTTACAAGACATACATACATACACACAGTAGCATACACATAAGGAAGACGATGCAAGTCAACCAAATTCCTACTTACCTTCTTCCGGGCTACACATACACGATACATGCATAGTACTTACGTAATACGTACACAATAATCCATACTTGTTAGCTTCATTGGTCCACCCGGGTTAATCAGGTGAAGGTTACTCTTTTACTCGTTCCACAGTACTTACACATACATACTCATACTCATACATACTTACTTACTCAAGTCAAGTCGTCGAGACCTCCGGCCCGGGGAACTACTCGGTCCCACCACCGGGATTTACTTGGTTCACCAATCCAGGATGCTACCCATTTAAGGGATTTGGGCCGTGGACCAGTTTAAGAACCAGGAATCGGATCCAACCTCTTGTGTCTCCTCATCCTCACGCGTGGCCGAAGCTATACCGGACTTCTACTCATTCCAATTTACTTAGTACTTTTGTTAGGAGTTAGGTGGTTAGGAATTAGTAGAAGTCATTCACTCAAGCCACATACACAAATACATTGCTCAATACACATTTATACGAAATACAATACAATACTTAAGTACAATACAAGATTCGAATACAGTTCATCATCATTCATATACTTCATGAATTATTCAAACTATTGCTCAAGACAAATATCAAGAACAATGTAAACAAGCACAAGTAAGTGCAATATAGTCCGATTCATGCGTTAATCTTATTAGGTGATCAAATAAGCACACAAATCGGGGTAACCAGATTAGGATACAGGGCATGAAGAAATCATACTGTTCACCGTTGTACTTGTATCCGACGTTCCTCCGGTGTTCACAATTCAAATCTTATGATATACATACAATCGAGTGATTAATCTAACTATCATTAACTTAACTCGATTACTCTCACGTTTCCTAACTCATACTTACTAAGTCTTTGAAGTTCTTATACTTACACATTGTTTACTTTCTTTAAGTTTATTTCCTTACTTAACATTGGTATACTTACATATATGTACATATGTATATATGGGTATACATATATATATATATATATATAATTATTATTTAATTTAATTACACACATTTTTTTTGTATGACTCGACTGACCTTACAAGTCCGGTCCCAAGGTCGGTCGAAGTCAGTAGGACAATACGCTGGGAAAATTTCCGGGCCGACCGACCTTGCAAGTCCGGTCCCAAGGTCGGTCCATTCCAGTGTTACAGGACGGAGAGTTTTGGCCCGACCGACCTTGCAAGTCCGGTCGCAAGGTCGGTCCATTCCAGTAAGTTTCATGACGGAAAAATTTTGAGTCGACCGACCTTGCAAGTTCGGTCGCAAGGTCGGTCCATTCCAGTAGGTTACATTACGGAAATTTTTCTGGCCGACCGACCTTGCATGTTCGGTCACAAGGTCGGTCCATTCTAGAAGGTTTCCGTCCTTTGTAAACCTGGGCTCGACCGACCTTGCAAGTCAGGTCCCAAGGTCGGTCCGGCGCAGTATTTCAGTTTTGAATTCTGTTTTCAGTTCTATACTTTGCCCATTGTTTCTCCAATCTTCCTACATGTAATCCCACATGTTTAAACACTACCTATGCCCTCCAAATTTCCTTAGTTCATCCACCAAATTCCTTACTAAATCCATCAATCAACTTACACAATTTCATCACTTCCCTTCCACACTTACAACAGTTTTTCATCCTTCAATGCTACAGATTTTTGTTCCAACTTCTAACGCTCAATACTCCTACCACCAATACCATTATTAGCATCCCAAATGCCTCATCTTACCACACCAATTCATTTCCAAGCAATTGCACCATTTATACCCAAGTTAACCGTCACTTTACCAAGTCTTATACTCTGGTTCTTCCTAGTTTCTCCAAGGCAATCCAATACCTCTTGCAACAGTTTTTATACCCTTTCATTCTTTTACCACTACTACTACTCCATAGTTACTAAACATCTCTACTAACTCCAATACACACCTTGGTTTCCCCATTCACCAAGTCATCCACACATGTACATATTCCTACCAAAATTTTGCCATAGTTCATCTTCTTTTCTTACTTATCCACACATCTCCTTTCTCATCAATTCATCCATATTCTAGCCAAACCACAAGGGTTCTACCAGCACACATACAAATATAAATTCCTCAATACTTTCTCCATCCACAATTCCAATACACATACACATCACATTTAGCTCCAAAGCCTACAATTCAAATACTTGCTCTTAAGTACTCAAACTTCACAATCCTCAATACTAGTACAAGGTTTTGGGTTCTTTAAATATTTTACCCATTCCCATTACTCTAATGCAATAGAATTTAACATTAGGAAGGAGCTCTTACCTTGAGCTTATACTTCCTTCTTTCTTCCTAATTTTTCCTCCTTCTTCCTTTCTTGCCTCAAAATCGATTATGTGGGGAATGGAGTTGACTCCATTCCCATCACCCAATGAACACAAAACAATTACAATTAATATACCAACCCTTAAATTAATGCTAGTTCAATGAAATGTTTAAAGCAAGATTTCTAGGGTTTACCTTTGGAGTGTTTTAGAAGGGGTTTTAGCCCTTGGTTCAAGAAGGTGAATCCACCACCATTGCAAGGTTGATATTATGCTCCAAAGAGAGAGAAAAATAGAGCATTACAAATGGGTAAAAATCGGTTATGGAGAAAAATGGAGAGAACATGAGTTTTTCATGTAGATTTTTACCTTGTTGGAAAGAGGAGACTCCAAGCTACCCATTGGTCCTATTTTCTCTTTGAATGGGGTATACCGACGAAAATGAACTTCCTCATTTTTGGATTTTGAAAAGAGAGAAGTGTAGAGAATGATGAGGGGATTACAAATATGTAATTATTTTTATGATTGGAGCTCACATGGAGGTGGAGCATGGAGAAGAAGAGGGAGTTACCATTATTGTTGTGGGAAACTCTCCAAAATCGCCAGCCCCTTAGAGAAGGAGAGAGAAATCGGTGGAAGGGGAGGAAGAAGGAAGAGAGAGATGAGGGAAATGAGAGAGTGAGGAGAGAGAGAAGGGATAAAGTAGTTTTTACTTTATTGCTTTTTGCTTTTGGCTCTCTTATTTAATTAGCTAGTTACATGTGTGTGTGAGGGAGTTATTTGACTGATTAAAAACTGGCCCCCATACAATTACACTAGTTGGAGCGTTTTTCGTCTTTTACAGAAAACGCTTGTTATTTTACCCGGTTTAGGTACTATTCACTAACCGGGCTCGTTTTCTGAAATTTTCTTGTTTAATTATTTTTATTGGTTATTAAGCTTCCATAAATGCTTAATAATTATTATTTAATGATTTATAATTTTTACGGGTCTGTTTGACCACTCAAAGTCATGTTTTTGGGTTTTCTCGAAAAATGCGCGTTAAAGCTCTATTAGCGTTTTAATACATTATTTGGATCCGTTTTCTTCGGGAGTTGTTCCCATATATTATTTAGGTCTTATTAAACCTTTGGAATCCATATAATACGCTATCCGGGGTCCCATACCCCCTATGGTTATTTAACGCTTATTTAGCGTTTTTCGCTTTTTAAGCGTTTCTTTATTTCTTTTGGATTTATTTTTCCTCACCAATACTACTTAAGAATTATTAGGCTCTTAAACAAGGATTAGAATAATCTTAATCACTATATTTATGTTTGGGGTTATTTCACTATCGGGTATCCTAGGAACTCGTGCTCCATCTATCTTTCTTAGTACTTGATACAACCTAGTTTGTGCATCCCAATCTTTACCCATACACATCATATATAATTTAAGTTTTGATCCACTCCTATAACCTGCGATATAAAATCCTCCAAGACCTATCCCCAAAGTTCTACATTTATTTACTATAGCTATTTGTTCATCTAAGGTTAGGTATTGCTTGAGTAGGATCATGCCGGGTCGAAGTACTTGGCATTCTTTCTCTGGATATTCCCGACCTTCGCTCATAGGCTCAGGTGATCTCGGTCTCATAGATAAGGGGTAACAAATGACAAAGTGTCTTATTCAGGTGAGAGGTTTCCTAAGTTAGGTCTCTCTAAATTTTAATTCACACTAAACACATACAAGTTTCACTGCTGATAAATGTAAACAGACAATCATGCTTCATCCATTTGGTTCAAGTTTTAGGCTTACCGGTTTCACGCTGAGCGCTAGCCTCAGCGCCTGAAGTTCCCACTGAGTACAAGGTGTTTCTTCCTGGAACCATCTCTTTTCCCTTCTGACTCCCGGATGAGGGTGGATGTCTGTAACGCCCCGGTTTACCACCACCATTTACTTAGCTTTTTTTTTTATTCTTTAGAGACATGTTATAACTGAAATAACAACTTATATTATACATGCGTCAGTCTTCTTTTTACAAAAGGTCCCCTAATACTATCACCGGGGGTTACTGCCACACCTACTATCCACTAGTAAGTGTAAGGCTATTACCACCACCACCTTAACGTTAGCTATCTTACATTGCTGTTACTATCAAAAGAGTGACACAATCAACCCGTCACTTTACACCTTAGTACCAAAAGACCCCTTCCAGCCAACTACTATGTTAGCTCCTACTCCTATTTTACACCAAAAGCAAGGGGTATCAAAGACTATTACATCATTAGCAACATAGCATGGGACTACTTCCATGTACTCATAAATAGTGGAAACTTCATAGGTAATGGACTGACTACTGCTATTCTCCGGGTGCCTAAAACCCTGTATCTTCTTTTTCCACTCCTCAAGCACTATCTCGGTGACCCCAGGCTGTATACTCCTACGATAGGTGACAAACATGAAAATATAGAAAGTATCGGTGGACTCGTCCTCAGTGCAGAGAAGGTGACCATCCCAGTTACCCTGAACACACAAACTTCATATACAGAGGAAAACACAAACAAATAAAATCAGTAAACACTGAGCAACACTACCACACCCCGTAAAAACTTATTTTCTCTTTAAAACCTTTGTTTTCAACAATTATTAACAATATATAACAAATCAGAATAGATCACACACCATTTACCTGTACCAAGAATTATCAAGAGATAATTAATATCATAAACAAGATATTTCCAAATGAAGTCCACCACCACCACCACCCACCCTATGTCCTTAAGTGTGCACACCCCCTATTGAGAACTTCTGCCCAATAGGAGTAGATCATAGTGGCAGCTCCACTTCATTAGTAGGAGCTTACAGTGTTGCCGGAACGTCGACTTGGCCTTAAAGGCTCTCACAAGAGGCATAGCCTTAGGATAACCATGATATCAACATCACACAATACTTTCCACCACCACCACAAGAGGTTATCCTTAAACACATTTACAAACCATGAGTAAGATTTCATAATCAAGCTTTACACAAGTAGTAATTCACACATCAAGCTCACCACTTGCAAAATAACCTTAATATCAACATAATATTACCATACAAGCTCCAATAAATTAGAGAATCAAACAATTTCCAAGAAACCACCTTAGAAAGCTTAAATTCTTATTTTTGACCAAAATCACTATTCACCAACTTAAATAACTTCCCGAAGGAGTCTCGGCCTAACAAATTTAACCACGATCCAATATCAACAACACAAGTATCTCCCCAAAATTTCAGCTCAAGATCAATTCGGAAACCCATCCAAACACTCAGAAAGGCTTAAAGCACATTTTCTCATTTTTAGCTTCTTTACCTTGTCTAACCGACTTAAATTTCTCCCGTCGACTTGATTTTTCAACCATAACCATATATTCACTATTCAAGACTACCCTCACAATTTTGGCTCAAACCCATGTCGGAAACCTATCCAAACAATTCCTAAAGCTTAAAACTCATTTTTCTCCATTTTCAAGATTCTTTAGAGTTTTCCTACTTCCCAACCTTATTTCGACTTGATTTTCTAGGATAATCACTAAATATTCATCCCTAGTTTACTGTAAAAAGTTTAAGAAAATAGGAGATAGGATTCGTTGGTAACCAAATAGAATGACTTAAGAAGGAAAATAAGCTTAAAGGGTGAAAGTGATGTGCATAGATGTTACCTGTCCTCTCCTAGCCATTTTGATGTTCTTCTACCTTGATTATAAGTTTCTTGAGCTCAAAATATCCACCAACCAATTCGCCCACCTTGGATTTTGGCTCCCACTCCTTAAACTTGCTTTTTTCCTTAATTTTAGCTTAATTACTACCTTAGATTTGTGTTTCAAATGGAGAAGTGTTGTTGCCTAAGCTCCAATGGTGTTTTCTAGCTTTGGAGAAGCAAGGTAGATGAAGAAGAATGGCCACCTTGCTCACCTACCATGGCCGACCTCCACCCCCCTTTTATACTAAAATTTTCATCCTTATCTTACTATTTGTAATTATTACTTCTAGAATTGTCCATAGCCATTGATTTGTGTTAGGTGACAAAAACCAATCCTAACCACCCATGCTGTAACACCCCCAACTCAATCCAGATGTGGTCTCGCAACTTAACAGTATATATATAAACATGTCACAGCGGAATTCTTTACAATCCAGGACCTTGCCATGGTCTGACTACAGAATATACCGAACATTAGCACAACAACCTTAACCAATTACATATCCTTCTTACAACCCCCTCACATCCTATACATCTTACTAACTCAATTGCCATACGAGTGTGCATGCACAACTCGTAGGCCACACTTAAGCCGTAACACTTGTATCCCTTCTTACCCTCGCGACGGCCGCCTCCTGATGTACCTGTGTAGTAAAAACAGCCCCCAAAGGGGGTCAGCACGAATGCTGGTACGATCCTCTCATGGCCCCCAAGCTAACGTGGCTACGACGACTAATTGTCGATATCATGGAGGTTGATTAGATGCACAACATAATAGTAAGTGCAGTAAACAACAAACCAACAATGAACAATCAAAGTTCACACACAATGAACGACTTAAATGCGTTCCCTTAATTAGAGAGTTATTTATTTAACTCCTTAAGTAATGTTCCATCTTGACTCTAGTCAATCCTTATCTCACCTCAATCTTAGTCTTAACTTAATCTTAGAAACAACCATCCTTTAATAAGGAGTGGATGTATCTTAATCTTAATAATACAAACCATCCTTTAAAGAGGAATGGTTGCAACTCATCTTAACCTTACCTTAATCTTAATCTCAACTTAATCTCAGAATACAAACCGTTCCTGGAAGGGAATGGTTGTAGCTTAATTCGAACCTGGGATTTAGGTGATCCCACCGCACCATCTTAATGCCACCTACTCTAGACGGGAGTCCAGCGTAGCTGAGCCGGCAACCGGCCCCAGGCTACAAGTCCGAAGACAAGTCCTTAAGCGGAGGGCAGATATGATTCAGATACCGTCCCCCTTTTTCCTTAGCATGCATGACCGGAGATCGGTCCCGGGTTTCCTCACTCAAGTTCCAGTTAGTAATAGTCTCAAGACCATGTTTGTTGGTTAACCTCTTTCGGTTTATATCAACCCATATTAGGGAGCATTCCTTAGTCTCACTCAATTCCTTACTAAACGTTGGTTCGTAAGTTCTCACGGTATGTTGTGTTAGTTTTCAAACATCACACAACAATACAACAAATATAATATATTCCGGTTGCATGCTTTATCTTGTTTAGTGAGCACACTGTAACACCCCAACCGTTAATCCTATGCTTACCGTCTAATCGTCCTATTAATCCTACGAGTCCGCAGCGGAATTATTACATGCTTACTACGGCGGGTGAAACAATGCCGCTAACCGCCCATACGGCTAGCTAGGCTGCTAATACTTACAGTCATGGTCTGATGAACATAACATACTGAGCTACTAAATTAATTGCCAAATACTACACACCAAATACTTACATCAATGGATCACCGAGTATTAAAGTATATTCGATTACATCAGATCTAAGCTCCAAAAGAATGAGTTTACCAACTACCCATCTATACCAATTCCCATCCTATCAAATTCCAAAAAGGTGTACCCCATGGTACACCGGCTATTCAAAACTGTAGCCATGTACTACTTAGTACACTCATCATAAATTCATTGTTTACAAACCAAAAAGAAGATAAAAGAAATGGAAGTAGATCTTCACATCTTCATCCCTCGCGATTACCTGCGTGTAGTAAAAATGGTGCCCCAAGGGGCTCAGCAAACGCTGCATATAGACTCCGCATATACCGCGTGCTAGCTAGGGCACGCCGACTAATTGACGTCCACTAAACATGCAGTTCATTTATTTCATACATACATGCTTTTCATACATCATACATGCTATACAATTCATTACACAATTCAAGGCAACAATATCATAGCATACATCTCACTTACCTTCACAAGGTTAGCCAAATTATGCATCCGGGTTAATCGGAATGCTTTACTCTTTTACTCATTACTTACTTTTTCTTACTTACAATTACTTACTTTCAATTACTTTACTTACTCATTCTTACTTACTTACTTATACTCAAGTTAAGTCGTCGGGACCTCCGGCCCTGGGGACTACACCGTCCCACCTCCGGGATTTACTTGACTCACCAATCCGGGATGCTACCCACTTAAGGGATTTGGGCCGCGGACCAGTTTAAGAGTCTGGAATTGGAGCCAACCTCTCGTGACTCCGCATCCTCACGCGTGGCCGAAACTATATCGGACTTCTACTCATTCCAATTTAATTACCAATTTAAGTTAGATTGGTTAGCTTGTTAGGAATAAGTTAGAAGTCCAAACACAATAATAAACGGTCACAGTACACTACAACATTCATACAAGCATTAATATACATCCATACATTTCATGAATTATACAAACTAAGATTTAAGAAAAATATTCACAACATGCAGCACTACATATTCACAAGTATGCATATTAACTCCGATTCGTGCATATATCTTATTTGGTGATCAATTAGCACACAACACACAAATCAGAGTAACCAAGATAGCATACGGGGCATGAGGAATCCATACCGTTCACCGTTGCACGTGTTTCCAAACGTCCTCCGGTGTCACAAATCAAGTCCTATTATATACATACAATTGAATGATTAATTTACCTATCATCAACTTAACTCCTACTTACTATGTCCTTACATTTCTTACACTTACACTTTACTTACTTGTTTTTCATTACTTAAGTTTTACTTTCTTACTTAACTTTGGCATGTTTTCATACATGTACATATATAATATATATATGTAGGTACATACATATACATATATATATATTATTTAAATAATTTTTTTTTTTGACCGGATAGGGCCGTCCGACCCACCGTCCGACCCAAGCCCTGGGTCGGACCATTCCAGTAAGATTCGTTCCCAGGAAATTACCCTGTCCGACCCAGCACTATTCCGTCCGACCCATACTCTCTGGGTCGGACCATTCCAGAAGGTTTGGTCCTGTCGTCTAAGCTCCGTCCGACCCACGTCCGACTCACCGTCTGGGTCGGACGAAGTCAGAAACTTCGACATTGTAAATTTTCATCTGTCCGACCCATGTCCGATCCACGGCTGTGGGTCGGACCATTACAGAAAGTTTCGTTTCGTTATTTAAGCCATGTCCGACCCACGTCCGACTCACGGCTCTGGGTCGGACCATTCCAGAAAGGTTGGTTTGCGCTTCTTAAGCCCCGTCCGACCCACGTCCGATCCAGGCTCTGGGTCGGACGGTTCCAGAACCTTGTTACAGATTTTGTTTTTCCTTCCCAATTTCACCCATTGCTTCCCTAATCTTCCTACTTGCATCCTAACATGTTTTTGTGCAATTTAAACACCCTAAACCATGCTAATTCATCACACAACTCTATACTAACTTATATACACAATTCTCTTAATTTCAACTCAACACTTAAACAGTTTTCCTCCCTAATGTCTTTTGCTACAGATTTTGATACTAACACTCCCCTTCTACAACTTCCTCTCCTATTGACATTTCTAGCACCTCTAATGTATTTAGATTGCACTATCTATCTCTCTCAACTTACCCTCCACCTATCTTAATCAAAATCTGTTACACACTCCCCTTAGTCACCTAGTTTAAAATTCACTAAGTGTTCTAATCCTATATAAATTTTGACATAACCTCCCCTATATTTTTACACTCTCACCACATATTCTAGTTCACATTTCAACACTCTTTTGACCTGTTTTACTAGACACCAATACTCAAGCTCCCATACACAATCAACAACACTAAAACACTCCTAATAATTCCTGCACTCTATATCCCATTCCCAAACTAGTTTGCAACAGTTTTAACATATCTTTTAAGGCTTCAAAATACTTATATCCTCCTATACATTACTCTACTACAAAATACCATTTACAATACACCTTTTTATTTCTAAAATCTGTTACATATATATATATATAAGCTACACAAGAGAGCTTCCTTACCTTGTTTTTCTTCTAGCTTTTCTTTCTTCTCTCTTTCTCCTTCCTTCCTTCTTCTCTACCGGTTTGTAGTCCCAATTCCTCTAACACTACCAACATTTATATATATGCTTCAATACTAAAACAAACACTAATTCTCATTTAAGCTTTTAATGTACATTCTAGGGTTTAGGAGTTTCCTTACCTTGCAAGAGCTTAAGTGCTGTTTGGAATAGCTCAAGAATGATGTTTCCCACCTTTCAAAAGTGCCAAAATCGGCTGGGCACAAGAGGAACCAAAACAAGGTTTAGCTAAATTTTCGTTTTGCCTTGGAGGCTAGAAAAAGATGAAGTTTTTGAGAATGTTTTTACCTTAAAAGAACAAGGAGAAGGAGGGCCTTCTAATGGTGGTGTTGAAACTCCAAATGGGGTATACCCATAAAATCGAAAGTGCTTGTTTTTGAATTTTGGAAAGATGGGAGTGTAGCTCTTGGTGAGAGGATTACAATGGTGGTGTTTTTATAATTTTTGGAAGAGTTTGGAGAGAGTTACAAAGGAGAGAAGTGGTAGTTTTTGTGTGGCTTCTCTTTTCACCATGGAATTCGCATGAGGTAGGGGAAGAAGAAAAGAGAGGGTGCTGGTGAGGGGTCTTACGTGAGAGAAGAGAATGAGATAGGAGAGAGAGTGGTAAAGTGAGGTGAGTGTTTACTTTTTGGTTTTTAATTGTTTTTGTCTTTAGTTAATAAGAGAGTAGAGTGTGTGTATGTATATATGTAAAATCGGACAGCACACAGCACCTATGGGGATTTTAAAATTTTATTTACAATATTGGACACATAAGTTTGTGCTATTTATACTTCTACCCCACAACTTCCCGTTTTTGACAGTTTTTACCAATCTCTCGTTTTGTTGATTTTATTGGTCCTAAAGTCTCACTAATATTTATTAATGATTATTTAGTTGACTACAATTGTTATGAGTCTATTTGACCCGCTTAAAGACACGTTTTCCCGGTTACCTCGAAAAAACGCGCTTTAAGGTTCGTTAGTGATTTTAATCCATTTTAAGGATCCGTTTTCTTCGGGATTTGTTCCCTACTGATTATTTATACTTAATTAAGCCTCTAAATTACTTATTAGCCTAATTAATCACTATTTTTAATTACGGGGTATTTCACACACAAAAACAAATAGCACACAAGCCGAGGGACACCTCGTTAGCAAGCAGGTCACAAGAGAACTGTACCGTTCACCGTTGGTCGTTGGGTTGCTTACTCTCTTCCGGAGTCCAAATTCCCAAGTCCTAAAACATTCATTCAGTTTTAGGTTGTTAATCACTTAACTTAATTCAACTTACTTAACCTACTTAACTTACTTAACTTACTCAATGATCCCCACCTATCACCTCTTAAGTCCTTATAGTTTAACCTTAACCTCAAAAGCCACTTACTTCTCATTATTTCTTAAGCTTGTTTATGCCCCTAATGACCATTATATGTCATTAATTATGTCCTAACAATCTTATAATATCATTACCAAGCAAGTCCCAACCTTAAAACCCCATTTTTCAACATTCTGTAGCTTTTTCTGATGGGTCCGGGTTTGTGTCCGAGGTTGTAAACCCGGACCAATACATCGCAAAACTTTCTGGACAATTTTAGGACTGGTCCGGGTTTGAGTCCTGGGATGCAAACCCGGACCATCCCACGGCTAAACTCTCTGGATAGTTTTGGTGTGGTCCGGGTTTGTGTGCTAGTTTGCAAACCCGGACCTACACTAAATGTGCCCAGAATGTAAATTTTTGACCTCTGTTCAACCTCAAATCTTAACCAATCTTTTCCCAACCTCTCCACAAGTATTCTAGCATGTCTTAACATCATTTTGGTACCTTCAAGTCCTCCTAATTCATCCATCAAACTCATACTAAATTCCTTGATCATGTACTCAATTTCTTACGAAACTCTTAACACTTATAACTTAATCTTACACTTCCAACATATAAATTTTTCCTAAAACTTCAAACTAACCTAAGTGTTTCTTCACAACCATCTTAACTACTCCTCAAGCATCATTTTGTATACTCACTTGCTTTACTCAAACTTCTCAAAACTATATATAATCTAGCACATGCTTACATCCTTATGAGTCATTATATCTTATTCTTCCTTCAAACTTTGTACAACTTTCCTAGCTTCCTTAACCATGGTTTTGGTGCCTTAAATTCACCATTGTAACCCCTAGTCCCTCTTAGACACCACTAGGTCTTCCTATTACTCAAGAACTCCATAGCTTACCCACTTTCACCAAAACAACCTTTAATGTTTACTATAACATCCTTAGTCATAAAATCTCCTTAGGACACCTTAAACACTTAGTTCCCTCTCCAAATTTTGACATGACTTCCTTAGTATATTACTACACCCAACGTTTAGTTTCTCACCCTTAATAAAATCATGAACGCTCAAACCCTTAGTACACATTCTTGGTACACAAATTACACCCTCCAAACCTCTAATCCCTCCTAAACAATTCTAGGCCATTCTAAACTTCAGGAACAACTTTGTTAACACATTTCCACTCAAATTTCCTTTAATGACTCCTAGTAAATCCTAGGTCATATTAATTCACAACCACCACCAAACACTTTGTTTCCTACTTAAATTTCGCCATAACTCCTCTAGTATATTATCACGCCCAAATGCATTGTTTTTCTCATTCAATCATCTCACACACATCAAATCCTTCCTCATCTTATTTTTCTCACCCAAATCAACTCATTCATAATAAACTCAACATAATGCAATAATCTTAAATTGCATAGCACTAAGGCTCTTAAATGACATGGCTCTTAGGCCCTTAAATGACTTAAACTTAAACACTGGATTTCCCACATATAAAAGCTTTCAACCTGCAAATACACACAACAATGCTCCCATAGTAATTTAAGTGTTCTCTTAATTCACCATATACTTATCTTGCTAACTCATTCCCATTGGCTCCTTAGTCACAAGTTCATAAGCTTGTTTAAATTCATTTTTTTCTTAGGTTATATAACCCATTACCTAATGTAAGCTTTAAGCTACATTAGTACTCATCTAAAACTCATTCCTTAAACTTAGACCACCATTAGGTAAGCAATTTACCTTGTTCTTCCAAGCTTCTCCTCACACTTCCCTCCTTGGTTTCCTTTGTTTCATTTTCGGCCACCCACTTAGATTTCCATTGCCAATGTTCTAATCAACATTCAATGACTCACATGAGTGCTAAACAATACACTAACCTTAAGGAATGAAAACCTAGGTTAAAAATGTGTTCTAAGGTATAAAAGTGGATGATTACCTTTGAAGTCTCAAGGTAGACTTGGGCATTGAATGAAAGAGGACCTCCACTAGCCCTTGGTGAATAAAACAAGCTAAAACAAGGCATAAAAACCAAGCCCCATGAGTAGTAAATTTCGGCCATGTAGAAGAAGTGGTGGAAACATGGTTTTTCTTACATTTTCCTTACCTAGAATGAGTGGAGAAGACAATGAACACCTCAAGATAGTTTTTCCCCCTTCAATGGCGTTTTCTCATGGCTCCAAAATGAAGCTTTTCAAATTTTGAAAAGATAGGAAGCAAGGCCTTGATCTAACTAAGAGAAATCTATGCTTACTTTTCGATTTGGAGCTAAAATGAGTATTTGGTGAGCAATTGAAGATGAGGGTGCCATGGCTGTAGCTTGGAACGGTTTTCCACTGGGAGAGAGCAGAATAATACGATGGAGGAAGAGGGAAATGAAGAGAAGGGAGGAGAGAGGTAGCTAAAGTAAGATATTTTGCTTTATAAAAGGTGAATAGTGAATTTACTCACTTTCCCACCTCTTTCCTTACTTACTAGCACATGTGGTGTGTTACCACTTCAAAAACCGTTCCCCCCTTTAATAATAAGAGACTTTTGGTCTTTGTTGACCAATTTATTGACTTATGTTGACCAAAGGCTTAAACTAGGTACTATTTGGCACTATTCACAAATTAGTGCACAAATTTGTGAACATTTTGATTTCTCATTGATTTAGACTTCCTAATGTGATACTAATTAGTACAAATGTTGATTAAGGTGTAATCATGGGCATTTAGCCACTCAAAACTCATTTCTAAGACAATTTCTCAAAAAGGTGCTTTAAGGAGTCTTAAAGCACATTTTGTGTTTAAGCTTGTTTTTGAGCTTGGTTTTCTTTGGTAATTGAGTTAACATGTCCATTAGCATTTTAATAAGATATTATAATGGTATTTGGGTGTTAATAAAAGTCACTCCAAGCTTAAAGCACATTTTTGCCTAAATTGCCCTTAAGGCGTTTTCTTGTGTTTTCCTTGGATTAAATTGTCTACCAATGTTCCTAAGGCATATTTTAGCCTTACTACATCATATATTGATGTTTACTTATCATACTTAGGTTTGGGGTATTTCACATGCCAAACCGCCATTGAATGGATAAGGAGGGGGCAACTTGCCTTGATCATTATTACAAATAGTAAGGAGGTGTGAATAGTGAGGAGGTGTGAATAGTAACCGAGATATTTTTCTCCTCCTTCTTGATATTTTCGGCCACCATCTTAGGCCATGTTTGGCTTGAGCTTTTTATGGGAATTAAGACTATATGTGTAGGTATGTTAATACTAGTGTGGGTTATCAAGTTTCAGGAATTTCCTCGGGTCACTTCTGAGCTCTCCCGAAGCCTTGTTTGCCGAGAACCACTAAATACTGAAAAATGTAACTAGATTGTCTTATATTAAAAGAAGAAAGATATGATCATTTCTTTCCTCAAAACACTCTCAAAAGTATCTAACACACTTCCTAAGGTTGATACCCACTCTCAGTTCCTGAGGAATTTAGTAAGTTTCGGGAATTTCAGAAATCTTGTGAAACTAAGGTTTACCGGGTGATACTCCGGGAACAAGAGTTCCTAATGTTCACCAAGCACCTCCAACTAATTATAACCTTCTCCGTCTTTAGAAATTAGGGTTTCCAAAGGTTTACAATTAAATAAGACCTTAATCACAGTTTAAGAAATTTGGGGTATTACATCCTCCCCCCGTTAAACAAAGCTTCGTCCTCGAAGCTAAATTCATCACACCAAACAATACATTCACATACCAAACAATACAGTCACATACTCCAAGAAATTAAAACAATACTCCACACAATGATTCCCAGGTAACTTTATCAACCACAGATGATTCAGCAACATCACACAAAACCTCAGACACACCAATCCCATCCATCACACGATATAAACCATTCACAAATTCAATGATACCACATATATAAAATCATGAAGAAACAATTCCTAAAATAACATTCAAGTATTACCAACCATTTCTAGCACCAACAACATTCACAATCACAAACATTCACAAACACTAACAGACATTCACCACTTACTATATGATTCTCCCCCCCTAAAAAGAAAGTTTCTCCTGAAACTTAATAATTAACCTTAACCGTGATAACTTCCTGAATCCTATGAAGATTCATTAGTATCTTCACTGCCTTTCTTCTGGTTATGGGTCCACAACGTTTCCGCTGCGCTACTCTGATAAGCGTTTCCACCACTCTTACCTCCATTATCCTTCTCGTACCTACACTCGAAGGCTCTATGTCCTAACCTTCCACAATTAAAACACTTCACCAACCTTCCTTCACAATCTTCACCTGGATGGTTCTTTTCACATATCTTGCAATAAAAGTGTCTAGTTCCTTTATCATTGAATCGCCATCCCGAGTAATTGGGTCCGGCTCCCCCACTTGGTTCAACTTCTATTTTAGCCCTCTAATCAAAGCTCTCGGCCTTACGAGTCTCCATTCTCCTTTTCCGCCCCGTTTGTACTTCCTTCCTTCTCTGTTGTACCTTATAAAGATTAGCAGCTTTATCGTACGCCTCTTGTAAAGTAGTTATAGGTATTACACTCAAAGCTTCTTGTAAATCCCAATTTAAACCCTCTAGGAAACGTTGAACCTTAGTAGTCTCATCGGGTACCACATGCGGAGCAAATCTAGCAAGCTCCATAAACTTAGCATGATAAGTTTTAACATCATCTGTTCGCTGCCTCAATCTCGTAAATTCCTGATATTTTTGCAACCTTACATGCTCCGGATAAAATCTTTTCCTCATCACATCCTTCAACATATTCCACCCAAAACCCGGATTTCCTTTGAGTCTCTCCTCCTCCGCAGTCCACCACAGATCAGCCTCACCTTTAAAATAAAATACAGCCCTACTTACCTTCTTTTCTTTGGCAATCAAAATATCAAATATTTTGCCAAACCTCTAATCCACTCTTCCAGAATCACTGGATCCTCTTCTCCCGAATAAGTACTGGGTTTCATAGCTGCTATCCTCCGGGAGAAATCCTTGGGTATTTCAGCTCTAGCCTCGTGCTGCTCCAGGATTCTTCCCATACTCAGTGTCAACTCCCTCAGTTCATCCATCTGTCCTCTCCCCTCTCCATTACTCCGTCCACTCCCCTCTTCATTATTCTACACACAGATATGTTAGTTACAATATAAATAGTTAACTATAATCAATCAAGCACACAACACACAAATATCACAGCAAACATATTTTCAGAACCACATGGTTCTGCCTAGTCTCCTAAACCTAAGCCTGGGTCACCTTGCCTCCTAGTCAAACTCAAATTTTCCCCTCCAGCTAACCTGTAGCTCTGATACCACTCTGTAACACCCCGGTTTACCCCACCATTTACTTAGCTTTTTTTTTATTCTTTAGAGACATGTTATAACTGAAATAACAACTTATATTATACATGCGTCAGTCTTCTTTTTACAAAAGGTCCCCTAATACTATCACCGGGGGTTACTGCCACACCTACTATCCACTAGTAAGTGTAAGGCTATTACCACCACCACCTTAACGTTAGCTATCTTACATTGCTGTTACTATCAAAAGAGTGACACAACCAACCCGTCACTTTACACCTTAGTACCAAAAGACCCCTTCCAGCCAACTACTCTGTTAGCTCCTTGAAATACCCGTGAATTCTGGCTTAGGATTAAATTAGCATATAGTTGAGAATGTTATTGGTAAGAGTAATAAAGGCCTAGAGAAACAATATATATACATATATATATTACGTTCATTTCAGATAACTTTATTATGTTCAAGAATACAAATTTGATTTTACTTCTCCCTAAAATAATTTCCTCTTCCTAATTTATTCAGCTGCTATGTATTTATTATTTTATCTGATTGTTGAGATAATTCTTCTCATTCCTCCCCAGCGATAAATCAGCCTTCTTCTATTCTATTTTAACTTCTATTCTATTTTAACTAAATAATATTTAATTCTCTCTTTAGTCTCGAATCTAGATCCTTCCAAGATTTGACGTTATTCAATGGCTTTTAAATTGGGAACTTATTTGAAAACTCATTTCAAGTTATTTTACAACATTTACTTATAAATTTTCCTCTCACTAATCTAAATACATTTATTAGTTAAAAACTAATCCTTTAATTATTTCCATATTGTTTCTATTTAATACCACGATCGCTATCACGATCGCTTCCATCTTCAACCTATTGCCTCCACTCTTCTCTCTTTCTTCAAGCTCTCAAATTCTTTTGAATTCACGCTCTTATTTTTCCATCGACATTAGGCTGTTTCTCTGGTGCCAGTTCGTGTAGAAGGGTAAGGGGAATCCATTGGTAAGGTTAGGTTATTGATTCTTTGATTTGGGTAGATCCTGATTGTATTTCTGTTTGCGATTCTAGACACCGAGTTCCCTGACGAACGCTACTGCTGACCTTGCTGAGTAATTCGGTGGCTGTGAGCGTATCCAGGTAAATGTTGTGCTCAACATCCTTACCTCTGTGTTTTGTGAATATCGATGATTTGGATTCTCTGTGGTTTTGAGATTGTGGAAGTTTGGGATTTATTTCCCCCGTTTGTTTTCTGGTGTGATGTTTTGCGAAAGGGTTGATTAACGTTGTGGGAGACTTTCTTTGAATTGGTTATTGGATTGATTGGTACCTTCTGGTGCTCCGTGTAAATTATTGGTGCCTTGTGGCGCTCCGTGTAACTATTGGTACTGTGTACCCCGTGGATATTCTTATTACTTTTGCCTGCAGACATAACTTGCAGTTAAGCTCTAATGATCTACTCCTTTGGGTCATAAGTTACCTTCTGGGGGGTGTGCACACTTAAGGACGTAGAGTGAGGTGGGATTTTATTATTGCGACCCGGATTGGGGTCGTCCGTGTAAACCATTGATTTGATTCTTGGAAAGTTCTCCCCCGAAACAATTTTTCTAGTGGTGATTTGGTGTTGGTAAAGCTGGTTAATATTATGGTGTGAGTTAATGTTTTACAAATGTAAATTGGGTTTCAAAATGTATTTTACAGGTTGAGACAATGTTTACTCAGTTTCACTGATTTGCGCGATCCCTTCGCGTTTTCCATTGTTGTTTTATGATCGCAGGTACTCATGGTTGAATTGGGGATTGGGGACACGCTGCCACATAGCTTAGGATGACTGAATAATTGCTACATTTGGAACAAGTTGAGTTATGTTTTGGAATTGTTATGTTTTACAAGTTTTGGAAACGTTTTGGTTTTGGTTAGTGGTTTAAGCCTGAGCACTCTTTGTTAGAGTGTGGCGGTAACGCCCTTAAGGATTTTGCTATTCCGCTGCTATCTAGTTGATGTGTTTTACTCGAATAATTCTTTAAGAAGTCTTGGATTTAATGAGGAGATACTTATTGTGTATGGGATCTTGCAATGGTATATTTTGCTATCATTTGAGGTACTAAGTGATTGGAATGATTCTCCTTTGTTTACTGAGTTTTATGGTTGATTTTGGTGTTAATCTGGTTCTGTTTGCGCTGGAAAGGATGCCCATCAGGACTTGTCCGAACGTCCGTCCGGACATCCATGTTCGGACAGGTCCCGAGTGTTTAAGAGGCTCTCTGTTTTGGTGTGTCCGAACTTCGGTCCGAACGTCGATGTTCGGACACGCCACGTTATTTTTCTCGGACTTTTCAAACTTACTTGTGTCCGAACTTCCAAGTCCGGACACAAGTTCGGACGCCTTTGGTTTTCAGACCTTTTAACTTTCGACTTGTGTCCGAACATCAATGTCCGGACACAAGTTCGGACAAATGGATTTCTGTGGTTTAACTTTCTCGACTTGTGTCCGAACTTCCCATGTCCGGACACAAGTTCGGACCAAGCTTGTTTTGCACCTTTAGGGCTCGTTTGGAGTCCGTTTTCGAAGCCGTTTTCACCGTTAGCTTTGTTATTTTATTTCCTATGTTTTAAGGCAAAATCCAGGGTGTTACAAGGTGGTATCAGAGCTAGGTTTGGTAAATAAGATAAAAATTGGATTATAAAGGAACTAAAATGTGGGGTAAGCCGTTTGGGGAATTGTGGTGCCTGCGATTGTGTAAGTGATATTATACTGTATGGATATTGAAGTTCATTTCCTGTTTGTGTACTACCATGATTGTGATGATGTGAGCATGACTGATGGGTGTTGTGTACTAGTATTGGAGCTATTAGGTGTGTTAACTCCTAATATGGGGTAGAGGTTAACCTATGGGGATATGGGTGGATGTTGCTTACCTTGCTTAGTATATTAATCAGGAGTTCGCATAGAGCTCTAGGGAGTGCAGGACTGGCTGACAGACTGAGTTTTCAATACCACTCCAGAAGCAGGAGTCGCCAAACTCAGATGGCCGCCAACGACCCGATGAGGCAGTTGCAGGAGTTGGCTCTCAACCTGGGACAGATAGTCCAGAGGCAGGCTCAGAGGGATAATGTGCCGGAGGACTACACTAAGAGAATTGCCCATCTGAAGCCCACATCCTTCAAGGGAGAGGAGGACCCGGTGCTACTTGAGGACTGGATAAGGGAATTTGACAAGATCTTTGAAGCAGTCAATTGCCCAGCTGACCGGAGGGTAAACGCAGCAGTTTACTATTTCAAGAGTGAGGCAGACATCTGGTGGTCCGCCAACAGGGATGTGCTACTAGCTGGACCTGATTTTGGTTGGGATGGCCTGAATGAGGCCATGAGGAGGCGCTTCTACCCCGAGCATGTAAGAATGCAAAAGTATTTGGATTTCTCCGAGCTTAAGCAGTTATCTCTGAGTGTCAAGGAGTACCATTCGAAGTTCCTGGAGCTGGCCAGGTTCGCTCCTACGATGGTTCCCGACGAGGCGTCGAAGGTGCAGAGGTTTGTGGGCGGGCTAAACTGGAGTCTGCAGGAGGCCCTCAGTGTACTGACTATCCCGGCGCTCCAGGATGCGTACGGGAAAGCTGCTAACCTGTACATGGTGCAGCAGAAGAGGAAGGAGGTCCTGGCTGGTAATAAGAGGAAGATGGAAGGAGGAGATGAGCCCCGAGGACGAGAGGACCAGTCCCACAGACATCATCAGCAAGAGAAGAGGTGGAAGCCTTACTCGGACCGCAGAGATGGGAGGCCGAGACATGGGGGAGATCACAGGGGTGACCAGAGACGAGGTGACCAGCCCCAGCACCAGACTCAGAGAGGAGAGACTAGACCGGAGAGGCACTTCTACTGCAAGAGGTGCAATAAGGATCACCCAGGGAAGGTTTGTGAGGGGAACTTGGTTACCTGTTTTCGTTGCGGAAGGCGGGGACACCGGTTGTTCGAGTGTCTTCAGAGTCCCCAGGGAGGTAATCAGCAGAGGAGTTACAGTGGCGACCGCTCATCCAGGCAGCCCGACCAGCAGGGCAGAGGCCCGAATCAGAGTCAGCGCGGGGATGCTCCTCAGCGCGGTAATGGAGAGGGCGGCAATGGTGGCAACAGAGGCCAAGGGGAGTACCGAGGCAACCAGCAGCGGGCTCCAGGGAAGATCAATGTGATGAGTCGGGCCGAAGCCGAGGCCAAGGCAGACGTTTTAGCAGGTACCTTTACTGTTCTTGGTACACCTGCGCGTATTCTTTTTGACACTGGGGCTACTTATTCTTTCATATCTGATAGTCTAGTTGGGAAATTGGGAATAGAGACTAGTGAGACTTCCCCTATAGCTGTATCTATACCATCGGGACGGGTGATCACTTGTAAGAATGTAATGAAAGACGTAGGCATAGATATCAAAGGGGAGCAATTTGTAATAGATTTGATCCAATTTGCCTTGACCGACTTCGACATAATCCTGGGGATGGATTGGCTGAGTAAATACAAGGGAAGGATAGACTGCAGCGAGCAGAAAATTATTCTCAGAGGACCGTCGGGACGAAGAGTCTCGTACAGAAACGTGGAGGAGAAGCCCGGAGTGAAGCTCGTATCAGCAATGACCATTCTCTCCAAAGTAAAGAAGGGACAGCAAGCATATCTTTGCTATGTCCAAGATCTGAGCCAGGAGCCAGACGAAAAGAAGGAGATCCGAGTAGTAAACGAGTTCCCAGACGTGTTCCCAAACGAGATTCCGGGTATGCCGCCAGACCGAGAAGTGGAATTCAGCGTCGACCTTGTGCCAGGCTCAGCACCGATTTAGAAGGCTCCTTACCGAATGGCACCCTCAGAGTTGAAAGAATTGAAGACCCAGTTGGAGGACCTGTTAGATAAGGGATACATTTGCCTGAGTGTATCGCCTTGGGGAGCCCCGGTTTTGTTTGTGAAGAAGAAAGACGGGAGTATGAGGTTGTGTATCGACTACAAGGAACTGAACCAGATCACAGTGAAGAACAGATACCCCTTGCCGAGAATAGATGACCTCTTTGACCAGCTGCAAGGGGCAGGGACCTTCTCGAAGATCGATTTGAGGTCAGGGTACCATCAGCTCAGAGTAGCAGAGAGAGACATCCCGAAGACAGCCTTTCGGACTAGGTATGGGCACTTTGAATTTTTGGTGATGCCCTTTGGACTTACCAATGCCCCAGCTGTCTTTATGGACCTCATGAACCGTATCTTTCACCCATATTTGGATCGGTTCGTGGTGGTTTTCATAGATGACATCCTTATTTATTCCAAGGACGAACGGGAGCACGAGGAGCATTTGAGGCTAGTATTGCAGACATTGAGGGAGCAGCAGCTGTACGCGAAGCTGTCCAAGTGTGATTTTTGGTTAGACCGAGTGGCATTTTTGGGCCACGTCATCACTAGTGAAGGCATCTCAGTAGACCCATCAAAGATTCAGGCCGTGAAAGAATGGCCAAGGCCCAGTAACCTGACTGAAGTGCGAAGTTTTCTGGGCTTGGCAGGGTATTACAGACGTTTCGTGAAGGACTTTTCGAAGATAGCAAGACCCCTCACCAATTTAATACCCCGGACCTAATAATGGTGATTAAATTACTCCAATATGATTATTAAAGGCCTAATGGTGCCTCAAGTGTATTGGTAAAGGAAATAAAACCAAAAGAAAAGAGAAAACGCTTGAAAAGCGAAAAACGCTAAAATGCGCGTTAAATGAGTATAAGAGATACATGATCTCGAGAGGGTCCGAGATGGATTCCTAAGGCTTAGTTAGGCCTAATAAGTGTACGGGAATGATTCCCGAAGAAAACGGATCCAAATAATGGATTAAAACGCTAACGGAGTTTTAAAGCACGTTTTTCGAGAGAACCCGAAAACGTGACTTTAAGTGGTCAAACGGACCCGTAAAAATTATAGTTGATTAAATAACTATAAAGACTTATTAATGGAAGCTTAATAACCATTAAAAATAAAGAAACGAGTAAAATCCGAAAAACGGGCCCGGTTAGTGAATAGTGCTAAACCGGGTAAATTAACGAGTGTTTTCTGTAAAAAAAAAATGAAAAACGCTTCCAGCTTGTATTTTGTGTGGGGCCGATTTTAATTGGTACACACACACATTTAATTAGCTTATTAGCTTATTAAGTCATAAGATGACAAATAAAGAAAAGTAAAAGTAAAAAGGGAATAGTAAGTGGTATTATACCCTCTCACCTCCTTCTCCTTCTGAGTCACGTTTTCCCCCTCCCAGACAGAGCTTCCTTCTTCTCCTCTCGCTGCTATGGCGATTTCTCAAACCCTTCTCAGCGCCTCTCTTCTTCTTCAACTTTGAAAGTCCAAATGAGATCCAAACTTCACAAAAATTGTACCGTTGAATTCCTCTCAACGTGGGGATCATTTTCCACCTCTTATGAATCAAAAATCTCACAACTCACCACCATGGCTGAAGCTCCATTTGAAGGTTAAGCTACCCACCTTGACCAAGAACCACTCCTTGGTTGTTCTAGGTAAGAAACAAGCTTAAAAATCTTCATTTCCAACCTTCTTTGATTTTTTGGAAAAATCCCACGTGAATCCTTTCTTCAATTCCCAGCCGGTTTCTTTGCCTCTGTGAAGTGCTGGAATTCCATCTATTTGATTGCCAAAACTCTCCATCGGTATGCTTGAAGGTAAACTCCAAACTAAGCCCTTAACTAGCTCTTGAAAATTCTAGTTAGTGTGGGATCGGTGAATTAATGAGCTTGTTTGGTATGGAATGGAATGTGATTGTAGCTAGCAATCTGAACTCCATTGGTAGATGAGGAAACATGTAGTGGAAGAGAGAACAAGGAAATGAGGAAGAAAGAAAAGAAAACAGAACAGAAAAACTAGCAAGGTAATAAACTAACCTTGGGTTGGGGTTGTCTCTGTAAACAGATTTTTGTATGCAAATAAATGACTTTGTTAGTGTAGTTGTGATGCTACAATGTAAACTGATGAGTGGAGCTGTTTAATATTGCCTAGTGAAGGAAATAAGCCATGAGGTTAATCTGTTGCATAGATGATAACAGAGGGGAATTTAGTGTGCTGTAACAGTGGGTTTAATGCTTATTTAACAGGGATGAAAAACAGATTTTTGGTGAGTTGATTAGTGTGGTAAGAATGCTTGGAAAGTAGGCAAGTTCTGTTAAAATATGTCTAGGATGTTATGGGCTTGAGTATGTTAAGGCGTGGAGTTAGATTGGAAAGAAAGGAAGGATTTGAAAACTGCAACAGAAAGCAAGAAAACTAGAGTTTGTAACAGAAGGAAATTACAGGGGATTGGGTTTTGTAACAGATGAGTGTATATGTAGTTTAGGTTGGTTTTGAATGCCTAAACAATGTCAAAACATGCTATAATATAGGTTGGAAGAGTGGGGAAGAAGTTGGTGTAAGTTTGGAGTTGAAACAAAGTTGAGAAACTTACATAAATTGCAAAACTGCAACTGGTCCGGGTTTGCAACTAGGACACAAACCCGGACCAGCATCAAAACACGGCAGAATGTAGCACAGACCATGTGGTCCGGGTTTGCAAACCAGGATACAAACCCGGACCACCCTATTTTTACACCCGAGAGGTTTTCTAAATTAAGGGTCCGGGTTGCAAACTAGGATGCATACCCGGACCAGCCATGAATTTCACCCGAGAGTGACCAAAAGCCTTGGTCCGGGTTTGTAAACCCATCCACAAACCCGGACCACCCCATTTTCCTTACAGAAACTATTTTAAAGCTATTTTCAGGTAGGGGTTTGATGGGTAATGATGGTATAAGGTAATTATGACATGATTAATGATGTCTAAAGGTCATTAAGAGTGTAAACAAGTTTGATAAGTGAATGAGAAAGTTGTGAGTTTAAGAACACATGAGTAAACCTAAGTTAAACGGGATAACGGGGTTAAGTACGGGAGTGTTAGTTTTACATACCGTAATGCTTTGATGTTAATAAAACATTTGAATGTTATCAGTGGATCGTGTGTGAACCGAGCATGGTGAGATGACACGGTAAAAGTAAAAACCCCGGTGAAAGGTATGATTTTCTCATGCCCCGTATGCTAACCGAGTTACACTGATTTGTGTGTTTGTGTGCCGGCTTAATCAAGACTAAAGCATGAAAATAATCCCTTGTTTGGTTATGTATGTCTTGTTGTATGTTGAATGAACTAACATACTTGTATGCCGGTGTGGTCTAACATAGTGTAAAGACCGACTCATAGTGAGTAACGTTCGGCTAGAGATCCGTAGAATGGATCGATGCGTATGATAACGAAAACATGCAAACACACACAAGCTATCGATTAAAGTATAACGATAACGCAAACATATGAACTCCCTAGAACGTGAGGAGATGTACGGGTTGAGTAAATACCCGATAACGGTTAGTAAACCTTGTTGAAACAATCCACGGAATAAATATGAGTGGAGAGATAAACGAACCTCCATCGAGAGGATCGAAGTTAGTCCAATAATGTAAACATATAAGAAAGGTAAAAGAGACCTAAGGGTCTATGTGACTCCCTTGAGATACGGTCGACCTCTTATGTGAGGATTTTACCCGGTATAAGAAAATATCCAAATGTACAAGCATATGATTGTGAGGGTAACCCTTAAACCTAAGATTACCCGAATTTAAGTAAAGTTCCCCAAAGTCATTAGAAACATCGAGAATGATGCTTCTAGACTAATATACATGATATTATTATAACTCCGAGAGAGGAGTGTATGGGAACGAGAGTAGTCCGAGAGTAGTCGGACCTAAGTAAAAGAGATAGGAACTAAGAGAGAGTTCCGTGAGCTAGTTGAACCTTCCCACCATGCTAGACCCAGAGTAGGGTCGAAACCGGGGAAGTAAGACTATGCTAGAGAGCCATGAGTCTTGGCCTAAGTATGTAAAGAGAGTAACAAGCGTGACGTAGGAGACCTGTAGTGTCTCGAGAATCTACAAGAGCTTGAGTATGAATAACCCAAGAGTGTGGGTGAGATAACGAGTATAAATAACCCGAGAGAAAGGGGTGAGTATATGTATGAGTAACCCGAGAGAATGGGTAAGTATAAGAATGAGTAGCCCAAGAGAATGGGTGTGTATATGAATAAGTAACCCGAGAGAGCGGGTGAGGTATTGAATAAGTAAACAAGGCATAGGGAGGAATAACCCTCAATGCCTAAGAGTAACCAGTTACCACTAACAACATTGTTATGTTAGTTAGGAATCGTGTTCCGTGATTGGATGTAGATTCCTTGTGTGATATACATATATTGTATTGCCATGATGCATGTTGTTTGATTAAAATGAACTCCATGTATATCCGACCCAAAGTAGTCGGCGTACCGCGGTTAGCACGCGGTATATGCGAATTTCATGCGCAGCGTAAGCTGACCCCCTAGGGGGAACGTTTTTAGTGTGCAGGTACTTGAAGCTGACCACCGTTCGAGAGAGTAGGACGGGGACTGCTGTGAGCATGGGTAGTTAGATTGTAATTACTTATGCGTTTGAATAAGGTGTAATTCCGAGTATGTTATCGGCATCCGTATATTGTAGACTCGGTATAGTAGAGATATGAATTGAGTATTGTATTTGTATGAAGTACTCGGTTGTTCCAGTTCATCAGACCGCTACGGTATGTAAGGAAGGCCTGGTTAGCCACATGGGTGGCTAACGGCGTTGTTTCACCCCTCGTTGTAATTAGAGTTCCGCTGCGTGAGTAGGAGTAATTAGTAACGGTTTAAGAGGTAATGATGAAATTAACGGTTGGGGTGTTACAACCAACCTTATGAAGAAGGTGACCAAATTCCAGTGGGACAGCGACTGTGAGAAGGCGTTCCATACATTGAAGGAGAGGTTGACCACAGCTCCAGTTCTGACCTTGCCTTAGGGACAGATGGATTCGAAGTTTTCAGCGATGCTTCCAAGTATGGCTTAGGGTGCGTTCTGATGCAGCACGGGAAGGTCATAGCTTACGCGTCGAGACAGTTGAAAGAGTATGAGACCAGATATCCGACGCATGACTTGGAGTTAGCAGCCGTGGTTTTTGCACTCAAGATCTGGAGACACTACCTCTATGGTGTCTCATGCAAGATCTTCACCGACCACAAAAGCCTCAAGTATATTTTCACCCAAAAGGATTTGAATATGAGGCAGAGACGATGGCTAGAGCTGATTAAGGACTATGATTTGGAGATTCTATATCATGAAGGGAAGTCCAATTTAGTAGTAGATGCGTTAAGCAGGAAGAGGAGTCATTCACTGAATTCCATGTGGGTCCTTCCTGATGAGCTAGCTCGGGAGTTTCAGAGGGGGAATTTGGAGGTGATGGAGTCTGGAGGAGTAGACTAAGAGGTGAAGCTGCACCATATGAGTGCCTCTTCCGACATCTATGGGGAGATACTCAAGGGACAGCCGGATGATGTTAAATTGGAACGAATCAGAGAGAAGTTAAAGGAAGGGAAGGCAGAAGGATTCGAAATCCACGCTGATGGCAGTCTGAAATTTAGAGGCCGTTGGTGCGTCACTCAGAGTTGTGCAGATGTGAAGGAGAGACTGATGAAGGAGGCTCATAATACTCCCGATTCAGTCCACCCAAGCGGAGATAAATTGTACAAGGATCTGAAGAAGCTGTTCTGGTGGCCGAAGATGAAGCGGGAGGTAGCAGAATTTGTATCTAAATGCCTCACCTGTCAGAAGGTGAAGTTCGAGCACAAGAGGATGGGAGGATTGTTACAGCCCTTGGAGGTACCCAAATGGAAGTGGGACTCTATTTCTATGGATTTCGTAGTCGGACTACCGCCAGCGAAGGGTGGAGTCAACCAGATATGGGTGATCGTGGATTGACTCACCAAGTCCGCTCGATTCATACCTATGAAGAGCACTTGGTCTATGAGTCAGTTAGTGGATGCATACATTAAGAATGTGGTCAGATACCATGGCGTGCCTCAGACGATAGTATCTGATCGGGACTCGAGATTCTTAGCACATTTCTGGCAGCAGTTTCAGAAAGCTATGGGTACTAAGTTGAAGTTGAGCACTGCTTTTCACCCGGCGACAGATGGTCAGACGGAGAGGACTATCCAGACCTTGGAGGACATGCTTCGAGCATGTGTCATGGACTTTCAGGGTACTTGGGCAGATAGACTTCACCTGGTAGAGTTCTCATACAATAATAGTTACCACTCTAGTATTAAGATGGCTCCCTATGAAGCCTTGTATGGGAGGAAATGCAGAACCCCTTTATGTTGGAGCGACATCAGCGAGACAGTGATATTGGGACCCCAGCTGATAGAGGAGACGATGGAGCAGGTCCGAATCATCCAGAGCCAAATGAAAGCAGCCCAGGACAGGCAAAAGTCCTATGCCGACCTAAAAGGAGACCGGTTGAATTCGAAGTTGGTGATAGAGTCTTCCTGAAGGTGTCTCCTGTGAGAGGAGTAACCAGATTTGGGAAGAAGGGGAAATTAAGCCCCAAATTCGTGGGTCCTTACGAGGTCCTGGAGAGAGTTGGAGAGGTGGCCTACAGGTTGGCACTACCTGGCGAGCTGGAGAGGGTCCATAATGTTTTCCATGTCTCTCAGCTGAAGCGTTACGTTCCCGACCCATCCCACGTTCTACAGCCTGAGGTGCTGGAGTTGGAGCAGAACCTATCGTATGAGGAGTACCCTATTAAAGTATTGGACACCAAGACTAGAGAAACCCGATCGAAGTCCACCAGGAGGTTAAGGTGTGTGGTGAATCATGGGACTGAGGAGGCAACGTGGGAGGTCGAAGAGGAAATGAAGAAGAAATACCCTCAGCTTTTCGAGCAGGTAACAGTTTAAGACTTATGTCAAGTTCAGTCGGATTCAGCTTTCAGAGTCGGTCTTTTGGTTGGGATATCACCTAGGCTTAGCTTCGAGGGCGAAGCTTTCTTTTAAGGGGGATGAGATGAAATACCCGTGAATTCTGGCTTAGGATTAAATTAGCATATAGTTGAGAATGTTATTGGTAAGAGTAATAAAGGCCCAGAGAAACAATATATATACATATATATATTACGTTCATTTCAGATAACTTTATTATGTTCAAGAATACAAATTTGATTTTGCTTCTCCCTAAAATAATTTCCTCTTCCTAATTTATTCAGCTGCTATGTATTTATTATTTTATCTGATTGTTGAGATAATTCTTCTCATTCCTCCCCAGCGATAAATCAGCCTTCTTCTATTCTATTTTAACTTCTATTCTATTTTAACTAAATAATATTTAATTCTCTCTTTAGTCTCGAATCTAGATCCTTCCAAGATTTGACGTTATTCAATGGCTTTTAAATTGGGAACTTATTTGAAAACTCATTTCAAGTTATTTTACAACATTTACTTATAAATTTTCCTCTCACTAATCTAAATACATTTATTAGTTAAAAACTAATCCTTTAATTATTTCCATATTGTTTCTATTTAATACCACGATCGCTATCACGATCGCTTCCATCTTCAACCTATTGCCTCCACTCTTCTCTCTTTCTTCAAGCTCTCAAACTCTTTTGAATTCACGCTCTTATTTTTCCATCGACGTTAGGCTGTTTCTCTGGTGCCAGTTCGTGTAGAAGGGTAAGGGGAATCCATTGGTAAGGTTAGGTTATTGATTATTTGATTTGGGTAGATCCTGATTGTATTTCTGTTTGCGATTCTAGACACCGAGTTCCCTGGCGAACGCTACTGCTGACCTTGCTGAGTAATTCGGTGGCTGTGAGCGTATCTAGGTAAATGTTGTGCTCAACATCCTTACCTCTGTGTTTTGTGAATATCGATGATTTGGATTCTTTGTGGTTTTGAGATTGTGGAAGTTTGGGATTTATTTCCCCCGTGTGTTTCTGGTGTGATGTTTTGCGAAAGGGTTGATTAACGTTTTGGGAGACTTTCTTTGAATTGGTTATTGGATTGATTGGCACCTTCTGGTGCTCCGTGTAAATTATTGGTGCCTTGTGGTGCTCCGTGTAACTATTGGTACTGTGTACCCCGTGGATATTCTTATTACTTTTGCCTGCAGACATAACTTGCAGTTAAGCTCTAATGATCTACTCCTTTGGGTCATAAGTTACCTTCTGGGGGGTGTGCACACTTAAGGACGTAGAGTGAGGTGGGGTTCTTATTATTGCGACCCGGATTGGGGTCGTCCGTGTAAACCATTGATTGGATTCTTGGAAAGTTCTCCCCCGAAACAATTTTTCTAGTGGTGATTTGGTGTTGGTAAAGCTGGTTAATATTATGGTGTGAGTTAATGTTTTACAAATGTAAATTGGGTTTCAAAATGTATTTTATAGGTTGAGACAATGTTTACTCAGTTTCACTGATTTGCGCGATCCCTTCGCGCTTTCCATTGTTGTTTTATGATCGCAGGTACTCATGGCTGAATTGGGGATTGGGGACACGCTGCCACATAGCTTAGGATGACTGAATAATTGCTACATTTGGAACAAGTTGAGTTATGTTTTGGAATTGTTATGTTTTACAAGTTTTGGAAACGTTTTGGTTTTGGTTAGTGGTTTAAGCCTGAGCACTCTTTGTTAGAGTGTGGCGGTAACGCCCTTAAGGATTTTGCTATTCCGCTGCTATCTAGTTGATGTGTTTTACTCGAATAATTCTTTAAGAAGTCTTGGATTTGATGAGGAGATACTTATTGTGTATGAGATCTTGCAATGGTATATTTTACTATCATTTGAGGTACTAAGTGATTGGAATGATTCTCCTTTGTTTACTGAGTTTTATGGTTGATTTTGGTGTTAATCTGGTTCTGTTTGCGCTGGAAAGGATGCCCATCAGGACTTGTCCGAACGTCCGTCCAGACATCCATGTTCGGACAGGTCCCGAGTGTTTAAGAGGCTCTCTGTTTTGGTGTGTCCGAACTTCGGTCCGAACGTCGATGTTCGGACACGCCACGTTATTTTTCTCGGACTTTTCAAACTTACTTGTGTCCGAACTTCCAAGTCCGGACACAAGTTCGGACGCCTTTGGTTTTCAGACCTTTTAACTTTCGACTTGTGTCCGAACATCAATGTCCGGACACAAGTTCGGACAAATGGATTTCTGTGGTTTAACTTTCTCGACTTGTGTCCGAACTTCCCATGTCCGGACACAAGTTCGAACCAAGCTTGTTTTGCACCTTTAGGGCTCGTTTGGAGTCCGTTTTCGAAGCCGTTTTCACCGTTAGCTTTGTTATTTTATTTCCTATGTTTTAAGGCAAAATCCAGGGTGTTACACTCCTACTCCTATTTTACACCAAAAGCAAGGGGTATCAAAGACTATTACATCATTAGCAACTTAGCATGGGACTACTTCCATGTACTCATAAATAGTGGAAACTTCATAGGTGATGGACTGACTACTACTATTCTCCGGGTGCCTAAAACCCTGTATCTTCTTGTTCCACTCCTCAAGCACTATCTCGGTGACCCCTGGCTGTATACTCCTACGATAGGTGACAAACATGAAAATATAGAAAGTATCGGTGGACTCATCCTTAGTGCAGAGAAGGTGACCATCCCAGTTACCCTGAACACACAAAGTTCATATACACAGGAAAACATAAACAAATAAAATCAGTAAAAACTGAGTAACACTACCACACCCCGTAAACACTTATTTTCTCTTTAAAACCTTTGTTTTCAACAATTATTAACAATATATAACAAATCAGAATAGATCACACACCATTTACATGTACCAAGAATTATCAAGAGATAATTAATATCATAAACAAGATATTTCCAAACGAAGTCCACCACCACCACCACCCACCCTATGTCCTTAAGTGTGCACACCCCCTATTGAGAACTTCTGCCCAATAGGAGTAGATCATAGTGGCAGCTCCACTTCATTAGTAGGAGCTTATATTGTTACCGGAACGTCGGCTTGGCCTTAAAGGCTCTCACAAGAGGCATAGCCTTAGGATAACCATGATATCAACATCACACAATACTTTCCACCACCACCACAAGAGGTTATCCTTAAACACATTTACAAACCATGAGTAAGATTTCATAATCAAGCTTTACACAAGTAGTAATTCACACATCAAGCTCACCACTTGCAAAATAACCTTAATATCAACATAATATTACCATACAATCTCCAATAAATCAGAGAATCAAACAATTTCCAAGAAACCACCTTAGAAAGCTTAAATTCTTATTTTTGACCAAAATCACTATTCACCAACTTAAATAACTTCCCAAAGGAGTCTCAGCCTAACAAATTTAACCACGATCCAATATCAACAACACAAGTATCTCCCCAAAATTTCAGCTCAAGATCAATTCGGAAACCCATCCAAACACTCAGAAAGGCTTAAAGCACATTTTCTCATTTTTAGCTTCTTTACCTTGTCTAACCGATTTAAATTTCTCCAGTCGACTTGATTTTTCAACCATAACCATATATTCACTATTCAAGACTACCCTCAAAATTTTAGCTCAAACCCATGTCGGAAACCTATCCAAACAATTCCTAAAGCTTAAAACTCATTTTTCTCCATTTTCAAGATTCTTTAGAGTTTTCCTACTTCCCAACCTTATTTCGACTTGATTTTCTAGGATAATCACTAAATATTCAGTTGGTTTCTCTGGGCTGCGGCGGGTGGGGTATAGCTCCCGCAAACTGATCTCCTAGCTGCTGGGCGAAGGCTGTCATGGCCTCTACTAGGCCTGGTATCTCTAGGACAACTGCCGGTGTCTCGCCACCGCGTTCGCTGCTGCCTCCACGTGGTCTTCCAGCTCTTCACATCTATAGTATAGTATACTATTATTACTACTCGGTGTAGCACCATTTTACATTCACAATCATAAATATGTAATAAAGCTAACTACTAGCAATAAAGATATCCCTAGGATTTTTCTTTCTAGGTCACGAATCCTCACAGGCGTTCCCATTTCCCAATATTCCTATGCTCACTATTCTTGACTCAGTATCTTTTCATCAGAGCGGAACTCCGCTTTGATACCACTTTTTTGTAACACCCCTAATCCTAAACCTGTAATAACGTCGCAAGTCATAGTATAATAGATAACATTCGCAGCGGAAAATAAAACTATCTAACGTTGGTGTTACACGCCGTTACTCACCCATGTGAGTAACAAGTCAACCTTACTCCATCCATCAACTTCAACTCCACACTGCTGTGATGAACAAGATACCGAGTAACCTTAACTTACAAACCAAATCCAAATCAAATGAGCAACTAACTGAATACAACAAACTCCTTAATAAATACATAATGAAACTAAAAGTGTTTAATGAATACACATCAGTTACCATGTGCCCCGCACTCCGGCTTGTAATCTTCAATCAGTAACCTGAAATGTTTTGCCCATTGAAGGGCACAGCAAACGATATGCTGGTATGCTAAATGTAGTCCTAAGTAATCTAGATTCCTTAAGTCGTTTAGTCATCTTGATATTAGATTCATTACAAGATAATCCAGTTTTCAACAATTGTAATGACTCTAAATAATAAATAATCACATAACAGCTCACCTGCAAACATCAGTGCATAATAGTAAACAACAACCAGATAATCAAACACCAATAATCCATAACAGTAAAAAACAAGATACGCGTATTAATTAACTGTACTTATTAGAAGGTCACATGACCCTTATCCTTTTAACCATCCACTTGAACTTTTCCAATTAAATTCTACCTCAGGCGTCATGTTAAGACAACCCTTAATAACTTAATAACGGACAGTAGTCCCCTGGGTTCCAAAGGAACCGTTACCCGCTGACCTTATGTCCCTGGATAATTATTTTGACCGATCCGGTCATAACTTGTGCACCAACAGCAATGCCCTCTGCCATCGTCGAATGTGGACAAAGGATTCCCTTGAGTGACTCTTGATATAGTCCCGCGTAGTGATCACGATGTGCAACCAGAAAGTCGAAACAGTCTAGATTCCTCTCTTTATAAGTTAGCCCTTTAGTCAATGATATAATATCCATTCCTTGAGTTAAGACTATAACAGTTGACCATCAGTTAGCACTAGTAGAAAAAAGGCCTATTTTGGCGGTTCCAATGGGCCTATTGCGGCGGTTGTGAACCGCCGAAATGAGCACCGCCGAAATAGGTGTACCTATCTCGGCGGTTCTTAAAGAACAACCGCCGAGATAGACCCATGGGATTGACCGATGCTGAGATTGACCATGAGTCTATTTCGGTGGTTGTTCTCTAAGAACCGCCGAGATAGACTCATGGTCAATCTCAGCATCGGTCAATCCCATGGGTCTATCTCGGCGGTTATTCTCTAAGAACCGCCGAGATAGGGGTATTTTTTTTTGTTTTTTTCCATCCCAGCTTTTATATATATATATATATATATATTATATATATATATACACCGCATTTGGTTCAATGAGCCCTGTAATAAAGATTCATCCATACAGGGAGCTTCAGCACACATTTAAAAAGTTATAAAAGCTCCCAATTAATACCAACGACGCACCACAATTTGAGAGTTAACAAAACCAATGCAATTACAAATAAAAAACAAATTACAATTCAAATCTACCATTACACCATCCACAAGTGTACAGAGTTACAATTACATACTCGAAAAAGTTCACAAAACATCTTCATGATCATCAATTCATTAAACTTGTCCAGACGAACTCTGACCATTCCTCAAGCATCTCAACAATTTGAGCATCATCATACTGACCAACTTTGAACACTTCTTCGTAAGCCTTGAAAAAAAATGAACATTAATCTAAAACGTACAAGTCTAACAACATGTAAAGAGCATAACTGAAACTTTCAAAGAATGTTACCTTGTCTAACGAGTGCTCTGGTAAAAGGTTCGACGCTCCTACTATGTCACTCATGAATCTCATGACATAGTATCCACATTCTGAACCCCCAGGCTGCACTGGACACTATACAAACGCACATATTGACAGTTATTGTAACACCCCTCTCCATAATCACGATATAATCCCTCACGTAGCAATAAATAAAACGTCTCGCAGCGGAAAAATAAATAACAATTACAAAACTCACACGGGTGTCACCGGCCATTACTCGCCCATGCGAGCAACGTAGCCATACCACATCCAACTTCCAAAATAAACAAACTGCTAACCGCAGTGATAACGAGAAACTCCTATACATCAAACTAAGTCCATAACCATAACATTGACAAGTGAGCGTCTACCCAATCCTGAGAAATACATAACCTTACCATAAGACCATACACCATCTTCATTACCATACAGCATCTCCAACTACCCTGTTCCTACTCTTCAGCTCCGACAATGATCAACAACCTGAAATGGTGTAGTATCAGCGATAGACGCTGAGTATGCCGGGCCTGGACCCTATTCGTCACTTGTCATTTTAACCATCTTATTATTAGATTGGTTTCATGCTTTTTCCTTTTTACAGTTATAATCAAAACTGAAGCATAAATGTATAATATACATAATCAACCATACAAATATTCATAAACATTAGTCATCCATCCAAACCAAACATTCATAGAATATCTCAAACAACATTTGTATATCGAACGTATCGTGCAATAACAACAATATTTTGTACAATGTACAATCGCCGTAGTGTTCACCATCCACTGTCAATTTATTTTAGTTTGGCTTTCAAGCCCCGTCCATATGTACAATGTACATTCGCCGTAGCGTACAGTTCCCATAGTTAATTTACCTTAGCCTTGTAGGCTCCATCCAACCATGTTTAATTAATGTCAGTAGGGCGTCATGTTAGGATAACCCGATAACCTCACCATGGACAGTAGTCCCCCGTACACACAAAGGTGCTCATTTCGCCAGAGGTCCGGAGGCCCCTGACTCACTTATGTCTCGTAAGACGTCCATAAAAAGGCCGTAGCCACCTGATCCACGAACCTATTTGGGCTCGTTGGATATAACCTAGAGCGGAATCCAATTAGGAAACCCCTCAGTGATCACAAATGCGCAACCAAGTGGTTCGTAAACCACCGGGATTCCTCACCTCAATCTCATACCATCACTCTCATAATGTTTAAGATCTGCTCTTAGTCTTATGGAGAATATTTATTAACCAGCGGCCCAATGGGTCACGCATACCTAGAAGTCAGCTAGGTGATATTTATGTTAGAGATCCATGCTCTAGAGACCGACAATGTCGTGACTCGTCCCTAAGTGTTTTACTTAGGTTACCATATACTTAATATTAATATCATGGTATTATACCAAGTATCCGTCATGTCATCACAACGCATATGTATGTTTATATAAGTCGATCTATAGTCGACGTAGTGTTAGTCCCGTAGGACGCCTGTGCATAAATAAATAATGCATCAACACTTAAACACATACATGTAACCACACACATATAACACAAAAGTTATATCAATCAAATCCGAGCCCAAGGAGCAACCTTAGGTCAACTCGGCAAACCCCTTTACATACCGTTCACCCTGATTGTATTACGGTGGAGTATGAATCACCAAGATCCTACGCTCCGTGTAGTCCGTTAGCTCGTCAAGCGTCCTTGTCAGAAGTACACTCTAAACGGTAATAAAATTATAAGTCAGTCTCCATGACTAACTACATCCGGTATTTCCGAATAATAAGCAACCCCAACAGTTCACCCCTGTTTTCTACAGTTGTTTGTTACAGGTTTTTCTGAAACAGTAGGCTTTGTTACTCAAAACTTGTACGTCAAAACTATTTCAACTATTAAGTTTAATTCCTTATATTTCTTTTAATATTATCCACATCTAGTTTAGGTACGTAACCTATATCATTACCCATTATCCATTATAATTCTTTGTATTTCATTACCCATTATCTTAGCAAAATTCATAGCTTACAGTTTGTAACTATATTTTTTTTCCAAATAACCACCACCATTAAATCGTAAGGTTTTCAACCAAAATATATTTATCCACCTTATATACATTATTCTTGTGTATGTATATATTTTTACCACGTAGGTAATTCCTGTTTGTGTACTACCATGATTGTGATGATGTTAGCATGACTGATTGGGTGTTGTGTACTAGTATTGGAGCTATTAGGTGTGTTAACTCCTAATATGGGGTAGAGGTTAACCTATGGGGATATGGGTGGATGTTGCTTACCTTGCTTAGTATATGTAATCAGGAGTTCGCATAGAGCTCTAGGGAGTGCAGGACTGGCTGACAGACTGAGTTTTCAATACCACACCAGAAGCAGGAGTCGCCAAACTCTGATGGCCGCCAACGACCCGATGAGGCAGTTGCAGGAGTTGGCTCTCAACCTGGGACAGATAGTCCAGAGGCAGACTTAGAGGGATAATGTGCCGGAGGACTACACTAAGAGAATTGCCCATCTGAAGCCCACATCCTTCAAGGGAGAGGAGGACCCGGTGCTACTTGAGGACTGGATAAGGGAATTTGACAAGATCTTTGAAGCAGTCAATTGCCCAGCTGACCGGAGGGTAAACGCAGCAGTTTACTATTTCAAGAGTGAGGCAGACATCTGGTGGTCCGCCAACAGGGATGTGCTACTAGCTGGACCTGATTTTGGTTGGGATGGCCTGAATGAGGCCATGAGGAGGCGCTTCCACCCCGAGCATGTAAGAATGCAGAAGTATTTGGAGTTCTCCGAGCTTAAGCAGTTATCTCTGAGTGTCAAGGAGTACCATTCGAAGTTCCTGGAGCTGGCCAGGTTCGCTCCTACGATGGTTCCCGACGAGGCGTCGAAGGTGCAGAGGTTTGTGGGCGGGCTAAACTGGAGTCTACAGGAGGCCCTCAGTGTACTGACTATCCCGACGCTCCAGGATGCGTACGGGAAAGCTGCTAACCTGTACAGGGTGCAGCAGAAGAGGAAGGAGGTCCTGGCTGGTAATAAGAGGAAGATGGAAGGAGGAGATGAGCCCCGAGGACGAGAGGACCAGTCCCACAGACATCATCAGCAAGAGAAGAGGTGGAAGCCTTACTATGACCGCAGAGATGGGAGGCCGAGACATGGGGGAGATCACAGGGGTGACCAGAGACGAGGTGACCAGCCCCAGCACCAGACTCAGAGAGGAGAGACTAGACCGGAGAGGCACTTCTACTGCAAGAGGTGCAATAAGGATCACCCAGGGAAGGTTTGTGAGGGGAACTTGGTTACCTGTTTTCGTTGCGGAAGGCGGGGACACCGGTTGTTCGAGTGTCTTCAGAGTCCCCAGGGAGGTAATCAGCAGAGGAGTTACAGTGGCGACCGCTCATCCAGGCAGCCCGACCAGCAGGGCAGAGGCCCGAATCAGAGTCAGCGCGGGGATGCTCCTCAGCGCGGTAATGGAGAGGGCGGCAATGGTAGCAACAGAGGCCAAGGGGAGTACCGAGGCAACCAGCAGCGGGCTCCAGGGAAGATCAATGTGATGAGTCGGGCCGAAGCCGAGGCCGAGGCAGACGTTTTAGCAGGTACCTTTACTGTTCTTGGTACACCTGCGCGTATTCTTTTTGACACTGGGGCTACTTATTCTTTCATATCTGATAGTCTAGTTGGGAAATTGGGAATAGAGACTAGTGAGACTTCCCCTATAGCTGTATCTATACCATCGGGACGGGTGATCACTTGTAAGAATGTAATGAAAGACGTAGGCATAGATATCAAAGGGGAGCAATTTGTAATAGATTTGATCCAATTTGCCTTGACCGACTTCGACATAATCCTGGGGATGGATTGGCTGAGTAAATACAAGGGAAGGATAGACTACAGCGAGCAGAAAATTATTCTCAGAGGACCGTCGGGACGAAGAGTCTCGTACAGAAACGTGGAGGAGAAGCCCGGAGTGAAGCTCGTATCAGCAATGACCATTCTCTCCAAAGTAAAGAAGGGACAGCAAGCATATCTTTGCTATGTCCAAGATATGAGCCACGAGCCAGACGAAAAGAAGGAGATCCGAGTAGTAAACGAGTTCCCAGACGTGTTCCCAGACGAGATTCCGGGTATGCCGCCAGACCGAGAAGTGGAATTCAGCGTCGACCTTGTGCCAGGCTCAGCACCGATTTCGAAGGCTCCTTACCGAATGGCACCCTCAGAGTTGAAAGAATTGAAGACCCAGTTGGAGGACCTGTTAGATAAGGGATACATTCGCCCGAGTGTATCGCCTTGGGGAGCCCCGGTTTTGTTTGTGAAGAAGAAAGACGGGAGTATGAGGTTGTGTATCGACTACAAGGAACTGAACCAGATCACAGTGAAGAACAGATACCCCTTGCCGAGAATAGATGACCTCTTTGACCAGCTGCAAGGGGTAGGGACCTTCTCGAAGATCGATTTGAGGTCAGGGTACCATCAGCTCAGAGTAGCAGAGAGAGACATCCCGAAGACAGCCTTTCGGACTAGGTATGGGCACTTTGAATTTTTGGTGATGCCCTTTGGACTTACCAATGCCCCAGCTGTCTTTATGGACCTCATGAACCGTATCTTTCACCCATATTTGGATCGGTTCGTGGTGGTTTTCATAGATGACATCCTTATTTATTCCAAGGACGAACGGGAGCACGAGGAGCATTTGAGGCTAGTATTGCAGACATTGAGGGAGCAGCAGCTGTACGCGAAGCTGTCCAAGTGTGATTTTTGGTTAGACCGAGTGGCATTTTTGGGCCACGTCATCACTAGTGAAGGCATCTCAGTAGACCCATCGAAGATTCAGGCCGTGAAAGAATGGCCAAGGCCAGTAACCTGACTGAAGTGCGAAGTTTTCTGGGCTTGGCAGGGTATTACAGACGTTTCGTGAAGGACTTTTTGAAGATAGCAAGACCCCTCACCAACCTTATGAAGAAGGTGACCAAATTCCAGTGGGACAGCGACTGTGAGAAGGCGTTCCATACATTGAAGGAGAGGTTGACCACAGCTCCAGTTCTGACCTTGCCTTTAGGGACAGATGGATTCGAAGTTTTCAGCGACGCTTCCAAGTATGGCTTAGGGTGCGTTCTGATGCAGCACGGGAAGGTCATAGCTTACGCGTCGAGACAGTTGAAAGAGTATGAGACCAGATATCCGACGCATGACTTGGAGTTAGCAGCCGTGGTTTTTGCACTCAAGATCTGGAGACACTACCTGAAATACCCCAAATCTAAATAATATTATTTAATCATTATTTATTGGAATATAATCCAAATATAAATCATTTCACGTACGCATGCAAACCCATGCATGAAAACGTTACGTAAAAAAACAGTCGTTTCACCATAAACGCTAAAACGCCTTAGAAGCATATGGTCAAACATGACCTTGTATGACCCTCTAATATTCAAACTAAATGGTCATACAATTATTATATGAATATACAAATGTATTCCCTAAGCTATATTCAGTCAAATACGCAAAACGCTCGGGAGTGCTCATGCCCGCTCCTTAAAGCACGAAAAGTCCGGAGGAGTGCCGAGGTGGCACGAACTCCTATAAAATTAATTCCTTGAGTTCCTAACATCATTATTAATCATTATAAAGAGAACCCACGAAGTGGTTTCTCAAAATTCAGCAAAAACCACAGGAGGATTTCTTAGCGCTCCTTTTTGCCCGGGTGTGTCCCGATGGCCCGTAAATTATGTCACGGGTTGATATAACCCCATATAACTCAATGTAACATCTTAGTATATGTTTATTTACTATAATAAGTGTTTACAAACACTTGGAACTCATAAGAACAATTGGTTTCCCAAAATTTCCTTAGAGCAAAAAAACACACCTTCGGGTGTCACGAAAATGCGTTTTACGCAATTACCTTGTAGTTTTGACATGCCACGAATTGGTAATCTTAAATGGGGTTAAAATGACCTTCTAAATAAAATAGTGTGACTAGTCAACAAGGCTCTCTATAGGGGCCGATTTTAAGGGCAAAAACTAGTATAAAAATTGCATTAAAAATTTATAAAAAGCATAGAACATGGTGACTCACCTTCCCATGTGTTATATTACTTAATGTCTAAGTATGTAGGTCTCATTTGACCAGCAAGCTGTCGAAATTAGGCCATGGAATAAGGCCATGTGAGCTAGAACAAAAACAAATGAGAAAAAGTAAAAAGTGGATCTAGAATTCACTTTTCTAGATTCCTTCTTTTCCATGTGACCTAACATGCTTGTCCTTGGCTCTTCAATGTCAATTAAGACACCCCATTTGACCCTTGAATTCGTGACTCTACAAGGGAGGAAGAAGACAACACAAACTTAGAAAATCAAAGAAGATACCTTACCTAAATTTCCTTGTCTTCTAGTTCACATTATTTCTTCCACATGCTCTTGCCTTGTCACACTCCTCATGGCCGGTTTTTATTGCTGGAAAGAGGTCATTTATTGAGCCAATCAATCATGTAATAAACAAAGGAAAAGTAAAGTCATTTGACATTAAAAATTGACAAAACAAAATCAAATTCCAATTTGCTTCTTTCATTTACGTGAGCTAGGTCTCATTTCCCTCCTTGCACATTTCCTCCACGGTTTGGTAAGGCTCCTCCTCCTCTTCTAGCTTCATCTTCTTCCTTTGAAGCTCTTAAGTCCATTAATGGAGTTTTAACTTCTATCTTCATCTTAAGGTAATTTCCTAGCATTTCTTGGCATGTCTTGAAGCAAAACTCTTCCTAGCATATCAAGGTGGGTTCGGCCACATTTAGTTCTCCAAGGGGATTGTCCAAACCAACATTAAACCAAGGAGCATCTCAAGGTTATCTTAAGGTAGGTTTTAAAGCTTGGAAATCCTTAAAACAGATTTTTGTGTGTAACCAAGTTCTACCTCTTCTAAGTCTCTTTTCTTCTTCATTTTGATGAAGGAAAACTTGCTCTTCATCTACCTTTGGTGAGCCGAAATTATAAGAGAAAAGTCTAATGAAATACCCCAAACCTTGATAGGTGGTTTAAATATCAAATTATGGTATGTAAAGGCTAAAAAGTGCCTTAGTAACATCAGTGAACAATTTAAACCATAATAAATGCAATAAAGCATTAAGACACAGTTTGAGCAAAAACATGCTCTAAGCTATGAGTGAACTTGGTTAGGACCCAAAGAGCCTACCAAGACTTGATAACATTTAATTATGATTTAATAAGGCTAAATAAGTCCTTAGGAAACTTTGGTGGACAGTTAAACCAAATAAAACACAAGGAAATACCTTAAAGTCAATAAGAGCAAAATGTGCTCTAAGCTTGGGGTAAATTTGTAAAAGACCTAATGGTCATACCTATACCTTATAAATATGTTAATGAACATATTAAATCAATTACCAAAGAAAACCAAGCTTGAAAACAAGTTAAAACACAAAATGTGCTTTAAGGAGTCTTAAAGCACGTTTTTGAAAAATTGTCTTGTAAATGAGTTTTGAATGGCTAAATGTCCATCATTACTCTTTAATTAACATGTGTACTATATAGTATCACATTTGGGTGGCTATATTAGTGGGAAATCAAAATTTCACTTCTATGTGCCTTAGTTTGTGAATAGTAACTTTTATAAGCTAGTTTGTAACATATAATGTTATAAGTAATTAAATGGGTCAATAAAGACTATATTACCCTTCTAACTAAATGGTGGCCGGTTTTTGTAGTAGTGAGTCACCAAGTTGTAAAAATAAATCAAATAAGTAAAGTAAAACTTTAAGTAAAGTACTATTTGCTTTATAAGTTACAAATATCTCCAAAAAGCAAACTCATCTTCTCATTTCCTTCTCTTCTTCCATTTCACACGGTTCTTCACCTTCTCCTTTCCTCCATTTACGATTTGCAACAGCCCTCCCTTCTCCATCTTCATTTCCTTGCCAAATCCAACTCCATGCTCCAAATCAAATTCTAAGACCATATTTGTCTTAGTTAGGTCAAGCTCTACACTTCTACCTTTTCAAATCTTCAAGAGCTCAATTTTGGTGCCATGGAGAATCACCATTGATGGAGCTTGAGCTTGTATTTCTACACATTATTACTCTCCTTTGCTTCTAGGTAAGGAAACTCAAAGAAAATCCATGTTTCCTCCATGTTTTCATGTTGACCGAAAATTCACCTCACCATGGTGTATTTACCTTGCTTGTTTTAGCTCCATTTGAATCTTCCAAGGGCTAGGAGGAGTCCTCTCTTGATACTTGTTCAAGTTCTCTTCCAATTCCAAGTTGAAAAGGGACCAAATGCCCTACCGGTTTTACAAGGAAACAAGAAAGAAATTTGTGAGGAAAAGAGGTAAACAAGCTATCTCAATGTAGTTTAAATGCCTTAGGAAAATGAGCTTGATTTGCTTAATAAAATACCTAAGGAGCCAATGGTGAATGAGCTAGTAAAATGCTCTCAAGGAGTTTATTAAAAGAACATATGTATTGGTGTATGTATTTGCAGGTCAAAGGCATACTTATGTGGGAAATTCAGTGTTTATGGTTTATGTTATTTAAGGGCCTAAGAGCCATGTTATTTAAGGGCCTAAGTGCCAAGCAATTTAAGTTATGCACTATATTGTGATGTAGTGCTTAATGTGTGAAGTTTGTGTGTAAAAATGTTCTTGATGGATTCTAGGTGTTCTTGAATGAAATAAGGTAAAAACCTAAGTGTTTGGATGTGAGTATATACAAGAGAAGCTATGGCCAAATTTGGGAAAATGTGTGAGAAGTTCTAAGTGTTTTAAATGGTCTTGGTGAACTAGGAAGTGTTTAAGTTGAATAAATGTTTACTTGAGAAGAAAACATGTATTAAGGTGATTTAGAGTGATGCAAAAATTTAGGTGTTATCTTGGAAGTTCTAGGAATTCAATGTGTGTTTTGAGGATGTATTTAAGTCTTGGAGAAGTTTGTTAAAGGTTTAGGAATGTTGATGTACAAGGAAGAAATGATGTCTAGGTAAGGTTTTGAGAAAGGAACTTTAAGGAGTTGAGAAAGAGAAGATTTGGTTAGTAAGAGAAGATGTTTGGGAGATGATATTATGACGGTGAGGAAACACTTTGGTATAAAGGTTATTAAGGATGAAACACCACTTGAAAAACTAGGAGAAAACATTGTAAGTGTTGGAAATTTGTGAAGATATAAGTAAAGGTTTAAGGAATTAGAAAAAGAGTTTTGTGAGTGTTTAAGGATATCTTAAGGTGAGTTTGAAGTGCCCAAATGAGGTTAGGGTAGGGTATACTAGGATATATGGGGTGAAGTTTGGAGTTGATTGTAAAAAGGAAAACAAAGATCTGGGGCAGACCGGACTTGCGACCGGACTTGCAAGTTCGGTCGGGCCCAGTTCACCCTGTGGGAATTAGTTTCTGGAATGGACCGGACATAGGACCGGACTTACAAGTCCGGTCGGAGTGGAAAATTTTTGACGGAAATGTGTTCTGGAATCGACCGGACTTGGGTAAGTCCGGTCGGCAAGTCCGGTCGGACCAAAAACATGGTTTAAGGTTATGAAATGATATGTAATGATAGGGATTGATAGGTAATGATGTTATAAGGTTGTTGAGGACATGTTAGGTGAGTTTAAATGGCAATTAAGTGGGTGAAAAGTTGTATCGAAATGTAAAAGTAAAACAAGTTAAAATGTAAAGTTATGTAACAAAGTTAACGGGGAAAGTTAAGCATTAGACATTAAATAATCAAACAAACCCCGTTGTTAATAAAAACACATGTGATGTTAACAGTTGTTTGAGAATCGCTCGAGGAACATAAGTGGACGTGGTAAAGTGGACTCCGGTGACAGGTATGGTTTTCTTGCAACCTGTGTCCTACCGGATTACACCGGCTTGTATGCCAATGTGTTTTTCTGTATGTTTGCCACGTATGAGATAAATCATGAAACGAGTTTACAGTCGTTATTGTTATTGTGTGTTTACGTGCCGATACCGGTAACCTTAAATGCGCTTGAAGGGCTAGTTAACCACTATTAGGTAAACGTAAGAGAACGGTATCCGGTAATAACGTTTCCGACCTAAGGAACGTTCTAACCACGGCTATGCGTGAGTTAGTTGTGTGATGTTGCTGTAAGTGTATGATCCTCCTTTGCGTGATTAACTCAGTTGTAATACTGTATTGTGTGATGATGTGATAGGTTCCACAGCGGAGTCTTTAATTGTGAATATTTATATATTATGGGGGGTGAGGAATCCGGTTGTTCCGGTCGCGCGTTGTTTGGGAGTTGTTGTATACAGTTTCTTCAGCTTCCTCTCTGTTGATTGTCTTCCTTCATTGGTCTTCGATCACCCCTGAGCTTAACCAAGGCTCTTGACTCACGTCTGTTGGGGATTATGTATGTTGTGTTCGGGTCACTAAACCCGATCCATCTTTATGTTAAGTTATCCGTTCGCCTAACAGAACGGTAACGAGTTATGTAAACGAGCTTAGCATGAGTTTGACAGCATCCTCTAGGCTCTCCCTGTGAACTAATTATGTTTGGGTCGGTTCCTAAGAGAACCATTCCCGTTATGTTATGTATTTTGTTGTGATGCAATATCTGTTGCGGTGTTATGTTGTGCACGTGGAAACGTGCAAAGTGTTGTTAAGTGTTGTTATGTAGTGTATGTTATATGTTGTACAATGTGGAGTGGGTGGATCATGGATATGATTCCCAGTTTGTGAAAAGAGGCGTTTAAGGATAACCCGATTTAAGGGTAAGTGTCGTCTATTAAGGAAGTAGCTCCATTAGAGGAGGAACACTCTAGGGATATTGAATACCATGAGTGACTTAGTAAGTAAGGATATATTATCTGTTTGTTGAGCCCATTGAGGCGAAATGTGAAGTGTTGTGTGTTTACTGTTACATGCATGATTTGAATATAATCAACCGCATGCTAAGACGACAATTAGTTGTGCGTGGCCCGGTAGCATGTGGGCTGCGGGATTACCATACCAGCAAAGGTGCTGAGCCCCTTGGGGGCCACCCCTTCTCTTCTTTTCTTATTTCAGGTATAGAGAGCTGGAAGCCGTCCGAGAGTAGGACGGGGTAGACATTGTACATGGGTAAACATTTAAGTGTATATATACAGTAGGTGTAGTAAGACCGAAATTGTTGTCGGCATCAGTTTATAAATACTCGGTATAGTTGGAAGGTGTATGTTGTTGTTGTGTTAATGGAACGGGATAGTAATGTGTAGACGCTCGGGAATTTAGCCCATCAGACCGGTACAATGTGTATGTATTAGCCTTGTTAGCCACGTGGGTGGCTAACGGCGTGTAACACCAACGAGTTAAGTAATGTGATGAGGTTGTTTTTCCGCTGCAGTTTATTGTAAGTGTGTTAATGTTGGATGGGGTGTTACAAAAGTGGTATCAGAGCGAAGTATCGCTCTGATGACTGAATTACCGAGCTTAGGAAGTACCGAGTTAGGATTTAAGTACTTTGGGTTAAGGGTTGAGTGATAGCGTGAGAGATACGCTAGTTAGGAACTACCAGTGACTACTGGAAACCTATAATATCCATCCCACCCTCCACAATCCCTGTTTTATAACTTGGGAAAGAACGCCAGAGAGATGGAAGTCCACTCTTACTCGGGAATACCCGATCTGGCTGTTATTACATACCTCTAAAGGTACGGAGAACCTGTCATACGGTAGATCCCGAAAACTGGGAATCCCGGAGACGGTGTCCATCTGAACAATGTTAACCGCATTTAATAGCGAAGAATGAAGAATTTTGTGTATAAGAGAATAGAATTTCTGACAACCTGGGTCGACATGCCGAGCAGTCGAGGATAACCAGCTTGCAACGCACCAACCGTGCAACGGGCGAGAAGTGGATTAATAAAACCCGAGACGAGTGTCTATGGGACCACGGTTGTTAAATGACACACCGATGGTATACCAACCGACAAAGGAACTACAACGTAGTAACCAAACAAGAGATAAGTCTCAGTAACCACGACAAATACGTGGAACGGGCTATAAAGAGGATACGATACTAAGTAAGGAGGGACTCCAAGAGTGGGAGACACCCCAGTTGATAATTACCATATGAATACAGTGAGGAGTTATCTAGAGGGTTATTATCAAGGCAGTGAGATCAGTAAGGGCCAACAAGGCCACCGATGAGAATATGGGTAAAAACAATACCACAACTGGTATGTGTTAAACCGATAGCCAGTTAGCATGGCGCACTTGCCGTAGCAAGTGCTGCTATAACAGGGCTGTTCGGGAAATTTATAACCACTACGAAGTACTTGGTGAAGTACCATGAAGTTAAGTGAGATCATTGTAACCATGGAAGGGCTTAATAGCCTAACCTCTGTGATTGTAAGTACACCAGTCAACAAGAAGCTAGACTTGGCTAGGGTAAGAAGATGTTGTGAAACCATGAAAATTTTCTTTCAAACCCAGATTTATACAAACCCTTTTCTTTTCAAAACCAGATTTTCTTTCAAACCAACACTTCTTTCCAACCTTCTTTTAAACCAAACCAGTAAAACCAAGGACAGTTGGCGAGGATACAACAATGGATAAACTTTCCCTCGATTAAGTTCGGGAAGTAAGGAATGAATATTGTCACGGGACAATATAAGGGAGTTGACAACAGAATGCTTCGCCTAGGCGTGTGACGGACACTACGAGTGTACCAACTGAATTGTGGGACGACCGCACTCCGATAGGAGCTTGTGGGCCTGACAGACCTACTTATGGGTTGGTTGGGTAGGTAGCAATGTATCAGTATGATACCCCATATATGTATACGAGTAGAGTCCGAAACACGGGAAGTAGTCGACTCCGTTCTACGGTCAACAGTATAAGTCAAACAAGAGCTAAGGATTACAAGGAATAGTTGAAGCTAAGGAACTCAGTTAAGATAACGAGACTAAAAGGATTAGTGAATTCCTCTCAAGGAAATGTTTAAGAGTTAGGAAGTGCGAAGGGCACAAACTGTTATATAAAGACATCACACATGTCTTAAGAATTCCTCAGGGATAAACATGATAGCTGGAACGGAGACTCAGCCTATGCATGGCAAGGCAGATGCCTAATGGGGACACATTAATGTGCAAAGAACGGGATGAAACTCCCAGAATGAGTACCTACACTACCGGGAAGTGTTGATCTTCACAGAAGAGGATAATAAGTCAGTTAAGAACGCAAGAAGGCGTGCCTAATGGAATGTACCAATAAGTGTGAAACAAAAGTAAGGCATAATTTAGTAACACCCAGGAGCAATCCTTAAAGGGTGTTCACACCAACAATTGTTGAACGAAATGCATGACAGAAGCACAAGGGTTGAAATTAACACCCAGTTTAGACATAAGTTGTCAGGAGACGGACTGACAATCCTAAGGGGCATCCCATGAAAGGAAACGGAATGCAACGACCTTGTCATGGAGCTCAATATAACATCCAAACCATGTAATATTGTATAGAGAAGTACATGTGCGTGGACAGCCTATAATGAGCGCAGCTCAAGGCAAATAAGGCTTATAGGCCATAAACAAGATATGTTATATAATTAGACTGATTGCAGAAGTTTATGTTATATAAGTGAATAGAGTGGAGAACGAACCACTGCATTAAGAGTGGAGATACCTCTCGATATTGTGAGACCGCAGGAGCGGTAGTTATGTGAATCAAGCTCAAGAAATATGTTAAGGATTGACCATATTGTTATTGAAAGAGAGTAGTTAGCTTAGTAACATGTGTGTATAAAGTGAAGCACCCGGCTGAATAATGCCGGCTTGTGACTCGAATGATCGATGCTCAAGGAGCATTTAGTAGTCATCCAAAGGAGGGATGAACCATAATACGAATGATGTAAGTTTATGTGTGGAAGTTGAGGTGACAATAGATACGATATAAGCTGATGTTATACAGGGAGTAAGAGCACGGTGCGCAACAAGCGACCGTTGTATAAATGTTGTTAAAAGATAATGTAACAGATAAGACCAGTATGAGTTAAACTCAGTGGAGATGCAAGATAAGTGATGTTAAACAAACTGGGCAATAAGCCAGTGGTAGGTACTATGTGATGAGGAACTCAGTGTGAATTCCATGGCCAATCGCATAAGAGATTTACTGTCAAGAGTTTACACCTCTGCACTCTGTATGACTGAGTGTTTTGGTATTGCACTTGTGCAGTAATGATCGAATGAGATAGCTAGGAATTGAAAACATGTTAATTGTGGAGCAATAATGTTATAATGGCCGATGCATAGGAAATGCAAGGCCGTACCAATAAAAAAGTACTTGTACAGTAAGTGACATGATTAACAGTAAGTGACTACAGTAGCACTAACTGCCAAATATCGGTATGGAATATACCCCAAATGTTGTAAATAGCTGAGAGAGCACTACACACTAGGTAGTAGCTCAGTCTCAACCGACAGTAAGTCGGAAGGGAACAAGTCAATCATTGTGAAATACATAACTGTATACACAGTAAATTGTCATGGAAGTGGATAGAAAGTGTATAACTCACCGAATTCGCTAACGGTAAGAGATACCACGCGTCGGTTGAGAAACCATTGTTACCAAGACAAAGGTGACAATTGGGGATGTACAATACAGTAAGAATAACAAAAGGGAGCAATTAAGCTCTACAGTTATTAGAGTTTCGCAGCAGAAACTAGTGAACCAGTGATTCAAATGTACAACGTGAATAACGAATATGAGTGGATGGCTAATTATTAACGCCTAGAAGCCTAACAGGCCAGAATCGAAACCAACTAAGAGTTTAAACAAACTCCAATGAGAATTCTTGGTTTAGGAACTAAACCGCCAATATGGTTAAGATCCTCTAATCAGAATCCATTGTGTAATAGACCGCGTGGAAGTTAAAACACTTCACGACGGCAGAACTTTTAAGCTAATGTTTAGTGATTGATTTCGTGGGCGTAATCCCTTTTAAGGGGGGTAGAGCGCAAAACCACTTAGTGTATATTACCGTACAAGTGTACGTAGTGTATGTGATTTATATTGTGCATAGCACAAAATTATAGTATTGTTTTGATGATTGGTGCGTGTGTTACGTAAACATACGCATTCATTCATGGTTTATTTGTGGTAATTGCGCACAGAAGATGCGAATACCATTGTGATAAGTGTGTTGATTTATTAATAGTGGTGTGTGATAGTACAAGTGTGGGGAGTAGAGAAACTCCTGGGGAACTAAAACCCCGACAGTGTATAAATGTAAAACCAGGTGTTGTATTTTGATAAAATATATGTGTATATATATATATACTTTAGTGATGCATGAAAGGGTATGAAAGACATAGAACCTAGCGAGAATAAGATTCCATAGGCAACAGGATTAAGTGTATGGGATAACTGATAGACGAAGTTCTATCTTTGGAGATGTATGATCATGATTAGAATGATTTAAAAGATAGAAAATTGGAAATGAGTGATTTAATTGATGCTTGAAAATGAAGTGGGAGGTGGAACTTGATTTGCATGTGATCAAGGGAAGCCGAACACAAATTGGAGTGGAAGGATAGTTCAACACTGATGCTGATCACATCAGGGTTGGATGATTCTTGAAACTCCCTATAAAGGTCACAAATAACCACGTTAATAAAAAGAAGCAAAGAGCTTAAGTTGGACTTGGAGTTGTGTGTGTTTTCAAAAGGATTTTAAAATTGTTATTTATAAAACGTTGATGGATACTTTACATAATTAAAGTCTTCTTACTTAACCTCACAAGGAAATTTTAAACTTAAGTGATTGTTTTAAACTCCCAAAGGCACGGGGACGGAAGGTGTCCATCGCGACCGGGTTCTGCGGGATCACAGTGTATATCAAAGATATTTTTTTATTGTTATACATGCTATGACATGTTGTGTTGTATGTGTAATAAATGTTATTTTGACTTTGATCTTCTAAAAGTGTATGCTATTGAGACCTATGAGTCTAAATGTGTTGTGTTACATAGACCTAAGTGTCTGAAGACTGTTATGTTATGGGGACCTATGTGTCCAAATGTTGTTATGTTACCCAAGACCAGTGAGTCAAAGGGGTTGTTATGTATGTGTAAGTGTTGTTAAGATACCCGGACCATAGAGTCCGAGGTTATCATGTGGATATGTTATGTTATGTGTGGATGTGAATGTGTTGCCCGGACCATTAAGTCCGAGGTTGTGATGTAAAGTGTGTTTGGTTATGGAAGTTTATTTCCAAGTAATCCCCGTATTCTGATTTAATGATGTGTGGGAAAGTGTGAACTTCGAGGACGAAGTTCTTTTAAGGGGGGTAGATTGAAATACCCCAAACCTTGATAGGTGGTTTAAATATCAAATTATGGTATGTAAAGGCTAAAAAGTGCCTTAGTAACATCAGTGAACAATTTAAACCATAATAAATGCAATAAAGCATTAAGACACAGTTTGAGCAAAAACATGCTCTAAGCTATGAGTGAACTTGGTTAGGACCCAAAGAGCCTACCAAGACTTGATAACATTTAATTATGATTTAATAAGGCTAAATAAGTCCTTAGGAAACTTTGGTGGACAGTTAAACCAAATAAAACACAAGGAAATACCTTAAAGTCAATAAGAGCAAAATGTGCTCTAAGCTTGGGGTAAATTTGTAAAAGACCTAATGGTCATACCTATACCTTATAAATATGTTAATGAACATATTAAATCAATTACCAAAGAAAACCAAGCTTGAAAACAAGTTAAAACACAAAATGTGCTTTAAGGAGTCTTAAAGCACGTTTTTGAAAAATTGTCTTGTAAATGAGTTTTGAATGGCTAAATGTCCATCATTACTCTTTAATTAACATGTGTACTATATAGTATCACATTTGGGTGGCTATATTAGTGGGAAATCAAAAATTTCACTTCTATGTGCCTTAGTTTGTGAATAGTAACTTTTATAAGCTAGTTTGTAACATATAATGTTATAAGTAATTAAATGGGTCAATAAAGACTATATTACCCTTCTAACTAAATGGTGGCCGGTTTTTGTAGTAGTGAGTCACCAAGTTGTAAAATAAATCAAATAAGTAAAGTAAAACTTTAAGTAAAGTACTATTTGCTTTATAAGTTACAAATATCTCCAAAAAGCAAACTCATCTTCTCATTTCCTTCTCTTCTTCCATTTCACACGGTTCTTCACCTTCTCCTTTCCTCCATTTACGATTTGCAACAGCCCTCCCTTCTCCATCTTCATTTCCTTGCCAAATCCAACTCCATGCTCCAAATCAAATTCTAAGACCATATTTGTCTTAGTTAGGTCAAGCTCTACACTTCTACCTTTTCAAATCTTCAAGAGCTCAATTTTGGTGCCATGGAGAATCACCATTGATGGAGCTTGAGCTTGTATTTCTACACATTATTACTCTCCTTTGCTTCTAGGTAAGGAAACTCAAAGAAAATCCATGTTTCCTCCATGTTTTCATGTTGACCGAAAATTCACCTCACCATGGTGTATTTACCTTGCTTGTTTTAGCTCCATTTGAATCTTCCAAGGGCTAGGAGGAGTCCTCTCTTGATACTTGTTCAAGTTCTCTTCCAATTCCAAGTTGAAAAGGGACCAAATGCCCTACCGGTTTTACAAGGAAACAAGAAAGAAATTTGTGAGGAAAAGAGGTAAACAAGCTATCTCAATGTAGTTTAAATGCCTTAGGAAAATGAGCTTGATTTGCTTAATAAAATACCTAAGGAGCCAATGGTGAATGAGCTAGTAAAATGCTCTCAAGGAGTTTATTAAAAGAACATATGTATTGGTGTATGTATTTGCAGGTCAAAGGCATACTTATGTGGGAAATTCAGTGTTTATGGTTTATGTTATTTAAGGGCCTAAGAGCCATGTTATTTAAGGGCCTAAGTGCCAAGCAATTTAAGTTATGCACTATATTGTGATGTAGTGCTTAATGTGTGAAGTTTGTGTGTAAAAATGTTCTTGATGGATTCTAGGTGTTCTTGAATGAAATAAGGTAAAAACCTAAGTGTTTGGATGTGAGTATATACAAGAGAAGCTATGGCCAAATTTGGGAAAATGTGTGAGAAGTTCTAAGTGTTTTAAATGGTCTTGGTGAACTAGGAAGTGTTTAAGTTGAATAAATGTTTACTTGAGAAGAAAACATGTATTAAGGTGATTTAGAGTGATGCAAGAATTTAGGTGTTATCTTGGAAGTTCTAGGAATTCAATGTGTGTTTTGAGGATGTATTTAAGTCTTGGAGAAGTTTGTTAAAGGTTTAGGAATGTTGATGTACAAGGAAGAAATGATGTCTAGGTAAGGTTTTGAGAAAGGAACTTTAAGGAGTTGAGAAAGAGAAGATTTGGTTAGTAAGAGAAGATGTTTGGGAGATGATATTATGATGGTGAGGAAACACTTTGGTATAAAGGTTATTAAGGATGAAACACCACTTGAAAAACTAGGAGAAAACATTGTAAGTGTTGGAAATTTTGTGAAGATATAAGTAAAGGTTTAAGGAATTAGAAAAAGAGTTTTGTGAGTGTTTAAGGATATCTTAAGGTGAGTTTGAAGTGCCCAAATGAGGTTAGGGTATACTAGGATATATGGGGTGAAGTTTGGAGTTGATTGTAAAAAGGAAAACAAAGATCTGGGGCAGACCGGACTTGCGACCGGACTTGCAAGTTCGGTCGGGCCCAGTTCACCCTGTGGGAATTAGTTTCTGGAATGGACCGGACATAGGACCGGACTTACAAGTCCGGTCGGAGTGGAAAATTTTTGACGGAAATGTGTTCTGGAATCGACCGGACTTGGGTAAGTCCGGTCGGCAAGTCCGGTCGGACCAAAAACATGGTTTAAGGTTATGAAATGATATTGAATAGGGATTGATAGGTAATGATGTTATAAGGTTGTTGAGGACATGTTAGGTGAGTTTAAATGGCAATTAAGTGGGTGAAAAGTTGTATCGAAATGTAAAAGTAAAACAAGTTAAAATGTAAAGTTATGTAACAAAGTTAACGGGGAAAGTTAAGCATTAGACATTAAATAATCAAACAAACCCCGTTGTTAATAAAAACACATGTGATGTTAACAGTTGTTTGAGAATCGCTCGAGGAACATAAGTGGACGTGGTAAAGTGGACTCCGGTGACAGGTATGGTTTTCTTGCAACCTGTGTCCTACCGGATTACACCGGCTTGTATGCCAATGTGTTTTTCTGTATGTTTGCCACGTTATGAGATAAATCATGAAACGAGTTTACAGTCGTTATTGTTATTTGTGTTTACGTGCCGATACCGGTAACCTCAAATGCGCTTGAAGGGCTAGTTAACCACTATTAGGTAAACGTAAGAGAACGGTATCCGGTAATAACGTTTCCGACCTAAGGAACGTTCTAACCACGGCTATGCGTGAGTTAGTTGTGTGATGTTGCTGTAAGTGTATGATCCTCCTTTGCGTGATTAACTCAGTTGTAATACTGTATTGTGTTGATGTGATAGGTTCCACAGCGGAGTCTTTAATTGTGAATATTTATATATTATGGGGGGTGAGGAATCCGGTTGTTCCGGTCGCGCGTTGTTTGGGAGTTGTTTATACAGTTTTCTTCAGCTTCCTCTCTGTTGATTGTCTTCCTTCATTGGTCTTCGATCACCCCTGAGCTTAACCAAGGCTCTTGACTCCGTCTGTTGGGATTATGTATGTTGTTTCGGGTCACTAAACCCGATCCATCTTTATGTTAATTATCCGTTCGCCTAACAGAACGGTAACGAGTTATGTAAACGAGCTTAGCATGAGTTTGACAGCATCCTCTAGGCTCCCTGTGAACTAATTATGTTTGGGTCGGTTCCTAAGAGAACCATTCCCGTTATGTTATGTATTTTGTTGTGATGCAATATCTGTTGCGGTGTTATGTTGTGCACGTGGAAACGTGCAAAGTGTTGTTAAGTGTTTTATGTAGTGTATGTTATATTGTACAATGTGGAGTGGGTGGATCATGGATATGATTCCCAGTTTGTGAAAAGAGGCGTTTAAGGATAACCCGATTTAAGGGTAAGTGTCGTCTATTAAGGAAGTAGCTCCATTAGAGGAGGAACACTCTAGGGATATTGAATACCATGAGTGACTTAGTAAGTAAGGATATATTATCTGTTTGTTGAGCCCATTGAGGCGAAATGTGAAGTGTTGTGTGTTTACTGTTACATGCATGATTTGAATATAATCAACCGCATGCTAAGACGACAATTAGTTGTGCGTGGCCCGGTAGCATGTGGGCTGCGGGATTACCATACCAGCAAAGGTGCTGAGCCCCTTGGGGGCCACCCCTTCTCTTCTTTTCTTATTTCAGGTATAGAGAGCTGGAAGCCGTCCGAGAGTAGGACGGGGTAGACATTGTACATGGGTAAACATTTAAGTGTATATATACAGTAGGTGTAGTAAGACCGAAATTGTTGTCGGCATCAGTTTATAAATACTCGGTATAGTTGGAAGGTGTATGTTGTTGTTGTGTTAATGGAACGGGATAGTAATGTGTAGACGCTCGGGAATTTAGCCCATCAGACCGGTACAATGTGTATGTATTAGCCTTGTTAGCCACGTGGGTGGCTAACGGCGTGTAACACCAACGAGTTAAGTAATGTGATGAGGTTGTTTTTCCGCTGCAGTTTATTGTAAGTGTGTTAATGTTGGATGGGGTGTTACATCTAAGGTAAAGTATTGAAAAACTACTTACAAATCTACTTAAGATCTTTGTTGAAGATCTAACTCCTAAACACCTTCACCTCTTGCATAAAACCGAAGAGGAGCATCAAGTTTACCTAGGAGAAAGCTTGGAGATTCAAGAAGAAGTTCAAGCACTTAACCACCTTTGTTAAGAAGTAAGTTTACTAAGTAAATCTTTATGTTATAAGCTTTGTTAAGCTTCTAAAAATTGTACAAAAATTATGTACACCTCCTAGGTTTATTAATACCAAAATTATATGGTTTTATATGCCAAAAATATAAACTATAATATATAGAAAAATTTACCTTAAGACACATTTTTGTGTCACAAAATTCATTTATGTTACAAATAAATTTAGGCCGAATAGTCTTAGGCAAAAATGCTTTATTTTGAGCTTAGAATTCATATAAGACATTACAATAATTTATACATGAGTTATATGACTCCTATGAATTTATTTATAATTACTTAGACATATAAATCCACTTTTATATAACATAAGGTCTCATTTAAATTATGGCCGAATGTTCTACTTGATAAATAAGTTTTAATGAGCTACTTAGACATATAAATTTACATCATAAAGTTTGGTGAGTTAAAAATATTCTATTAGTGTCTAAATGACTAATTAATTAAGTTATGTGGCTTAAGTATAATTTTTACAAAGTTTAGTGGGTTTAGTATAAAAACCGAGAGCTAAAGGGGTACTTAGTGTAATTATAAAATAATATAAGGTTAGGAATTAAGTTTATGAATTTTAGATAATTTAAACATGTGTTTAAGTAACACTTTATAAAGTTTTGGGCTATTATGTAATTTATAAAAGTTGCTATGAAAGTTTAGAATATATTAGTGGGCGAATTCATAATTAAGAGAATCATTGAGTTCACTTTCGAAATTTTGAAGGATTAAATATTTAGGCTTTAGATTATAAGTTTTAAGATACTAATATAAAGTTTTGGGGTGAAAATGTAATTAATGGAAAGTTCAAGACCAAAGCCGAATTCTTGGGGTTAGTTTGGTAATTTAAGAATTTATATATATATTCGACATTTATGGAGAATTAAAATTAAAACTATAAGTTTATAAGGCATTATGCAAAGTTTATAAGGTTTTGTGGTTAAATTGTAATTATGGGAAATAAAATATCATTGCCGAGAATTTAAGGGGCTAAGTAAGTTGTTATTTTTGAAAGTTATAGTACTTAAAAGCTATATACCAAAATATTAGTGTGACTATGTAATTTAGCTAAATAAGAAGTTAAAACTCTATAATAATGAGATTAGAATTTAAATATAAGTTTATGAATTAATGTGGTTGATTTATAAATAACCGAATATAAGGGTAATGATTTAGATTTAAATAAATATAGGTCCTATATGGATATTTTGAGGAATTAGAAGAAAGAATTTTAATTAAAGGAATTATGAATTAGAACTAGGCTTATGCAGTTATAAGGAAGTTAAAAAGAAACAATAAGTATTGTTTATGACTAAAAGGAGAATAAGGAGATTATAAGATATTATGTCATTGTAAGACATTTAAATATAGTTAAGAAAATTATAAGTGTTATGTCACTTAGACAATTAAAATAAACAACAATATAGTACATGAATATATGAATACATATATGTACATTAAAGGATTTATAAATAAATCAAAAAGGAATAACAAATAAGTTATACATTAAATCATGAGGTAATTAAAAGAAATAAACCTCAAATGAAATAGCAAATAAGAGATTTGTTGAAAGATCCAATAGGATCAGATATAAGGGTAACATAAATTAACCCTCTAGTTAATCCTATTCTAGGATTTGTTTGAAGACGTTGACCGGGAATTAAACAAGTACAGTCTACGGTGAACGGTATGGGATTCTTGCAACCTGTTTTCTAACGGATTACACCGGCTTGTGTGCTATCTGTTGTTTGAAATAACGACCAAGATAATTAATGTAAAATGTTGTTTTACTCTTGTGCACTGTTGTATTATTTTATGTGCGTGATTGTTGCTGACTACAACGTGTATGTCCCACGCATACAAACACTACTATACCAGTGGATTAAATACATGCGTTTCAGTATACCGAGGACTTGTACTCAAGTCTCTCACTAACTTCACTTTATAACAAACGTCATTATCCTAAACGTGATAATTGACAATACACATTGTGTTTTTGTTTAATGTCTTTATATGACACTTAACAAATATATACTTCGAGATTGAGGAGCCCAGTTGGATCTGGCCATGCATGCTACAGGAGTTGTACCTGTCTCAGGTCGTCTCCTACTACGTCGCGACGGAACATTCAGTTGGGAGGAAGACTTTATTCCTTCCGGGATTCAAATGCCCTTCAGTTCGAGGAAGACTTTATTCCTCAGTGGGTTCTTATTTCCCACGCCATTCAGTTCAGGGTTTGACTACGTCATCTCCTGGGGTTTTTATACCCAACCTTTCTCTATAACGAGGTCACTATACCTCCACTACTTCAGATATTCAGATATAACTGTCAGTCCCATTGTGTGGACCGGCTATCAGTAAAGAATTTCAGTTCAGCTAACTCGACCTTCTGTGTCTTGTTCTATGTGACATTATTGTCCTTGTATGGGTACTTGTTATTATCAGACTATGCTTGTTTACAGCTTTATAAAAATGAACTGCATGTGTTCGACAAAGTAGTTGGTGTGGCCCGGTAGACGATGGGCTGCACGTTTTCCATACCAGCATTGTTTGCTGAGCCCCTTTGGGGGCACCCCCATTTTTCAGGTACCTGAAGTTGAGGAGATCACCACATTGAGTGTAGGTGGGGTAGACCAAGCTTTGGGAGTCTACTATTAGTTAATTAATTTATTTCAGTATTTTACTTTGAGTTTGATTCCTAGTATCTCGGGTTGTATCTGTATTCCAGACCGTGACATTTGAGGATTGTATTTGGACTTAGCCTTGTTGGTCACAAGGGTGGCCAACGGCATTGTAATACCGCCCGGTGGTTGTATTTATTTCCGCTGCAGTTGTATTTTATTTGGGAGTGATCGCCGTTCAGTTTATTGGATTTCGGGTTGGGGTATTACACTACCTCTATGGTGTCTCGTGCAAGATCTTCACCGACCACAAAAGCCTCAAGTATATTTTCACCCAAAAGGATTTGAATATGAGGCAGAGACGATGGCTAGAGCTGATTAAGGACTATGATTTGGAGATTCTATATCATGAAGGGAAGTCCAATTTAGTAGCAGATGCGTTAAGCAGGAAGAGGAGTCATTCAGTGAATTCCATGTGGGTCCTTCCTGATGAGCTAGCTCGGGAGTTTCAGAGGCTGAATTTGGAGGTGATGGAGTCTGGAGGAGTAGACTAAGAGGTGAAGCTGTACCATATGAGTGCCTCTTCCGACATCTATGGGGAGATACTCAAGGGACAGCCGGATGATGTTAAATTGGAACGAATCAGAGAGAAGTTAAAGGAAGGGAAGGCAGAAGGATTCGAAATCCACGCTGATGGCAGTCTGAGATTTAGAGGCCGTTGGTGTGTCCCTCAGAGTTGTGCAGATGTGAAGGAGAGACTGATGAAGGAGGCTCATAATACTCCCGATTCAGTCCACCCAAGCGGAGATAAATTGTACAAGGATCTGAAGAAGCTGTTCTGGTGGCCGAAGATGAAGCGGGAGGTAGCAGAATTTGTATCTAAATGCCTCACCTGTCAGAAGGTGAAGTTCGAGCACAAGAGGATGGGAGGATTGTTGCAGCCCTTGGAGTACCCAAATGGAAGTGGGACTCTATTTCTATGGATTTCGTAGTCGGACTACCGCCAGCGAAGGGTGGAGTCAACCAGATATGGGTGATCGTGGATCGACTCACCAAGTCCGCTCGATTCATACCTATGAAGAGCACTTGGTCTATGAGTCAGTTAGTGGATGCATACATTAAGAATGTGGTCAGATACCATGGCGTGCCTCAGACGATAGTATCTGATCGGGACTCGAGATTCTTAGCACATTTCTGGCAGCAGTTTCAGAAAGCTATGGGTACTAATTGAAGTTGAGCACTGCTTTTCACCCGGCGACAGATGGTCAGACGGAGAGGACTATCCAGACCTTGGAGGACATGCTTCGGCATGTGTCATGGATTTTCAGGGACTTGGGCAGATAGACTTCACCTGGTAGAGTTCTCATACAATAATAGTTACCACTCTAGTATTAAGATGGCTCCCTATGAAGCCTTGTATGGGAGGAAATGCAGAACCCCTTTATGCTGGAGCGACATCAGTGAGACAGTGATATTGGGACCCCAGCTGATAGAGGAGACGATGGAGCAGGTCCGAATCATCCAGAGCCGAATGAAAGCAGCCCAGGACAGGCAGAAGTCCTATGCCGACCTAAAGAGGAGACCGGTTGAATTCGAAGTTGGTGATAGAGTCTTCCTGAAGGTGTCTCCAGTGTAACCAGATTTGGGCAGAAGGGGAAATTAAGCCCCAAATTCGTGGGTCCTTACGAGGTCCTGGAGAGAGTTGGAGAGGTGGCCTACAGGTTGGCACTACCTGGTGAGCTGGAGAGGGTCCATAATGTTTTCCATGTCTCTCAGCTGAAGCGTTACGTTCCCGACCCATCCCACGTTCTACAGCCTGAGGTGCTGGAGTTGGAGCAGAACCTATCGTATGAGGAGTACCCTATTAAAGTATTGGACACCAAGACTAGAGAAACCCGATCGAAGTCCACCCGGATGGTTAAGGTGTTGTGGTCGAATCATGGGACTGAGGAGGCAACGTGGGAGGTCGAAGAGGAAATGAAGAAGAAATACCCTCAGCTTTTCGAGCAGGTAACAGTTTAAGACTTATGTCAAGTTCAGTCGGATTCAGCTTTCAGAGTCAGTCTTTTGGTTGGGATATCACCTAGGCTTAGCTTCGAGGGCGAAGCTTTCTTTTAAGGGGGATGAGATGAAATACCCGTGAATTCTGGCTTAGGATTAAATTAGCATATAGTTGAGAATGTTATTGGTAAGAGTAATAAAGGCCCAGAGAAACAATATATATATATATATATTACGTTCATTTCAGATAACTTTATTATGTTCAAGAATACAAATTTGATTTTACTTCTCCCTAAAATAATTTCCTCTTCCTAATTTATTCAGCTGCTATGTATTTATTATTTTATCTGATTGTTGAGATAATTCTTCTCATTCCTCCCCAGCGATAAATCAGCCTTCTTCTATTCTATTTTAACTTCTATTCTATTTTAACTAAATAATATTTAATTCTCTTTATCTCGAATCTAGATCCTTCCAAGATTTGACGTTATTCAATGGCTTTTAAATTGGGAACTTATTTGAAAACTCATTTCAAGTTATTTTACAACATTTACTTATAAATTTTCCTCTCACTAATCTAAATACATTTATTAGTTAAAAACTAATCCTTTAATTATTTCCATATTGTTTCTATTTAATACCACGATCGCTATCACATCGCTTCCATCTTCAACCTATTGCCTCCACTCCTCTCTTTCTTCAAGCTCTCAAACTCTTTTGAATTCACGCTCTTATTTTCCATCGACGTTAGGCTGTTTCTCTGGTGCCAGTTCGTGTAGAAGGGTAAGGGGAATCCATTGGTAAGGTTAGGTTATTAATTTTCTTTGGGTAGATCCTGATTGTATTTCTGTTTGCGATTCTAGACACCGAGTTCCCTGACGAACGCTACTGCTGACCTTGCTGAGTAATTCGGTGGCTGTGAGCGTATCCAGGTAAATGTTGTGCTCAACATCCTTACCTCTGTGTTTTGTGAATATCGATGATTTGGATTCACTGTGGTTTTGAGATTGTGGAAGTTTGGGATTTATTTCCCCCGTGTGTTTTCTGGTGTGATGTTTTGCGAAAGGGTTGATTAACGTTTTGGGAGACTTTCTTTGAATTGGTTATTGGATTGATTGGTACCTTCTGGTGCTCCGTGTAAATTATTGGTGCCTTGTGGCGCTCCGTGTAACTATTGGTACTGTGTACCCCGTGGATATTCTTATTACTTTTGCCTGCAGACATAACTTGCAGTTAAGCTCTAATGATCTACTCCTTTGGGTCATAAGTTACCTTCTGGGGGGTGTGCACACTTAAGGACGTAGAGTGAGGTGGGATTCTTATTATTGCGACCCGGATTGGGGTCGTCCGTGTAAACCATTGATTTGATTCTTGGAAAGTTCTCCCCCGAAACAATTTTTCTAATGGTGATTTGGTGTTGGTAAAGCTGGTTAATATTATGGTGTGAGTTAATGTTTTACAAATGTAAATTGGGTTTCAAAATGTATTTTACAGGTTGAGACAATGTTTACTCAGTTTCACTGATTTGCGCGATCCCTTCGCGTTTTCCATTGTTGTTTTATGATCGCAGGTACTCATGGCTGAATTGGGGATTGGGGACACGCTGCCACATAGCTTAGGATGACTGAATAATTGCTACATTTGGAACAAGTTGAGTTATGTTTTGGAATTGTTATGTTTTACAAGTTTTGGAAACGTTTTGGTTTTGGTTAGTGGTTTAAGCCTGAGCACTCTTTGTTAGAGTGTGGCGGTAACGCCCTTAAGGATTTTGCTATTCCGCTGCTATCTAGTTGATGGAGAATAAGAAAGATGAGAGATGAGAACTTATTGTGTATGATCTTGCAATGGTATATTTTGCTATCATTTGAGGTACTAAGTGATTGGAATGATTCTCCTTTGTTTACTGAGTTTTATGGTTGATTTTGGTGTTAATCTGGTTCTGTTTGCGCTGGAAAGGATGCCCATCAGGACTTGTCCGAACGTCCGTCCGGACATCCATGTTCGGACAGGTCCCGATGTTTAAGAGGCTCTCTGTTTTGGTGTGTCCGAACTTCGGTCCGAACGTCGATGTTCGGACACGCCACGTTATTTTTCTCGGACTTTTCAAACTTACTTGTGTCCGAACTTCCTAGTCCGGACACAAGTTCGGACGCCTTTGGTTTTCAGACCTTTTAACTTTCGACTTATGTCCGAACATCAATGTCCGGACACAAGTTCGGACAAATGGATTTCTGTGGTTTAACTTTCTCGACTTGTGTCCGAACTTCCCATGTCCGGACACAAGTTCGGACCAAGCTTGTTTTGCACCTTTAGGGCTCGTTTGGAGTCCGTTTTCGAAGCTGTAACACCCCTACAACGCCCCTATCATCTACCGAAATCGCAGCGGAAATAACCAACCAAACAATAACTAATCGCTTTGGTGTTACAACGCCGTTAACCACCCACGTGGTTAACTAGGCAGAATAAATACAGTTGTATCGGTCTGATGATCAGACTCCCGAGCATAGTAACTAACATCCATATATAACATAACCAACCATACCGAGTATTTAATTTACAGCACATCTCCAAACCATAATCATCCAACACTGTATAACAACGGTATCAAAATGTAACGCCTCGGGAGCACAGGCGCATCCCGGGCTCCACTACCAACATATCCAAAAGTACATCAACAACCTAGGACCTAGAGCCACTCTGCCTCTTCGATCCTCATCCTGCAATAAAAATATGGAGCCCCCGAGGGGGTCAGCACCTTTGCTGGTATGGCTAACGCGCAGCCCATCGACTACCGGGATACGCGCAACCAATTGTCATAATAACATGGCATTCATTTTAGAACATCCAACATATATATATACCATAGCATAGCAAGGGAAATTGCATAGCATCACAACATCAATACATAACACCATAAACTTGGTCCTCACAAGGAACCTTCCACCATAGTTAGTACACCATAAGAGCCTAGGGATTTTTACCAATCCCATGTTAAGCTCGTTACCATCCTCGTTACCGTCCGGTTATGTAGAACGGTTAACTTATACCAAAGGTGTGTCGGATATAGTAATCCCAAGCACACCGAAATAACATACGTATGCCCCTATGGCCCGACGTGAGTCAGTAACTAGCTTTGGATAAGCTAAGGGAAGGTAGAAAGCAAATTGGAATACCACCTATACATACACCAAGAGAGCCGAACCGGATATGATATCGACCCCCATCCATCACACGCGTGGCCGGAACAACCGGACTCCTCACTCCCCCGATTAGCACTTGTTAGTGATCACACAATGTTTTGTTAAGTCACATACAAGCAACCATTTAGGTCTTGTTAGACAACCAAGGGAAAGGAGTCATAACCTTACAACATCATAATGTATAACAACTGTAAACTCTTTTCATGCCTTAATCTTATAAGGTCGTAAACACTCAGAAAACAATCAATCACACAAGCCGGTGTAAACCGGTAGGCAACAGACTGCAAGAAAACCATACCTTGGTCCTTGCCTTGTTTCGTTTCCACCTTGAGAGAATCCTATACACATTAGTAATGTCGGTTAATTATTTATTTAACTTCACACTTACTAAGTATTCAACATGATTGTATGACATGTTTTAATGTCTAATCTTACCCTAGGTTACCTTCATTATACACTCTAGGGTTAACTACATAAGTCACATTCTTTTCTGTAATTTTTTTTTTTTTACAAGTTTAGGTCCGACCGGACTTGCCGACCGGACTTGTCCATGTCCGGTCGATTCCAGAGAGTTTCTCCCCTTCGGAAATTCAGCCCGACCGGACTTGCCAAGTCCGGTCCTAAGGTCGGTCCATTCCAGAAGACAATTCTCGCAGGGTAAACAGGTCCCGACCGAGCTTGCAAGTCCGGTCGCAAGTCCGGTCGGCCCCAAATCTATGTTTTCCTTTTTACATTCAACTCCAAACTTCACAAATCATATAACCTAGTACTCCCTAACCTCATTTGGGCACTTTAAACACAACTTAAGACACCCTTAAACACTCATAAAACTCATTTTCTAATTCCTTAAGCCTTTACTTATTCCTTCACAAAATTCCTAACACTTACAATGGTTTCTCCTAGTTTTTCAAATGGTGTTTCACACCTAAGATGACTACTATACCAAAAGCTTTCTCCTTATTTTAACATCATCTCCCAAGCATCATCTCTCACTACTAATTCCTTATATTCTTCTTGAAAACTCTTTTCCTAGTGTACACTTCTCCTCCTTTTACCAAAGTTTGCCTAGGTATTTACCTAAGTCCCAAAGTGACTTTGGTACCTATTAAATCTCAAGATCATGCCTAAGTCCTTATTACACTCTAGAGTACTTCCTAGTTCATCAAAATTCCTTTAAAACATCATGAACTCCTTATTCATTTCCTACATTTTCTAACTCACCAAACCTTATGTAAACACTTAGAACTTCTTACTTCTTACCTAAATTTTGACATGGGTTCCCCTAGAACATTACCAAGCCTAAACACTTGCTTTCTCCATTAAACACACAAGAACATCTAAAATCACCAAGAACACTTTCATACACAACTCCACCAAATTTACACTACATTACAATATAGTGCATAATTTAAATTGCATGGCACTTAGGCCCTTAAAATGCATGGCTCTTAGGCCCTTAAAGTGCTTAAATCATAAACACTGAATTTCCACAATATATATGCCTTTAACCTGCAAATACACTCAACACACATATGCCCTTTACTAGTCTCTTGAGAACACTTTACTAAGTCATTCACCATTTGCTCTTTAGGTAGTTTAAATAAGCATTTATAAGCTCATTTCTCCTAAGGCATTAAACAACATTAAGTTAGTAGATTTACCTCTTTTTCCAAAATACTTCCTCCTTGATTCCTTACAAAACCGTATGATATTTTGGTTCCTTGTCAAGTTCTAGACAATATACAAACACCATAATGAGTATTCAAGCTTTGAGCTTCATCTCATTGTAAACCCTAATTTTACATTGTTTCAAAAACATTAATGTAGTTGTTTTACCTTGATCTTTGAAGGGAGTTTGAATATATAACAAGAGAGGACTCCACCTAGTCCATGAAGAGTTGAAATGAAGCTAGAACAAGGTCACACAATGAGCTATATCAATGTGTATTTTCGGACATGACAAAAACAAGGAGGAAACATGATTTTTCTTTGAGATTCCTTACCTAGAAGCAAAGGAGATCAACAATATGTCAAAATACAAGCTCAAGCTCCTTCAATGGTGGAACACCTTGGCACCGAAATGGAGCTCTTGGAGTTTTGAGAAGATAGGAATGAAGAGCTTGATGAGAGGAAGAGATTGGTGGTCTTTGTTTTTGATTTGGACAAGTGAGCAAGATTTAACAAGAGATCAAAGTGGGAGTTTCCATGGTGGTAGTAGTATTACCGTGAGAGAACAAAGAAGAAAGGAAGAAGAGAGGTGGGAAACCGTGTGAGTGAAGGAAAGAAATGAGAGAATGAAGATAGAACTTACTTTTAAGGAGATATTTGTAGTATAAAGTAAAAAGTAGTTTTACTTAGTTTTCTTTACTTACTTAATGTATTAATTAGAGAGTGGTGAGTCACCACACTAAAGGAAAACCGGCCCCCTTATTAATATGAGGGTATTATAGTCTTCATTTGTCAATTTAATTACTTATACCACATATGTTACAAAATAGCTTATAAAAATCACTATTCACCTAAACAAGGCACTTAGAAGTGAAATTTTTGATTTCCCATTAATATAGCCACCCAAATGTGATACTATATAGTACACATACATATTTAAGAGTAATGATGGACATTTAGCCACTCAAAACCCACTTACAAGACAATTTTTCAAAAACGTGCTTTAAGACTTCTTAAAGCACATTTTGTGTTTTAACTTGTTTTCAAGCTTGGTTTTCTTTGGTAATTGGTTTAATATGTTCCTTAGTACATAAATGAGGTCTTGGTAAGCTCATTAGGTCTTACTCAAGTTTATCCCAAGCTTAGAGCACATTTTGGCTCTTATTGACTTTAAAGCACATTTGTGTTTCCTTTTGTTTAAATTTGTTCACTAAGGTTTCTAAGGCTCTTTTTAGTCTTAATAAATCATGTTTTAATGTTTAACCAACATACCAAGGTTTGGGGTATTTCAATGTTTTCACCGTTAGCTTTGTTATTTTATTTCCTATGTTTTAAGGCAAAATCCAGGGTGTTACACTCCTACTCCTATTTTACACCAAAAGCAAGGGGTATCAAAGACTATTACATCATTAGCAACTTAGCATGGGACTACTTCCATGTACTCATAAATAGTGGAAACTTCATAGGTGATGGACTGACTACTACTATTCTCCGGGTGCCTAAAACCCTGTATCTTCTTGTTCCACTCCTCAAGCACTATCTCGGTGTCCCCAGGCTGTATACTCCTACGATAGGTGACAAACATGAAAATATAGAAAGTATCGGTGGACTCATCCTTAGTGCAGAGAAGGTGACCATCCCAGTTACCCTGAACACACAAATTTCATATACACAGGAAAACACAAACAAATAAAATCAGTAAAAACTGAGTAACACTACCACACCCCGTAAAAACTTATTTTCTCTTTAAAACCTTTGTTTTCAACAATTATTAACAATATATAACAAATCAGAATAGATCACACACCATTTACCTGTACCAAGAATTATCAAGAGATAATTAATATCATAAACAAGATATTTCCAAATGAAGTCCACCACCACCACCACCCACCCTATGTCCTTAAGTGTGCACACCCCCTATTGAGAACTTCAGCCCAATAGGAGTAGATCATAGTGGCAGCTCCACTTCATTAGTAGGAGCTTATATTGTTACCGGAACGTCGGCTTGGCCTTAAAGGCTCTCACAAGAGGCATATCCTTAGGATAACCATGATATCAACATCACACAATACTTTCCACCACCACCACAAGAGGTTATCCTTAAACACATTTACAAACCATGAGTAAGATTTCATATTCAAGCTTTACACAAGTAGTAATTCACACATCAAGCTCACCACTTGCAAAATAACCTTAATATCAACATAATATTACCATACAATCTCCAATAAATCAGAGAATCAAACAATTTCCAAGAAACCACCTTAGAAAGCTTAAATTCTTATTTTTGACCAAAATCACTATTCACCAACTTAAATAACTTCTCAAAGGAGTCTCGGCCTAACAAATTTAACCACGATCCAATATCAACAACACAAGTATCTCCCCAAAATTTCAGCTCAAGATCAATTCGGAAACCCATCCAAACACTCCGAAAGGCTTAAAGCACATTTTCTCATTTTTAGCTTCTTTACCTTGTCTAACCGATTTAAATTTCTCCAGTCGACTTGATTTTTCAACCATAACCATATATTCACTATTCAAGACTACCCTCAAAATTTTAGCTCAAACCCATGTCGGAAACCTATCCAAACAATTCCTAAAGCTTAAAACTCATTTTTCTCCATTTTCAAGATTCTTTAGAGTTTTCCTACTTCCCAACCTTATTTCGACTTGATTTTCTAGGATAATCACTAAATATTCAGTTGGTTTCTCTGGGCTGCGGCGGGTGGGGTATAGCTCCCGCAAACTGATCTCCTAGCTGCTGGGCGAAGGCTGTCATGGCCTCTACTAGGCCTGGTATCTCTGGGACAACTGCCGGTGTCTCGCCACCGCGTTCGCTGCTGCCTCCACGTGGTCTTCCAGCTCTTCACATCTATAGTATAGTATACTATTATTACTACTCGGTGTAGCACCATTTTACATTCACAATCATAAATATGTAATAAAGCTAACTACTAGCAATAAAGATATCCCTAGGATTTTTCTTTCTAGGTCACGAATCCTCACAGGCGTTCCCATTTCCCAATATTCCTATGCTCACTGTTCTCGACTCAGTATCTTTTCATCAGAGCGGAACTCCGCTTTGATACCACTTTTTTGTAACACCCCTAATCCTAAACCTGTAATAACGTCGCAAGTCATAGTATAATAGATAACATTCGCAGCGGAAAATAAAACTATCTAACGTTGGTGTTACACGCCGTTACTCACCCATGTGAGTAACAAGTCAACCTTACTCCATCCATCAACTTCAACTCCACACTGCTGTGATGAACAAGATACCGAGTAACCTTAACTTACAAACCAAATCCAAATCAAATGAGCAACTAACTGAATACAACAAACTCCTTAATATAATACATAATGAAACTAAAAGTGTTTAATGAATACACATCAGTTACCCTGTGCCCCGCACTCCGGCTTGTAATCTTCAATCAGTAACCTGAAATGTTTTGCCCATTGAAGGGCACAACAAACGATATGCTGGTATGCTAAATGTAGTCCTAAGTAATCTAGATTCCTTAAGTCGTTTAGTCATCTTGATATTAGATTCATTACAAGATAATCCAGTTTTCAACAATTGTAATGACTCTAAATAATAAATAATCACATAACAGCTCACCTGCAAACATCAGTGCATAATAGTAAACAACAACCAGATAATCAAACACCAATAATCCATAACAGTAAACAACAAGATACGCGTATTAATTAACTGTACTTATTAGAAGGTCACATGACCCTTATCCTTTTAACCAACCACTTGAACTTTTCCAATTAAATTCTACCTCAGGCGTCATGTTAAGACAACCCTTAATAACTTAATAATGGACAGTAGTCCCCTGGGTTCCAAAGGAACCGTTACCCGCTGACCTTGTGTCCCTGGATAATTATTTTGACCGATCCGGTCATAACTTGTGCAGCAACAGCAATGCCCTCTGCCATCGTCGAATGTGGACAAAGGATTCCCTTGAGTGACTCTTGATATAGTCCCGCGTAGTGATCACGATGTGCAACCAGAAAGTCGAAACAGTCTGGATTCCTCTCTTTATAAGTTAGCCCTTTAGTCAGTGATATAATATCCATTCCTTGAGTTAAGACTATAACAGTTGACCATCAGTTAGCACTAGTAGAAAAAAGGCCTATTTTGGCGGTTCCAATGGGCCTATTGCGGCGGTTGTGAACCGCCGAAATGAGCACCGCCGAAATAGGTGTACCTATCTCGGCGGTTCTTAGAGAACAACCGCCGAGATAGACCCATGGGATTGACCGATGCTGAGATTGACCATGAGTCTATTTCGGTGGTTGTTCTCTAAGAACCGCCGAGATAGACTCATGGTCATTCTCAGCATCGGTCAATCCCATGGGTCTATCTCGGCGGTTGTTCTCTAAGAACCGCCGAGATAGGGGTATTTTTTTTTGTTTTTTTCCATCCCACTTTTATATATATATATATATATATATATATATATATATATTCACCGCATTTGGTTCAATGAGCCCTGTAATAAAGCTTCATCCATACAGGGAGCTTCAGCACACATTTAAAAAGTTATAAAAGCTCCCAATTAATACCAACGACGCACCACAATTTGAGAGTTAACAAAACCAATGCAATTACAAATAAAAACAACATTACAATTCAAATCTACCATTACACCATCCACAAGTGTACAGAGTTACAATTACATACTCGAAAAAGTTCACAAAACATCTTCATGATCATCAATTCATTAAACTTGTGCAGACGAACTCTGACCATTCCTCAAGCATCTCAACAATTTGAGCATCATCATACTGACCACCTTTGAACACTTCTTCGTAAGCCTTGAAAAAAAATGAACATTAATCTAAAACGTACAAGTCTAACAACATGTAAAGAGCATAACTGAAACTTTCAAAGAATGTTACCTTGTCTAACGAGTGCTCTGGTAAAAGGTTCGACGCTCCTACTATGTCACTCATGAATCTCATGACATAGTATCCACATTCGGAACCCCCAGGCTGCACTGGACACTATACAATCGCACATATTGACAGTTATTGTAACACCCCTCTCCATAATCACGATATAATCCCTCACGTAGCAATAAATAAAACGTCTCGCAGCGGAAAAATAAATAACAATTACAAAACTCACACGGGTGTCACCGGCCATTACTCGCCCATGCGAGCAACGTAGCCATACCACATCCAACTTCCAAAATAAATAAACTGCTAACCGCAGTGATAACGAGAAACTCCTATACATCAAACTAAGTCCATAACCATAACATTGACAAGTGAGCGTCTACCCAATCCTGAGAAATACATAACCTTACCATACGACCATACACCATCTTCATTACCATACAGCATCTCCAACTACCTTGTTCCTGCTCTTCAGCTCCGACAATGATCAACAACCTGAAATGGTGTAGTATCAGCGATAGACGCTGAGTATGCCGGGCCTGGACCCTATTCGTCACTTGTCATTTTAACCATCTTATTATTAGATTGGTTTCATGCTTTTTCCTTTTTACAGTTATAATCAAAACTGAAGCATAAATGTATAATATACATAATCAACCATCCAAATATTCATAAACATTAGTAATCCATCCAAACCAAAAATTCATAGAATATCTCAAACAACATTTGTATATCGAACGTATCGTGCAATAACAACAATATTTTGTACAATGTACAATCGCCGTAGTGTTCACCATCCACTGTCAATTTATTTTAGTTTGGCTTTCAAGCCCCGTCCATATGTACAATGTACATTCGCCGTAGTGTACAGTTCCCATAGTTAATTTGCCTTAGCCTCGTAGGCTCCATCCAACCATGTTTAATTAATGTCAGTAGGGCGTCATGTTAGGACAACCCGATAACCTCACCATGGACAGTAGTCCCCCGTACACACAAAGGTGCTCATTTCGCCAGAGGTCCGGAGGCCCCTGACTCACTTATGTCTCGTAAGACGTCCATAAAAGGCCGTAGCCACCTGATCCACGAACCTATTTGGGCTCGTTGGATATAACCTGGAGCGGAATCCAATTAGGAAACCCCTCAGTGATCACAAATGCGCAACCAAGTGGTTCGTAAACCACCAGGATTCCTCACCTCAATCTCATACCATCACTCTCATAATGTTTAAGATCTGCTCTTAGTCTTATGGAGAATATTTATTAACCAGCGGCCCAATGGGTCACGCATACCTAGAAGTCAGCTAGGTGATATTTATGTTAGAGATCCATGCTCTAGAGACCGACAATGTCGTGACTTCCCTAAGTGTTTTACTTAGGTTACCATATACTTAATATTAATATCATGGTATTATACCAAGTAGCCGTCATGTCATCACAACGCATATGTATGTTTATATAAGTCGATCTATAGTCGACGTAGTGTTAGTCCCGTAGGACGCCCGTGCATAAATAATTAATGCATCAACACTTAAACACATACATGTAACCACACACATATAACACACAAGTTATATCAATCAAATCCGAGCCAAGGAGCAACCTTAGGTCAACTCGGCAAACCCCTTTACATACCGTTCACCCTGATTGTATTACGGTGGAGTATGAATCAGCAAGATCCTACGCTCCGTGTAGTCCGTTAGCTCGTCATGCGTCCTTGTCAGAAGTACACTCTAAACGGTAATAAAACTATAAGTCAGTCTCCATGACTAACTACATCCGTATTTCCGAATAATAAGCAACCCCAACAGTTCACCCCTGTTTTCTACAGTTGTTTGTTACAGGTTTTTCTGAAACAGTCGGCTTTGTTACTCAAAACGTGTACGTCAAAACTATTTCAACTGTTAAGTTTAATTCCTTATATTTCTTTTAATCTTATCCACATCTAGTTTAGGTACGTAACCTATAGTTGCATGTATGCATGCATTCTTATATTATATTTTTTTCCATCATCCATTATAATTCTTTGTATTTCATTACCCATTATCTTAGCAAAATTCATAGCTTACAGTTTGTAACTATATTTTTTTTCCAAATAACCACCACCATTAAATCGTAAGGTTTTCAACCAAAATATATTTATCCACCTTATATACATTATTCTTGTGTATGTATATATTTTTACCACGTAGGTAATTCTCATGAGTTTCATAAACTCTTGTATTTTATGTTGCATTTTATCATCTTTTATTGAATGATTTTTTTCCCATTAGTTGTATTATATTATACAACTTATATTAAGATTATTATCCTAATATCATGTAACATCTTATGTTGTATAATTGCAACTCCTAAGGTTTATTCCATAAACACCTTAGTTTATAAATCTCATTTATTTATAGTTTGTCACATTATTTTATGTGAGTACCCTTCCTTATATTAATTCCATCTAAACCATATCATTGTCATAACATTTATAACATTATAGACCTTAGTCTAAAATTCATCTTTCAACTCTTATTAACTCAGTATAGCCCTTAACTTAATTTAAATTCCGTTTTGACCACATAACATTATGTAATGTTATACCATATTCTAATATCATTTGATATGATATTTTTATTTCCCTTAACTTATAACCTATAGTTTTTATACAAAACTATTTATTATTGCCTCTTAGGCACCATAAGAAAATCTTATTCTTTTCTATAAACCATAGTTTCCTTTATTTACAAAATCACCCCTTTCTGTGTACCATGTTATATATACCATTTAATATAACATTTCTAACTTATAAAAGAGTATAACCTATGGTTATTTTTTGTAAATTGCGAACAGACCTCAATATACATTTTATATTGTCATTAGGCCCAATTTTATAACATATAGTTTGATAATATCATTAAAACTATATATTATACATATATCTCAATAAATACTCTTATATAATTCTAAAAATCTCCAAATTTTACCAAAGGGTTATAAATATCCTTATTAACCCATATACTCTTGGTATTTTACCATTCCACCATCTATTTTCTCCAAAGTGTCATAATGACATAATAACTATATATTATACTTATATAGTTCATTTTGATTCCAAAATCCACCAAATAAATTCGTAAAAATTCCTAATAGCCCATGGGTGTTTAAAATACCATTGTACACCCTTTATTTTTGGTAATAACATATTTACCACATATGTTATAAAAATATTACCATTAAATACATAACTTATTATAAAACCTTAAATAAGTTCTAACTTACTTCTTTTGGTCAAAACCTAGGATATGGTCAAGGTTGACCACCTTAATATTTCCTTGACCATTAATTCTTAATAATTACGGTTTGCACCCAAACTTTCTAGAAATCACCATTTAACCCCAAAACTTTATAAAATCTTATAAACTTTATTTTAACTCCTTTTTAACTCTAATTTTCGGCCTTATTATTCTAAAGCCCCCAAATTTAATTTAATTACACCTAATACCCCATTTATTTTCGGTATTGCATTTATACTACTTAAACTTAATTAAAAGCTTGTAAATGCATAAATAAAATGGACTAAAATACATGGCCTTATTACAAACATTGGCTTGCAAAATAAATTACACATAAATGTCCCAAAACACTTATAAAATTTCGACCTCACCACATAATTTTTATTTTTACCAAACTTCCACATAATGTCTTAAATTTGACAATTATGTTAATTAATCTCTTAAATGACTAGCTTAATTTATCTTAGTCATTTTTTTCCATTCCTAGGTCAATATAACCTATATGTGTAACTTCACTCTCGGCCATATATATATATATATATGCTTAAAAATTATAAAAATAATAAGTTTAAGGTGTTTATACCTTGATTATTCCTTGTATGAGCTCGGTCACTTGTAGGAAAATTCACCACTTGATTTAGACATGTTTAATACACAAAAACAAGATATGGTTACACTCCAAGCTTGAGCTTAACCATAAGGAATAATTAATGTAAGATTTAAGGCAAAAATTACCTTAAAAATGCAAGGGAAGTTCTAAGTGGTTTCGACCTGAACCAAACACACCACAAGGTGTTAGATCCACCATATTGACATAGGAAATAGTTAGATCTCGAAGTGCTACCTTGTTATTAGGTTTTACCTTGGAAAAATGCCTTAAAAGAGAGTATTTCCTTTGGATCTCGGCCACCCTTGCTCCAAATGGCTAACCAACAGATTCCAAATGAAAAGGAGAAGAAGATGAGGCTATGACCAAAGTTTCACAGCCAAACTCGAAGGAAATCAAAAGTTATGAGTTTAAAGCACATTTTTACCTTAAAATGTAGATTTGAACAACCTTGGTCCCTCTACTGGTCTCAACCGAGTTTAGCTCTTGTTCTAACCTTAGAACACTGAGAATAAGCCATAGGAATTGTTGAGCCACGAACTTTAGGTGTTGGTAGTGAAGATGAAGAAAAGAGCTAAAATGACATTAAAACACTTACATTAGGAGCTTAGGAGCTAGGCTTGCCTTCCATGCTCAAGAAAAAACTTTGAGAGCTTGAGAGGAAGGAGAAACTAGGCTGGAAGGAGAGGATCGGACAAGGAAGGAAGGAGAAGGTGGGAAAGCTTGATTAATTTGAAAAAAGTAAAGTTACTATTGCAAATTGAACATTAGGTAATGATTTGTCTCCAAAATCATTGTATGCTGTCTCCTCACTTATTGCAGCCGGCCTCCTTGGTCCAAATGGGTCAATTAATTGACCATTGACCATGCTTGGTCAATATTGACTCATGTGGGCCCCACTTTAGGGTTTTATTAATATTTTAATATTAAATTTGTAAAAATCTGTAAATTTCTGGAATTAAATTCCTAATATCATATAATATGGTATTTTATTATATTTAAGGGTATTTATAACCTTTTAGCTCATTCAAGACCAATTTAGAAGGCGATTACACAAAAACGTGCTTTAAGGAGTTTTAGTGCACATTTTGTGTCACAAGGTGTTTCTGGGCTTGGTTTTCTTTGACAACGGTTTTGTTGTGTTCCTTACATGATATTTGATCATGTAATTCAATTTTTATCATTTAGAGGTCCTTTGATTTTTTAAGGTTTTCCTAGAGCACCTTTTTGCCCTTTTTGACCTTGAAGCATGTAAATGCTTTTTATTTGTGTTGGAGTGTTGTCCAATGGTTATAATATGTTTAGTAGTATGTTAATATGCTTAGGACAAATTTTTAGGTCTTAAGAAGTTTATTTGGGTATTTATTTACCCTTAACAGTCAAAGGGTGCAACATCTTGTTTTATGTTGACCACTGTTGTTCTCAGTTGACTTTTAAGGCATGTTTAGGCCTTAATTAATATGATTAAATATTTAATCCATGCTTTAATAATTTGGGGTATTTCAGTCTACCCCCCTTAAAAAGACTTCGTCCCGAAGTCTCTTAATCAAATAGGTAAGTATATATAAATGTATAACTACCCATTGTTCCCATAATGTATATCTATGTGATATATCATTTACACACATCATATTGCGCTTATACAGCACATAGCCATCACGTTGTGGCGTTAGTTCAATCATATATGGATATAGGTGATCCATCAGCACCATCATTTCCTATCAGTTCTACAAGTCCTGACAACCTTCCTGAGGTGTCCATAATATTCCATTGTTCCACATTCCATATCTAATGATTCATTTCGTATCTAGGCAATACCATATGTAATCATTCTATAAAGCAATATGAATGCATATCACAGATAGCATAAGAAAAGTACTACACACATGGTGTACATACAATCATTCAAACAAGTATCTCATAGGATACATACTTTCAAGTGTACATCACACCCAAACAACCAAACAACGCGCCCCGCGTACCAACCATAACCAAGAAAACCAATTCACTGTATGCTATGCATACTAAATAATTCACATACTAACAAACAACCTCGTATGCCCCGCACACCACCAATTCTCTTTTTTTTTTGCATGCAATGCATATCAAACAGCCAAAAATAAGTGCACACATGTGCACAGCCAAGAGGCTCTACCCCCCTTAAAAAGGGTTACGCCCCCGTACCCCACAAGTATACAACAGCCGCTCAACAAGGAGCGCTGGATACTTGGCTCTCAAAGAGTTCTCCAACTCGTGGATTATCCTCATATCAGAGAGACGGGTATAATTCTAGCCCTTCAGGGCTCCACAATATATAAAAGGTGAGGCACTGATCTTTTTGTGCTCTCTCCCAAGTTCTTTTTTGGGCCCACTCGCTCCGTATGAGGTGTAGACCCATGAACAAAGGCTCAATTTGCCTTTTTCTTTTGCTGTGAATCCACTGGTTTGGATCACTAGCATATATGCGTGTGTCTTCTCTCACTGATATTCAGTTTGAGATGTAATGTGACATTGGCTACTGTTAGTACTTAGTGCTCTTTGCACTTGTCTTTGTAATACTAAGACGTACCAGCCTATATGTCCACAAAGATGATGTTTGTCATCCATGTCTCCTGGTGATTTTGCTCCGGAGTAACACACTGTTGTAGTTCTTTTTTTTTTCACTCTTGTTGATATCCACTTTATCTTTCAGCATTTCCACAAGATTAATAACTGCACGAGTGCAATACCAAAACACTCAGTCATACAGAGTGCAGAGGCGTAAACGCTCAACAGCTAATATTTCATGAGTCAAACAGATAAGATGTGCGAATTGTCCTATGAGTGGTACATTCCAAATCCATTGTTCTTTAAGCAAGATTTCTGCTATCATATAGCTTTATCTTTTCTTCTCGCGTAGTCACGCGTTTATATCCATATCATCTGGTAGATTTCCTCTGGATTGTAAGAATTACTCGATCCTTATGAGGATTCTACATATTTTCGTCCATAATAGGTTTTCTTGTTGCTTTTTTTTTTTGGGTTCCTATCCTTGAACTGTTTCCTTGTCTTCCCTGTATACTGTCCACTGTTCTCTGTTGAAGGTTCTTTTTTTTTTAGCCCGTTGGTTTAACTGCGGCTCTTCTCGTCCATCTTCGAGGTAATCCGTCTTACTGTCCGTAGAATGGAGTTGACTACTTCTCGTGTTCCTAACACTACCTGTCTACTTGCATGGGGTACCGTACTGATACATTACTACTTACCCGACTAACTTATAAATAAGTCTGTCAGGCCCACATGCTCCGAACGGAGTGCGGTCGTCCCATGTCTCGTTTAGTAAACTGGTAATGTCTGTCACACGGTTGTTGTGAAGTATTCTTTTGTCAATCTCCCTTTGATGGATATCCCTCTTTTTTGTTCTTTTTTTTTTGCTTCTTTTTTCTTCTGCCCTTTTTTTTTTGTCTAATAGTTCGTGTTATCGGTTATCCCGTAATAAGTGTTATTGCCTTTGTGGCATCCGTGGTAATTCGTATCATAGACTGGTATTATTCAACTCGGTGTAAGTAAAATCCGTGCTATATTAGCAAACTTGTTTCTCCTCTTTTTTTTATCTCATTGAGTACAACGCATTTTCCTTTTTCTCCCTGTTTTTTTTTCTGATCATGTCTCATCCATAGTTCATATTCGTCCCCTCATCCATGTAATTGGATGTATTGCAGATTGCATAATAGTTGAGCAACTTGGCTCTTTACTTCCCAACCATCCTCACTGACGGTGGTGCATCTACAAAGGGTATGCTTGTCCATAAGGACTAAACATGTATCACCGGTAGTGATTAGCATTAAATGCAAGTATACTCTAATGGTATTTGGCTAATAGCCCTGTCTGAAACTTCCTCGAACGTTTAAACTGGTGTGTGTGTGTGTGTTTTTTTTTTTACAGTCATAGTGGCTGTATAATGTGTCCAGTTGCAGTGGTTGGACTATCGGTCCTTCCAAAATTGCATAGGTTTCTAATCTCCAGGTTTCAATGAAAAGGTTTGAACAACAGTTTTTTTTTATAAAAGGTTAAAAGGTAGTAGTTGTTGCAGTTGCATTTGCAGTAGCTGTTACTGTTGTTGTTGCTGTCGCTGCACATGCTGTAGCAAGTGCGCAAGGCAGATGGAAATTTTAGTGGTTTACTGTCATAGCGCTTGCAATAGCAAGTGCGCCATGCAGGTGGAAATTCTGGTTCAGTAATTCCCGGCCTCATTGACTCTGTGTCGTAGAGTATAGGCTACATGGTAATGTAAGCATTAACATCCTGTTCATATATATATCCGTCAAGGTTTAAAGCTTTTGGTACTGAGTACACACAACTAATCCCAAAGTCTTACACAAAAGGCGAGTGGTCAATGACACACTCCCACATACTTATAACATAGCTCCTTCTAACATTCAAGGTAAGCACACAACATAGTAAGTAAAAGTCTTCCACTAGCGGTCTCATGGAGTATGGGTACTCATGCCCTATCTACTCCCTTGCCCTTCTGGGCTCCAGCATCAGCAGATGTCTAGCCATCCTGACCGCCTCGTGGTACTCCAGATCCTCCAGCTGAGGTCTTCTGAGTATTCTTTGGTGGCCTGTAATTACGGCTCTCTGGGTTCATCCAACATTCAAATTCCCTATGGCCCTCTTTGTGGCAGTACCGACACTCGACTTTGCGGCCTTCGCAGTCGACCCCTGGATGGTCCTTCCCACAACGCTTACAGTAAAAATGGCGCTGGGGCTGTCCGGTGCCTGATGATAGTATTTAAGTTTAAGTTAAATCTGTTGATATAGGGTTAAGATTATATTTGAATTTAAGAGGTAGGTGTTCTCACCCTTAGGAGGTGCAGATCTCAGAGGCTTAGCATCAATAGCTGGGCCGGTCAACTGCAGGACGGGCTCTTTCCCTTTCTTTCCCTGGTGACCCTGCTGCCCTTTCTTTGGAAAGAATTTCCTGTTTAAGGTTTCGGGTCAGCATTCGTAAGGTATTTAGTATGATAAGTATTTAAGCTTGGGTTAAGTCCTTACTTTCCCTTTTTCTGGCCATCGCCTGAAGATGCTCCTCCACCCTCAGACTCTCCTTCAGGGTTCTTCCTTTTCTTTGCCCCTAGAGTCTCTTCCCGAGTCTGGAGCATTAGCTCCGTCCTCGAGGCAGCGTCGTAACACTCCTGGAATCTCATTGGTAAGTTCTCACAAGGTTATACGGTACTATAGTAAGTAAAGAATTTATGGCATTCATGTTAATACCTGTATGGTAGTGTAGAGGGTAGCACCCATCGCCATCTGGATGCGAAATAATAGTCCTCCCCGGAACTTCTCGATCTTTACGGTTTCTGAGTAATCCACACCGGGGATGAAGTCCAGTAGACCAATGAATCGAGCGTAATACTCGTCCACGGTCAGACCTCCCTGGGTCAATGTTTCAAACTCATGGCGCTTCTTCTGTTTGAGGTGCGCCGGGTAGTACTTCCCTCTTAGTAACTCAACAAAGGCAGCCCACGAAAAGTCGGGCGTAGCCAGGTGCTGGTCCTTGACCAACCTCCACCAAGTGCTGGCTGCATCCTTCAGATGGAAAGCAGCAATAGCGACCTTCTTGTCGTCAGGTACCTGTAACGCTTCATAGGCCTTCTCATGTTCAACGATGTAACGTTCCAAAGCTACGGGGTCTGGTTCCCCTGAATATGTAGGTGGTCGGGTCTCTGTAACTGACTTCAGCCAGTTTGTTTCCCTGGGCTGTGGCGGGTGGGCTGGTGCTCCTCCTATCTGAGTACCCAGCTGTGCAAGAACGGCTGCAACCGTCTCAGCAACTCCTGGAATGCCGGGGTCACCGCCTCTACCTCTTCCAGCACCACGCCCTCTAGTACCACCAGACATCTGTAGTACAGTATGTCACATAAATACTCGGTAAATTATCGTACACAACCAATAGATATTAAGTTGCCTTAAAGGCTATCCTGTCACGCATTTTGCGTTCTAGACACAATATCTTTTGAGACGAATCGTCTCGTACCTCCTAAATGTTTCCCAATATTTCCCAAGTCCTAAGCCACTGTCTTAACCTACTTTCTCGTCATCAGAGCGGTACTCCGCTCTGATACCACTTTTGTAACACCCCTCTCCATAATCACGATATAATCCCTCACGTAGCAATAAATAAAACGTCTCGCAGCGGAAAAATAAATAACAATTACAAAACTCACACGGGTGTCACCGGCCATTACTCGCATGCGAGCAACGTAGCCATACCACATCCAACTTCCAAAATAAACAAACTGCTAACCGCAGTGATAACGAGAAACTCCTATACATCAAACTAAGTCCATAACCATAAATTGACAAGTGAGCGTCTACCCAATCCTGAAAATACATAACCTTACCATAAGACCATACACCATCTTCATTACCATACAACATCTCCAACTACCCTGTTCCTGCTCTTCAGCTCCGACAATGATCAACAACCTGAAATGGTGTAGTATCAGCGATAGACGCTGAGTATGCCGGGCCTGGACCCTATGGTCACTTGTCATTTTAACCATCTTATTATTAGATTGGTTTCATGCTTTTTCCTTTTTACAGTTATAATCAAAACTGAAGCATAAATGTATAATATACATAATCAACCATCCAAATTCATAAACATTCATCCATCCAAACCAAACATTCATAGAATATTCAAACAACATTTGTATATCGAACGTATCGAGCAATAACAACAATATTTTGTACAATGTACAATCGCCGTAGTGTTCACCATCCACTGTCAATTTATTTTAGTTTGGCTTTCAAGCCCCGTCCATATGTACAATGTACATTCGCCGTAGCGTACAGTTCCCATAGTTAATTTACCTTAGCCTTGTAGGCTCCATCCAACCATGTTTAATTAATGTCAGTAGGGCGTCATGTTAGGACAACCCGATAACCTCACCATGGACAGTAGTCCCCCGTACACACAAAGGTGCTCATTTCGCCAGAGGTCCGGAGGCCCCTGACTCACTTATGTCTCGTAAGACGTCCATAAAAAGGCCGTAGCCACCTGATCCACGAACCTATTTGGGCTCGTTGGATATAACCTGGAGCGGAATCCAATTAGGAAACCCCTCAGTGATCACAAATGCGCAACCAAGTGGTTCGTAAACCACCGGGATTCCTCACCTCAATCTCATACCATCACTCTCATAATGTTTAAGATCTGCTCTTAGTCTTATGGAGAATATTTATTAACCAGCGGCCCAATGGGTCACGCATACCTAGAAGTCAGCTAGGTGATATTTATGTTAGAGATCCATGCTCTAGAGACCGACAATGTCGTGACTCGTCCCTAAGTGTTTTACTTAGGTTACCATATACTTAATATTAATATCATGGTATTATACAAGTAGCCGTCATGTCATCACAACGCATATGTATGTTTATATAAGTCGATCTATAGTCGACGTAGTGTTAGTCCCGTAGGACGCCGTGCATAAATAATTAATGCATCAACACAAACACACATACATGTAACCACACATATAACACACAAGTTATATCAACCAAATCCGAGCCCAAGGAGCAACCTTAGGTCAACTCGGCAAACCCCTTTACATACCGTTCACCCTGATTGTATTACGGTGGAGTATGAATCAGCAAGATCCTACGCTCCGTGTAGTCCGTTAGCTCGTCAAGCGTCCTTGTCAGAAGTACACTCTAAACGGTAATAAAACTATAAGTCAGTCTCCATGACTAACTACATCCGGTATTTCCGAATAATAAGCAACCCCGACAGTTCACCCCTGTTTTCTACAGTTGTTTGTTACAGGTTTTTCTGAAACAGTCGGCTTTGTTACTCAAAACGTGTACGTCAAAACTATTTCAACTGTTAAGTTTAATTCCTTATATTTCTTTTAATCTTATCCACATCTAGTTTAGGTACGTAACCTATAGTTGCATGTATGCATGCATTCTTATATTATATTTTTTCCATCATCCATTATAATTCTTTGTATTTCATTACCCATTATCTTAGCAAAATTCATAGCTTACAGTTTGTAACTATATTTTTTTCCAAATAACCACCACCATTAAATCGTAAGGTTTTCAACCAAAATATATTTATCCACCTTATATACATTATTCTTGTGTATGTATATATTTTTACCACGTAGGTAATTCTCATGAGTTTCATAAACTCTTGTATTTTATGTTACATTTTATCATCTTTTATTGGATGATTTTTTCCCATTAGTTGTATTATATTATACAACTTATATTAAGATTATTATCCTAATATCATGTAACATCTTATGTTGTATAATTACAACTCCTAAGGTTTATTCCATAAACACCTTAGTTTATAAATCTCATTTATTTATAGTTTGTCACATTATTTTATGTGAGTACCCTTCCTTATATTAATTCCATCTAAACCATATCATTGTCATAACATTTATAACATTATAGACCTTAGTCTAAAATTCATCTTTCAACTCTTATTAACTCAGTATAGCCCTTAACTTAATTTAAATTCCGTTTTGACCACATAACATTATGTAATGTTATACCATATTCTAATATCATTTGATATGATATTTTTTTTCCCTTAACTTATAACCTATAGTTTTTATACAAAACTATTTATTATTGCCTCTTAGGCACCATAAGAAAATCTTATTCTTTTCTATAAACCATAGTTTCCTTTATTTACAAAATCACCCCTTTCTTTGTACCATGTTATATATACCATTTAATATAACATTTCTAACTTATAAAAGAGTATAACCTATGGTTATTTTTTGTAAATTCCGAACAGACCTCAATATACATTTTATATTGTCATTAGGCCCAATTTTATAACATATAGTTTGATAATATCATTAAAACTATATATTATACATATATCTCAATAAATACTCTTATAATTCTAAAAATCTCCAAATTTTACCAAAGGGTTATAAATATCCTTATTAACCCATATACTCTTGGTATTTTACCATTCCACCATCTATATTTCTCCAAAGTGTCATAATGACATAATAACATATATTATACTTATATAGTTCATTTTAATTCCAAAATCCACCAAATAAATTCCTAAAAATTCCTAATAGCCCATGGGTGTTTAAAATACCATTGTACACCCTTTATTTTTGGTAATAACATATTTACCACATATGTTATAAAAATATTACCATTAAATACATAACTTATTATAAAACCTTAAATAAGTTATAACTACTTCTTTTGGTCAAAACCTAGCATATGGTCAAGGTTGACCACCTTAATATTTCCTTGACCATTAATTCTTAATAATTACGGTTTGCACCCAAACTTTCTAGAAATCACCATTTAACCCAAACAAAACTTTATAAATTTTTTTTTTTAACTCCTTTTTAACTCTAATTTTCGGCCTTATTATTCTAAAGCCCCCAAATTTAATTTAATTACACCTAATACCCCATTTATTTTCGGTAATGCATTTATACTACTTAAACTTAATTAAAAGCTTGTAAATGCATAAATAAAATGGCCTAAAATACATGGCCTTATTACAAACATTGGCTTGCAAAAAAATTACACATAAATGTCCCAAAACACTTATAAAATTTCGGCCTCACCACATAATTTTTATTTATTTACCAAACTTCCACATAATGTCTTAAATTTGACAATTATGTTAATTAAATCTCTTAAATGACTAGCTTAATTTATCTTAGTCATTTTTTTCCATTCCTAGGTCAATATAACCTATATGTGTAACTTCACTCTCGGCCATATATATATATATGCTTAAAAATTATAAAAATCATAAGTTTAAGGTGTTTATACCTTGATTATTCCTTGTATGAGCTCGGTCACTTGTAGGAAAATTCACCACTTGATTTAGACATGTTTAATACACAAAAACAAGATATGGTTACACTCCAAGCTTGAGCTTAACCATAAGGAATAATTAATGTAAGATTTAAGGCAAAAATCACCTTAAAAATGCAAGGGAAGTTCTAAGTGGTTTCGACCTGAACCAAACACACCACAAGGTGTTAGATCCACCATATTGACATAGGAAATAGTTAGATCTCGAAGTGCTACCTTGTTATTAGGTTTTACCTTGGAAAAATGCCTTAAAAGAGAGTATTTCCTTTGGATCTCGGCCACCCTTGCTCCAAATGGCTAACCAACAGATTCCACATGAAAAGGAGAAGAAGATGAGGCTATGACCAAAGTTTCACAGCCAAACTCGAAGGGAATCAAAAGTTATGAGCTTAAAGCACATTTTTACCTTAAAATGTAGATTTGAACAACCTTGGTCCCTCTACTGGTCTCAACCGAGTTTAGCTCTTGTTCTAACCTTAGAACACTGAGAATAAGCCATAGGAATTGTTGAGCCACGAAATTTAGGTGTTGGTAGTGAAGAGATGAAGAAAAAGAGCTAAAAATGACATTAAAACACTTACATTAGGAGCTTAGGAGCTAGGCTTGCCTTCCATGCTCAAGAACAAACTTTGAGAGCTTGAGAGGAAGGGAGAACTCGGCTGGGAAGGAGAGGATCGGACAAGGAAGGAAGGAGAAGGTGGGAAAGCTTGATTAATTTGAAAAAAGTAAAGTTACTATTGCAAATTGAACATTAGGTAATGATTTGTCTCCAAAATCATTGTATGCTGTCTCCTCACTTATTGCAGCCGGCCTCCTTGGTCCAAATGGGTCAATTAATTGACCATTGACCATGCTTGGTCAATATTGACTCATGTGGGCCCCACTTTAGGGTTTTATTAATATTTTAATATTAAATTTGTAAAAATCTGTAAATTTCTGGAATTAAATTCCTAATATCATATAATATGGTATTTTATTATATTTAAAGGTATTTATAACCTTTTAGCCCATTTAAGACCAATTTAGAAGGCGATTACACAAAAACGTGCTTTAAGGAGTTTTAGTGCACATTTTGTGTCGCAAGGTGTTTCTGGGCTTGGTTTTCTTTGACAACGGTTTTGTTGTGTTCCTTACATGATATTTGATCATGTAATTCAATTTTATATCATTTAGAGGTCCTTTGATTTTTAAGGTTTTCCTAGAGCACCTTTTTGCCCTTTTTGACCTTGAAGCATGTAAATGCTTTTTATTTGTGTTGGAGTGTTGTCCAATGGTTATAATATGTTTAGTAGTATGTTAATATGCTTAGGACAAATTTTTAGGTCCTAAGAAGTTTATTTGGGTATTTATTTACCCTTAACAGTCAAAGGGTGCAACATCTTGTTTTATGTTGACCACTGTTGTTCTCAGTTGACTTTTAAGGCATGTTTAGGCCTTAATTAATATGATTAAATATTTAATCCATGCTTTAATAATTTGGGGTATTTCAGTTATAAACAAGTTTAAACATTATAACACAAATTTATCAATTAATGGAGTACCTTGACAGTGTTCCAAGTGATGTTACTCTTCATTGTTTTATTCTGGAGAGATAATGCAGCTCTCATGGAACTATATACATCAGCAATATATATAGTTTTAAGCATCAGTAGCTAGTTATGAAACAGTTAATGTTAAGTAATAATAATTGTTGTTTGCGATAACAAACTAATTATCCCAGTATTGCGGTGGAGATCTTCGGTCTCTTGGCATTCGTACCAAGTGAGTCAAATTGCAAGATTCGTGGGTGCTTCAACATCACCAGCACAAGCAATGACCAATGTCGACTGTCCACAAATTACACAATGTGTTGAAACCATTAAGCAACTAACACAAACTATATGTTTTAGATAATACTAAGAGAATAGTCAATATCATACCCTGAATGATATGGCCGCATAATAAATGACTTGTTAGAACATTCAAAGAGGGCATTCGCTATATTGCATAAGGCCTTCCATATCACTTGTCATCTGTACTTCACTGCACATAGGCAGGACAGGATCCGAATTGTGATCTTCATAGACATTGATCCCTTATTATGCACCCACCTATGAGGTTAATATCATTAGTCATTAACTTTTTATTCAAACATCTAATTCATCACCAATCAATGAATTCAAAATATAAAAGTTAGAAGTCACTCACATGGCGGCTGACTTGAGAATCGACACATTCAACCAATCCCTCCTGAAGCACTCCTCGAAGTCGGACATATACATCCCAAATCGATGTATATCTTCTCCTTGAACTATATAGTGAAATATCCGCTCGGGATCTTCCACAGTGAGGGAATCACAATCAGGTGGTAGCAGCAACAACGATGAATGCAGAATCTGCATATTAGTCGACAAGCCGGCCAATATTCTTTTCTCCCACCAAAGCAGGTCTAAGCACGAAATTTGTGGATGCCTTTGATTGCACAGGTGCAGCAATTCTTTTTCCTTTGCCCTTATCAGTCTTCGGTCGGCTCATATCCTATGATATTAGTCTAATTAAGTATATGGATGCAAGGTGGTCCACCATCAGTTTTATAGCAACGGTTAAGAGTAAATACCTGCCCAGGGAGTCTGACCAATCGTACAGGCCACTGCACTGTCAAAGTTTATGCGGAACGCAAGGTAGGTCTTTGTTTGATCGGCACCGGTAAACCGACGTCAGCATGCTCTGCAACAAATTCGTCCAGAAGCACTCATACATGGTAATGTCGGAGTGGTTCACCGTGCACAATAACACTTGGAAGAGAGGGGAAAATTTTTCCCCATGCCACCATGACCTCTTCTACTCCAATTTGTAAAAACAGATGGCACTCAATGGGTGCCTGATTGTTATGTGGAACTTGTTTAGATAAAAATTGAGAATTCCTCTATGATGATATTAGTGATCAAGTGAAAAATCTTAATCGTCATGTACTCAATTGAAATGTTAGTCTAACCTTTAGAGATGCATAGGGAAACGGATCAGCCGAGTGGACACTACTTCTCACTACCGGTGCACTTGGCTGCTGAATGGGTGACTCAATTGGTGGTCGAGAAATCTCTTGGCTGTCATGCTGCTATGGATGAAGCCTTGACATAGCCTGAGCGATCCTCTCGTCGACGCTCTAAGTAATCCTCTGCTCCATCTCAGCCAACGCTCTCAGGTGCTCCTCGTAGCTAATCGTCTTTCCCTGGCTGATTCTGGACCCGGGTATGCCAAATGCCTGGCGGATACAAACGTGCCCACCAAACCCAATGGCATGACCTGGATGATCCTTCTTACCAAGAGCGCGTGTAAGAGGATCATCATTCCTCTGTGAGGTCCAGGTGCCCTGGGTGAGCTGAGAGCTTAATTCACCCTAAAACAACACATAAATACAGTTATTAGTTTAACATAAGTTCATATATAAATGAAATGAACAGTTTGACTAATAATGAAATGATATCACTTACCATTTGAGCAATAACTGCTCTCATGGCTTCATCGTATTGAGGATTTTCGGGAGTAGAGTTCTTAGGGATATGGCTTAACTCTCACACTTTCATTCTTCTGCCACTGGCATCCAATGAGCCATCCGTGGGCATATATCCCTTTTGCTCCCTTTCTGGTACCCTTTGAGCAATACTTTTTCCACCTAAGTGGTGAGGGTACATATTCTTCTTAGCATTTGCTTGTTGTTGCGCACGGAGAGCCTGCATAAATTAATGGGATCATGTTTAGTGAAATTGAACACAAAAAAACATAAGAATTAAGATTAATTATGTATGTATGACAATAAAGTGCACCTGGAACTCCGGTGTGGTGACGTGTCTCAACAAATTGTACCCATTGCTCTTCGGTGATGCCCTCGTAAACCTCCCATGGTGGTCTCTCACCGTCTCCACCATGATCTGGAGCATCTGGATCTTCTGGATCAGGCATCTTGTAGATGTACTTGTCAGCCAACTTATTCTTGTGGTCCCGGAACAGTTTCGACATCGCTGATAGCACATCCTTTTTAAGTGCGGGATCCACGGAGAACAGACTACGTACATGATCATTCAGTTAGTAAAGTAAACATAAATGTTCTATTATTTCACAAAAGATCATAGTAATAATGTAGAGATTTACCTGAAGACGCTGAAACATAGTATCCTTCAATGCTGAGGCACTTGCTTCCAGTTGTGGTTTATGTTGCAAATGACTTCACCAAATGGCTACCGTAAGCGTGAAGTCATTCTTCCAATTTCCATGGGGTTGGTTGAACTGATTGAAGTCCACCGGTTTTGTAGGAGGGCCCTTGTTAGCCTTCAGCCCACGTGTTGCACCTCTCTTTTGCTTCTTCGCCTCTGGTGGGACAACTGACTCCTCTTCGGTCTGCTGTGAAGGGCCAGCCTCAGTCTCGTGTACTGCTAACTGGTCCTTCTTCTTCTTTCCTCCTCTTGTGACCCGCTTACTTGGTCTATTCTGCTGTGGCTCAGGTTCTCCAGTCAGAGAAGCCGTCCAATGGGGTCATCCATAGGGTGATCATCCACTGCAAAAAAAAATAAACATTTTCATCAGATAAAGTCATAACATAAATACTATGATGCATAACAATAACAGTTAAGATGACATTACAGTCTACATTCTACTAACAACATTACCTGGCACGTACAAAAACATAAATCATTTCATCGTGCGTAGAGCAAATCATTTTCGGTATCATCAATCGAATCCGGTAATCCAGTAGGAAACAAGGATGTTTCCTCTACAGTCCCATTTTCATCGTTATCCTCATTTTCATTTTCGATTACAACCGGCCTTCTTCCTGGAAGAACAATAGACCATCTGCAGTCTTTCGGATCCTCAACATACCACACTTGTTCGCAATCCTTTCCCAGAACAAATTGATCATCATTATAACCGTGTAACCGTGAAAGATCAACTAAGGTAAGCCCTCCATCATTTTGGTACCCGCGTCGGTTGTCCACCCACTTGCACCGGAACAACAGAAAGGAATCAATGTCATAGTCTAGTTCCTAGATGTCCTCGATGACACCATAATACCAACTAGAGTTACTAACTGGTTGAGATCGGTTACCGCAGTGGTACTCAGTGGCAGCAGCTTCAATTTTTCCCCACTATTCTGGTTTATTGATTTGGCATCTTGGCGTGCAGTGTAGTATGTATACCCACTAATATCATACCCCTCATATGACGTAATATTAGTTTCAGGTCCGATTGCCAAACATCTGATCTCTTCGCTTACAGCTTCTGGATCTGATGATGCTAATGTCAACACATGATCTTTGAACCATTGGATAAAAACTCGGTTTTGTTCCTTTTCAGCCAAATGTGGCCTTTCAAAGGATTTTGATGCCTTAACTCAACCATATGGGTTTCCAAATAAGGTTCAACAACCTCAAGATGTTGTAAGACAAACAAATGTGCTTGATGAATAAGTAGACGAAACTTGCACGATCTTTCTACCAATAACACCTTTACCCTTAAACCTGCCATAGTGTCGTGGTTTTGGGATACCAATAGACTCTGCCTCACTCAAATAATCGGTCACAAATTGTGACTTCCTCAGTCACTGTTGCTTCAACAATGCTCCCCTCTGGTCGATACCTATTCTTCATTCTACTTTTCAGAATACCCATGTACCGTTCAAAAGGGTACATGTACCGTAAGTATACCGGACCACAGAACTGTATCTCTCGAACGATGTGCACAATTAGATGCACCATTATATCAAAGAAAGATGGTGGGAAATACATCTCAAGTTGACATATGTGACAACAATTTCACGTTGTAGATCATCTAGAGAGGTTACGTCAATTGCCTTGGAGCAAACAGCGTTGAAAAAGAAACATAACCGAGTTAAAGCATTTCTGACATCAGATGGCAATATCCCTCGAATTGCGACCGGAAGAAGATGTAACATCAGTACATGATAATCGTGAGATTTCATGCCTAAAAGTTTTAAATCCTTCATCGATACAATGTTCTTCCAGTTTGAAGAGTACCCAGACGGTACTTTTACCGAGTGCAGACATTTGCAGAAACTAATCTTTTCAGCCTTTGAGAGCGTGTAGCATGCAGGAGGTAGGTAGATTCGTTTCCCATTCTCTTGTGGGTGTAACTCCTTTCGTATACCCATGGTTTGCATGTCCTTTCTGATTTTCAATCCGTCTTTTGTTTTGCCGGGTATATTGAGTAAAGTCCCACTCACTGCCTCACCAACGTTCTTCACAATGTGCATGATGTCTAAGCAGTGTCTCACAGAAAGATGACGCCAATAAGGTAGTTCCCAAAAGATAGAACACTTTTTCCAAATGTTTTTCGCCGGTTTTGATGTGTTTCCAAATACATTTACAATGTCCTTAACCTTTTCGTACACTTCCTCAGAGCTCAGAGGTAGACGGGCCACACGAGTTTCGGCTTGACCATTGAACAACTTTCTCTTCGTTACTCGATAAGGGTGATCTTCGGGGAGAAGACGTCGATGACACATATAAACATTCTTCCCACAATGTTTTAAACGGTCCGAACAAGTGTCTTCCTCGCATATGGGACATGCAAATGTTCCTTTAACCGTGTAACCGGACAAGTTCCCATACGCAGGGAAGTCATTGACGGTACAGAACAACAAAGCCTTGAGCGTGAAATTCTCTCTTGCATAAGCATCATATACCACGGTCCCCTCATTCCACAATAGCTTCAGATCGTCGATCAGAGGGGCAAGGTACACATCACATGCTATTACCTGGCTGCTTGGGACCAGATATCAGGAGAGATAACATGATACTTTCGTTTCATACACAACCATGAGGGCAAATTGTAGATCACTAGCAGAACAGGCCATGTACTGTGTTGACTACTCAATGTGCCGTACGGGTTCATTCCATCAGTACATAACCCAAGCCTCAGATTCCTATCTTCATGTCCGAAATGTTCTTTGTACCGTCTATTGATGTTTCTCCACTGAGGCCCATCTGTTGGATGTCTTAGTTTCTCATCACTCTTTCTACCCTCCGCATGCCATCGTAAGTTCTTTGCATCTTTCGGATTCGCAAACAACCGTTTGAATCTGGGTATAATCGGCAAATACCAAACAGTTTTGCTGGAGGGCTTTTTTTCTGAACGGAGGAGTACTCACCATCTTTATGCTTATACCGGGACAACGAACATTTCGGGCAATTGTCCAGATGTTCGTATTCACCCCTGTACAACACACAGTTGTTTGGACACGCGTGAATTTTTTTGTACTCTACTCCCATTGGACACACCCATTTCTTTGCCTCATACGTGGTGGTAGGGAGACCGTTCTCATCCGGTAGCATATCATGAATCAGCTCGAGGAATGCCGTGAAACCTTTGTCACTCAATCCATATCTTCCCTTCAGGTTGAACAAATTCAATATAGCTGTCAATTTCGTGTACTTAGTGCAAGTAGGATACAACGCCGTTTTGGATGCGTCCAACAACCTTTGATACTCATCCGGCCGGTCGACAAAATTATCCTCAACGTTATAAGCATCTCGTCATTTGTCATCATGATAAGTCGACTCACTGTCAACATTGACTCCGGAAGCGCTTGGGAGTTCTGACTCGTTAATAGTATCGAATGTCTGCTCGGTTCTTGAGTTACACCGATCGTGACTGTAGGAAGATGAAGCATTATCTTCAACAGGTTCTCCATGAAAAATCCATTTTTATAATGTGCATGAAACCACGGGTCTTCACATGGAATTGTACGAGTTGATGCTTGAATAATGTCTAACCACACCACAATCAACACAAGGACATGGAATTTTCTCCGCCTTTGTCCTGTCCTTGTGTTGCACTGCAGCTTTGCAAAACTCTTTCAGCATTTTGTCAAAATGTTCCCTCTATCACCATACATCCAGTCACGCTCCATACTATATGTGCAACAGATCAAGGTGTGAGTTAGAGCCTTTGTAGAATATGGTCTGTATTAAGTTGCACATGTTTATTTCTTAATGGAGCATGACTGGATGATTGTCAATTAGTCTAGCCTAACTCTAAGGTTGCAAACACAAAATAAACTAGCATTTTAAATTTAAGAAATTGTTGCACTTCTAAAACAGAAACCGGTGTTTAAAACAATATTACGAATACTTTTTCTACAAAAAATTCGGCATGACCTTTGCATAATTGTACACATCCGTGCTTATTATTCAGCACTCACCAAAGTCATCACAACCACAACATTCCAACAATGGCAGCAACCAACAATTAAAATAAATCAATTCTTTACTAGCTAACTGAAAACCAATTGCAAATTCAGATCATCAATCAATTCTTCACTGTATAAGTTCAAACCGGTTTAGAGATTAAAACAGAATCGAGAGTTAAAATACGTACTTGTTTTTTAAGGATTTATGGAGAGGGGAGACTGGTGCCTGAGAGGTAGGCTTCTGTGCGAGAGATCGATGCAGCAATACCACTTCTGATATGTCTATGCAGGGAGCACACAAAAAAAATTACAAAAGAAATGCATCAACAAATATGGAATGAAGCTAAATTATGTACTAGCACTTATATTTAAATATAATGCATTAAAACAAAAAATAAGGTTTAGTTACTTACTTGTGCACAGAGGAGGAAAGTGCAACAGTAATGGAAGAAGGCGGGAAACAAGAGAGGTGATTCACGGACTTGAATGTAGTGAGACCTGATTAAAAAAATTAGATATTTTAGACATATACACATACATCAAACAATATTAATTACGAAGAGATTTGAAAAAAAAAATCGGCATGACTTTTGCATAATTTTACCTATCCCATGCTTATTAAGCATTCACCAACCATTCATCAACACAAATTTCCATCACAAATCAAACTAATACCAACTTTATCCATCAAACCAAATTTTAATAATTTGTGGAAATCAAATACAAAGAAAAAAAAGACACAACCATGCTATTATTAAGCATTCACCAATTATTCAACAACACAAATTTCTATCATAAACCAAACTAATATATACCAAATTTATTCATCAAACGAAATTCCAATAATTTGTGGAAATCAAATACAAAGTACAAAAGAGAAAAATGATAAGTTAGATTATATTACCGGTTCGAAAATGAATTGTTCTCCGCTCCGCTTTCAATCTACCATCAAATGGTAAAGAAGCTTCTTAAGTATTTATCTGTAGACACAAATACGTATAGACACAAGAGAAACTCAGTAGTTGTGTTTGTTCCTTATATGCAGTTAGGTTGCAAATTTACAGTGAGTGAAGAGAATGAAGAGAATGAAGAGTTAAATTAAAAAAAATTACCGGTTCCTAAATGAATGTTTTCAGACCCTCTTCTCAATCGGGCGTGCGAGACGCGTGTAGCAATACCAATCTCTACAGAGGCAACGCAGACGCAAAATAAATATGAATTGAGGGCGCAAAACTATATTGCTTACAATGTTTATAATTAGCTTATAATTATAAGCACAAATAATGCTCAAACATTGTTCCACCCCATATATAAGCATAATAAATCTAGCCCAAATAAGCTAACCTAACTATACTTAAAAGAAGGGCCAAAAAGCAAAAAAATTCACTCGGACATTTCGTCAAACACCTTGTGTGCATACATAAATTTATTAGTTTAACAACCAAATCTTGCAAAGATTTCACACACACAATAAATATCAGCATCCACAATCACAATGTGACAACAATCTATCAATTTTAACAACACATTAATAATAATTAAACAAAACCGAAATGAAAGTTAGGGTTTATACTCACCGCGCCTCTGTTGCTGGGCGGGAGGACGGCGGCGACGACACCGACGCGACGACCACCGACGGCGTGACGTCCGGCGAAGGCGGGAGGAGGAGGAGGGCGGGCGACGGCAGTCTAGTGGTGGTGGCGTCAGGAAATCGCAATTCACCGCGGAGAAGAGAGAAGAGGGGTTAATTAGGGTTAATGAACTCGTAATTGTGTCGAGGCGGGCTGGGGGTTAATTAAAACGATCTATATCGGTGGTTCCTAACAAAGAATCGCCGAAATAGGCCGTTTTAAAAAAAAGTTAAATAGAAACACCTATTTCGGCGGTATCGTGTGAGGAACCGCCGAAATAGGTCTCTTTTATTTTTTAATTATTAAATAGATCCTATTTCGGCGGTTCATATCTAGGAACCGCCGAAATAGACCCCTTCTTTACAGACCGCATACACCTCTGGCCACTATTTCGGCGGTTTTATCTACAACCGCCGAAATAGGGGCGCCGAAATAGAAGTTTTTTGTACTAGTGTAGGTTCAATAATACCTAAAGGTCATCTAGTCTTGTTCCAGTTTAGATGTATAAACTTCCAGTCATAAGACATTCGCGTAAAATAAAACGCAATGGTGTCGAGCAATACAATATATAATAACATATACATAAATCACATATATCGCTCTTAGCAATTAAACACACAACATCTGGACCTTAGTAAAATCCTTAAGGCATTCAGACAACACAATTAACATACCGTTCACCGTGTAACTTGCTAGCTTGGCTACTCACACTTTAGTAGTTTCTTCCCGTATGCTGTTATATTTACATACAATACCGGGTACTATTAATACAACTATTCGCTACGTATTTCAGTACTGTCACTACAGAACTAATACTTGTAGTATACTAACTCCGTATGTTCTTTATTTCTCCCTGTTATTTAACAGTGGTTCTAGGTAGTTCGACAGGTCGTTATTTCATGTAGTAACCACAATTATTTTATAAACTTTATATTAAACTCCATAATATACCATATTACTTAGTTTTGATTCCTTTCTTTATTTTATTACAAAACTAACCTTATAACTTTCGGTAATTAAAAATCAATATACTAACTTTTATAAATTACTTAAATGACCACATAATTCTCGGTTTTAATATATATCTTTCCTTTATTTACAATTTAACCCCAAAACTTTATATAAGTTACATATTAACTTATAAACTCTAGTTTTAATATTTAATTTCTTAGAATACCGAAATGGTCCTTATAATTTTACAAATTATGGATTCGCCTCATTTCAAATTCAGTTTTCCATTTATACTTTCATAAATTACATATTCACCCCTAAACTTTTATAAACTTAATATTTTATGTCATAAATCATTTTAACCCAAAGTTTTTGGTCAACACTTTGACCAAGACTTTATTTCATAATTAATACTTTATTATACCCAGAATATTATACGTAATCTCGGTTATGCTCTATATTTTCCAAAAATTACAAATAGCCCTCAAACTTTATAAATTGGTATTTTAACACTTAAACACTTATTTAAATTCACCAAAATTCATAATATTAATTCCTACCTTATATTATATCATAACTATGCCAAATAAACCCTTAAGCTCTCCGCAATTATATTTAATACCCTATACTTTTCAAAATTTACATTTTAGCCACATAAATTAATAAACTAGCCACTTAAATACTTGTAGTTGTTTTTAATACTCCCAAAATTTATAATATAAGCTAATATACTTATATACTTCAAAAATCACCAAATGGAACATTTAACTCTCGGCTTTAATAAATATTTACCATATAGTTTTAAAACTTGATTTATACCTTATAATAAATATATATAAATGTATATAAGCCATATAACACTTCTAAAAGTTATGCTAATGACTTAGAATGATTATAAACTCAAAATAGAACATTTAATCCCTAGATAATTCAGCCTTATCATATATGCATCATAATTAATTTTTGTGACACAAATTTATACGTTAAGGTAATAATCTTACTTTGTTTGTTATAAATTATTTTCTTGACATTATATGTAACACCCTTCCAAAGCCAATCGTGGTTACCGCAATACTGAACACTTAAACGAATTCGTCGCAGTGGAAATAACAAACACCTGGACCTTGCCACGGTCTGATCGTTAGAATATACCGGTCTTAACAATTACAACACTTATCCAAAATACATAACCAACCCAAAACATCACCATCCATAACACCAACAACCAACTGAGTATGAGTAACTAAGTGGTAATCACAACCTTACATCAGTTTAAATATAAACAGACGGGTGCACAAGCGCAACCCGTACTCAAAATAAACATCCCATCCTAAGTCTAACCACTCCTACTCTCGTAGTGCGTCCTCATGGGTCTCTTACCTGCAAGTGTAAAAACAGCCCCCAAAGGGGGTCAGCACGAATGCTGGTACACCCTCTCATGGCCCCCAAGCTAACGGGGCTACGACGACTAATTGTCGATAGCATGGAAATTGATTACATACACAAGCATGATATGAAGTGCCATAACAATAATCCACAGATGAACATGCATAGTTCGCAAACAATGAACGGCTCAAGTGTTCCCTTATCAAGTGGGTTAGTAACCCCCTCTTTAGCCCTCATTTCCTTAATCTCAGTTCCTTACCTTACCTTAATCTTAATCTCAACTTAGTCTCAGTTTACAAACCGCTCCTGGAAGGGAATGGTTGTAGCTTAATTCAAACCTGGGATTTAGGTGATCCCACCGCACCATCTTAATGCCACCTACTCTGGACGGGAGTCCAGCGTAGCTGAGCCGACAACCGGCCCTAGGCTACAAGTCCGAAGACAAGTCCTTAAGCGGAGGGCGGATCTGATTCAAATACCGTCCCCCTTTCCTTAGCATGCATGACCGGAGTTCGGTCCCGGGTTTCCTCACTCAAGTTCCAGTTAGAAGAAATCTTAACACCATGTGCCAGCTAAGCCTTAACGGGCATTAACCAACATCCACCAAAACTTAACTCTTATTCTTAACTCAGTAAGTACTAAACTTGGTTAGTAACAATCTCAAGTCTCACATGTTTGTGTAAAGATAACACATACACAACGAGAAGAAATATAGCCGGTTGCATGCTTTATCTTGTTTTAGTCATAGCATTTAAACAGATAGCACACAAGCCGAGGGACACCTCGTTAGCAAGCAGGTCACAAGAAAGATTGTACCGTTCACCGTCGACGATCGTTTGGTTTATCTCCATCCAAGTCTCAATTCACCAATCCTAAAACATTCATTCATTTTTAGGTTATTATTCATTTCAACTCATTACAATTACTTAGCCTTCCTAGACATCAACTTTTACTCATTGTTTTTCACTAAGCCTTATGGTTTTCAACTTAACTCCTAAGTGCATCATTTCCTTATCATCTATTACAGTTACTCTCCCTCTTAATGACCATATTACACCCACCAAACATGTCCTTAATAATCTTATAACAATAATACCTAATTAACCCCATCATTTCCTAACCTTAAACAAGGTTTTTGGCCAAAACAGTGGCATGTCCGAACTTGTGTCCGGACTTCCCAAGTTCGGACGCAAGCCGTGACTTAAAACTGAAAACAAACGCATGTCCGAACATGTGTCCGGACTTCGGAAGTTCGGACATGGGTCGAGGAAAATTCAAAGCAAAATCTCATGTGTCCGAACGTGTGTCCGGACTTCTGAAGTTCGGACACAGTTCGAGACTCTGAGAATTTTTTACGCAACAGGGCCTGTCCGAACGTCCCTGTCCGGACGGATGTTCGGACAAGCCAAAACACTCATTTTCTAAGCCTTTAAACACTTAACCAATTTTCACCAAACTTCTCCTTGGTTTTCTAAGTGGTGTTTCATACCTATGATAACCACTATGCCAATAATGTTTCCTCACCACTACAACATCATCTCCAAAGCATCTTTTCTTACACTTTCCAAGGTTCTCCTTAAATTCTAAACTCTAGTTTCTACCTAAACCACCTAAAAGTTTTATGCTCTTTTACATCAAACTTACTAAAGTTTCCTAGCTTCTTTTATCAACACTTACCTAAGCCCTAAATACCCAAGTACATACTTTTGATTCCTAAATCCTTCATGGTGATACCTAAGTCATTATAAGTCATTAAAACACCTTAATCTTACCCTTTTTCTTCAAGACAACCTCTAGAACTTCCTAGTACTTCCTTAGTCATTAAATCCCCTTAGAACATCTTAAACACTTAAGTTCTCCTTTACATTTTGCCATGGGTTCTCTAGTATATAGTACATCCTAACACTTGGTTTTTCTCCATCAAACAACCAATATCACTCAAATTCTCATCACAACACCTTAACACACCATTTACACTAAAACCACACCACATCATCTTATAGTGCATAAACTTAAATGCTTGGCACTTAGGTCCTTAAATAACAATAATCTTAACCACTGAATTTCCATATATACTTGCCTTCAACCTGCGAATACACACAACAAGGCTCCCATTGAAATAAAATGCTTCTTGTAATTCACTTTGATATTATTAAACTATCTCTTTTTCCCCATTTGCTCCTTAGTCACAAGTTCACAATCATGATCATTGTTTCTCCTAGGTCATATATAACCCTTTTCTAATGTAAACTCTTCACTAAACTCATCACATATCTAAATCCCTTTCCCTTAAACAATAAAACACCTTAAGGTAAGTAATTTACCTTGTGCTTTTGCAAGCTTTAAAAACTTTCTTCCTTAGGTTTTCCCGTCCTCTATCTCGGTCACCAATAAATATCTCCTTGCCAATGTTCTAACCAATATCCAATGACTCCAATGAGTACTAGATAATTATTAACCCTAAGGAACAAACCCTAGGTTAAAAATGTGCTTTAAGGTATTATGGTGATTGTTTTACCTTGGTTTCTCAAGACAAGCTTGGATATGAAGCAAGAAGGACCTCCTCAATCCTTTGAAGAGTAGAAAACAAGCTAGAACAAGGCATTAAAATGAAGCCTCATGAGCATGTTGTTATACCCAAAATTTCAACCCCCCCCCGGAGTAGTCTCTAAGGCATACGTGTTACAAAGGGCAAAGTGGTCAAAATGCACCAATGTAGGATTTTCCAAGGACATTCTCGGGATTTTCTATTTTCATATGACTTGTTCATTATCTCCAAACACTTCCAAATATCATAGTCATTATGAAAGGTATTTCATGATTTTCTGATAATATTTATTCTGGAAATTTAGCTTTTAATTCATATTATAAGCTAATTTCTTTAATAATTAAACACATGAAATAGCCTCAAAATAGAAATTAAAAGGTTTCCAAAATTAAAATAAAATTGTCACATGGTTAGCATGACTACATACAGTCATAAACCTGAAATTATCTCATTTGGAACCTTAGCCCAAAATTTAAAAGAGAAATTCAATCATTTTTACAATTTTCTCTCTCCTTTGGAAAATACCGAAATCAAAACAAAATGTCATGAATTTTTAACACAAGATAGAGGATGATTTTTAGAGAATAATGGCGTTGGAATTTCGTTATTTCGACTTTCCAATAATAAGTTATGAATTATGTGAGATTCGAGATTGTGAGATTTTTATCTATTCGATTATTTATCAAACTAATCCGATTCCAACTCTCAAAATTCCTAAAACTCATTCTTTACCTTCAGTTAAATTTTCATAATTTTTATCGGCTTGCAACATATTCTAAAAAATCAGATTCCCTTAGAGCACAAAATCAGTCTTTTAGATAAAGATCTTGCTCTATCAATTTGACCATGCTCTTTCTATAAAAGGACCCCCCAAAAACGAACTAGGGCAGAGGAGATCATCCCCAAAGTCAGAGAACTCAGCCGTCAACCTACTTCCAACGTTTTTGCAACCCCGAGCCTCGAATCTATACCGAAATCATCCCGAAATCACCCAAAAAACACATTCCTTCTTCTCCCATTGAGATTCCTAGCACCAAAACACAAAAAATACAGAAGCAAACCGTGGCTAACAATACAAGGAAGAAGGAGCCAGAAGCTTGGGTCAAAGTCGAACCGGATTGGCCATCAACGAAGCTCTCGAAGATTCCCGACGTGAAGGAACAATCAAATCCCGAAGTCAAAACAGGTTGGAATTTGACTTCCTTAACCCCTCTGATCAGACTACACTTATGTGTGAAATTTCTAATCGCATTGACTTTTTATTGCTTCTGAATTAAGGTTTGTTTGTGTTTCTGTCTAATACCTTGTTAACTAAGTTTCCTATTAATTTTGACTTCAAATTGAATTCTTTCAATCACTAACGTCTTGTACATCTTTCAAGCTACACACCCATAAAATTTGAGCCAAAAACACCTTCGGGAACAGCCTCAACGCCGCCGTCCGAGGGCGGTCCGCACCCACGGACGTCATGTCCGGGGTCCCGGACTCCCTGTCTGTAAGCCCGGACGCCCACGGACGGCGGCGGGATTTTAAAAAATTCAAAATTTAGGTTTTCTAATAATGTCCGGGCCCACGGACAGCCTGTCCGTGGCCCCGGACTTTGCAAATTTTTGTTTTCCTTTAAATTTCGACTCTTCTGTATAATTAGGTTAACTGGGGTCCGTGGTCTCGGACATGGGGTCCGTGGCTACGGACGTAAGCAAAATTCGACCTAATTCTGCCTTCGTAACCCTAGTTTAGGTAATTTTAATTTCCACTCTAATTTTCTGTCAAAAAATGCTAAAAAACACAAAAAAACAGAAGCTCGCACACTTAGGTTAAAACGACTCGTAATAAGCCGTAAATAAACCAAGTAGAGGAAAAACGACCTAGGAAGGGTAATGAAAGTAATTGAACCCTAATTAAGTCGAATATCAAGCCCCCGAACCCGATCTCTCCTTTCCTAATTTGATCTAGGTTAAAATTAGGTGGCGACTCATAATAGGTTCCAGTGAGCTAGCTTAGGTTTTAATAATTATTGTTTTATGACATAGTTATTAATCTTAGGTTATAAGTGGACCTAAAACCCGACTAGATCCTAATCAACTTTAATCAACATAGGATAGGGTTTAAAATCGAGGCTCACAGACTGGCGACTCTGCTGGGGATCAATTCTTAATTTTAACTTGTTTAATTTTAAGAAAGAGGGCTTAACTCGAAAAATTGTTTATTTATGGCTTTATTACTTTGTTTATTTACTTTTGTGCGCACTTTAATTTTCTGCACCATTTGCATCATATGAGAGCGAGGGTCCACACAAACCAGTTTCACCTCGGGGCCCATCTAGGGTCCCCTGTCAGGGACTCACACCATTTAGGTGATGTGAATAAGCGGGGGAAAAGAGGAGGGCGTCGTCTAACCACACCCCCTTAATACCTGGGCCTTAGCCCCAAGCGTTTTCCTGGCAGTGCCCTTACCTAGCCCTTTGTTTGGTCAGTCAAAGACCCGACCATGGATGCACACCTTCAGGTGATGTGAAAAGAGTGGGGAAACCCAAAGAGAATAGCGTGCAAGCCCTATTCCTTTGTGGTGGCCTGGGCCCGCGCCCCAAGCACCTCTCTGGATCGATCCATACCCGGTTTGATTTAAACGTCTAGTGAGGACATGTTGAATTTGTGTGGGCCTTGTTTGCTTGTATGATCGGCCCACTACCCAACCTAGAGATTGATAGGAACTTCTCCTACATCAACCTAGCCCAACACGAATTGGCAGCTCTATTTGTTTGTGGCCCAGAGGCCCTGTTTGGTTTAACATGTGAGTCGTTCAGGCTTCGGCCCAAAAGCCTAGACTTAGGTGATTTCTCTTCTGGCCCATTTTGAATTATCCAATTAGTTCTAGGCCCATAAAAAGGAAATCCATCTGAACTTGAAATAACTCGCAAGTCCTGAAAACAAAATCTTTTTCGGCTTAGCAACCATCTTCTCTGGCCCGAAGAAATTTAGGCCCATTTGTGATTTAGGGACCATTCCAGCTCATGTGCTTTACTTCAGGCCCAAACACATTCTGGCCCAAGGGCTTATTCTAGTCTAGGTGGACTTCTTATCATGACCCTAACCCAAAACCTTAGATCTAGGTGTCATCTGTTAGGCCAAACCAAAATCACTCGGCCCAAATTCCAGTTCACATATAGAGCAATCATTCTGGCCCAAGTACCACACTCATAACTCATTCCATTCGAGCCCATAGACCAATTCATAGTTTTGGCCCATGAGCTTCGCTCTCAATCAGAATTTTGGCCCATAAAACATTTGAATCCAAGATAGTTTGCATAATTCATTCCAGTTTCCGGCTTCAAGGCCCAACAAGAGCATCAAACGAATCTAGACTTCAAGGCTTATCCCTCGGCCCAGTGGCCCATTCACGGTCCATGTGATTTCTTTCAGCTTGTTTGCTCAATTTCTGGATTCAGGCCTACATGTCCGTTCTAGTCTAGGAATCACTCTAATCTATGCACTTCACTCTCAGTTTGGCGAAGACTCAGGCCCAGTTACTTCCTACATAACCCATGGGCATTCCTAGTTCAGACATTTTACAGGGCCTACTCGAAGCTTGGAAGGAAGACAATCATGGTCAATGGCGCCCCGACGGTCAACAGCTCCAGTCTTCAACACGTTGGCATCAGACTGTTCAACATCACTATTTCATAAGTTTTCTCGATTTAGTAGTTTTCTTTTCTCAATCATTCTTCTAACTTTTATGGTAGTTAGCTTCCTTTATCATTTTAGATTACAACTTTTGATGTTATCTTTCCATTCGTGAATAAGAGCATAGTTCGATTTTCATAATTTTTTGTGCATTCATTCAACAAAACAAAAACACAAAAATTTGTTTTCTTTTTAAGGGATCACAGAGTAATCATTTCCCGACTATGGAATAAAATGACTTGTCTTTTGTTTCTAAAAGGGTGAACATGTCCGTCCTCACACCATAGACTATCCCATAATATCCATGAAGCATTCCAAAATCCGCAACTATTTAAGTGTTGTCATAAACCCCTGGTCAATACTGGGGGCAATCTGAGTTCAGGATCGTCTGTAACACCCCATCCAAAGCCTATCGTGGTTATCGCAATCTGAACACTTAATCGAATATGTCGCAGCGGAAATAAACAACTCCTGGACCTTGCCACGGTCTGATCGTTAGAAGATACCGGTTTAAATACTTACAATACTTATCCAAAAACAATTATCCAACTTACACGTCAACATTCATAATACCACGACCAACCGAGTATTAGTATCTCAAACATAATCCCAAGCTTACATCAGTTTAATATCAACAGTCGGGTGCACAGGCGCAACCCGAACTCAAAATAAAAGTCCCCTCCTAAGTCTAACCGCTCCTACTCTCGTAGTGCGTCCTCATCGGCCTCTTACCTGCAAGTGTAAAAATAGCCCCCGAGGGGGTCAGCACGAATGCTGGTACACCCTCTCATGGCCCCCAAGCTAACGGGGCTACGACGACTAATTGTCGATAGCATGGAAATTGATTACATACACAACATAATATGAAGTGCAATAACAATAACCACAGATGAACATACATAGTTCACAAGCAATGAACGACTCAAGCGTTCCCTTAACAAGTGGGTTAGTAACCCCCTCCTCAGTCCTTATTTCCTTAATCTCAGTTCCTTACCTTATCTTAATCTTAATCTCAAACTTAATCTTAATCTCAGTATACAAACCTTTCCTGGAAGGGATTGGTTGTAGCTTAATTCGAACCTGGGATTTAGGTGATCCCACCGCCATCTTAATGCCACCTACTCTGGACGGGAGTCCAGCGTAGCTGAGCCGGCAACCGGCCCTAGGCTACAAGTCCGAAGACAAGTCCTTAAGCGGAGGGCGGATCTGATTCAGATACCGTCCCCCTTTCAACTTAGCATGCATGACCGGAGATCGGTCCCGGGTTTCCTCACTCAAGTTCCAGTTAGTAGACATCTTAAACACCATGTGCTAGCTAAGCCTTATCGGGCATTAACCAAACCATCAACTTAACTCTTATTCTTAACTCCGTAAGTACTAAACTTGGTTAGTAACAATCTCAAGCCTCGCGGGTTAGTGTAAATGTAACACAACACAACGAGAACAATATAACCGGTTGCATGCTTATCTTGCTTTAGTCATAGCAATTAAACAGATAGCACACAAGCCGAGGGACACCTCGTTAGCAAGCAGGTCACGAAAAGGATTGTACCGTTCACCGTCGTTCGTTGTTTGACTAATCTTCTTCGGGTCCCAACTCACAAACCTAAAACATTCATTCATTTTTAGGTTATTAGTTATTTGCACCTTACTTAACTCACTTAGTCCCTAAGGACTTACATTCAATAACCTCTCAAATCTTTATCTCTTAGTCTTACAAATTTACTTTAAACATTAAAACTTATACTTAATCTTAACTTAATTCCTCAAGTTCTTAGGGTCCCAATCATTATCACCCTTCCAAGGGTATACCCCATTACCCATTACCATTCTTAGAATTTAAAATTTCTTTTTTTTTTTTTATTTTTGGGTCCGACCGAACTTCCGACCGACCTTACCTAAGGTCGGTCCATTCCAGAACACTTCACCGTTTGAAAATTCTACCCCGACCGACCTTGCAAGTCCGGTCCCCAAGGTCGGCCTCTTCCCGAGAGTTTCCCCGAGGGAAATTTAAGCTCGACCGAACTTGACAAGTCCGGTCCTATGTTCGGTCGATTCCAGAGACTTAATTCCTTCACAAATACAGGTCCGACCGAACTTGTAAGTCCGGTCCCCAGTTCGGTCGATTCCAGAAACATTTTCCGGTAGTGAACTGAGCCCGACCGACCTTGCAAGTCCGGTCCCTAAGGTCGGTCGGCTCCAGAACCCTATTTTCCAATTCCCATTCAACTCCAAACTTCTCCTCATATATCCTCATACGTTATAGCCTCACTTGGGCACCTCAAATACACCTTAAGCCCTCCTTAAAATACCTTAAATCATCCACCAAAATCCATCTTAGTCATTATGCATTTTCCTTGTAATAATGCTAACACTTGTAATATTTTTCCTCTAGGTTTCTTTGTGGTGGTTCATACCTAATGTAACCACTATGCCAAATGTTTCCTTCACCACTATAACATCATCTCCCAAGCATCTCTCACTATCTAAACTCTTTTAAACATTCACTTAAGGTTCCTTAACAAGATTAAACTTCCATCATCATTACATTATTTCCTTCCTAGATGTGCACCAACATTTGCCTAAGTCCTAAATACTCCAATACATTCTCTTGATTCCCAAACCTTCCATGGTGATACCTAAGTCATCATAAGTCATTAAAATACCTTAACTTCACCCTTTTTCATCAAGACAACCTATAGAACATTCCTAGTACTTCCTTAGTCATTAAATTCTCTTAGGATATCTTAAACATTTAAACTCTCCTTTAAATTTTGCCATAGGTTCTCTAGTATGTAATACTTCCTAACAAATGGTTTTTTTCTCCATCAAACAACCAATACCACACAACTTCTCATCATAATAGCTTAACACCCATTTTGCACCAAAACCACACCACATCATCATATAGTGCTTAAACTCAAAATGCTTGGCACTTAGGCCCTTAAATGACAATAATCTTAACCACTGAATTTCCACATATATATGCCTTCAACCTGCGAATACACTCAACAAGGCTCCCATTGAAATAAAATGCTTCTTGTACTTCACCTTTATATTCTTAAACTATCTCTTTTCTCATTTGCTCCTTAGTCACAAGTTCACAAGAGTAGTCATTGTTTCTCCTAGGTTTTAATAGCACCTTCCCAATATAAACTCTACACTAAACTCATCATATACTCACACCTCATTCCTTTAAACAACAAAACAACTTAAGGTAAGTAATTTACCTTGTTTTCTCACAAGCTTAAAAGCTTTTCTCCTTAGGTTTTCTTTACTCAATCTCGGTCACCAATGTGATTCTCCTTGCCAATGTTCTAACCAATATCCAATGACTCCAATGAGTACTAGATAACACATTAACCCTAAGGAACAAACCCTAGGTTTAAAAATGTTTTAAGGTATTAATGTGATTGTTTTACCTTGGTTTCTCAAGACAACTTGGATGTGAAGCAAGAAGGACCTCCTCTCTCCTTTGAAGAGTAGAAACAAGCTAGAACAAGGCATAAACATGGAGTCCCATGAGTATATATTTTCGGTCAAGTGAAGAAAATGGTGGAAACCTAGATTTTCTTACACTTTCTTTACCTTAAGAGAATGGAGATGCCAATGGAGTCTCCAAACTTGAATTTCCTCCTCTAATGGTGGTTTGACTTGGCACCAAAATGAAGCTCTTGAAGTTTTGAAAAGATAGAAAGGAGGAGCTTGAGCTAACTAAGAAGAATATCTATTTTGTTTTGGATTTGGAGCTTAAATGAGCAAGTGGTGTGCAAGAGAAGGTGGAGCTTTCATGGAGGTTAAGCTCAACGTGAATGGAGAAGAGAAAGAGAGCAAGAAATCGTGGGCAACAAGGGAAAATGAAGAAGTGAGGAGAGAGGTAAGCTAAAGTAATATTTATCTTAAAAAGGTGAATAGTGTTTTATGCTTTATAACTTACTTATTTGCTTTCTCTTAACTTAATGAGTCATGAAGGTGGTGACTCACCCCTTAAGAAACCGGCCCCCTTTTAGTAATGAGGGTAGTTTAGTCTTTGTTGACCAAATGTCTCACTTATATAGACTTATGTTATAAACTAGCTAAATAAATTCACTATTCATCAAAAACAAGGCACATTGTTGTGAAATTTTTGATTTCCCATTGATATAGACCTCCAAATGTGATACTATATAGTACACATATTAATTAAAGAGTAATGATGGACATCTAGCCATTCAAAACTCATTTACAAGACAATTTTTCAAAAACGTGCTTTAAGACTCCTTAAAGCACATTTTGTGTTTTAACTTGTTTTCAAGCTTGGTTTTCTTTGGTAATCGACTTAAAATGACCATTAGGATATTACTAAGGTCTTAGAACAATATTTGGGTACTCTCCCATGTCTCTCCAAGCTTAGAGCACGTTTTCACTTAAACTGCTCTTTTTGGTGTTTCCTTATATTTTCTTTGATTAGAAATGTTTCTTAATGTTTCTAAGGCATTATTTAGCCTTCTTATATCATGGTTTATCATTTAAACACCATCTCTAAGTTTGGGGTATTTCAATCTACCCCCCTTAAAAGAACTTTGTCCTCAAAGTTCACACATGTGTTTAACCATTCACGGTACACAGTTCTCTTAATCTTAGTACCACATCTTATATTCACATTCATACATCTCACGACTCAAAGGTCAATCTCAAATACAATACATAAGTATCATACATAACTCAAAGCTCAAACTTACACCAAAGTGTAGCAACTTACACAAATCCACAACTTAAACAACCAAACAAACGACAAACATGATCGTTTCCTAACTCAAAAGCGAGGAAGCTCTACCCCCCTTAAAAAGGGGTACGCCCCGTACCCTATACAGACGATCTAGTCAGTAAATAAAGAAGGGTACTTCGCCCTCATCTTATCCTCTAATTCCCACGTGGCCTCTTCAACATCCTGGTTAGACCAGAGAACCTTCACCAGTCGCACTGACTTGTGGCGAGTGTCCCTAGTCTTTCTGTCCAAGATTCTCTGAGGAGTCTCCACGGATCTCATATTTGGTTCTAAAGTCAACCTCTCAGGTTCTAACACATGGGAGGGGTGGTGCATGTATTTCTTTAGCTGTGAAACATGAAAAACATCATGCACTTTACCCAGTTCAGCAGGTAAATTCAACCTGTAAGCAACTGGGCCCACCCGCTCCGTAATCTCATAAGGACCAACAAATTTCGGGCTTAACTTGCCCTTCTGCCCAAACCTAAATACACCCTTCATCGGTGATACTCGCAGAAATACCCGGTCGCCCACTGCGAACTCCAGGTCTCGTCGTCGAACATCAGCATACGACTTCTGCCTATCTTGAGCAGCTCTCATATTCTCCCTGATTTGCTGAACTTCAGCCTGAACTTGTTCCAAGTACTCTGGTCCTATGATGACCGTCTCACTCGACTCGTCCCAGCAGAGCGGTGTACGACATGGTCTACCGTACAACGCTTGAAAAGGTGCCATCTTGATCGAAGCGTGATAGCTGTTGTTGTATGAAAACTCGATCAGATGCAATCTGTCAATCCAACTGCCCTGGAAGTCTAAGGCACATGCTCTCAGCATGTCCTCGAGTGTCTGAATAGTACGCTCAGTCTGACCATCTGTCTGAGGATGGAACGCGGTACTCAGCTTGAGTTCTGTACCCAACGCTTCTCTGGTAGCTCTCCAGTACCTCGAAAGGAATCTGGTATCTCTATCTGACACTATGGTCTTTGGTATGCCGTGGTGCCTCATGATTTCTTTCTCAAATAACTCAGCTAATTTGGTCACCTTCCAAGTATCCTTCATCGGTATGAATCGGGCTACTTTGGTAAGGCGATCCACCACCACCCATATCATGTTGAGACCTCCCCTAGCAGGTGGAAGCCCAACTACGAAGTCCATGGAGATATCATGGAACTTCCACTCCGGAACTGGCATCGACTGTACCATTCCGCCCGGTCGTCTGTGCTCGAATTTCACCTTCTGGCATGTGAGACACCTCAAGACGAAGTCGGTAACATCTGTCTTCATCCCCGACCACCAGAAGTATCTCTTCATGTCTTTATACATTTTAGAGGCTCCCGGATGGATGGAAACTGAAGAACAGTGTGATTCTCTAAGTATACGGTCTTTCAGATCCGTGTTACCTCGTGGTATGCATAATCGGCCCTTAAGTCTGATCAGATCATCATCATGAAGTCTGAAGTCGTATTTCTGACTCTCAAAGGTACCATCTGTCAGCTTCTGTCTGACCTCTCTCATATACTCATCAGTCCTCTGAGCCTCTCGCACCTCATCAACCAAGCTGGAGAAAGAAACTAGCGAATGGAGTGAGTGTGCTCGACGGCTCAGGGCATCTGCTACAACATTGGCCTTCCCTTCTTTGTACTGGAGGTCAATGTCATAGTCTTTCAGAAATTCTAACCATCTCCTCTGTCGAAGATTTAACTCCTTCTGAGTGAATATGTATTTCAAACTCTTGTGATCGGTGTAGATCGTGACACTAACCCCGTATAAGTAGTGGCGCCATATCTTCAAAGCGAAGACTACAGCTCCCAGCTCTAAATCATGTGTGGGGTAGTTCTCCTCATGTTTCTTCAACTGGCGTGAGGCATATGCCACCACCTTGCCATGTTGCATGAGCACGCAACCCAGCCCTCTGCCGGATGCATCACAATAAACCTCAAAGCCCTCTGTACCGTCTGGAATGGTCAGTACCGGTGCAGTGGTCAGTGAGTCCTTCAAGCGCTGAAATGATCTCTCACAGTCGACTGTCCATAGAAATGGTGCATCTTTCTTCATCAGACTGGTCATCGGCTTCGCGACCTTGCTGAAATCTCTCACAAACCTCCTGTAGTAACCTGCCAGACCGAGAAAGCTCCGGATGTCGGTAACAGTCTTCGGCCTTGGCCAGGTACGTACGGCATCAATCTTTGCTGGATCCACTGCGATCCCAGCATCTGAGATGACATGACCTAGGAAAGAGACCTGGTCAAGCCAAAACTCACACTTGGAGAACTTAGCATATAGCTGGTTCTCCCTTAATATTTCCAACACCCTTCTCAAATGTTCCTCATGCTCAACCTTAGACTTTGAATATATCAATATATCAATAAAAACCACCACCGACTTGTCCAGCTGCTCCCGGAACAAGCGGTTCATCAGATCCATGAACTTCGCTGGCGCGTTCGACAAACCGAACGGCATCACTGTAAACTCATAGTGGCCGTATCGTGTCCGGAATGCCGTCTTCTCAATGTCTCCCTCCTTAATGGCTATCTGATGATACCCCGATCTGAGATCAATCTTGGAAAACACAGATGCTCCCTTCAACTGATCGAACAGATCGTCAATGCGGGGTAGTGGGTACTTATTCTTCACTGTCACTGCATTCAGCTCTCTGTAGTCGATGCAGAGGCGGAGACTACCATCCTTCTTCTTCACGAAGAGGACTGGCGCTCCCCATGGTGACACACTTGGTCTAATGAATCCTTTATCCAACAAATCCTTCAGTTGTTCTTTTAACTCAGTCATTTCTGCCGGAGCCATACGGTATGGTGCTTTGGCTATCGGCCCGGTACCAGGTAGCAGTTCAATGGTGAACTCTACCTCCCGAGTGGGTGGCATGCCGGGCAGTTCCCGTGGAAATAAGTCGGGGAACTCCGACACTACCGGTAAGTCGGGGTCGAACTCAGGGTCTCTCTCTATGTCCTGTACATAGCAGAGGTATACTTCTTCCTTTCTCCTTAATTCTCTGTGCATTGCCATGGCGGTGATGATCTTAGTCGAAGGCTCCTTGGGCCTCTGGCGGTATGATATTGTTACCCCAGACGGACTCCTGAGCAGCAATCTATGCTCGGCGCAGAGGATACGTCCCTTGTGCCGCTCCAACCAGTTCATCCCGAAGATAACATCAAATCCTAGCTTACTGAACTCAATGAAACTGACTGGGAAGTCTTCCCCCTTAATGCTGATGGTGGCTCCTCGGTAGTAACGAGTGCAACGAACCTTCTCCTTAGACGGGAGCGTAACCGTGAAGTCGGGTAGCTCCTCAGCGTCTAGCCCCAACCTGCTCGCAAATGATGCAGAGACAAAGGTATGCGAGGCCCCTGAGTCGAAGAGAACTGATGCCTCAATCCCATTGATCGGGAAGGTGCCGGTGAGGATAGTACCGCTAGCGTCGGCCTGTGCCTCTGTGAGTATGCTTAGTGCACCTTCCGTACCGAGTCCATAACCTAATTGTATTCACAAGCTCCATGAGTATTGATGGTATAACAAGAGTCGTAACAATTTATATGAACAACACTGTTATTTTATTCATGACCATCCTGTTTACAACATGTGCTTCAATCTTACATCTCATTTCTCATCTCATCCTAACATTACATGACTAATATTGTCTAAAGGTTAGATTTAATCTTCCTGGTCTCATGTGCGTCGCATTGATTACTGCTGGCGGTGCTGTATTCAGCTTGATTCTCTTAATCCCATGGTATAACATCCTTGATTCTCCTCCCAAAATTAATACATCGCCTGACTTAAGTATTATCTTATCTGCACGGTCCGCACGCTTCTGCTCGCCGTATAAAAATTCCGCATCATCTCCAATGGACCAAGACACTACGGGTATCCCTCTCTCGAGAGACTCCGTTGTCTCGTCCTTATCCTGGTGTAGTCCCAGTTTTCCATCTTTTTCGTAGAAGTTTACAATGCAAATGTCTGGCTGGATGTCTGGAATCGGTTCAGCCTCCAACTGCTGAGCGATTTCCACGACTTGTGTAATAACTGGATGGAACTCTTCGGGTATCCCCGGTGGTGAGACTCCATCTTGCTCCCTTGTGGTTTGGTAATTCTTGGCATACGGATTCCAATCCTTGCCCAAGCTCATCATCTTTAATTTCATCCTTGCTCCCCCTGGGTACTCCGGTGTGTAAAAACCTCCCGGTCCCATTCCTAGTTGATTGCATCTCCTGATGATGGCTATTTGTGCGTCGGGTGTCAGGTATCCCCTTAATAAAATCATACCTGGGCGGATAACCTGACATTGTTCGGTTGGAAAGTGTGTGGTTTCGATGTCTGTGTGCTCCGGGTTAGATGTAGATGGTATAGGGTAGCAGATGTTGAATCTCCCTAAAGTGGTAGTAGGTTATGTCTTACTTAGTTCTAATCTCATCTTATTTTCACTTAACTCATATATTTCACCAAACATGCATGATAATGCGGTAAGCAGGTAGTTTTATTACTAAATGATTATAGTGGTACCTGGCCTCGATGAGGGCTCAGGCTCATCGTCCCGATCCACCATGTGTAGAGTGGGCCCCGTCTTCTGGTCGCCCGTGGGTTCTTGTCCGCCGGCTGCTGCACTTTCCTCTGACCGTCAGATCCAGCTCCCTGATCGGTCTTGCCCTTGCCCCTGGTGTCGGGCCTATAGGCTCTGCTAGCAGGATTCCGGTAACACTCATAAGCTCGATGCCCGTAGACACCACAGAAGTTGCACTCCACCTTATTCCCCTTACAGTCGAGCCCGGGGTGGTCCTTGTGACACCATCTACAGATGAAGCGTCGCTGGTAGCCACCACCGGCTCCCCTCTCCGTCTCAGATCCTGATGATTCACATTGTCAATTCTCATATCTCAATCAGTTACTAATTTATTTCTTAACTCATTCAATATCAATTTTTCTCACCCTTAGGCGCCTTAGAGCGCAGTGGTGTAGCTGCAATAGCATAGGTCAGCTTCAATGGCTCTTCTGAAGCCTTCTCCTTTTCCTCCTTCCCTTTCGGGTTCTGATTCTTCTGGGCCTGAGGCTGGTACTTTTGTTTCTTGTACCCTCCTTGCCCTTGACTCTCCGAGCTCTTCCCAGCACTCTTCCGCTTTGCATTTTCCTCGTCCCTCAGCTGGACGGTGATCTCAACCTTAGCAGCGGCATGATAGCACTCCTGCTTTTCCTTAGTATTAGTCACACTTATTTCTCATAATCTAAACCTTATTCATCACTTACTCAAATTCCAATCATTCTTATTACCTGCAAGGTAGTGTAGCTCGTCGGCCCCATGCCGTAGCGGAGTCGATGGCTAAGCCCGCCATAGAAGCGGTCTACCAAGATCTGGTCAGAATACCCTAGACCTGGCAGAAGACGGAGCAAGGCGGTGAACTCTGAGTAATACTCGTCCACCGTCATCTTGTCCGACTGCTTAAGCGCATCTAACTGCAAGCGCTTCTTCGTCTGGACATGGGCGGGATAGTACTTTGCCCGTAGCAAGGCGGTGTACTGCTCCCAGCCGAACTCTGGGTTGGCCACATGCTCGGCCCTCACCAGCTTCCACCAATCGCCCGCCGCCCCCTTCAGGTAGAAAGCAGCTAAGCGCACCTTGATCCCAGCAGGGACATCAAGGGTCTCGAAGGCGGTCTCCAGCTCGGAGATGTACGCCTCAAGCTTGGCGGGATCGGTCTCCCCCTTGAAGTGCGCGGGTCGAAGATCAGCAAGACTCTTCACCCAGTTTGGTTCCCTAGGCTGTGGCGGTGGAGGTGGTGCACCCACACCAGGCTGATAGCCCATGTGCCCTAAAGCGGCAGCTACGATCTCTGCGATCGTCTGCCCTCCAGGTATCCCTGGAATATCCTCACCCCGGCCGCGACCTCGGCCTCCTCTAGGGCGTCCTGCCATCTGAACAAGCATAACTTACATTAGATTCACATTCACCACTGTTTGGTTAGTAAATTTATAACGTCCGTAGACGGTAAAGACAATCCACACTTATTAGTGGTCATCTGACTCTACTCACTCTAACTTCTCACACCCTTAACCCAATACTTATTCCTTAACTTATATCCTAACTCGGTGGTCACTTATGTCCGGTATTTCTTGATCAGAGCGTAACTACGCTCTGATACCACTTTTTGTAACACCCCATCCAAAGCCTATCGTGGTTATCGCAATCTGAACACTTAATCGAATATCGAATATGTCGCAGCGGAAATAAACAACTCCTGGACCTTGCCACGGTCTGATCGTTAGAAGATACCGGTTTAAATACTTACAATACTTATCCAAAAACAATTATCCAACTTACACGTCAACATTCATAATACCACGACCAACCGAGTATTAGTATCTCAAACATAATCCAAGCTTACATCAGTTTAATATCAACAGTCGGGTGCACAGGCGCAACCCGAACTCAAAATAAAGTCCCCTCTAAGTCTAACCGCTCCTACTCTCGTAGTGCGTCCTCATCGGCCTCTTACCTGCAAGTGTAAAAATAGCCCCGAGGGGGTCAGCACGAATGCTGGTACACCCTCTCATGGCCCCAAGCTAACGGGGGCTACGACGACTAATTGTCGATAGCATGGAAATTGATTACATACAAAAAAATATGAAGTGCAATATAACAATAACCACAGATGAACATACATAGTTCACAAGCAATGAACGACTCAAGCGTTCCCTTAACAAGTGGGTTAGTAACCCCCTCCTCAGTCCTTATTTCCTTAATCTCAGTTCCTTACCTTATCTTAATCTTAATCTCAACTTAATCTTAATCTCAGTATACAAACCTTTCCTGGAAGGGATTGGTTGTAGCTTAATTCGAACCTGGGATTTAGGTGATCCACCGCACCATCTTAATGCCACCTACTCTGGACGGGAGTCCAGCGTAGCTGAGCCGGCAACCGGCCCTAGGCTACAAGTCCGAAGACAAGTCCTTAAGCGGAGGGCGGATCTGATTCAGATACCGTCCCCCTTTCCACTTAGCATGCATGACCGGAGATCGGTCCCGGGTTTCCTCACTCAAGTTCCAGTTAGTAGACATCTTAAACACCATGTGCTAGCTAAGCCTTATCGGGCATTAACCAACAACCATCAACTTAACTCTTATTCTTAACTCCGTAAGTACTAAACTTGGTTAGTAACAATCTCAAGCCTCGCGGGTTAGTGTAAATGTAACACAACACAACGAGAACAATATAACCGGTTGCATGCTTTATCTTGCTTTAGTCATAGCAATTAAACAGATAGCACACAAGCCGAGGGACACCTCGTTAGCAAGCAGGTCACGAAAAGGATTGTACCGTTCACCGTCGTTGTTTGACTAATCTTCTTCGGGGTCCCAACTCACAAACCTAAAACATTCATTTTTAGGTTATTAGTTATTTGCACCTTACTTAACTCACTTAGTCCCTAAGGACTTACATTCAATAACCTCTCAAATCTTTATCTCTTAGTCTTACAAATTTACTTTAAACATTAAAACTTATACTTAATCTTAACTTAATTCCTCAAGTTCTTAGGGTCCCAATCATTATCACCCTTCCAAGGGTATACCCCATTACCCATTACCATTCTTAGAATTTAAAATTTCCTTTTTTTTTTTTTTTTTTTTGGTCCGACCGAACTTCCGACCGACCTTACCTAAGGTCGGTCCATTCCAGAACACTTCACCGTTTGAAAATTCTACCCCGACCGACCTTGCAAGTCCGGTCCCCAAGGTCGGCCTATTCCCGAGAGTTTCCCCGAGGGAAATTTAAGCTCGACCGAACTTGACAAGTCCGGTCCTATGTTCGGTCGATTCCAGAGACTTAATTCCTTCACAAAATACAGGTCCGACCGAACTTGTAAGTCCGGTCCCCAAGTTCGGTCGATTCCAGAAACATTTTCCGGTAGTGTAAACTGAGCCCGACCGACCTTGCAAGTCCGGTCCCTAAGGTCGGTCGGCTCCAGAACCCTATTTTCCAATTCCCATTCAACTCCAAACTTCTCCTCATATATCCTCATACGTTATAGCCTCACTTGGGCACCTCAAATACACCTTAAGCCCTCCTTAAAATACCTTAAATCATCCACCAAAATCCATCTTAGTCATTATGCATTTTCCTTGTAATAATGCTAACACTTGTAATATTTTTCCTCTAGGTTTCTTTGTGGTGGTTCATACCTAATGTAACCACTATGCCAAATGTTTCCTTCACCACTATAACATCATCTCCCAAGCATCTCTACTATCTAAACTCTTTTAAACATTCACTTAAGGTTCCTTAACAAGATTAAACTTCCATCATCATTACATATTTCCTTCCTAGATGTGCACCAACATTTGCCTAAGTCCTAAATACTCCAATACATTCTCTTGATTCCCAAACCTTCCATGGTGATACCTAAGTCATCATAAGTCATTAAAATACCTTAACTTCACCCTTTTTCATCAAGACAACCTATAGAACATTCCTAGTACTTCCTTAGTCATTAAATTCTCTTAGGATATCTTAAACATTTAAACTCTCCTTTAAATTTTGCCATAGGTTCTCTAGTATGTAATACTTCCTAACAAATGGTTTTTCTCCATCAAACAACCAATACCACACAACTTCTCATCATAATAGCTTAACACCCATTTTGCACCAAAACCACACCACATCATCATATAGTGCTTAAACTCAAAATGCTTGGCACTTAGGCCCTTAAATGACAATAATCTTAACCACTGAATTTCCATATATATGCCTTCAACCTGCGAATACACTCAACAAGGCTCCCATTGAAATAAAATGCTTCTTGTACTTCACCTTTATATTCTTAAACTATCTCTTTTCTCATTTGCTCCTTAGTCACAAGTTCACAAGAGTAGTCATTGTTTCTCCTAGGTTTTAATAGCACCTTCCCAATATAAACTCTACACTAAACTCATCATATACTCACACCTCATTCCTTTAACAACAAAACAACTTAAGGTAAGTAATTTACCTTGTTTTCTCACAAGCTTAAAAGCTTTTCTCCTTAGGTTTTCTTTACTCAATCTCGGTCACCAATGTGATTCTCCTTGCCAATGTTCTAACCAATATCCAATGACTCCAATGAGTACTAGATAACACATTAACCCTAAGGAACAAACCCTAGGTTTAAAAATATGTTTTAAGGTATTAATGTGATTGTTTTACCTTGGTTTCTCAAGACAACTTGGATGTGAAGCAAGAAGGACCTCCTCTCTCCTTTGAAGAGTAGAAACAAGCTAGAACAAGGCATAAACATGGAGTCCCATGAGTATATATTTTCGGTCAAGTGAAGAAAATGGTGGAAACCTAGATTTTCTTACACTTTCTTTACCTTAAGAGAATGGAGATGCCAATGGAGTCTCCAAACTTGAATTTCCTCCTCTAATGGTGGTTTGACTTGGCACCAAAATGAAGCTCTTGAAGTTTTGAAAAGATAGAAAGGAGGAGCTTGAGCTAACTAAGAAGAATATCTATTTTGTTTTGGATTTGGAGCTTAAATGAGCAAGTGGTGTGCAAGAGAAGGTGGAGCTTTCATGGAGGTTAAGCTCAACGTGAATGGAGAAGAGAAAGAGAGCAAGAAATCGTGGGCAACAAGGGAAAATGAAGAAGTGAGGAGAGAGGTAAGCTAAAGTAATATTTATCTTAAAAAGGTGAATAGTGTTTTATGCTTTATAACTTACTTATGCTTTCACTTAACTTAATGAGTCATGAAGGTGGTGACTCACCCCTTAAGAAACCGGCCCCCTTTTAGTAATGAGGGTAGTTTAGTCTTTGTTGACCAAATGTCTCACTTATATAGACTTATGTTAAAACTAGCTAAATAAATTCACTATTCATCAAAAACAAGGCACATTGTTGTGAAATTTTTGATTTCCCATTGATATAGACCTCCAAATGTGATACTATATAGTACACATATTAATTAAAGAGTAATGATGGACATCTAGCCATTCAAAACTCATTTACAAGACAATTTTTCAAAAACGTGCTTTAAGACTCCTTAAAGCACATTTTGTGTTTTAACTGTTTTCAAGCTTGGTTTTCTTTGGTAATCGACTTAAAATGACCATTAGGATATTACTAAGGTCTTAGAACAATATTTGGGTACTCTCCCATGTCTCTCCAAGCTTAGAGCACGTTTTCACTTAAACTGCTCTTTTTGGTGTTTCCTTATATTTTCTTTGATTAGAAATGTTCTTAATGTTTCTAAGGCATTATTTAGCCTTCTTATATCATGGTTTATCATTTAAACACCATCTCTAAGTTTGGGGTATTCATCGTCATCTTTAATCTTTCGTTTAAGCGTGTGAACTAGTCTCTAAGTGAAATTCACGAGAGTGTCTTGAGCGGAAAAACCATGAGTGAGCGAGCGTGTCATTTTTACACGACTCCGGTGGGACCACATATAAAGGAAAATGTAAATGGCATAACTCCGACCGAAGGAGATAATTTGTAAATTTACTCTTAGACCTGTGAAAAGTAACAAAGAACGGATACACAACTATCAGGAATGACGAAGCACCTAGGTACAGCACCACATAGCCAAAAGCTTGTAAACCCTGTCATTAAACCCTAGGCACCCCCGCTGGGCCTTTCATATATCCCTTTTCGATATTATGAACTCTACAGAATCACCCAGCCAATGATGAATTACCGACCCGGTGACCAAAGGAAGCGAGGAGTCCGACTCTCAGATAACAATCTAATCAGTCCAAAGAAGCAACACTGCTATCAGCAGGACGAAATGATCCGCAAATGGTCCCGGAGTGGCACAGGATCCAAAGAGCTCACATCAAAACAGTTCTCAAAGCCCAAAACCGGGAAACACAAGAACCCCGAAGGCAAAGTCAAGAAAGAATAACACAAAAAGGCAAACCCAAAGTGCCTCGAAGAAATCCAAGTGACCAAAAGAGAAATGGTGTAAAGGACAACTTCAAAGGTTCAGGTTCAGAAGCTCAAAAACAACGTCAACATGAAGCAGCTAGACGACTTCAAGACGAGGAAGATAAATCTGAGAGAAGACGTAAGTTGCAGCTTTGGTCACCCATTTAAGCTCCACATACCTCAAATATCCCTCCATGATCCCGTCGTCTTTCACCACACCCTAAGGCCACGTTATAAGCTTTAAAGACTTCCGACTTGATAGTTGTGTATCTAATCACGTGAAAGTAACAGATCGAATGCGTAAATTCACCAAATGTCAAATTCAATGGTCTAGAAGTTGTGACCATAAACAAGTACAAACATCAAACACACTGAGTGTAGGTTAGGAAGCACCACATCAAAACATAAGCCTTGACCTTGTGAGGACGAGACTCGTTCGCACGTTTAATCAAATAAAATACTGGGGGCAATCGATCGCTCTAATCGATTGCCATGAACTCTAGCACGGTTTGTCCTAAGGAAAAATACCGGGGGCAATTGTTGGTTCCAACAATTGCCATGTCAACACCAGTTGAAACCCAAAGCTTGAGCACCACCATCCCACCACAGACACGCATAAGCCCTTACCACCACACACACACTCCCAAGCCCATCATTGGCCTTACCTCCACAAAAACATCAGGCTCGTCATAACCCTGACCACCATCCAAATCACAACCCAATCCCAGGTCTATCACGAATCCTGAACACCGGAAAAGCCTTTAACACCACAACAAACACCACACACTTCCACCAGCGGCATGTTCATTTTCTTAAGAAAAAAATTGTAGATATGAAATTTTTAGTCAGGAAATGATCATTTCACTTTCCTTTTTCAGTAGAGTTTTCTCAAGCATTGCCATGTTTGGCACATTTTTCAACAGTTCCTTGTTTTGGCAAGCTTCCAACAAACACTTTAGTTGCATTTTACAACTTTTGCATAGCACCTCAACATCGCCAAGTTTGGCACCTTTTCCAACAGTTTCCTGTTTTGAACGAGTATCCTTCATATATTTTGATTGCATACATCTTATCATCATTGCCGTGTTTGGCACTCACGTAATCAGTTTTCATCATTTGCACGAGACCATTATCTTTCCGATTCATTCTTAGTTCGAGACCCATCATTTTCAAGACTTTAGTACGAGACCCGGCATCTTCATTCAGCGCGAGACCCAGAATCAATGCGAAATCCGGCTTTTTCTTCATCCATTTAGTACGAGACTTCAGTGCGAGACCATGCATCTTCATCAGTGCGAGACCTATCACCTTCATCAGTGCGAGACCTATCATCTTCATCAGTGCGAGACCTATCACCTTCATCAGTGCGAGACCTATCACCTTCATCAGTGTGAGACCTATCACCTTCATCAATGCGAGACCGAGCATCATCATCCAGTGCGAGACCATTACGAGACCTAGTATCATCTTCAGTGCGAGACAAGTACGAGACAGAGCGTGATCTAAGTTGGCGGGGCAGAGGCAATAAGTCCCCATCTTCATGTCAACTTCTTGGGAGAAACAACTAGTGGGCAGTGGCAATAAGTCCCCTTGGTAATCTAGAAGTTATCCCAGCACCCTAGTTGGTGGGCAGAGGCAATAAGTCCCCATAGTATACCAACCAGGAGCATTGGAACGGGTTTCGGTCCCTAGAAGCATCCGAGCGTCATCAACATCATCAATATCATCAGCATCATCAGCATCATCATCAACATCATCAATATCATCAGCATCATCAGCATCATCATCAACATCATCAATATCATTAGCATCATTAGCATCGCCAGCATGTCAGCATTCCTACATCTACACATTATTTAGCTTTCATCATCTTCAGGTAGTCAACGCCTTAGAATCGCTTGACATTTATTTCATCATTTCGTTTTTAGGTAGTCAACACCTTAGAATCGCTTGACATCTTTTCATTTTCATTCTCACTCATAGGTAGTCAGCACCTTAGAATAGCTCAACACAATCTACATGTAGGGTCTTTTGAGATCCAAAATTTTGGGGTATCACTCAGGCATTAACTAGTCTTTTCATCTTCATTACAAAGCCTAGTTGACGGGGGACAATCTGTTATACCCAAAATTTCAACCCCCCCCGGAGTAGTCTCTAAGGCATACGTGTTACAAAAGGCAAAGTGGTCAAAATGCACCAATGTAGGATTTTCCAAGGACATTCTCGGGATTTTATTTTCATATGACTTGTTCATTATCTCCAAACACTTCCAAATATCATAGTCATTATGAAAGGTATTTCATGATTTTCTGATAATATTTATTCTGGAAATTTAGCTTTTAATTCATATTATAAGCTAATTTCTTTAATAATTAACACATGAAATAGCCTCAAAATAGAAATTAAAAGGTTTCCAAAATTAAAATAAAATTGTCACATGGTTAGCATGACTACATACAGTCATAAACCTGAAATTATCTCATTTGGAACCTTAGCCCAAAATTTAAAAGAGAAATTCAATCATTTTTGCAATTTTCTCTCTCCTTTGGAAAATACCGAAATCAAAACAAAATGTCATGAATTTTTAACACAAGATAGAGGATGATTTTTAGAGAATAATGGCGTTGGAATTTCGTTATTTCGACTTTCCAATAATAAGTTATGAATTATGTGAGATTCGAGATTGTGAGATTTTTATCTATTCGATTATTTTCAAACTAATCCGATTCCAACTCTCAAAAATTCCTAAAACTCATTCTTTAACCTTCAGTTAAATTTTCAATAATTTTTATCGGCTTGCAACATATTTCTAAAAAATCCGATTCCTTAGAGCACAAAATCATCTTTTAGATAAAGATCTTGCTCTATCAATTTGACCATGCTCTTTCTATAAAGGACCCCCCAAAAAAACGAACTAGGGCTAGGAGATCATCCCCAAAGTCAGAGAACTCAGCCGTCAACCTACTTCCAACGTTTTTGCAACCCCGAGCCTCGAATCTATACCGAAATCATCCCGAAATCACCCAAAAAACACATTCCTTCTTCTCCCATTGAGATTCCTATCACCAAAACACAAAAAATACAGAAGCAAACCGTGGCTAACAATACAAGGAAGAAGGAGCAGAAGCTTGGGTCAAAGTCGAAACCGGATTGGCCATCAACGAAGCTCTCGAAGATTCCCAACGTGAAGGAACAATCAAATCCCGAAGTCAAAACAGTTTGGAATTTGACTTCCTTAACCCCTCTGATCAGACTACACTTATGTGTGAAATTTCTAATCGCATTGACTTTTTATTGCTTCTGAATTAAGGTTTGTTTGTGTTTCTGTCTAATAACTTGTTAACTAAGTTTCGTATTAATTTTGACTTCTAATTGAATTCTTTCAATCACTAACGTCTTGTACATCTTTCAGGCTACACACCCATAAAATTTGAGCCAAAAACACCTTCGGGAATAGCCTCAACGCCGCCGTCCGAGGGCGGTCCGCACCCACGACGTCATGTCCGGGGTCCCGGACTCCCTGTCTGTAAGCCCGGACGCCCACGGACGGCGGCAGGATTTTAAAAAATTCAAAATTTAGGTTTTCTAATAATGTCCGGCCCACGCACAGCCTGTCCGTGGCCCCGGACTGCAAATTTTTGTTTTCCTTTAAATTTCGACTCTTCTGTATAATTAGGTTAACTGGGGTCCGTGGTCTCGGACATGGGGTCCGTGGCTACGGACGTAAGCAAAATTTGACCTAATTCTGCCTTCGTAACCCTAGTTTAGGTAATTTTAATTTCCACTCTAATTTTCTTCTGTCAAAAATGCTAAAAAACACAAAAAAACAGAAGCTCGCGCACTTAGGTTAAAACGACTCGTAATAAGCCGTAATAAACCAAGTAGAGGAAAACGACCTAGGAAAGGTAATGAAAGTAATTGAACCCTAATTAAGTCGAATATCAAGCCCCCGAACCCGATCTCTCCTTTCCTAATTTGATCTAGGTTAAAATTAGGTGGCGACTCATAATAGGTTCCAGTGAGCTAGCTTAGGTTTTAATAATTATTGTTTTATGACATAGTTATTAATCTTAGGTTATAAGTGGACCTAAAACCCGACTAGATCCTAATCAACTTTAATCAACATAGGATAGGGTTTAAAATCGAGGCTCACACATGTATTTTCGGTTATGAAGAAAAGTGATGGAAACCTAGATTTTCTTACACTTTCTTTACCTTAAAGAATGGAGAAGCCAATGGAGTCTCCAAACTTGAATTTCCTCCTCTAATGGTGGTTTGGCTTGGCTCCAAATCAAAGCTCTTGGAGTTTTGAAAGGATAGAAAGAGAGAGCTTGAGCTAACTAAGAGGAATATGTAATTTATTTTGTTTTGGAGCTAAAATGATTAAGTTGTGTGCAAGAGAAGGTGGAGCTAGGATGGAGTTGCTCTTCACATTAATGGAGAAGGGAGAGAGCTTAAGAAAACCGTGGGAACAAGAGAGAATGAATAGGTGAGGAGAGAGATGATTAAAGGTAAGATATTTATCTTTGTAAAGTGAATAGTAGTTTTGCTTTATACTCTTTATTTGCTTAATGACTCATAAAGGTGGTGACTCACCTTATAAAAACCGGCCCCCATTAAGTAACAAGGGTACTTAAGTCTTTGCTGACCAATTATCTCACTTATATTGACTTATGTTATAACTAGCTTAATTAAGTTACTATTCACAAAACAAGGCACATTGTTGTGAATTTTTTATTTCCCATTGATATAGACTTCCAAATGTGATACTATATAGTACACATGTTAATTAAGAGTAATGATGGACATTTAGCCATTCAAAACTCATTTACAAGACAATTTTTCAAAAATGTGCTTTAAGACTCCTTAAGCACATTTTGTGTTTAACTTGTTTTCAAGCTTGGTTTTCTTGGGTAATTGATTTAAAATGACCATTAGGATATTACTAAGGTCTTAGAAAAATATTTGGGTACTCTCCAAGTCTCTCCAAGCTTAGAGCATGTTTTTGCTTAAACTGCTCTTTGGTGTTTCCTTATGTTTTCTTTGATTAGAAATGTTTCTAATGTTTCTAAGGCATTGTTTAGCCTCCTTATAACTTAGTTTATCATTTAAACACCATATATAAGTTTGGGGTATTTCATTATAACCTATAGTATTTCGGCCTTAATATTACTAAGGTTTATACATACTTTTTATACTAAAGTTGAAGCTTAAATCAAACTTAAACTTAATAAACCTTAATTATAGAAACTTACTCCTCTTAATTAAGATGATTCGTGTACTTGATATCCTCTTGATTTCCAAGCTCCTCCATTGTTATTTTGTTGAAGAAATTTCGACCTCCTTGTATATATTTAGGAGATCCCATTGTTAGACTTCTAACAAGGATTTAAAAATAAGATTTGGAGTAGTTTTACAAGAGTTTACCTTAGGTATTTATCAAGGAATTTTTGGTACACCTTGGGATGATTGTAGATCCAAGTTTCCTTCATGAAATGATGAAGAGAACATAGGTTTAGAAGCTCTAAATTTTCGGAACTGATATAAGGTATTTTACTAGGATTTTCATACATGAAAATACACCTTAACTTGATCTTGTTGTTCCTTGTGTTGTTGTTGAATCAAGACACCTCCTTAGAGTACTAATGCTTGGCGAATTCTTGCTAGATTGCTAGGATGATTCTTGCTTCAAGACTTAGTAGATTTAACTAGGAAAATTACATAGAAATGGTGTTAGAACTTAATACACCATTAATGGAGCTTTGGAGCTCAAAGGAATAAGCTAGCAAAGAAAAAAGAAAAGAAGAGAATGACTTACCAAATCGGTGGAGTGAGAGCAAAGAAATTGCTAACTCACGTAAGGACTTAAGGGAATAGCAAGGAAGGAAATCAAAATTTCATTTGGCTTTGTTTATTTGGTCAATTTGGTTAGGCATGCTAGGTAGGCTCCTTCATTAATTATTTGCTTGGTTCAAGGCTCTATAAAATGCTCATAACGGAGCTAGCTTTCGGCCACATGGCAAAGAAGAGAATGACCTTGGTTCAAGGCTCTACAAAGCAAAGGTAGGTGGCTGTTTTCTTTTGAATTTTTCAATGCTAAATGTATTCCTTTTCTCCTTGTAGGTACACGACATTAAGGCTGTTTGGAAGCTGATTTCTTTGACAATTGGAGACATGAGAACATGCCTAGGTTGGTAGATGTTTATGTTGAACTTTATAAGGAAATCAAACCTCATTTTTCCTTCCTTGCTTGATTTCAGTAATATACATGTAGGTAGGCATTTGATTTTTGTCAATATTAGACATAGGCACATGCTTAGTTAGGTGGTGCCTTCTTTTGACTAGATAAACAGGAAATAAAACTTGCTTTTCCTCACATGAAATCTGCAGCATTAGGCTAGCACATGGGCTGCTTCCTTGTTTATTTGTTTTGTCAAAAGTTTGATCTAGTTCGCATATTTAACTTCATTACTTTTCAAAGACTAATCTTCCTTGTTGTTTCCTTGCAGGCATTCGGTAATGTGAGGCCTCATTTGACTGATATTCTCATGATATAATGTCATATGGTATATGGAAGGTGAGTCACCATGTCACTTGACAATTTACAAGCTAAAACTAGTCCAAAACACCCAAAATGGCGGCCACTTCTATTCCCATGTGGGTTTGATTTTTAATTTGATTCCTGTCAGACTATATTGTATTAAGGTTATATTGTAACATGTTATAAGTCACAACATTTAATTGGTACATTTATACCAAGGTAAAAGATGAAAGTTTCTAAGGAAAAATGCTGTTTTTATAGTACTTTTTGATCATAAAATCGGACCTGTTTGTGCTTTGTTTTTAGCACTGGCTTAAATTTATTTAGATGTTAAATTCCTCCCCATTTAATATTATCAACTTTTGTCTCCTCAAAACTTCAAGGCAATAGCGTAGAACGCTTTTTTATGACACCCGAAGGTGCGTTTTTGTGCTTTAACGATATTTTGGTAAATATGTTGTTCCAACGAGTTCCAACTGTTTATAAACATTGGTTATGACCAATAATGACATATTAAGGTGTTACATTGAGTTATATGAGGTTATACAACTCACGACACATTTTCCGGGCTACCGGGACAATCTCGGGGCAAAATAGGAGCGTTAGGAAATTCCCCCGAGCACTTTGTTTATTTTTGAGAAAGTATCTCGAGAATTCTCTTTAGAATGTTGAATAATGATGATAGGAACTCTAAGAATGAATTTTATAGGAGTTCGTGCCTCTTCAGCACTTCTTCGGGGCATTCCCGGGGGTTTATGGGACCCCCATCAAGCGTCTCCTAGCACTTTGCGTTTAATTGAAATTTGGTGTGAGGACTTCATCTTATATATCTAATAAGGTGTTATGGTGTATTTGGAATGAAGTGTAATGCTTTACTTCATCCTATAAAGTATTTCCGGGACTTCCGGGACTTTCGGGCCCTTAAGGGAACTCCCGGGCATTTTGTATTTTTACTCAGTTTTAGATGAGGTTCTGCGTTCTAAGGGTCATATAATGATCCTTGATTAACTTCACATGAGGTTTATAGCTTATATAGCTTGTTTAGCTTAAGGTCCGACTTAACGCTCGTTTTTGACCTTAAGGAGTTTAGGTGTGTTTTTAACACCTAAGTGTTTATATGCTTTCTTAGGGTTTAATAATTCCCTAAATAGTATTTATTTACCTTTATTTAATTATTTAAAGGTTAGGGGTATTTCATGTTGTTTGGTGGATTGCATCGCTTCGGTTCTCTAACCGTTATCGGAAGTTTACTAATCCCGTACGCTCTCTCACATTCTAGTGAGTTCATAGGTTTACGCTATCGTTTCTTGGTTCATTAGTTTTAGTGCGTTTATACGTTTCCATTAATTCACAACAAGACTCTTCCTACGAGTCTCTAATCAACAAGACTCATTTACGAGTCGGTCTACGCACTAAGTTAGGCCACACAATCATTCAAGAAGGGTTAGCTCATACATCATACAGCAAGACATACAATCAAATGCAATAAACCATTTTCATGCTTTTATCTTGATTAGCCGGCACACAAGCATACAAATCAACGTAGCTCGGTTAGCATACGGGGCATGAGAAAATCATACCTTACACCAGGGTTTAACTTTACCGTGTGACCTCCCGTTCCTTGGTTCACACTTGTTCCACTGATAACGTTCCAAACATTTCTATTAAAATAAGGTACTACGGAATGTAAAACTAATACTCCCGTACTTAACCCCGTTGTCCCTTTATTCTTAGTTTTACTCAAGTTTGCATAACTTTATTACCTTATTACTCTAGCACTAATGCCTCACTTATACATATATATGTATATAATTAATTTTAAATTTTAAATTTTTTTTTGCCCGACCTCCCTTGCAAGATCGGTCGTAAGGTCGGTCGGAGTCAGTAGATTACGTTTTTTACAAAATTTCAGCCCTACCGACCTTGCCAAGGTCGGTCCTAAGGTCGGTCGAAGTAAGAAGACTTCCCATTTTGAAAATTTAAGCCCGCCGGCCTTACCAAGGTCGGTCCTAAGGTCAGAATACTCCGGATTTGCAATTTACAGGCCGACCGACCTTACTAAGGTCGGTCCTAGGGTCGGTCCAGCCCAGTACTCATTCTAATTACTCACTTTGAACTCTAAATTCTCCTCAATTCTTACCCAATCCTTTCCTAATCATTTCCACATGTTTTCTACATGTTTAAGTACCTTAAAACACTCCAAGTCATGCTCTAAACCTCCCCAAATCCTTACTCAAATTCTTTACCCAAATCCTTACTCAATTTCTACAAACTTCAATCCTCATTTTTGCACTTATGCACTCTAGTGCATTTCTAAACTTCACTTGATAGCCTACCTCTTGTTCTCACCCATTTTGATCATTCCAAATCCTTTATAACCATTTGCAATAACTATACCCAAGTTCTTTATTCATTTCCAAGGTCATGCACCATAAGCCTTTTTCCTAGAAATTCAAAACACTTAAACACCTTCTTTGCTACAGATTTTTACTCTTTCATTTCCAAGCCATCAACTACCATCCAAGGTTTATTACTCCAACCAAATCAATTCCACATACACCTAGTTAACCCTAGGTCATTCCTTACTCATGACATCTCTTAAAACACCATAAGTTCTTCTAAAATTTTGCCATGACTTACCTACAATCCTTACATTCCCAAATCCATCCATTCTTATCCAAGTCAATCCTAATCTAGCCACGCCCACAAGGGTCCTACCAGCACGCATAATTCCTTAAAATTTCATCAAACAATAATACCACATATATACTCAATTCACTTGGCTCAAGGCCTTCAATTCAAACATCAATCCAACAAACTCTCTCTAGCCACAACAAAATACATTTCCATTCGAGTTTTGGTTCATTCATTCATTTACCCATTCCCAATATTCTAAAACAATTAAATAAGTACCAAGGTAGTTTGATTACCTTAGTTTCACAAGTTCCTCTTCCCATTTCTCCTCTTCTCTTCCTCTTGCGATTTTCGGTCAAGTGGGCAATGAAGTTGCCAAACTCCATTCCCATCATCCAAGGAACACAAATTGTGTGTAATTAAAATCCTAAACCCTTGGAATAATACTAATTCAATGAATTGCTTAAAACACCAAATCTAGGGTTTTTACCTTTGGAGTTTTTGGAGGGTTTTTGACCATTGAATCAAGAGATGGTCCCACCACCATTGGAGGGTTGAAACAATGCTCAAAGAGAATAACAAGGTATTACAAGAAGCCCAAAATCGGCCAAGGCAAGAAAATGGGGAAAATGAGTTTTTCTCTTGAATCTTTTTACCATAGAAGATAGGGGAGACTCCAAGCTTCAAAATGATGCCATTTACTCCTCAAATGCCCAAAACCTATGGAGGTCAGCTATCTCCTTTGAAGATTTTGAAAAGATAGAAAGGTAAAGCTTGATGAGGGGAGTTCAAATATGTGGTTATTTTTGCATTTGGAGTTCAAATGAGGCTTGAGCACGGAGAAGAAGATGAGAAGCCATTGAAGCTATTTGGGAGCTTCAAAATCGGCTGAGAGGGGAAGGAAGGAGGGGTTCTCACGTGAAGGAAGGAGGAGAATAGGAGAGAGAGTAGAGTAATGAGAGGTGAGAGAAGGGAGTTACTTTTTCACTTTTGTACTTTTCTACTTTTGCTTTTTCTGCTTCTTTTCTTTTTCTAGTTTAATGTGTGCGAGGGGAGGCTGATTACTAGCTAAAAACCGGCCCCACGTATGCATATAAGCTGGAGTGTTTTTCATCTTTTACAGAAAACGCTCGTTAATTTACCCGGTTTAGCACTATTCACTAACCGGGTTCATTTTCTTGAATTTTCTCATTTCTTTAATTTTAATGGTTATTAAGCTTCCATTAATGTTTAATTATAGTTATTTGATGAACTATAATTTTACGGGTTCATTTGACCACTCAAAGTCACGTTTTCGGGTTTTCTCAAAAAACGTGCGCTAAAGCTTTATTAGCGTTTTAATTCATTATTTGGATCCGTTTCTACGGATCGTTCCCATATATTATTTAGGCATGAATAAGCCTTAGGAATCCATATAATACTCTAACCGAGGTCGTATTCCTCCTACATATAACGCTATTTTAGCGTTTTAGCGTTTCATTCTTTTGGATTTTTTTTTATGAATTACTTATTAGGCCCTAAATACTATTAGTTAATTAATTTATCACCTATATTATGTTCGAGGTATTTCAATCTACCCCCCTTAAGAACTTCGCCCTCAAAGTTGGTAAATCTAATATTGTTACTTACATGGATATTCTATGCTAAATCATAATCTTTACATAACCTTGCAACTCCGAATGTCTGACTCAATGTGTAGTACACATCCACACAACATGTCACTCATGCATAGCAATCAAAAATAGTCTTTTTTCCTTCCCTCCATGGGGGTCCATCCACAGACAATTAGGTACAATCCTCCCCCATATCGAGTGATCCCTCAGGTACCGGTCACGTTGGAACACTTACGCTTTCTGGTTCATGGCTGTCATGACATGGGCACTTACGCTTTCTGGCCCTACGGTCCTTTGGTTCTGATCAAATTCATTTGCATATATAGAGATGCTCAGGCATTTTACTCATACTTACTTACTCATACTTACTTCGGGACTACGCTGTCCCATTTCCATTGGAAAAATACAAAACACACACTGCCACTGCACCCAACCGGCCACTTAGGACCGCTGCACGAACGGTGTAGTAGTTTCAAAACTAATCATCACTTCCACCGGCTCACAACTAGCCTCACCTCCATGGTTTCGACCCGATACCGGCGCCTAGCCATGGGAAGATCCACTAGCGCCCGTGGAGAGGTTTCAAAACCGATCCTCATTCTCAAGATTGAAGAAAATCATTGTACCAAATTAGTTTTGGGAATTCATTTTGAAAACTTCATACAATCCCAAATTCCAATTTATGATAATTATACCTATTACTAGCGTTATTACTCGTGACCACTTATGGGGAGCTTCAAGATTCCTTCAACCCCGATGTGATCAGCATCGGTGTAGAACTATCCATCCACCCCAATTTGTGTTTGGTTTCCCTTGATCGCTAGTAAATCAAGTTCCTCCTCCACCACCTCAATTCACATAATCGAGTAGTCAATCAATATTTCATTTTCTATCTTCTTAAACTTTCTAATCGTAATCACACACATACATTTTTCCAATTTCTAGAATTCACTTACTCACTTAATAATCGTCTCATCAATTATTACTACATTATCTCCAACTACTATATTTAAGAAATTCAAAGGTATACTTTCCAATTACTTTTCTATCCTCCAATTTATACTCGTCAAATACATCGGTTTCATACCGATTTATACTCATCGAATACATCGGTTTCATACCGATTTATACTCATCAAATCTCTCAAACGTACTGATTTCTCATACTATTACAAATCAGGGTTCTCATTCCCCTGGAGTTTCTCTACTCCTTTCCACTTCCTATCTCCCAAATAACCACAATTTCATGATGAGTGAGTATAAATGTTTATGTAACATAAGTATCAATCATCCAAACAAATTCTTTTGCGTTATGCGCATTGTAGTTTACGCACTTATCACGTAAAACTTACACTTCGTGGTTTTCGCTCTACCCCCCTTAAAGGGATTACGCCCATGTAATCTACCATGTGTCGACATTGGACATTGGTCTAAGGTATTCGGCCGTCATGGAGTGTTTCAGCTTCCATGCGGTCTATTATACAATATTTCTTGATCAAAGGGTCTTAACCGTATTACCGGTTAGTCCCTGCATCAAGAATTTCATCGGAGTTTGTTTAACTCTCAACCAGTTTCGGTTCTAGCCTTAGAAGCTTCAAGGTGTTGATAATTAGCCATTCATTTGTTAGGTATATTCAACCTTAGAATTCTGGGCCCACTAGCTTCTGTTGCGCGACCCTGATAACTTGGGTTTGTTCACCCTTCTCGTTATTCTTAACATGTTATACATTACCCTTTTATCCCCTTTTTATCTTGGGAGTAAGGTTATCAAACAAGCGTGGTATTCCTTTACCGTGCATGAATTCAATGAGCTTCGGATTTTCTATCCAGCTCTTTGGAATCTATATACATACTGTTGTGTATTATAGTGATCATTCACTTGATTCCTCCGACCCGTTGTCGGTTGCGGTTGAGCCACTACTTAGTTGTAGTGCTTCCTCTAATGTCAGTGGCTTCTGAATTATACCCACTTATTCGATTTGTACAAGTGTCCTTTACTTGTATGACCTTGCATTTCCTATGCATTGGTTCTTAATATTCATAGGTTTCCTTCCGTTTTTATTCCAATGGGGTTTGCCTCGTGCTTCTTTAGCCTTAGGCCACACGGTTTATTTCAAAGCTTTCGCTTAACTGGCTTGCGCCATGTTCGTTGGTGAAAGAAAGGATTTACCACGATTGACATTTTCTATATTCCTAGCTATCCCACTAGATCATTAACTGCACAAGTGCAATACCAAAACACTCAGTCCTACAGAGTGCAGAGGCGTAAACCCTTGGCAGTAAATCTCTTATGCGATTGCAATAGGAATGAACATTACTTCCTTTGTGAGGTGCTTCCTCACTTGGTGCAGATTTCTGGCTTGTTGCTGGGTCTGTCTACCATCTCATATTTAACAACTCCATAGCATTGTGTGATTACTGAGGTACATTGGTCGCTTACTGCGCACCATGTTTGTACCTTGGTTTCCATGGCATCCACTCATGTGATTCCACCATTTATATCGTGGTTGGTCATTCATTTGGTTGTTTACTGAATATACTATACTTGTGTTTCTGTGCTCCTTGAGCATTATTGATTTTTCCACTTCACCTTTCCACATACGGTATTTCTTCTTAACCGATTACTCCTCGGATTCCAATAATTGCTTTCCAAGTTTATTTCACATTGCTTAGAAATAATTGTATGCTCAAGCTTCACTACATTAGTAGTTCTGAAAGGGATGTATTATCAGATATCCATTGATGGTATCCCCTTGTTTGGAATCTATGTGTTCACCGCACTCGTGGTCTCACATTTGCGAGGGGTATCCTTGCTCGTTATTCATTAAATAATCTACTCGTGCCATTATAGGCAATTCTCCTTATGATTCTCATTAGGTTTTTCAACAACCGTTGGATCTACGTATTGTAGTAGGTTCATGGTTTATTAGCCACGTTGCCTCGAGCTTTGCTCACCTTAGGTTGTTCCCAAGTGGTTACTTCTCTGTATACCATCACTGGGTTTGGAGGTAATAATGGGCTCCATGATAAGATCGTCGCATCACGCTTCCGTTTATTGGAGACCCTTTAAGTATCTCGGTATTGATCGGTACCATTTATTTATTTAGGGTATCCCCTGGTAAGTGGGATTCCTTCGGTGTTCTAACCGAGTGATCGTTCCAATTCTGGTGTTCTTATTACGACATTTCGTTCAACTGTGTTGACTTGATACCCTTTATGGGTTGCTCCTAGTGTTGTAGATTATGCCATTACATCTGGCTAATATTTATGAGTATGTCCAGTCTGTTATCCTACCTTGTGGTTCTGGATCTGAGTTATCCCGTTGAGGGTTATAAAGTCCCCTGTTCTTAGGGTGGACCATTGATGTTTTTCCTCCTTATGTTTATAACTGGTTTGATATTCTCGTCGGTGATGAATGGTATTTCCGGTACCTTATATGATCACTCTGGGTATATTTTCATGTACATTGAACATTAGCGTGTCCATGTTAGGCATTTGCCTTACTAGGTTTAGACCGGGTATTCGTTCCGGTTGTTTCACTCATTTATTTCAAGATTCTCGAGACATATCCAATGTCTTTGTTTAGTTGCTAGTGCTTCTCGCACTTCTTGACTCTTAATCATCCTTCTGGAGTGAGCTCTTGACTTCTTTTTCTTGTGAGCTTATCTGAGCTCTTCGATCGTTCAAGGTGTGAATTTACTTATGGTCCATAGAACGGAGTCGACTACTTCCCGTGTTTCGTACACCACTTGTATACATACGTGGGGTTCCTTATTGGCACGTTACCACTTACCTGACTAACTCGCAAAAGGGGTCTGTCAGGCCCACAAGCTTCTTCGGAGTGCGGTCGTCCCACATCCCGTATTTGGGTACACTAGTAGTGCTCGTCACACGCCTAGGTGAAGTATTCTTTTGTCAACTCCTTTTGTATCATTCTATGATAACCTACTTTGATCCTCTAGTTTGGTCTAAAATATGAGGTTTCAAAGAAGTGTTTGGGTTTAAAAAGAAAGGTTGTGTCTGAAAGAAAGATTTTGGGTTTAAAAGAAAATTTCCATGGTGTTGCCATGTCTGAGGTCTTGACCAACTCTAGCTTCTCGCTGACTGGTATGTTTGTTAATATGATGGTCGAGCCGTTAGGCCTTTCCAAGGTTTCGTTGTTTCAAATTCTTAGGATTGGTGATCCAATATTTGCTTCAATCGTCATGGTGGTGATTTGGTAAGTGCTTGTTGGTCGTTAAAAGTCTTCCAACTGTCTTGCCTCTGCTGCACTTGCCCTGGGCAAGTGCGCGGGTAGGTTGTTTTTCGGTTAACGTATACCGGTTACGGTATCGTTTCCATCCAAATTTGATGGTCTATTAGATCTTCCTTTGATCCTTTGATCTTGGTGATCAATCTCCTGAGTCGTTTCTCAGTGTTCTTGACATGGTTGTCGTCAATCCGGGTGTCTCACACCTTCACTGTGGTTATCGAGACTTGACTTATCCTTTGGAACCGCGTTGTAGTCCTATAGGTGTATGTTCTATTAACACTTTCATAGTTATCTAAACTATGTCGTTCGGTTATTACGGCCTCTTGGCATGTAGGTTTGGTGTTAATCAAACCTCGACTAATTCCTTAGTCAGTTTGTATATCGTTGTTGGTATTATCAAGCATTACGGTCCGTAGACTCTCTTGTCCCGGGTTTGTTACTCTATCTTCCTCGCTTCATTGCACGATTGTGCTCCTCTTCTTGCTGGCTACTCATGGTTCTCGTGACTGCGAAGCACGTCGCCCTATGGTGCCGTGTTGATGTTATTTTGATCGGCAAACTCAGTTCCATATGGAAGAGTACAAAAAGACCAATACCAGGAGACGCGTGTCAGTCCTAAACCGAGGGAACAAAGAAAGAAGATAGAATATCTTAAATAGGATTTTATCTATCTGTTAAATATAAATAAAATCTACGCTTATGACCTGTAATTGAATTCTCGATATCTATATGTGAGGTTGTGATTCTAGGGTTAAAGGTTAAGGTTTTACGCAGCAAAAACAGATAGGTAAACACGGAAAACAACAGGGTGAGGATTTCATGTGAAGTAATCAACGACACAGCTTCATCAGACTAGAGTATTAGAATCTGAAGTTATCCACGGGGTAGAACTTCAGATATTAGAGGTTGAGGGTTAGATAATTTCCCAACGTGAGTTAACTAGTAATACTCGTGAGGTTATAGAGAAGTACTTGCTATACGTGAAATACTTGTATCAGGTGTGATACGTGATATATATAAAAGTCGTTTGAGTTCTTCTTATAATTATCCCCGTTCGCAGTTCTTCATCAGTATCATACTCACGCGGTAGGATTCTACAATTGGTATCAGAGCAGGTTACCCTTTATTTTGAAGAAACTTCTATAGGGTAGATCGTGATGAATTCCTACAGTGTTAAACCACCTATGTTGACAAAGTTCAACTACATCAGCTGGTGCGAACAGATGGAAGATCAACTGATTTCCATCGATCTCCAATTGTGGGACGTAGTTACTGAAGGTGTCCTGAAACCGAAGTTTGAGCAGGACGGAGTTACCAAGGAGAAACCTAGGGCTAGCTGGAGTGAAAACGACAATAAGCTGATAAGTGAGAACAAGCAAGCTAGGAGGATCATTATGTCGTCGTTATCAGATTCAGACCAACAAAACGTATTAGGGTTGCGCACTGCTAAAGAGGTTTGGGAATTTCTCAAAACTGCGTATGCTGGAACGGATTCGGTTAAAAGGCTAAAGGGAAGCAGCTCAAAAGGCAGCTTGATACCTTCAAGATATCGGACGATGAGACTATATCTGAGACACTTGAGAGGTTTGACAATATTTTATGTGAGCTCAAGACTGTCGGAGTAGTTCTTCATAATGATGTAGTGAACGGGAGATTTCTAGACAGTCTCGGTAAAGACTGGCTAAACTTCACCACATTGTTGGAGTCTACAGAGGATTTGTCAAAATTTTCCTTTGAAGAGCTGGGTTCAGAACTGATAGTTTACGAGGGGAAGATGAGTGGGGAACTAGTTAATCTGAGTGTGAACAAGGACTTGGCACTGATGGCCAAGAAAGTCTCGAATGAAAAAGAGAAGGAAAGTGAAATATAGATGAGGATGAGGAGATTACAATGATAGCCAACGGAATTAGAAAGATTTTCGGAGGAAGGCGAGGATCAAGATCTAGGTTGATAAAACTAAATCCAAGAAGGACCAGAATATATGCTTTCGGTGTAATAAACCAGGGCATGTGTCAAAAGATTGCACACTAAAGCCAAAGGAAAGCTTCCACGACAAAGTCAAGAAATTTACAGAAGCCGCGGCTGTAGCATGGGGACAAGACGTATCAGACACAGACTCGGAAACAGAGGAAACACACAGGTGTGTATGACGGCAGTGGTCGAGGAAGATGAAAACGTAAGTGTAGCATCATACCAAGACTTTTGCATGATGGCTAGTGCTAACAAGAAATTGTTAGGATAAAAATATATACAAAAGAATAAAATAAAACACTAATCCTACAACTCTACTACAGGTAGCAAAATAAAACCCCGGTCGGAGTATAATGTAAATATATTACGACCGAGAGTATCGTACCCAAGGGACTTATAGAAAATTAGTCCTAATCCGGGCAAAAGCCTATTCTATAATAACAAGGGGGAATTGAAAATGTGATCCTAAACTAAATAAATAAATAAATAAACTAACTTTGATTTGGGAAGATTATCAATGCAAAAAGGTTCGTATGACCAATGATCAAAGGTGGCAAGTCTCAAAGAGGATTAGGTCTCGTAAAATGCATATGCCGGATGTGATGCCGGATCCTCGCTACCCGGCAGATTCATGGCCTTGAACGTGCCGGATAACTTATACCCGGCATGCCATCCGGCATCGTACATTTCGTAAATAACATTTCCAGATTCGGTTCTCACAAAAGGAACTCAATATTCATACTAGCATCGTGCATAGCCAATGCCGCGAATACAACAGAATAATGGGAAATTAGAGATTAACCCTAAACCTTAAGTCTTGCTCCCGCTAAGAGGCGCAGAAGACAATGTTAAAGATTACCAAAATCCTAATCTATCCTATTCTAGTCTTGTGAACATCAAATAGGATTTAGAGATAAGAGAATGAATAGCTACTTCATTCTACTTGTAAGAAGATTAGAACTCGGGTTAAGAAACTTGAAAATTCCATAAATGATCAAAAGAGTTTTACAAGGAAATCATCCCTAACCAAAACCTAACAAGGATTCTGCATCACCATCCACACACTACAAGAAGAGAATACAAAGGGGGAGAAGGAGATGTTAATAGCCTTAACCCTGACAAGGTCTTCTTCTTCTCTTGCGTGGATGGATCTGCAAACGTTCCTTGGACACCAACACTTGGAGTGGGGCGGAAACTGAGATGTGAATGGAGTATATTATGGTGTTGAAGTCTGCTCAATTGTACCCTTCCTCGGCCTATTTATAGGCATTAATTGTGTCGATGCCGGGCGTCGTGCCGGGTCCGAAATAGCCGGCACACGTGTTAAATGCGCCCAACTGTTAACGGTCAAAACCGTCAATTCCGTGCGAAACAGTGCATATGCCGGGTAGGATATACCCGGCATCACACCCGGCATCATCCTTTTTACCAACGGTCAATAACTGCTATCGTTGGTCAACCGTGGTGACTCTTCACTTATGCCGGATGGAATCTACCCGGCATTAGGTCCGGCAATGCCTCTTTTCTGTTCTGTACTTATGCCGTGCAGAAGCTACCCGACATGGAGTCCGGCTTAAACTGAACTTTTGCCTAGAAAATCATTCCTTGCACAGAAAACTCATAAAACATAAGACTGTACAAATATTATATTTTAACACATAATAAGCATAAATAACATAAATATAACTTTATTTAGATAAATATAATACTAAATCTAGTGCATAAAATATGATAAGTCTGCGGCTTATCAAGGCCCTACACTTACCTTTTGCTAGTCCTCGAGCAAAACAGGATTAGAACGGACTAATTACTTATGCACAAAACAGATAAACTCTAGAATGAAAATGTAGATAAATATTTCCAACTATATGACTCTAATTCATAAGTATCACTTAATCTACCTTATCTTGTCAAAACATACTAATGGGTATAAAACAAGGAATTTCAAAATCGATCAGAAACTTTTGGGCTATTTTGCATAAGGGATTTTTGTAATCTCTCCTTTTTCCGGTTTCCATCATTCAGCTCTATTTTTCAAGAGTTTCTGAATGTGGCCAAGACTCTCATCAATGGTTCTATGAATCAGCCCTATTTTGCAAGAGTTTCTGAGTCAACCATGATATTTTTTGCATTGAAGAATGGGGAATTTAGGAGAAAAATAAAAGGAAAAACTCTCGTTTCTTGCTTTTATTTTGAGGCACTTTATGCAACCTCTAGGAATATATTGCTTTTCCCTTGAAATAAGATTTTTTCTTCTTTTTTTCTTTTGCACAAAAACCCTTTTTAAGATTTTCTCCCAAAAGATTTTTCATAATTTGGAAAGAAAAGAATAACACCCATAAGTACATAAAGGAAAGAATTAGGAGAAGATCATGTACTCATGTTAATAAAGAGAATCAAAAAGTTAAAAACAGGAATCTATAAGTCATTAGAGAGCTTACCTCTTGAGAGAACAAGCTTTTAGTCATTCCTAATCTTATCTCGATCAAAAACATGCAAAAAGTTTTAGTAAAACATTGATAAAACGCAAAACTTATGCATATTGCTAAAAAAAACTTATTGTTTTTAAGGGGGGTCCCTGCCCTACACTTGGCAGGAACACTGTCCCCAGTGTTCGAAAGAAAACGAATAAGTAAAACTCTTTTTTTTTTGAAAACTAAAATAACTAAGTTGAAAGAATTGACGAAAGCAAAATAAAAATAAAAGAGAAAAATTAAATGGTAAGAAAGGCTCCCCTGTTTGACATTGAAGGTGTGAGGAGGAACCGCCCTACACTTAGCCTTTTAGGCTACTTGGCGTTATCTGAGATCCTTGGCAGGATAGTGACCGAATTCGCATGCTCCCGTGGATTGGTTTGAGTTTGGGACGGGAGCTGACCTTGCTGTCGTGGTTGCATCAGAAGTTGCTGTAACTGCAACTGCAACGATTTGTGCTCCTTGCGAATGGTCGAGATCTCATTTTGAGTATCCTGGGTCTTATTCATCAGGGCTGACATCATGTCACGAAGTTCAGCCATTTCAGCCTCTGATGATGATGCAGGGTGGGATGGTTTGAATTGTCTTGGACTCCCTGGTAGCCGGCTTGACTCTGGAAGTGTTGAGGGGGTTGGTTCCCCTGTTGCCATGGCTGCCGATACCCTTGGTTACTCACATAGTTGACTTCCTCATCATTCTGAAAGTCTGGAATGGCAGGGCTCGAAGCGTGCGGTCGTGCACTAACCACGTTCGCTTGTTGAAGAAGTTTGTTCATTGCTATTTGCTCCACCACTTTCTGTAGAGCACTAACCTTTGTTGATGTCTGGGCATTGCTCTCCAACAACTGCTCATGACTTTGCATCAATTTGTCGAGTTTGGAGTCGCCCTCTCCCACTTGATATAAACCAGTGGTACTGCCCCTGGTTCCACCAGTGGCCCAATCTCTAATCTCTTCGCAAAGAGATTCAACTCCACTAAGGAATTGATCTCCAGGCTTCTTTAATATATCTGCACCAAGGGAGGAAAGGATCATGGTCTTGCATTGGTTGACCAATCCCTTGTAAAACAACTGAGATAGTTGTTCCTTGGTGAGGCCGTGGTGTGGACATGTGCGCAACAACCCTTTGAATCTGTCCCAAGTCTCACAGATGTTCTCCGAGCTAGGTTGTCTGAAGTTGTAAATGTCGGCGATCATCTCCAGCGTGCGACTAGGGGGCATGAATTTGTCATAAAATTTGGTTGCCATGTCCTCCCATGTGGTGATGGTACTGGGGGTTAGACTGTGGTACCACTTGCTGGCGTTCCCCGTAAGACTATGGGGAAGAGAGCAAGTTGGCGTATTGGAGGACATTGTTTGTGGAGGTTAGGCTGTTTGTATGCTGTAGAAATTTGGTGACGTGGAGCAAAGCATCGTCCGGATTCGTACCATCGAACAATCCTAACTCTTTATGCATCTAATTTGATGATATGGCTTAAGTTTCTGCCATTCATCGTATTCGGTTTGAGGAAGGATAGGAAGGTCGATTGCTGGTTTCTGGCCTTGGTTAGAAGGCCGGTTTATGTTACGGACGGTAGGTGTTGCCATTGGTGTAGGATCTGCTTCTTGCAGGGTTTGTTGTTGCCTTAAATTTTGAAGCAGGGTTCTCTCGATCTCCGGATCAAAGTTGGCTAAATTTTCAGGAGTACTTGTTGACCGAAGAAGCATTCACCTTTTAACTATATGAGGAGCAAGACATAACGTTATAATATTAAAAAATAAATAAATAATATAATGACGTAATTAGACTTATGAAAATACAAGAAGAAATAAATTTTTGGTTATGCCGGACGGTGTGCCGGGTGCGTTTTAACCGGCAGTGGACTTCCTCCACTAATGCCGGGTGTATACAAACCGGCATGTTGCCCGGCGTGACCAAAAATCGAACATAACTTAATTAAAAGACATTAAAGGTAAAGGATAATCAAAATAAATGTAAGAGTAAATAAGAGATTGAAGGAGATTACTCCTAATTGTCCCAACAATTTACGACAAAAATATTGAGAGAAATTGAGCATGCCGGGTGACATGCCGGATCAAACCCGCCCGGCATAGGACTTCCTCCGAAATGCCGGGTATAGAAAACCCGGCACAATACACGGCAAGTTTAAACTCGAAATTTAAATTAAAGAATCATAGTATAGGGACTATTAGGAGAGAGAAATAACGAAAGGGAGTAAGCAAGAACAAATTTAAATTGCCAAGTACTCAATACTGTAACGAATTTTGAAAAACTTTGAACATGCCGGACGCAATGCCGGGTAAAACGTATCCGGCATACGACTTCCTCCGAGTTTGCCGGGTGACAGATGCCCGGCACTCCGCACGGCACATTCAAGTCTGCAAAACTAAGGGCGAAAATTAAAGAATCAAGGAATCAAAGAATAAAGAATAAGGCGTTTTACCGAATTTAGGACTTGGACTAATTCCAAGTCCCCGGCAACGGCGCCAATTTGCTAACAGAGAAATTGTTAGGATAAAAATATATACAAAAGAATAAAATAAACACTAATCCTACAACTCTACTACGGGTAGCAAAATAAAACCCGGTCGGAGTATAGTGTAAATATATTACGACCGAGAGTATCGTACCCAAGGGACTTATAGAAAATTAGTCCTAATCCGGGCAAAAGCCTATTCTATAATAACAAGGGGGGAATTGAAAATGTGATCCTAAACTAAATAAATAAATAAATAAACTAACTTTGATTTGGGAAGATTATCAATGGAAAAAGGTTCGTATGACCAATGATCAAAGGTGGCAAGTCTCAAAGAGGATTAGGTCTCGCAAAATGCATATGCCGGATGTGATGCCGGATCCTCGCTACCCGGCAGATTCATGGCCTTGAACGTGTCGGATAACTTATACCCGGCATGCCATCCGGCATCGTACATTTCGTAAATAACATTTCCAGATTCGGTTCTGACAAAAGGAACTCAATATTCATACTTGCATCGTGCATAGCCAATGCCGCGAATACAACAGAATAATGGGAAATTAGAGATTAACCCTAAACCTTAAGTCTTGCTCCCGCTGAGTCACAGAAGACAATGTTAAAGATTACCAAAATCCTAATCTATCCTATTCTAGTCTTGTGAACATCAAATAGGATTTAGAGATAAGAGAATGAATAGCTACTTCATTCTACTTGTAAGAAGATTAGAACTCGGGTTAAGAAACTTGAAAATTCCATAAATGATCATAAGAGTTTTACAAGGAAATCATCCCTAACCAAAACCTAACAAGGATTCTGCATCACCATCCACACAACTACAAGAAGAGAATACAAAGGGGGAGAAGGAGATGTTAATAGCCTTAACCCTGACAAGGTCTTCTTCTTCTCTTGCGTGGATGGATCTGCAAACGTTCCTTGGACACCAACACTTGGAGTGGGGCGGAAACTGAGATGTGAATGGAGTATATTATGGTGTTGAAGTCTGCTCAATTGTACCCTTCCTCGGCCTATTTATAGGCATTAATTGTGTCGATGCCGGGCGTCGTGCCGGGTCCCAAAGCCGGCACACGTGTTAAATGCGCCCAACTGTTAACGGTCGAAACCGTCAATTCCGTGCGAAACAGTGCATATGCCGAGTAGGATATACCCGGCATCACACCCGGCATCATCCTTTTTACCAACGGTCAATAACTGCTATCGTTTGGTCAACCGTGGTGACTCTTCACTTATGCCGGATGGAATCTACCCGGCATTAGGTCCGGCAATGCCTCTTTTCTGTTCTGTACTTATGCCGTGCAGAAGCTACCCGGCATGGAGTCCGGCTTAAACTGAACTTTTGCCTAGAAAATCATTCCTTGCACAGAAAACTCATAAAAACATAAGACTGTACAAATATTATATTTTAACACATAATAAGCATAAATAACATAAATATAACTTTATTTAGATAAATATAATACTAAATCTAGTGCATAAAATATGATAAGTCTGCGGCTTATCAGCTAGTGAAGACTGGAAGAAAGTACTTGAGGCTAATGAGGTAAGTCCTGAACTCGTTGAAAGTGCTCTCAATTCCTTGTCTAAGAAAGAGATTTTTACTTTGCTAACCTCTGTTGTTGTTAAAATTAAATTGCTTGAGTCAAAGTTGTCCGTATTAGAAGTGTCTAAGGAACCTATCATACAAAGCCAAGTTAAAGAAAATACTCAGATAAAGTTTGTAAAACCCATGTTAGAAAGAATCGAGTGTCTACCTGAGTGGGCACAAACTGAGTTTAGATCTCTTCAGGAAGGCTGTGAGAATTTGAGAAGAGGAAAAGAGACTTTGACAAACAAGTTATCAGGAAACTTAAGAGAAAAAGAAATATCTTCTCAAAAGAATCCAGTCTGGTACACAGGAAAAGCCGATCTAACACGAATGTTGGTTGGAAAGAAAAAAAAAGAACATCAGGTCAATCGACCATATGCAAAACTTCTAATCCTAGAAACACTAAGACTAAATACTTTTGTCAGTTTTGTCTTAAGCATGGTCATAGCATAGGTTTCTGTAGAGCTCTAAATTCCAGACGTATCAATCGCATACCCAGAATCTTTCCTCAGTCCAGAACAAACCAAAACAGAAACAATCCCTCGTATCCAAAAAAACTGTGATCATACAGGTTTGGGTACCTAAGACTAACAAGTAATTATTTGTTCATAGGCACTAGCAGCCACCCAATATGAGAATTGGTGGTTAATGGATAGTGGCTGCTCAAGACATATGAGTGGCGATAGAGGAAAGTTTAACACTCTTGTTGAACAATGAGTAGGAAAAGTAACCTTTGGTAACAACAGGAAAGGTAGAATAATCGGAATTGGCACAATTGAAAAAGAACACTGCATTGATAAAGTTAGACTTGTGGAAGGCCTAAGTCATGATCTGCTCAGTGTCTCACAAGTTTGTGATAAGGGTCCATCCGAAGTTGTGTTTGACTCTAACGGTTTTCAGATACGTAATAAGGCAACACAGCAGGTCTTGCTTCCAGGTTGTAGAGTAGGTAATCTCTACATGGTAGATGTCAGTGATCAGAATTATCTATCATGTCTCACGGTCAATGAAGAGGATGTTTTGCTGTGGCATCGAAGGCTGGGACATGCACATCATCGGCTAATTAACAAGCTCAGGGTGAAAGGCTTAGTAAATGGACTGCCAGAGAAGAGACTTGATCACAGTACGATTTGTCAAGATTGCACTTTGAATAAGCTTACACACATTTCACACAAATCTGAAGGTGTGGTCAGTAGCACCCAGATTCTAGAGCTACTACACATGGATTTAATGGGGCCTATGAGAGTGCGAAGCAAATCTGGAAAGAGATACGTGCTCGTGGTTGTCGATGATTACTCGAGGTATACTTGGATTATCCTGCTTCATCATAAGGATCAGACCTTTAATGAAATCAAAAACCTGATTTTACAACTTCAGACTCAAGCTGAGAGTAAGGTAAAGTGCATACACACTGACCAAGGAATGGAATTCCTAAATCTGGGAGTGTCTCAGTTCTGTACCGACACTGGAATAACCCACACTCACTCTGTAGCCAGAACACCCCAGCAAAATGGAGTTGTAGAACATAAGAATAGGACACTTCAGGAGATGGCCCGTACTATGCTAAACAGTAGTGGTCTTTCATCTAGCTTCTGGGGAGAAGCTATCAATACCGCTTGTTATATACTTAACAGAGCCCTCATTCGACCTATTTTGATCAAAACTCCTTACGAATTATTCAAAGGTCGTAAACCCACTATTACACATCTTAGAGTGTTTAGCTACACGTGCTACATTCATAATAATGGGAAAAATCAATTGGGAAAGTTAGATAAAATGAGTGATATTGGAGTTTTCCTCGGATATGCTATGAAGAGCAAGGCATATCGGGTTTTCAACAAACGAACTCTGATGGTTGAAGAGTCTACAAATGTTAAGTTTGATGAAAACAATTTTGGAGGCAGATCTGGTCAAGGAGTAATAGAGGATTTATTTCATATTAAGGATGGAGTCACACCTCATGATGATAGTTTGGGAGCTGATTCAGAGGAAGATTTGACTCAAACCGAGACACCACAACCATCAGTTCAGAACTCAGAACGGTGCCCGACTACACCAACCGACACCAACACTTCTCAAAGACAAACAATAGTGGCACCTCATCGTTTGACGGCCAGGAATGCTCCGAGCATAGAACTCACTAATATTCTATCAGACTTGAACATAGGGTCAGAACTAGATCTACCACACAAAACTTCTGCGCCTTCTTTGGTTTTGTTTCCACAACATAACCTAAAACTGTGAAAGAAGCGCTGGAGGATGAGAGCTGGATTAATGCCATGCATGAGGAGCTGAATGAGTTTGTACGAAATGATGTGTGGGAACTTGTTGCCAAACCCAAAGATCAAAACGTTATTGGAACCAAGTGGGTCTATAGGAATAAACTCGATTCAGAAGGACAAACCTCCATGAACAAAGCACGACTAGTGGCAAAAGGTTACAATCAACAAGATGGTTTGGATTTTGATGAGACATATGCTCCAGTTGCTCATCTTGAGGCCATCCGTCTTCTAATTATTGCTTTTGCTACTTTACACAAATTCACACTTTATCAAATGGATGTTGAAGTGTGTGTTTCTAAACAAAATCTCAAAGAAGTGGTATACGTCTCTCAGCCCCCGGTTTTGTAGAACCAGAGACCCTGATTATGTGTATTGTTGAAGAAAGCATTATATGGTCTTAAGCAGCACCAATGGCCTGGTATGAACGGCTAACATCTTCCTTCTACAACAAAATTTCGTATGAGGAAGGTGGATCGCACGTTGTTCATCAAAGAAAATGGGGCAGACAAGCTTTAGTACAGATTTATGTAGATGATATTGTTTTTGGCTTCACCAGTCCCAGTATGACACAAGGTTTCGCTTCTATGATGACCAAAGAATTTCAAATGAGCAACATGGGTGAGCTCACATTTTTCTAGGACTGCAAATTAGGCAGACAGCAGATGGCACGTTTATAAGTCAGACAAAATACACACTTGAACTTTTGACCAAGTATAAGTTCAATGAGTGCAAGCTGATGCTTACGCCAATGTCAACGACTCTCAGACTAGGGCTGGAGACTGATGCAGAGTCCACGGATCCCACAGTTTATAGAGGGATGATTGGTTCACTCCTCTATCTTACAGCCAGCCGACCAGATATAATGCAAAGCGTATGTTTCTGTGCAAGATTTCAGGCTCATCCAAAAGTACCACATGTCAAGGCCGTGAAACGCATCTTTCATTATGTTCAAGGGACACCGACACTTGGACTATTATACACTACAGAATCACTGCCTACTCTTGCAGCATACACGGATGCTGACTTTGGAGGCTCTCTTAATGATAGAAAGAGAACCACTGGTACTGCGCAGTTCTTTGGATCAAATCTGATAGCATGGTCGTCAAGGAAACAAGTATCTGTTGCTCTGTCCACACTGAGGCTGAGTACGTTGCTGCTGCTGCTTGTTGTGCACAGATTTTATGGCTATATAGACAACTTGAAGACTACGGTTTGTCTTTTATACCAGTCCCAATTTATTGTGATAACACAAGCACCATTGAGCTTACAAAGAATCCTGTTCACCACTCACGTTCTAAACACATCGATATTCATCATCACTTTATTCGAGATCATGTTGAACACGGTACTGTCATTCTGCTTCACTGTTCAACAGAAAAGCAGTTAGCTGACATTTTTACCAAGCCCTTACCTAGAGAAACCTTCGAGAAACTTCGGTTTGAGATTGGCATGGTTGACACCAAGTGAAAGTTTTTTTTTTAAATTTGTTCCTTAGTTTCAACATTTTGACATTTTCAGTTTAGAACTACGGTTATTTTGTTTATTTCATTTTCATTCTCCTCGTTTTTAGTGTTGGGAATAGTAACACCAGTTTCATAACATTGTTATCACAGTTCTTAATGAGTCTTTACATAATCAATTACCATGATTTGCGTTAATTAGTTTTGTGCTTGTCCAAGTAGTTATTCATATCCTGAGATCAAAACTGAAATACGCCTGAATACTTTGGGAATTTAATCTACACTCCGGCAGTTTAGATGGATCATAAGTATGTATCCAGTGACACGTTTGTATTTAAGAAATGAACTTGTTTTGGAGGATAGATTGGTGGTATGAACAAGGCAAGAGATTCTGCTACTCACAGTTTGATACTTAATACTTTAATCACAACAAAATAAAAAAGGGAAACAGAATTGGCCTCTCTTATCTGGCTATTAAGTCTCTGAGGGTGCCTTATCACCCAACTTCTTAAGGGCAACTGCTCTGGGCAAGTTGACCCAACACTGCTACAAAGATAAGGAGTAAAAGTCAAGTCCCTGTTGGCAAGATGTACTAATACCAAAAGCGGAAGTTCTAGTGCTAAAGAACGAGATTGTGAGTATGAATCTGTGGCGATGAAAGGTTCAGTGAAATAAGATTGTACTTCTCGCCCCTTGTCGATTCAATGGAAAGTGAAAGAAAGGAGGAAATCTTTCTGTAATACAAGCGTGCCACTATATATGTGCATATATCTTTTAACCACGAGAGTGGACTATCTCGATTTACTCAGACATATTACTTGATCTCCGTGGATACAACACTCCACTACTTGACTTATCTTGGTACATTGTATTGTGTAAAACTCAATTTGGAACTGAGGTAGTATGTTAAGCAACAGTCTGCTATATTCACCTCACTCCATATTTTTTTTAAATGGGGGAGAAAACAACAAAGAGTGTTTTCATATCCTTCTCCGTCAAAAACGTTTGATATACCTCCTCCACTCTCTCTCACTTCCTACCTTCTCTGATCGTCAAACAAATTTCTCTCTACTGTCAGGTCTCACCATCTCGAACCAAATTCGAACTATCGTACTCACATAACATGGATTCCTTTGAACATTTGCTTTTTGACGAAAATGTGCGTCCACTCGCAATGGAGAAGCCAATCGATCAAGAAGTCTCGCAGCCTATCCCAGATTCTACTTCGAAACCCTCTCCCGATGCAGATTCCTCAAACCCTAATGCTGAAGCAATGGTACTGAGCGACAATGCATCCTCGGAAACTCCTACAGAAGAGGAATTACCTTCTCCACCACCGACTACTACCAGACGAGGACTACGGGATTGCTTCAAGAAAGCACCATCTACAACTGAGCATACCCCTGCGCCTTCTTCAAAGAGCAAGATCACCGACTCTCCTGCTCAACAGTCTCGCTCCTTGAAGCGCAGGAAGTCCGTAGGCAAACCTCTATTCGGAACTAAGGCAAAAGCTTACAATCTTGAACGGGTGCAAAATCCAGGTCGCTCTTACCATCAAAAACCTGTTTTCGGTCGTGCCCTACTAGAATCTGACATTGTTCCTGGTAAGCTGGTAGACTGTAACTGGCTAGAGAATAACTCTTTAGAATCTCTAGGAGATATCTTGCGATTTCATGGGTGGGATAAGTTGTTTAAGTCTGAGACCGTTTATTACCCAGAATTCCTATTTCCATTCATCCAAAACATGGAATTTGTTTCTCCCTTTAAATTCAAGACTAAAGTTGCTGGCAAGAAAATGATTATTTCACCTGCATGGCTTGCTATGATCTTGGAAGTTCCACTAGATGGACTTGCTAAATTTAATCCACAAAAGATTGATGTAGCGTCCCACACAGATGTAGTCACCTATTTTGCCCTGTCTCGTGTGAGTTCTAGACTCAAGCACTATCCATAGAGGGATTTGGCTATCTTTCCCTGTCTTTTACATCTGATCACTTATCAATGCCTTTTTCCACGATCGGACATGAGTGACAAGGTTACACCTGTGGATCTTGCAGTCATGTGGTGCCTTGATAAGAATACAATTGTCTCTGCCTAGAATAATCATTTCCCATCTGAGAACAGTTATTAATAGCTCAAAGCCATCAATTCCTTACCCGTTTTGGCTGACCAAGGTGCTTAAGCATCATGAGATTTCCTTGGTGGATGCTTAATCCATCCCAGCTCAGCCAACAAGTTATCTTGCTCTACCTACACTCTCCAAGATGGGGATGGAACTCTCCGAGTCTGGCTGGCAACATAAACAGACGGGTCCACAGGACACAAAGACTGACAAGTAGTCTATTCAAGATCCAGCTCTGCGACTTCAGGTTCAGTCTGTTCTAGACTCTGTTTTGGCTCTGGAGAAGCGTTTAATGGCACGCTTGGATAGGCTGGAGGACAATTTGGATACTATTACGCTTGTGCCGAATTCAAACTCTGAATCTTCTGAGAAAATATAATGGCTATTTCTGATTGTAATCGCACTTTCTTCCCCAGTCAGCGACTGTAAAAGATTGTTTCTTGCATTTGTGTTAGTTACCTTTGGATTGATCTTTTTGATGTGGCAAAAGGGGGAAGTGTTTGGAAGTCTTTAAATTTCTTTTGATCCTTGAATTTCTTTTACCTCAGTTTTAGACAAATGTTTTAGGTCATGAACTACTTAATGCTTTAAAGGTTGGGAGTTTCATACTGAGTACAGGATAAACTAAGAGTTACATGAGATTGAGGGGAACATTTTCATGTGGAGCTATCATAATGCAAGACTCAGGGGGAATCGATTCAAGTTGTTCAAGACTTCAATAGTTTGCCGCATCAAAAAGGGGGAAACTATTGATGTTATTTTGATCGGTAAACTCAGTTCCATACTGACGAGTACAAAAAGACCAATACCAGGAGACGCGCGTCAGTCCTAAACCGAGGGAACAAAGAAAGAAGATAGAATATCTTAAATAGGATTTTATCTATATGTTAAAGATAAATAAAATCTACGCTTATGACCTGTAATTGAATTCTTGATATCTATATATGAGGTTGTAATTCTAGGGTTAAAGGTTAAGGTTTTACGCAGCAAAAACCGATAGGTAAACACGGGAAACAACAGGGCGAGGATTTCATGTGAAGTAATCAACGGCACAGCTTCATCAGAGTAGAGTGTTAGAATCTAAAGTTATCCACAGGGTAGAACTTCAGATATTAGAGGTTGAGGGTTAGATAATTTCCTAACGTGAGTTGAGTAGAAATACTCATGAGGTTATAGAGAAGTACTTGCTGCACGTGAAATACTTGTATCAGGTGTGATACGTGATTATATAAATGTCGTTTGAGTTCTTCTTATAATTATCCCCGTTCATTGTTCTTCATCAGTATCATACTCACGCGGTAGGATTCTACATGCCGTAACTTTCATTATTCTTTGTTTAGGATCTTTGATCTGTGGTCATTGTTGTTCCAACAGGAACCGTCTTCTGGATTTCCGGTTCTTGGAATCTACCTATGACAGGTTCCCTTTCTCATAAGGTTTATTTTTGCAACTGCTAGATCGGGTTTTACCCGAGTGTGATAGGTCTTTGCATCTCTCTAGCGTTCTTCTCCTAACTTAATACCGTGGGTTGCGGAGGGCGGGTATGGTTGTTGTAAGTTTCAGGTTCACACGGAAGTTCCTAACTAGCGTACCTCACACACTAACACTCAACCCTTAGCCCTAAGTCTCTAATTCCTAACTCGGTATTTTCCTAAACTCGGAATTTCAACCATCAGAGTGAAGTATCGCTCTGATACCACTTTTTGTAACACCCCTACCGCTAATCCCGTCATTCCCTTACAATTAATTACCTTCGCTGCGGATACTACATACTCAACGGTGGGTGTACAATGCCGTTAGTCACCCACGCGACTAACAAGGCCAATTACAATACTACATACTATCGGTCTGATGACTTGAATATACCGAGTACTCTACACAATACATTACTTTCCATTCCATACTTGAATCATAATCCAAATACAAACTCCAATACAATCCATACCGAGTCTACTACAATCCTCAAACTACCGTTACAATTTGCACTTACAATTTCGCCTTACAATACAAATACAGTTCCTATTACTCAACTACCCATGCTTATAAAGCAACCCCGTCCTACACTCTCAAACGGTGGTTAGCTTCGAAGTACCTGTAAATAAAAGCGGTGCCCCTAGAGGCTCAGCAAATTCCTGCATATGATATTCGCATACATGGAGTTCATTTTCATGCATACTTACATACTAATACTACAACATTCACTAGTAGAAAAAATATTATATAACACACATTTTATAACATGGTTATGTGTTAACAGTGTTATAAAATATTTTACAACACGGTTGTTGAGTATAACCGTGTTATAATGTTTGAGAGAAAAATGTTGAGACCGGAAAATAGGGTTTTTAACATGGTTTGACTTTAACCGTGTTATAATCGTCATTAATATAACACAGTTCTCTTGACCCGTGTTATAAAATCTATTTTATGAGTTAAAAAAACTTAGTCCGTTTTTACAACACGGTTGTTAATTATAACCGTGTTATATTCTGTTTAATATTTCCGCCACATTCTTTCTTTCCCCCGTGAATCCGCATCTATCCCTTTGCTTGCTATGCAGACTCCTGACTCCCACCCAGTTTCTCTGTCGAGAGAGGGAGATCTACTGTGGTGGTGCTCAACTGGCGCATCAGCTCCACCGGTGAGGGTAACCGAGAGAAGGAAGAACCGCAGTAGGTAGACGACACAATTTCTTCAGCCTTGCTAGGTATGTAATCTCCTCATACTGCTCCACTGTCACTCACCTTTGGCAATAAGTTTGTGAGCTTTTACTTATGGTGCTCATTTTCTGGAATAAGGAGGGAAAAGAAAGGAGGGGGAAACGCCGGTGAGGGCGCACGCTTTATTCCGCTGCCGGTGAAGGGCCACACGAGATATTCTGTCGCCGGTGAGTTTCCACGAACCTTTCTTCCTCATTTTGTTCTTCGTTAACCCTAGATTATGAAATGGTGATACTTTGTGCTTCTGTAATGTGGCTTCGATTGTACAACAGAACTCATTCTTCTCTTGCATCTGCACCTCTGTTGTTTTATTTCTGTCTTCGTTATTTTGCAACCCAAACTAGCGAGCAAGCTCTCACTCCCGACCTGCATTTTCGTTCTCTTCCTCGTGGTAATTTGCAACCCAAACCAGCGAGTAAATCTCCCTCTGTTTTCATGCTCTTCGTTCATGGTGAATTTGCATCTCAACTGGCGACAAGGAACATACATGCCCTGGACTTCATTCTCTTCACTTCTGGCAATTTCGCAACCCAACAGGTGAACTCAAATACATGCTCTGCACTTCATTTTCTTCACCACCGGTAATTTTGCAACCAAATGGCGACAAGGGACTCAACTGTTGTGCCTTCTTCATTCTCATTCCCTCACGGTATTTTGCTACCTGAATGGGGGAACAAAGGAACATATATCTTTGCTATCTACATTCACACCTGCTGCACCTTCTTCATTCTCTCCATATGGAACCAGAATGCACTCTTTCCGCGGAGATCTAACTTTGGTTCCACATTCTACCTCTTCATTTTTTTTTGTTCATCTGATTACGTTTACTAACCTAACGTAGTTTGATTCTTCTGTTAGTGTTCTGATTTGATTTGCAGGAAACCTTATGTTCATCCTCTTCTGATTTAATGAAATTATACCTGAACTATATTCCTTGTGTATCACTCCCTCTGTCTGATTCAGCCATTTATGAACTTGGCAATCATGGTCATTGACACTTTTGTTATGTACGAGCAAAGCCTCCGACCTACAGGTTATCTCCGTATCTTCTTCCCTCTGTTTAATTACCTTTTACAGACTAATTTTTTTGTTTTGGTGTTTTGGCTGGTATCTTGCCGATCTTTTATTGCAGGGAATTCATGTTGTTCTTCCACTGGTATATATCTTTAACTGAACAGCCTATCATGCAAGTACATTGTTGTTGGCACCAATTCTTTGTTGGATGCCTGCTACTCATTTCTGATAAAAAAGTACGCGGCTGAGACCTGCGAATACGATTCTGCAGGCTTTCAGGTTAGCAGATATTAATTACAAGAAACTTCTTATATTGTTAAAATCTATGGTTTTCCATGTGTGCTCATTGCCTGCCTAAGTTCTCATGCTTCATACAGAAGATTATATTTTGAAGTATGCTGCTGCATGACTTGATGGGATATACTGCAGCACAGTTAGAAATTAATACACTAAACTACTATAATGCAAGCAAAAGTTTTGAAACTTGACAAAATACCACAAAATCACAACTATATTGTGATTCAAATGAAACTTAGCTAGTGGTTTACTGATTTAAAAAACAAAATTAAGCAAGTGGTTTCAGCAGTATGTGAACATGTATGTTGTCTGAGGACTTTCAAAACTGTTACATATCTCTGAAGCTGCTATTTGTGTCACTTATTTCTGGTGTTAACGTTGCTTTATGAAAGCTTGGATTGTGTATTGTTCAAATTGAGAAATTATAGAATTTTTGATCTCTGTTTTTATTATGTAGCTGCTTCCGTTTCAATTATGATCTGAATTTCAGACTTCGCACCATATTTTAGACATCACTACTTCACTATGACTTTTATTTCTAAAAACAGAATTTACATTTCAGGGTGGTAAAACTTCCTAGATAAACGATTAAGTTAATTCCAGCTTTTTTGCTTCTTCTATGATTTATGTGGGCAGGGACAAACATATGTTGAAATCTTGCTCAAATTGATTTCATGCTTTGTTAAAGTACTTTTCTGATTACAAATATTCAGCATCAATCTATTTTAAGCAGATTTCTACATAAAGAAACGTGCACCATTCTACCTTGTGTGTTTTTACTGCTACTAGATTATATTTTTGGGTAAAACATTTGTTGCACCCGTCAGTGATGCCCTATGCTTTAAAAATCTGTATTAAACTAATATAGCTATTAGTTCTGCACTTCCCGCTCAGGGGAATTTTCCCTGGTAACAATCTGATTTCAGTGAAAATATATCAAGCAAGAAAGGTCTGTTTGGAACAACATTTTGATTTCTGCTCAGCTTCTGCATTTAACATTTGTTGCATGATTACAATGGTACTCCTTTTTTTCTAGAACTAATATCCAATATGCTCATGAACATTTTATTTAACATAAACTTGAGTTTCTGCGCAGAAGAATTATTACCAGTACTATCTCGGTCGAACAATCAGATGTGCATTTCTTGGTCTATTTTAGGACCCTTCTAGTGTCTCTTTCTGTACCTGTTTTTAAAAGCCTTGTTAATAGGATGTTTTAAATAGAAAGAGAATGGTACATGCCTCCTGTTGCTGCTGTTTTAACAAACAGTTTTATCTTCAATGCACTGAAAATTTCAAATAGCATACATATTGTATAACTTCTTAAAGAAGTCTTGTTTTACCTTATCAATAAAGTTGGGGTTTCATGTTTTTCAATTTCAGAAATTGCAGAAATTCTGTGAAAATATATGCACTTTCAGTTGTTAAAAAAAGTATAATCTGATCAGTTAACCAAACTGAATCCTCTCTATTAGCTGATTTTTCCAGAACCTATCACAGTGTAAACACTTAAACATTTGGAAACTTAATCTGTATCTACTACTCCCTATATTGCTAGTGTCAGCCAACTCCGATTCTGGTTGTATACTTGTTGTTGTGACTCATGGATGGCTGGACATGTTTTTTACTGTATCTACGTGCAGCTACTTCTTATGATCAATGTATGCATTCGATTGTTTCTGCTACTTTAGGCATCCGAGGAGGAGCTGAGAAATGACATGGATAGTTTCTTTGATCAGAGAGATATCGTGTAGACACTGTGGCATATGCATTTGCAAAAAAAACGAGCCATAGAGAAGATCAATAACGTACTGGATACCAGGCTAAATGATAACAAGTAATGGTTTCCATCAAAACCTAGGCATATTGGTTTTAGGTAGTTTCCATTTCAAAGTTTGCATTCTAAATTAGCCAATTATTCTGAGCATATCTCATATCCATTTCTTGCAGGGTAGTCGAGTTTAAATGTCCTAAGGCCTTGGCTGAACGTTAAAGGCTGATCAGTTGTCGTGCCAGACAATGGATAGCAAGGCATTCTCTAATTCTCATGTCAGTTAGTGCACCGGTATTACTGTTAAACACAATTGTTCTTTCTCTGAAGATTTAGCTCTGCTTGTTGACATGCCTGCTAGTAATATTGAGTTTTACAGTTTGGGATTGTCACCTTTTTGCTATCAAGACTTCGTAGAAGATGGTATTTATCTGAGACAGCGGTAGAGTTGTACGAGCAGGTAAAGCAATAACTTCTCTTGAGGAACATAATATAATTTGTTTTAGTGAACTACGATCATAACTTTATGGGCATGATGATATGCTATTCTATGACTATATTATTGATTTGCATTTCTACCTGGTGCAAATGAAGCCTAATCTAGAATCTCTGTTCCCATTTAATATTTCTGATATGCATTATGATTTTGGTGCATGATCAGGTTTGTGACATACTTGAAGAAAATGCAATTATGTCTAAGAGCATGAATGGCGGGGAACCTTGGGTAGTTTCCTCTAGGTTGCGGGACCATGTTCTTTCACCTTCTGAAAGGAAAGATCAACAGCTTTGGAAAAAGGTAGTTATGTTTCATTTTATTGGTTCTTCCAGTCTATTTTTCTCCTCATCACATAGTAATTCTGTTACTAAGGTAGTGATCAGCTAATGATCAACCCTTTGTCTCTGCATTCATATTACTGTATTGGAGGGCACTCACACTCTTTTGAGTTTTCATTATTATTTTGGCAGGTTGAACAATTGATGGGCGAGGATTCTCGACTGAAGTGTTATCCAAAGCTTGTGAAGGGGGAATCTAAGGTGGTGTGGGAATGGCAAGGTAGTCAGAGTTATACACTGTTGTCTATGATGGCTTTCTGTCTTTTCTCAACATTGAAGATTGTTTGAGAAGCATATATCAATTTTCTAAAGAATGTTATCTGTGTGGTGCTCTCTGTAATTACTTTGTTCTCTACCCTTTTCTTTTTTTGTTGGAAAATTTGTGATGATATGTGGTATTTACTTTTGATGTTATGCAGTTGAAGGCTCTTTGAGCAATTCTGGGAGAAGAAAGAAAGCCAGGGTGGGGCATCAGAACTCGTCTGGAGATAAGAGGGTGTCCGATGGGAACGAGAAAGCGTAGTGTACGGCAGTTGATCTCTTGATTTTTTTTTAGCTCTAACAAGTGCTCTAGTTTAATCACTTATCATGCATAAGTTATTATTGCTTTAAAATGATGAACAATTCGGATGCTTTTCCTGTAGTACCGAATGCATTGGCATGCTGATTTGAAGTTAAAAACAGCCATTCAGAGGTAAGAAGCATCAGAACATCTCATGTAAATTGCAGCTGTACTAACATCTCATGTAAAAACAGCCATTCAGTTTTTGTTGACATGTGTTCATTTTCGCAAAGGCATGAGAAACCATCATAATATGGACTTTTTTTTACTATTCTTTATCCCTGAGTAGTCTTCTAATCTCCTTTTGTTTTATTATTTATGCAGGAGCCAGTACAAGCATATAAGTTTGTTACTCGACACTTTGTTCAGTGTATGTATTATTACTAGATTTAGTGGTTTGATCTTCTGTACTTGATGTTGGAGATCAGATCAGATGCTTTACAGCAAAACACCTCAGTGTGCGTAGGATTTTGTATAAATTATCTTGAAGTCTGCTTCTGTTTGAAATGTAACTGTTTGTGTGGAGTTAGTCTGAAAACTCTGCATTGGCTGCGCTTTACTTGTAGTACTTGTACAAGAGATCGATTGTCGAATTTATTTTTGTAGGTGGTAATTTATTTTTGTAGGTGGTAATTTATTTTTGTAGGTGGTAATTTATTTTTATAGTACTTGTACAAGAGATCGATTGTCGAATTTTGTGAATGTTACAAAGTGTGTATATATGGTAAATGAATTTAGTGGCTCTTTTTCAAGCTGGTGTGGCTGAATATTGAATGTGTAATAGACATCATTGATTGTTAATTGTAGGTAGTGAAGCAGTGTAGAGAAACAGATTTTTTTTTTTTAAAAAAAAACCCAATTTTATAACATGGTTGTTTATATAACCGTGTTATAAAACAACTTCATATTTCGTCGGAAAAGACTTTATAACACGGTTCTCATGTAACCGTGTTGTAAAATTAGACTTTATAATACGGTTTTACATAAGAACCGTGTTATAAAACAACTTCATATTTTTTCGGGAAAAGACTTTATAACACGGTTTTAATGTAACCGTGTTGTAAAAGTGGACTTTATAACAAGGTTCTAAAGAAGAACCGTGTTATAAACTTGATTTGGCACAAAAAAAGAAGCGTGGTAAGCACTTTTATAACACGGTTCAGTCAATAACCGTGTTATAAAACGGTTTTTTAACACGGTTTTAAACCGTGTTGTAAAGTTAAAAAGAATATACGACCGCAGTATATAACACCCTTGCTAACCGTGTTATATATAGGAAAACACCGTGTTATAAAATGTTTTTTCTACTAGTGATTATACACAAGCAACAATACTTATACATACACAAGATTCAATACCTACAAGGGAAGAAAGTTCGTCAGTCAACCGTTCATATTAGTTATTCATTCATCCGTTTAATCGGATGCTCTCTTTCTCCCCGTTCGGGTTCATAAGGTTACACCAATCATGTTCTTACTTACTTGTTGCTTTACTCATACTTCACTCGTTACCTTACTCATTACCTTACTCGTGCTCTGCTCAATACTCACTACTTTACTAGTACCTACTGTTGGAGAAATATGTGACTACTTCTTCAACCTAGGCAGTGTACCTAATCGTTTTGCGGAATAGTGGATAAGTGGGTTGTCGTACTCTTGGGGACCTCGCTGTGGATAACTGATAGTATATTAAATTGGCTGAGAATTCTATAAATAGATTTTATCATTTTTAGGGACAGGATTAATAGCTAACTGATAAGACAATAAAGACAATTAATTGAAACAGAAAAAGAAATAGAAATTGTAAATCTTTTTGGTTTTAAAGAAGCATCCCGGGTTGTTCTCCTCACCTATTTAATTTAATCATATTAATATAACTCTCCCATTTTAACAATAAACTCAAGAATCTTAATTAGTTTATTGACCGTTCCCTGTCTAATAAACCCTGATTAATTTAAACAACAAGCGCAATTCCTTGTTCAAGTCATTAATAAATTAATCGCATTATTAATAATCCCTATTGGAGATAGATTAACCTATACGGCGAAAAACATCGCTTCTAGTCGTTAACCCATTTGACTTCCTGTGTCTAGAACCTTGTCTCAGCACTGCATTTTAACAAAGAACTACAAATATCACTTTAATAATTGTACAAGAGAATTAAAGCGCATTAAGGACAAGAATCAAAATACTGCTTAGATAAATTATACTGGAAAGCTTATATAACACAATTATATAAAATAAGCTTGCTTCTAACCCGGGAAGCTAGATTTATTAATCACACATAATTATAAAAACAAACATAATAAATAAGATAGACAGACAGAACGAAGAAGAACGATGGTACGCGGATACAGATCAGGATATGGACTGGTTTTGTGCAGATCGTCTTCTTCGTTGGCTGTCTGGAAAATAACAGCGTAAGTTTAATGAACTTTGGATGGAAGATTGTGGTGTACTGTGGTCTGTCGTGGTCTGAACGGTGGTGTTTGGATTTTGAGGAAGGGAGTAATTATTTTTTAGCAGAAGGCTCGTGCGTTTTATAGAAGAAAGGAGAAGAAGAAGGAAGGAGAAGATAAACAGGCTGGATCACGCGTGACCAAGTTGCCAAGTTGAGGAGTAGATGGAATGGGGTTGCAGAAGATTGGGGCGGCTGAACGCGTGAGATAAGTGTCGGTAGGCGCCTGAGATAAGTGTCGGTAGGCGCCGCGAAGAAGGAAGAAGAAAGCGCCGTGAAGAACGAAGAAGAAACTAGTCGCGGTCGATTTTATGCACGTCCGCGTGCTGTCCGCGTCTCCGTCCGCCTGGGACTCTCATGCGGACGTCTCTGTCGACTCGCTCCGTCCGCCCGGTCATTGATCCCTTCCGCATGTGCGTCCGCGCAAGAATCAGGCGGACATGTGTGTCTGCGCCTGTCTTCTTGTCCACCTACTGTGTCCGCTTCGATTCCAGGCGGATATCTCACGCCGTCCGCTTCCTGTGTCCGCGCAATAGTCAGGCGGTCGTCTATATTACATATATATATATATCAGTGTACTCCAATCTTCAATCGGCTCCCGATTCTTCGTTATAAGTCCGTTTTACCCGCCGTTTGTTGCGTTGGAAAGCTCATGAGATTATCTATCCATTTACATAGCTTTTTCCCATTTAACACATAAAATATATCAATTCATATCAAAACATACATCTAGGAAAATCATATGATAAGTGAGAAATACGACATAAATTGCTATGAAAATAGGAAGAATTAAAGCCCTAAAAGTAGATGTATTTCTTGCTTATCAAACTCCCCACACTTATCTTTTGCTTGTCCTCAAGCAAATCTTTCTGACATAATGTTTAAACAAGTTAAACAGACAATAATCAAGTAAGGAGAGCACAGAAGAGGTAATTGCCAATCTTTTCAGAATTTAAAAGGGTACTAATAACATTAATTTTATTAGATATATTTCTCTATTTCCGAGAATAACTCTGAAATCCTACAAAAGAAAGAGGAGCAGTGCCATGAGAATTCTGCTTTTAACCCTGAGCCAATCCACCATTTTTCTTTCACATTTCTTTGAACGACAAGGGGCATGAAGTAAAATCTTATTCCATTATACCTTTCAATGCCACATACTCATGATCCTTAATGACGATTTTTCATTTTAGTACCGAATGCACAGATACTTCAATTTTGAAGTTCATTTTTCTTTCACCTCAGACTTTTCTCTCCACCCTTGTAGCGGTTTTGGGTCTACTATCCCAGATACCGAGTACCTTAGGTAGCCGGGTGATGAAGCACCCCTAAGAACTTAATAACCGAGTGGACGGGGCCTGTTTAGGATCAGAATATGCCTGTCTGGATCAGAGGAGTACCTTGCCTTGTTCTTTTTCCACCATTTCTTTCCAAATCAAATCCAAGCTCAAAGTCAAAACAAAATTCAAACAGTAATTTCCTCAGAATTTTTTTTTGAGTAAGGAGCAGAGTAATAATAATTTTTTTTTGTGTGTACCCTTTAAACCTGTTAATACCAGCATTACTCCCTCTATGGCTCCTTCTTTGATTATTAATCACTTAACAAATTTAAACACAGTGTCGAAAAAGAGACCAACTTAAGAGCAAGCTTATTATTATCTCTCCCCCACACTTGAATCAAAGCAATGCCCTCATTGCATAGAAAGAATTAAAATAACAGGGCATGCAAACTACCTGGGTAATGATCAAAAAGCATGGTAATAAGAGATATTTAAATTTAAAGAGCAGTGTATGGATAGTGTACTCCCCTAGAGTTTTGCAGAGTATGTAGTGTAGCTCCCCACACTTGAGTTCTGCTGTCGGAATGTGTAAGATGTTCCTGTAATAATTATTCTAAACAGCCAGAAGAACTCAAGTTAATTCTCCTCATTCTCTCTCCTCTTTTTCTCTTTTTTTTTTTAAAAAAAACATATATAGGAATAATATGGACAACAAAACATAAAACAAAAATAGTAGGGAAATAATATTTAACAACTGGGTTGCCTCCCAGTTAGCTGCCCGTATTTAGAGTCTTTGGCTAGACTCCCGCTTCGTTATCCTGGATCAAAAATAAAAGTAGACAACAACTTCGCCAGGAAAACGAAGTTAGCAGTAATTAAAAGCAGACCACCTGGGTCAAAACAGTACGTCACCTCGGCAAATAAAATAGGAAAATAAATACTCCACAAAACCTGGTGTTTGAGGAGGTATTGCCGGTAATGGAATTCCAATAGAAGACCAGGTGGTGATGGTTTTTCTTCCTCAAATTGGAGGATGTAAACATCCTCCTCTTGTTGTTGAGGCTTATGGAGGCAGGGTGAGAGTTTATGAGAGACTGGTGGTAGCGCTTTCCCCTCAGATTCGAGAATATAAATATCCTCTTCTGGTTGATGAGGCTCACACAAAATACCTTCAGCTTTTAATTGCTCCTCTTGTGCTGGGGATGGAGATGGAGGAGAATTGTAACTCTCAGACATTTGCTCCAACTCAGCGTCGGAGAAAAATGTCCTGATAAGTTTCTTTATCTCCTCATCAGAACTCGTAGCTTCGATAATATCTGACTCGAATCGATCTTCACTCATTGGACATACCACTGGAATCTCTTCTAGTGGCTTGGTCTGACTCGGGAGGAATTCGTCTGGCCCTTGTGTAGATTGCTGTTCATTCTGATTGAAGTAGCAGTATCCCAACTGAGCTTCTTGGTACTGTGTATTAGCCTGGTCGACTTCCCACCAATACGGCTCTCGATTCGACTGTTGAGGTGATTGATAATCCTTGACCAACCTTTGATATGAGGACATCTCCTCTTGCATGTGAGTCCATTCCAAATTGATCAACAATCTCTTCACCTCATCGTCGCCGCTCTCCATAATCAGTAACTATCCTACAAAAACAAAAATAAAAATACCAAGTAGAATAGAACTAAAAATAGAAAATAAACATAAAAAAAATTAACTAAATAGAAAAACAAATATGAAAAAAACAGAGATAAAAGAAAACTGCTAAAATAAAAGGTAAGTAAAATTAAAATTAAATAAAGTGAGAACAAAATAAAATAAAACAGATATAAACAAAATTAAACAGATACCTCAATCAAATTAAAATTATCAATTAACCTTGCCGGAGGTCCCCGGCAACGGCGCCAAAAACTTGTTGGAGAAATATGTGACACTTCTTCAACCTAGGCAGTGTACCTAATCGTTTTGCGGATAGTGGATAAGTGGGTTGTCGTACTCTTGGGGACCTCGCTGTGGATAACTGATAGTATATTAAATTGACTGAGAATTCTATAAAAAGATTTTATCATTTTTAGGGACAGGATTAATAGCTAACTGATAAGACAATAAAGACAATTAATTGAAACAGAAAAAGAAATAGAAACTGTAAATCTTTTTGGTTTTAAAGAAGCATCCCGGGTTGTTCTGCTCACCTATTTAATTTAATCATATTAATATAACTCTCCCATTTTAACAATAAACTCAAGAATCTTAATTAGTTTATTGACCGTTCCCTGTCTAATAAACCCTGATTAATTTAAACAACAAGCGCAATTCCTTGTTCAAGTCATTAATAAATTAATCGCATTATTAATAATCCCTATTGGAGATAGATTAACCTATACGTCGAAAAACATCGCTTCTAGTCGTTAACCCATTTGACTTCCTGTGTCTAGAACCTTGTCTCAGCACTGCATTTTAACAAAGAACTACAAATATCACTTTAATAATTGTACAAGAGAATTAAAGCGCATTAAGGACAAGAATCAAAATACTGCTTAGATAAATTATACTGGAAAGCTTATATAACACAATTATATAAAATAAGCTTGCTTCTAACCCGGGAAGCTAGATTTATTAATCACACATAATTATAAAAACAAACATAATAAATAAGATAGACAGACAGAACGAAGAAGAACGATGGTACGCGGATACAGATCAGGATATGGACTGGTTTTGTGCAGATCGTCTTCTTCGTTGGCTGTCTGGAAAATAACAGCGTAAGTTTAATGAACTTTGGATGGAAGATTGTGGTGTACTGTGGTCTGTCGTGGTCTGAACGGTGGTGTTTGGATTTTGAGGAAGGGAGTAATTATTTTTTAGCAGAAGGCTCGTGCGTTTTATAGAAGAAAGGAGAAGAAGAAGGAAGGAGAAGATAAACAGGCTGGATCACGCGTGACCAAGTTGCCAAGTTGAGGAGTAGATGGATTGGGGTTGCAGAAGATTGGGGCGGCTGAACGCGTGAGATAAGTGTCGGTAGGCGCCTGAGATAAGTGTCGGTAGGCGCCGCGAAGAAGGAAGAAGAAAGCGCCGCGAAGAACGAAGAAGAAAACTAGTCGCGGTAGATTTTATGCACGTCCGCGTGCTGTCCGCATCTCCGTCCGCCCGGGACTCTCATGCGGACGTCTCTGTCGACTCGCTCCATCCGCCCGGTCATTGATCCCGTCCGCATGTCCGTCCGCGCAAGAATCAGGCGGACGTGTGTGTCTGCGCCTGTCTTCTTGTCCGCCTACTGTGTCCGCTTCGATTCCAGGCGGACATCTCACGCCGTCCGCTTCCTGTGTCCGCGCAATAGTCAGGCGGTCGTCTATATATATATATATATTAGTGTACTCCAATCTTCAATCGGCTCCCGATTCTTCGTTATAAGTCCGTTTTACCCGCTGTTTGTTGCGTTGGAAAGCTCATGAGATTATCTATCCATTTACATAGCTTTTTCCTACATTTAACACATAAAATATATCAATTCATATCAAAACATACATCTAGGAAAATCATATGATAAGTGAGAAATACGACATAAATTGCTATGAAAATAGGAAGAATTAAAGCCCTAAAAGTAGATGTATTTCTTGCTTATCACCTACTCATCACTCAATACTCATTGCATTACTCGTACTTACTCATTACTCAATACTCAGTACCTTACTCGTACTTACTCCTTACTCAATACTCTTTGCTTACTCGTACATACTCATTACTCAATACTCATTACTTACTTGTACATCCTCATTACTCAATCCTCATTACATACAGACTCCGGGCAGAGTCATACACAAGACTCGCCACCGGGCTTACAAATGCAAGCGGAGCTATACGCTTAGCTCCTCAAATACTCAAATGTCCGTTTCTGTCGGACTACTCAAATTCCCAATACTTCTCTCTTGGAGTTATTTTACAAGCTCATGGGTTAGCCTAGAAGTATCTCTCTCGATATCCTCTATTAGCTTAGGGAATTACCAACGTCTAGTGATCTCAGATTTAAGGGTTCCCCCAACGTATCGATTACTCTCATGTTCGAGACATTGTTTATACTAGTCAGTTCCTCTCATTATGGGTCGACTATTTTTCTAAAGGGTTTGGAGATCCCTTATCATTCTTTATTACTCTCATGACTCATGTCTGGCACCATCATCAATTCCTCTAATGGAGGTTACTTATATACTTCCACTATTTGTTGTGTAACTCCCCTAATCCTAAACCTGTAATAACGTCGCAAGTCGTAGTATAATAGATAACATTCGTAGCGGAAAATAAAACTATCTAACTTTGGTGTTACACGCCGTTACTCACCCATGTGAGTAACAAGGCAACCTTACTCCATCCATCAACTTCAACTCCTCACCACTGTGATGAACAAGATACCGAGTAACCTTAACTTACAAACCAAATCCAAATCAAATGAGCAACTAACCGAATACAACAAACTCCTTAATACAATACATAATGAAACTAAAAGTGTTTAATGAATACACATCAGCTACCCTGTGCCCCGCACTCCGGCTTGTAATCTTCAATCAGTAACCTGAAATGTTTTGCCCATTGAAGGGCTCAGCAAACGATATGTTGGTATGCTAAATGTAGTCCTAAGTTAACTAGATTCCTTAAGTCGTTTAGTCATCTTGATATTAGATTCATTGCAAGATAATCCGGTTTTCAACAATAGTAATGACTGTAAATAATAAATAATCACATAACAGTTCACCTGCAAACATCAGTGCATAATAGTAAACAACAACTAGATAATCAAACACCAATAATCCATAACAGTAAACAACAAGATACGCGTATTAATTAACTGTACTTGTTAGAAGGTCACATGACCCTTATCCTTTTAACCAACCACTTGAAATTTTCCAATTAAATTCCACCACAGGCGTCATGTTAAGACAACCCTTAATAACTTAATAATGGACAGTAGTCCCCTGGGTTCCAAAGGAACCGTTACCAGCTGACCTTATGGCCCTGGATAATTATTTTGACCGATCCGGTCATAACCTGTGCACCAACAGTTGTGCCCTCTGCCATCGTTGAATGTGGAAAATGGATTCCCTTGAGTGACTCTTTATATAGTCCCTCGTAGTGATCACGATGCGCAACCAGAAAGTCGAAACAGTCTGGATTCCTCTCTTTATAACTTAGCCCTTTAGTCAGTGATATAATATCCAATCCTTGAGTTAAGACTATAACAGTTGACCATCAGTTAGGTTCAATAATACCTAAAGGTCATCTAGTCTTGTTCCAGTTTAGATGTATAAACTTCCAGTCATAAGACGTTCGCGTAAAATAAAACGCAATGGTGTCGAGCAATACAGTATACAATAACATATACATAAATCACAGATATCGCTCTTAACAATTAAACACACAACATCTGGACCTTAGGAAAATCCTTAGGACATTCAGACCACACAATTAACATACCGTTCACCGTGTAACTTGCTAGCTTGGTTGTTCACGCTTTAGTAGTTTCTTCCCGTACGCTGTTATATTTACATACATACCGGGTACTATTAATACAACTATTCGCTAAGTATTTCAGTACTATCACTACAGAACTAATACTTGTAGTATATAACTCCGTATGTTCTTTATTTCTCCCTATTAACAGTGGTTCTACGTAGTTCGATAGGTCGTTATTTCATGTAGTAACTACATGTGATAATGAAATTCTACCTTATATATTTCAATTTCTTTTAATATCTCATAATTGTTTCCACTTAATCCATATATTGATATCATTTGGTTAGTTTATTAACCACAATTATTTTATAAACTATTATACTCCATAATATACCATATTACTTAGTTTTAATTCCTTTTTTATTAAATTACAAAACTAACCTTATAACTTTCGGTAAACAAATCAATATACTAACTTTTATAAATTACTTAAATGACCACATAATTCTCGGTTTTAATATATATATTTCCTTTATTTACATTTAACCCCAAAAACTTTATATAAGTTACATATTAACTTATAAATTATAGTTTTAATATTAATTTCTTAGAATACCGAAATGGTCCTTATAATTTTACAAATTATGGATTCGCCCATTTCAAATTCGGTTTTCCATTTATACTTTCATAAATTACATATTCACCCCTAAACTTTTATAAACTTAATATTTTATGTCATAAATCATTTTAACCCAAAGTTTTTGGTCAACACTTTGACCAAGACTTAATTTCATTAATACTTTATATACCCAGAATATTATATGTAATCTTGGTTATACTCTATATTTTCCAGAAATTAAAAATAGCCCCAAAACTTTATAAATTGTTATTTAACACTTAATCACTTATTTAAATTCACCAAAATTCAAATATTAATTCCTGCCCTAATTTATATCATAACTATGACAAATAAACCCTTAAGCTCTCGATAATTATATTTAATACCCTATACTTTTCAATATTACATTTTAGCCACATAAATTAATAAACTAGCCATTTAAATACATGTAGCAATTTTTAATACTCCCAAAATTTATAATAAAGCTAATACTTATATACTTCAAAAATCACCAAATGGAACATTTAACTCTCGGCTTTAATAAATATTTACCATATAGTTTTAAAACTTGATTTATACCTTATAATATATTATATATATATATATAAATGATATAAGCCATATGACACTACTAAAAATTATGTTAATTACTTAGAATGATTATAAACTCAAAATAGAACATTTAATCCCTAGATAATTTAGCCTTATCATATATGCATCATAATTAATTTTTTGTGACACAAATTTATACCTTAAGGTAATAATCTTACCTTGTATGTTATAAATAATTATCTTGACATATAACCTATAGTATTTCGGCCTTAATATTACTAAGGTTATACATAATTTTTATACTAAATTTGAAGCTTAATCAAACTTAAACTTAAAACCTTAATTATAGAAACTTACTCCTTAAATCAAGATGAATTGTACTGATTTTGATTTCCAAGCTTTCCATGGCATTTTGTTGAAGAACTTTCGGCATCCTTGTATATATTAGGAGATCCCATTGTTAGACTTCTAACAAGGATTTATAAAAAGATTTGGAGTAGTTTTACAAGAGTTTACCTTAGGTATTTATCAAGGAATTGTTGGTACACCTTGGGATGATTGTAGATCCAAGTTTCCTTCATGAAATGATGAAGAGAACATAGGTTTAGAAGCTCTAAATTTTTGGAACTGATTTAAGGTATTCTACTAGGATTTTCAAACATGAAAATATACCTTAACTTGATCTTGTTGTTCCTTGTGTTGTTGTTGAATCAAGACACCTCCTTGGAGTACTAATGCTTGGCGAATTCTTGCTAGATTGCAAGGATGGTTCTTGCTTCAAGACTTAGTAGATTTTACTAGGAAAATTACATAGAAATGGTGTTAGAACTTAATACACCATTAATGGAGCTTTGGAGCTCTAAGGAATAAGCTAGCAAATGAAGAAAGAAAAGAGAGGAGAATGACTTACCAAATCGGTGGAGTGAGGAGCAAAAGAAATTGCTAACTCACGTAAGAACTTAAGGGAATAGCAAGGAAGGAAATCAAAATTTGATTTGGCTTTGTTTATTTGGTCAATTTGGTTAGGCACGCTAGGTAGGCTCCTTCATTAATTATTTGCTTGATTCAAGGCTCCATAAAATGCTCGTAATGGAGCTAGCTTTCGGCCACATGACAAGGAAGAGAATGACTTTGGTTGTCAATTTGAAAAAGAGGACAAAGCAAAGGTAGGTGGCTGTTTTCTTTTGAATTTTTCAATGCTAAATTGTCTTCCTTTTCTCCTTGTAGGTACACGGCATTAAGGCTGTTTGGAGGCTGATTTCTTTGACAATTGGAGACATGAGAACATGCCTAGGTTGGTAGATGTTTTAGTTGAACTTTATAAGGCTAAACCTCATTTTTCCTTGCTTGATTTCGGTAATATACATGTAGGTAGGCATTTGATTTTTGTCAATATTAGACATAGGCACATGCTTAGTTAGGTGGTGTCGTCTTTTGACTAGATAAACAGCAAATAAAACTTGTTTTCCTCACATGAAATCGGCAGCATTAGGCTAGCACATGGGCTGCTTCCTTGTTTATTTGTTTTGTCAAAAGTTAGATCTAGTTATCATATTTAACTTCATTACTTTTCAAAGACTAATCTTCCTTGTTGTTTCCTTGCAGGCATTCGGTAATGTGAGGCCTCATTTGACTGATATTCTCATGATATAATATCATATGGTATATGGAAGGTGAGTCACCATATCACTTGACAATTTACAAGCTTAAACTAGTCCAAAAACACCCAAAATGGCGGCCACTTCTATTCCCGTGTGGGTTTGATTTTTAATTTGATTCCTGTCACAATATATTGTATTATGGTTATATTGTAACATGTTATAAGTCATAACATTTAATTGGTACATTTATACCAAGGCAAAAGATGAAAGTTTCTAAGGAAAGATGCTGTTTTTATATTACTTTTTGATCATAAAATTGGCCCTGTTTGTGCTATGTGTTTAGCACTAGATTAAATTGATTTAGATGGTCAATGCCTCCCCATTTAATATTATCAACTCGTGGCTCCTAAAAAACTTCAAGGCAATAGCGTAGAACGCGTTTTTATGACACCCGAAGGTGCGTTTTTGTGCTTTAATGATATTTTGGTAAATATGTTGTTCCAACGAGTTCCAACTTTTTATAAACATTGGTTATGACCAATAATGATATATTAAGGTGTTACATTAAGTTATATGAGATTATATCAACTCATGACACAATTTCCGGGCTACCGGGACACTCTCGGGGTAAAATAGGAGCGTTAAGAAATTCCCCCAAGCACTTTGTTTATTTTTGAGAAAGTAGCTCGAGCATTCTCATTAGAATGTTGAATAGTGATGATAGGAACTCTAAGAATGAATTTTATAGGAGTTCGTGCCTCTTCGGCACTTCTCCGGGGCATTCCCAAGGGTTTATGGGACCTCCATCGAGCATCTCCTAGCACTTTGCGTTTAATTGAAAATTTGGTGTGAGTACTTCATCTTATATATCTAATAAGGTGTTATTGTGTATTTGGAATGAAGTGTAATGCTTTACTTCATCCTATAAAGTATTTCCGGGACTTCCGGGACTTTCGGGCCCTTAAGGGAACTCCCGGGCATTTTGTATTTTTACTCAGTTTTAGATGAGGTCCAGCATTCTAAGGGTCATATAATGATCCTTGATTAACTTCATATGAGGTTTATAGCTTATATAGCTTGTTTAGCTTAAGGTCCGGCTTAACGCTCGTTTTTGACCTTGAGGAGTTTAGGTGTGTTTTTAACGCCTAAGTGTTTATATGCTTTCTTAGGGTTTAATAATCCCCTAAATAGTATTTATTTACCTTTGTTTAATTATTTAAAGGTTAGGGGTATTTCAGTCTACCCCCCTTAAAAGGACTTCGTCCCGAAGTCATAACTTCTACTTACTTATCCTATGGAGTCAAGTTCCCCATATCTATTCCTGTATACTTATCATTCCTGGGTGTCAATACTATACTAACACCTCTACATTCCATTAGTAATCTGAGTGTATCCAATTCGTACATACACATAACTTTTACTCATGACAATCAATGTAATCATAGCATAAGTAACTTGGTAGATACTGTAAAGCAAATAAGTGTGCTTTTATTAACCATCCAAGTGTTACATAGAACACATCAATAACCATTCACACAAGTGCACACATGCGCAACAATCAAACACAAACAACCAAACACAAAACCAAAACCAGTATAGACTGTAAATATGCAAGTCGCATGTGGTGCTCTACCCCCCTTAAAAAGGGTTACGCCCACGTACCCCACAAGTATACACAAACTAAGAGAAAAGTGGTGGATACTTGTCTCGCATGGAGTCTTCTAACTCCCATGTTGCCTCCTCAATTTCGTGGTTTGACCATAGAATCTTGACCATTCTAATGGTCTTGTTCCTGGTCTCCCTAGTCTTGGAGTCTAAGATGCGAACTGGGGTCTCCTCATATCTAAGTGTAGGATCTAGCTCGAGTGTCTCAGGCTCTAAGATATGTGATGAGTGAGGCACATACTGCTTTACCTGAGAAATGCGAAACACATTGTGCACTCTTCCAAGCTCATCAGGTAAATCTAAACTGTAGGCTAATGGGCCCACTCGCTCCGTGATAAGGTACGGTCCTACATATTTCGGGCTAAGCTTGCCCTTCTGCCCAAATCTGAAAACTCCCTTCATTGGTGAAACTATGAGGAAGACTTGATCGCCTACTGCGAACTCGAGGTCTCTCCTCCTGACATCCGCATATGACTTCTGTCTGTCTTGGGCTATCTTCATGTTTTTGTGTATTTGCACAATATCCTCTTTCATCTGGTCTAGGTACTCTGGCCCTAAGATGATATTCTCACTGGCCTCATCCCAACAAAGTGGTGTCCTGCATGGCCTGTCATACAATGCCTGGAATGGTGGCATCTGAATAGATGCATGATAACTGTTGTTGTACGCAAACTCGATCAAATGTAGTTGATCTATCCAGCTTTCCTGGAAGTCTAAGGCACAAGCTCTAAGCATGTCCTCTAATGTTTGAATTGTTCGTTCACTCTGACCATCTGTCTGTGGGTGAAAGGCTGTACTTAGCTTCAGCTTCGTACCCAATGCCTCCTGAACTTGCTGCCAAAATCTAGAATCAAATCTGGAATCTCTATCTAACACATTCAACTTAGGTACACCGTGGTGTCTAATGATCTCTCTCTGGAAGAGGTCCGCCAGCTTGGGGACTTTCCAAGTGTCCTTGATAGGAATGAACTTTGCTACCTTCGTCAGTCTGTGGACGATGACCCATATCATGTTAGCACCTCCTCTAGTCGGTGGAAGACCGACCACAAAATCCATGGATATATCCTCGAACACCCAATAGGGAATGGGCATCGGCTGTACTAAACCGCCCGGTCTCCGGTGCTCAAATTTCACTTTATGACACGTCATACATCTTTCCACAAACTTTGCAACATCTTTCTTCATGCCACTCCACCAGAAATGTAATTTCAGATCTTTATACATCTTCGATGATCCCGGATGTACTGATAAAGAAGAGCAATGAGCTTCCTGTAATATCTTTTCCTTCAAGTCGGGGCTGGACTCTGGAATGCACAAACGCCCATTTAATCTGATTAACCCGTCTTCACTGAGTACAAAATCATACATCTGTCTCTCAAAGATACCGTCAGTCAACTGCTGCCTGATAGTCTTCATGTACTAGTCTTTATCCTGAGCACAACGTACCTCCTCGATGAGGCCGTTGTCTCCTGTCATGGCAAATAGTGATGAGCTCTACGGATCAGGGCGTCAGCAACAACGTTTGCCTTGCCCTCCTTGTACCTGATGTCGATGTCGTAGTCCTTCAGAAACTCGACCCATCGCCTCTGTCTCATGTTAAGCTCCTTTTGAGTGAATAAGTGTTGAAGGCTCTTATGATCTGAGTAGACTATCACTGTAACTCCATATAAGTAGTGGCGCAAGATCTTCAATGCAAACACAACTGCTCCCAATTCCAAATCATGAGTCGGGTAGTTCTCTTCATGTTTCTTCAGCGTCGTGATGCATAAGCAACAACCTTTCCATTCTGCATAAGTACACACCCTATCCCTGTGCCTGAGGCATCACAATATACTTCAAACCCGTCGGTCCCCTCTGGAATGGTGAGTATGGGTGCCGATGTCAGTAGATCCTTCAGTGTCTGAAGGAACGCTCGTAATCCTCAGTCCATACAAATGGAGAATCTTTCTTCATCAGGCTCGTCATTGGTTTTGCCAGTTTGGAGAAGTCTTGTACAAATCTGCGATAGTAACCAGCTAATCCCAAGAAACTACGGATATCTGAGGCATCACAATATACTTCAAACCCGTCGGTCCCCTCTGGAATGGTGAGTATGGGTGCCGACGTCAGTAGATCCTTCAGTGTCTGAAAGGAACGCTCGCAATCCTCAGTCCATACAAATGGAGAATCTTTCTTCATCAGGCTCGTCATTGGTTTTGCCAATTTGGAGAAGTCTTGTACAAATCTGCGATAGTAACCAGCTAATCCCAAGAAACTACGGATATCTGTCACTGTCTTCGGTCTCGGCCAAGTCTTAACTGCCTTAATCTTCGTAGGGTCTATAGATATACCGCTGGTTGATATTACATGCCCTAGAAAGGCTACACTGTCTAACTAGAAATCACACTTTGAAAGCTTGGCATACAATTGGTTCTCTCTCATGGCCTGCAAGACTTGCCTCAGATACACCTCGTGCTCGTCCTTAGTTTTAGAATAAACTAGAATGTCGTCGATGAACACAACCACTGATGAGTCTAACTGCTCTCTGAATAAACAGTTCATAAGATCCATGAATATAGCTGGGGCGTTCGATAAGCCAAATGGCATAACTGTGAACTCGTAGTGCTCATAGCGTGTTCAAAAAGCTGTCTTCTCTATATCTTCATCCGCTATCCGCATCTGGTGGTATCCAGACCTAAGGTCAATCTTCGAGAAAACTGTAGCGCCTCTTAATTGGACGACCAGATCGTCAATCCGTGGTAACAGGTATTTGTTCTTGATTGTGACTGTGTTAGGCTCCCTGTAGTCAATGCATAGTCGCATGCTACCATCCTTTTTCTTTACAAACAAAACTGGTGCTCCCCATGGTGATGCACTCAGTCTGATGAAACCTTAGTCAACAAGATCTTCTAACTGAATCTTCAGCTCTTTCATCTCTGCTGGTGCCATTCTGTAGGGCGCCTTAGCAATAGGCCCCGTGCTTGGTATCAAGTCGATGGAAAACTCCACATCTCTCTTGGGTGGCATCCCTAGTAACTGTTCGGGAAATAGATCAGAGAATTCTGAGACGACTGGTATGTCTGACTGTGTCTGCTCCTCCTGCCTCATGTCCTGGACATAGCACAAATAGACTGGCTGTCCCTTCTTCACCTTCTTCATCAAAGTCATAGCAGATACTAACTTGAAAGTCGGTTCTCTTGGAGTACTGCGATACGAAACTGTCTTGCCCTTCGGGCTCTTCAGTAGCAATCTATGCTCTGCGCAATGTAGACGTCCCTTGTACTTCTGTAGTCAATCCATGCCCATGATGATGTTGAAACCCAAGTTATCCAGCTCAATCAAATCCGTGTGAAAATCTTCATCCATGATTTTAATCTGAACTCCCTTGTGGAGTCTTGTGCACCTCACTCTCTCCTTCGTTGGTAATGTGACTAGGAAATCTGAGAGAGGCTCAGGGGTTGTCTCCATCTTCCTTGCTAAAGTAGAGGATATAAAGGAATGAGACGTTCCTGAATCGAACAGTATCAATGCACTCGCGCCATTTACCGTGAAAGTTCCCATGATGACATTCCCCTTATCCTTGGCCTCGGTCTTGTCCAATACATTCAGCACTGCTACTTCATTAGACTCGTGGCCTGAGGTTAACAATTGGTAAGATAGTGAGGTTGGGGTGTATGTCTCAAAGGAATTAAAATGCCATTCATTAATCCAATGATTCTTACATACAAGCTTCATAATTACATCAATATCGCCTAAACGTCAAATTTAACCGTCCGGGTTTCAAATGGGTGGTGTTTACTAAGGTTGATGGGGCTGTATTCAACTTAATACCCTTAATCCCATTGTACACTAATCTTGATTCTCCTCCAAATATCAACACATCTCCTGACTTCAAAACAATCTTGTTCGCCTTGCCAATCCTCTTCTGTTCACCGTACAGAAACTCAGCATCATCTCCAATGGAGAATGATACAACTGGTATCCCCTTGGTAATTGACTCGGATGTCTCATCTTGGTCCTGGTGTAATCGAAGTTTCCCCCCTTTCTCATAGAAGTTCATAATACAAACGTCGGCTTCAATGTCCGGTATAGGGTTTGTTTCTAATTGTTGTGCAATCTTGACCGCTTCTGTCACCAAAGTTTGAAAACTATCTGTAACACCCCTACCATTAATACAATCATTACCGTCCAATCTCCTCGTGCTTCCAAGTCACGCAGTGGATGCTTACTTACATACAGTGGGTGATACAATGCCGTTAGTCACCCACGTGACTAACAAGGCTACTACTTCTACATACAGCATCGGTCTGATGGACCGGAATATCCGAGTGCTACACAAATACAAGCTTCTCTACAATTACCAATTAGGTATTACAACTTCCCATTCAATACGATACTCCATAAGTTCAATACATGTTAATATACCGAGTTTACTAAGATCCTTATACAAGTAGAATACCTCTTCAATTCCATACCTGCTCATTAAGAGTCTAACTACTACCCATTCCTCACAAACTACTTGCTCCCTAGGTGTAGGGGGTGTGCTACTTAGTACACCGCTACGTTGTACTACTAACTATCCAAATGTAGTCACCGGTCTCGTGCCTTGACCATATCCTCTTCGGGTACCTGCACACTAAAAACGTTCCCCCGAGGGGGTCAGCTTTCGCTGAGCATGATAACCGCATACCCCGCGTACTAGTGAGGGTACGCCGACCACTTGGTCGAATACATGCGATTGATTTCATTCAAACATACTGAAATGGTGAATTCCTAAACTCCCTAACCTCCTATCCTAATCTCTAATCGGATTCCAATTCTACTGCTAGGCCATTTGTGCTTCGTCGAGTTACCCTGTTACTGTGTGACCGAGCTTAAGAGAGAGAGAGAATCGCGTAGATAATGCGACGGTGTGTAGTTTCAAACGTGAGAACGTATCCTTTATCGTGGGGTTGAACCCCTATTTATAGTGTTTACACTGCTAGATTGAGAGTCGCCAGCCTGTCTTTGTTTTTAATTGCCAGGCTGGCATTTACATGTAAGCGGGATATTTAATTACTCATCCGGCCGGATCACACTCGGATCCGGCGATATTCCTTAATCTAAGCTGTTCCTTCCAGTCACATGGGACCAGATGTTGTACCTTTTCTTATTCTCGTACTTTTTCCCTCTTCATCAGTCCCACAAGTTCTACTTTTGATCTTCTAAACGTAAAAAGTAGAACTTTTTAGCATATGCCTCTGTTTGTGTTTTTTTGACGTTACGGCCTTTTGCTCTTCCGGCCATCGCCTCCCCTTAGTCCACAAGTTCTCTTTTCTTTTTCCGCCCTCTTTCTTTTTCGAATTACGCTCCTGCTCGTGCTTGGCCCGTGCCTGCGCCTTTTCGATGTAGAATTTACAGAGTCGTTTTGTGTCAGTGCCCCGTTTCCAGGAAGGTGCGGGGTCTCCTTTTTATTTTTCATAACTGGGCGGGAATCGCTTTTCTTCGAAGCTCTAGTCTCGAACTCTTTCAGATATCTTCCTCCTTTGCGTCCTCTTTTCGAATCTTTCCACTCCTTTGCTTTGTCCTTGCTCTCTGTTTTCTTGTTCTGATGGCCTCGTCTAGCTCGAAGAAGAATAAGGCAGCCGTGAACTTTGTCCCTGCTAAAGAGGAGATTCAAGGTACTTTTTCGCCTCAAGGGTTTCGCCCTACTTATCTGAAATCTACCGCACCCTTTTCTGCTGATCGAGAACCTTCTTCATCCTCCCTGGATACCCCCTCCCTTCTCTCCTATTTAAAGGACGTCGAAGTCCCACTGGGTACTTGCATCTACCTTCCTTCTTCCGACTCACATCCCCACGATAATTTTGGGCTTGGATACGCCGTTTATGCGGATTTTTTCTCTCGTGGCCTGACTGTGCCCCCTCATCCATTCGTTATGGGTTTCCTAATTCGGCGTTGCTGTGTGCTCGCTCACCTACACCCGAAGGCAATTTCTTACCTCCACGCCTATGTTCTCCTTTGTGAGGAGAACAAAATTCGGGTAGAAGCGACCGAGTTCGCCCAATTCTACTCCACAAGGGACGATCCTGATAGCCTGACTATCAAGGCGAAGACCGGCTTTTCTCTTTTGGATTACAAGAAAGCGTCTTCCCGGTGGAACTCCAGATGGTTTGTCATTGTCCCACCACCAGGCCGATTTTTGGGAGTTCCTTACTGTCCCTCGATCCCGAAAGGCCAATTTAGCTGTCCTCCTTCCCCGGCGCAAGAAATGCCTATCTCGAAAATCCTGAAGATGATAAGCAAAAAACAGCCTACGGTCTCCCAATTTTTTACTCCGGCGCGCCTGGACTCATTGAAGAAATATCATAGTAAGTCTTATTTAGTCAGTCTCACCTAAATTTTACCTTTTACCGTTTTCTTACTTTCATGTCGTTCCGGCAGATTTCTTTTCTAGAGGAGATAAGGTGGGGCCCTTCAACAGCTGGAATTTTGTCAACTTCAAGATGGGTTATGAGCAAATCGATTACTATGCGTCTGTTGATGCGGCCACAAGGCTCCTCGGGGATACCACCTCTTCCAAGAAGAGACAAAGAGGCGATAATGACAAGGACCATTCTGGCGAGAAGAAAAAGAGAATTACTGGGTCTCCAGCCCGATCGAGCGGTGATTTGCCAAGTACTTGGTACGTGAGTCTAGGGTCAGGGCGTCGCGTCTTTCTCCCTCTTACTCCTGATTCAGGCCAGGGGTCTGTCTCTCGTCCTGGGCAGGGATCTGGTCACCCAACCCCAATTTGTGAATTGTTTCCTAATTTGGCAGGATATTTTTCTTCCGATCCGGCCCACGGTGCTGTCTTGGAAGATACTAACCTACGTATTGCTCTTTCTTATTTGAAGGAAACTTTTGCCTTTCCTTTTCTGTACATTCTATGCTGACCCTTTCTTTCTCAGGTTCTCAAGGCGCACCCATAACCGTTACTGACAACAAGGTTGCTTGCGATCCGGCCCACCCTACTTCTGTTGTTCCGGGTTCCGGTACTCAAAAACCTCGGAAGAAAACTGTATCAAAGCCGAAGGCTGTTTTAACGGAGGTTTCTGAGACTGAAAGGGACCGTGAGACTCTTGGCACCTCTACCCTGCATGACGTCCCTGGAGTCAATGAATCAGTACCCGAGGGGGTGAAAGAATACCGACCTGTGCCTGAGAACCCAGAGCTCCGAAGTAAGCAGAGAGAAGACAGGCAAAGGGAGGACATTACTGCCTCCTCCTCCTCTCCACCCCCTCCTGTTCAGGGGGGGTTCACCGGTCCTTCCTAGAAGGAGGGATGGTTCTACTATCTTGGGCAGCCCTTGCGCAAGATCTCCTTTGATGCTGCTCGATACACCGACGCCTTGAAGGAAGCGATAAGACTGTCTGACCATCCGGACGGGATCTTTGCCCCTCCGTCCATTGTTACTGCCACCAAGGAAAAACTGAGGGCCGGGAGCGGAGGAGCTGATGCTATTATGCGTCATTCCATTCCCACGGGAGAGGTCTTCAACCTGATGTGGCAAAGCATTTTCCGAGTAAGTGCCGTCTTCCTCCCATTCTCCCATGTCTTTCTGATATTCCTTAAGCCTTTTATGTTTCGTTTCTTTTAGGTTATGTCAATGGCCCAAAGCGCCGAAGTCCAGACTCGGGACCTTCAATTTGACCTGCAACGTGAAAAAAGTCGGGCCAACAATATTGAAGCCGAGTTGAAGCAAACCCGTTCGAATCATGATAGTTACATGGATCACGTAAATTACGAGATTTACCGCAAGGTGAAAGATAGGACATACACTTTAAGCAAGGAGTTGCGGTCATCTCGTCATGAGTGTGTTCGCCTTCGAGATGAATATGAACTGAAGTTAAAGAATTTGCGGGAAGAGATGTTCGCTCTGAGAAACCAGAACCTCCACGCAGAGGGTATCCTGAAGCAGGTACACCGCAACCTTCCGGTGAAAAGAATGTCTTGATACCAAGCATGCTTGTCTGACTTGGAAGTTTTGTTGCGGCAGGTACAAGTTGCTCACAAAAGGGACGTGGATTCCCTTACTTCAGATAAGGCTTATTTTGCGGGCCTGAATGCTGCCCTTGAGAAAGAAGTTGAATCCCTTGAGGCGGACAAAAAAGCTTTGGCCAGGCAGAATGAGGCTTTGGTGGGAGATAAAGCCAAACTTATTCAAGAGCTTACCGAACTAACCGAGGAAAAGAATGCTCTGGATGAGCAGACTCGGACCGCCTTTGATCAAGAGAAGCAGTTCTTGATGGACGAAAACACGGCTCTTTCTGCCGGTAAAGCTGCTCTTGCGGCCGAGAAGGCTTCTCTGGAGGAAAAGGTGAAGGCTTTAGAGGAGGCCATGGCCCTCCCTCAACCCGAAAGTGCTAAGGTCCCGGCCAAGGGTGAGTCTTATCGGTCTCTTCTGCCGTTTTTCGTCCTTATGCCTTATTCTTACCGATCCTGCTCTCTTTTTTTTAAAAACAGATTCTGAAAATCTTTAAGACATGTCGAGAAGCTCAGCGATCGCATTGACAAGCTGAATGAGGAACTTTCTGCCGCGGGTTCTGACCGCGATCTCTACCGAGCTCAGGTTTTACAGCTTGAGGAGGACGTTGCTAAGCATACAGCCTACGCCCGTCGGACCCAAGAGGAGCTGAAGAAGCAAGGAACTATCATTGCCCATCTAAAAAAGGCTTTCGGCTCTCAGAGCCGGAAGATTACCATTTGTCGCCAAACCATCTCCAAGTACTTTCTGAAGAGGGGGGAAGTATTGGATGACGATCTGTATAGTGAGCTGGAGTTTGACAACGTTGCCCGGAAGAGCAACTTCCTTGAAGACTTTGAGAAGTTCGGTCGTCTCCCTGGTGAGACAGTCTTTGGGCCTGGTCAAGCTTCTTTCCTTCCTCCCGATAGCGGTATGCGCCAGGAGGTTGCCGGCTTTCGTCAAGCCGTTGGAAAATCTAATTCTGCGGAGAGCGTGTCCAATCCGGTCGAAGGGTCCGCTGTAAAGAAGCCTGCTAAAGAATAGATGCTTTTTAGATAGTAATTTCTTAGTGCAGGGATCTTGTATAGTCGTATTTTGGATTACTGTTTTTGGTAATGTTTTGAATGCGTTTTGCCCTTGCCACCTCTTTTGTATCCTTAATCGTTTTAAGTAACTCTCCTACGAGTTAGCTTTATATATTTCTCATTTGGCTTTATCCGGAGCGACCGGATTTCCAAATGCTTTGTAAGTCCCCCTTTATTTACATGGAAGGTTTTACACCTTCGTTCAAAACTTTTTAAGTAAATTCCTAGTCTTTATAGGCACGCTGACCGGGTGGTACATTTCAAGGCATGATAGCCTGTAGGCACGCTGGCCAGATGGTACATTTCAAGGCGGTAGCCTGTAGGCACGCTGGATGGTACATTTCAAGGCGTGATAGCCTGTAGGCACGCTGGCCGGATGGTACATTTCAAGGCGTGATAGCCTGTAGGCACGCTGGCCGGATGGTACATTTCAAGGCGTGATAGCCTGTAGGCACGCTGGCCGGATGGTACATTTCAAGGCGTGATAGCCTGTAGGCACGCTGGCCGGATGGTACATTTCAAGGCGTGATAGCCTGTAGGCACGCTGGCCGGATGGTACATTTCAAGGCGTGATAGCCTGTAGGCACGCTGGCCGGATGGTACATTTCAAGGCGTGATAGCCTGTAGGCACGCTGGCCGGATGGTACATTTCAAGGCGTGATAGCCTGTAGGCTGCTGGCGGGTGGTATATTTCAAAAAACTTTGCCTCAAAGAATACCTCATTTTATTGCTCTTTGTAAAAAATGTTTTTATACATAAAACTTTTTAAGGCATTCAGCATGCCAGGAGTGAGGCAATTCGTAACCTTCACTATTTTTCAGGCGATACGAAGCTTGCCCTGTTCGCCATTGTACAATAAATGGTCCCTCCCATTGGGGCTCTAGCTTCTTTGGCTGCTTTACCTCCCGAAGGACTAGTTCACCCGGAGCGAAACCCCTTTCCCTTGTTCTTTGGTTAAAATATCTTTCTACTTTCGCTTTATCCCTTTCCATCCTGACTTGGGCCATAGTCCTGGTTTCTTCAAGCAGGTCAAGGCTGTCTTTCACCCCTTCACTGTTGTTTTCCACATCAAAGGATTCCCATCTAATTGATGGGACTGTAATCTCATCCGGAACAATCGCTTCAAGACCGTAGGTCAACCTGTATGGAGTTTCCCCTGTTGGGCCCTTTTCGGTTGTTCTGTAGGACCAGAGAACCTGAGGTAGCAATTCCGCCCATCTCCCTTTTTTGCTGTCCAACTTCCTTTTTATAGCCTTGACAATTTGTCCATTCGCATTTTCTACCTGGCCGTTTGCTTGTGGATGGGCGACCGATGCGAATCTCAGGTCAATCTTCCACTCTTCACAGAATGCCCGGAAGCTTTTACAGTTGAACTGAGCTCCATTGTCTGTTACTATTATCTTCGGGATCCCGAATCTACAGACCACATACTTCCAGATGAAATCCTGTGACTTTCTTGCGGTAATGGATACCGTTGGCATGGCTTCCACCCATTTGGTGAAGTAGTCAATGGCCACATAAATGAATTTATATCTTCCGGGAGATGCTTCCGGAAAGGTCCAACGATATCCAATCCCCACATGGCAAATGGGATTGGGGACAGCATGGCTTTCAGTGTGGACGGGGGACTGTGTATTTTGTGGCCGTGTTCCTGACATTTAATGCACTTCCGTATGTATTCTTTTGAACATTCCCTCATCCTTGGCCAATAATATCCTAGCCTTAGGATTTTGTGAATTATTGCCCTTTCTCCTTGGTGGTTCCCACAGGTCCCCTCATGTAGCTCCTCCACGAGCCTTGCTCCCTCCTCCATGGTAACACACTTAAGTGCTGGTCTCGCGAATGATTTTTTGTAGAGCTGTTCTTGCTCTAAAAAGAAAGATGCAGCCCTTCGTCTTGTTTTTGCCGCTTCTTTCTCGTCTTGTGGCAAGTTTCCGCTTTGTATGTACTCAACAATAGGTGCCATCCAAGACTTGGCTATTGTGTCCGATTCAATGGTGCATACTCGGATCTCCTCCAGACTTGAGTTTGCCTTTATTTCCATCCACACTTTACAGGGCATTCTCTCGGCCATACTGGCCAATTTAGCCAACGCATCGGCCTCTATGTTTTCTGCTCGGGGAAGATGTCTTAATTCACATCTCTGAAAGTTTGCCTTTGTCTCTTGGACTTTGGCCAAGTATTTTCCAAGCTTCTCCTCCTTGACCTCGTAAATGTTGTCGTTTTGTCGCGCTACTAGCATTGAATCTGAGTATATTTCCAATTCTACATAACTAACAAAGAGGTAAACCCCATTCTCCCCCCTTTTTAAGGTATGTAAAAAATTTTCTAAAGACACAAATGAGAACCACTGTCTTATTATAAGAAAGAACCTGTTTCCCCTAAGGCGGTGGCGACCTCTGTGAGCCTCGATTTTAAACCCTATCCTATGTGGATTAATATGATTGGGATCTAATCGGGTTTTAGGTCCACTTATAGCCTAAGATTAATAACTATGTCATATAACAATAATTATTAAAAACCTAAGCTAGCTCACTGGAACCTATTATGAGTCGCCACCTAATTTTAACCTAGATCAAATTAGGAAAGGAGAGTTCGGGTTCGGGGGCTTGATATTCGACTTGGTTAGGGTTCAATTACTTTCATTACCCCTAGAGGTCGTTTTTCCTCTACTTAGTTTAATTACAGCTTATTACGAGTCGTTTTAAGCTAGTGCGCAAGCTTCTGTTTTTTTTTGTTTTTAGCATTTTTTGACTGAAAATAAAAGTGAAAGTTGAAATTACCTAAACTAGGGTTTCGGAGGCAGAATTAGGTCAAATTTTGTTTCCGTCCGTAGCCACGGACCTAATGTCCGTAACCACGGACCCTAGTTAATCTATGTGAAAATAAAAGTCGAATTAAACAGAAAACAAAAATTGTAAAGTCCGGGGCCACGGACAGGCTGTCCGTGGGCCGGACATTATTAGAAAACCTAAATTTTTAAAATTTAAAAATCCCGCCGCCGTCCGTGGGCGTCCGAGCTTACGGACAGGGAGTCCGGGACCCCGGACATGACGTCCGTGGGTGCGGACCGCCCTCGGACGGCGACGTTGAGGCTGTTCCCGAAGGTGTTTTTGGTTCAAATTTATGGGCGTGTAGCCTAAAAGATGTACAAGACGTTAGTGATTGAAAGAATTCAACTTGAAGTCAAAATTAATACGAAACTTAGTTAACAAGTTATTAGACAGAAACACAAACAAACCTTAATTCAGAAGCAATAAAAAGTCAATTCGATTAGAAATTCACACATAAGTGTATTTGATCAGAGGGTTAAGGAAGTCAAATTCCAACCTGTTTGACTTCGGGATTTGATTGTTCCTTCAGTCGGGAATCTTCGAGAGCTTCGTTGATGGCCAATCCGGTTCGACTTTGACCCAGCTTCTGGCTCCTTTCCTTGTGTTAGCCACGGTTTGCTTCTGTATTTTGTGTTTTGGTGCTAGGAATCTCAATGGGGGAAGAGGAATGTGTTTTTTGGTGATTTCGGGATGATTTCGGTATAGATTCGAGGCTCGGGGTTGCAAAAACGTTGGAAGTGGGTTGACGGCTGAGTTCTCTGACTTTGGGGATGATCTCCTCTGCCCTAGTTCGTTCTTGGGGGGTCCTTTTATAGAAAGAGCATGGTCAAATTGATAGAGCAAGATCTTTATCTAAAAGACTGATTTTGTGCTCTAAGGGAATCTGATTTTTTAGAATGTGTTGCAAGCCGATAAAAATTATGAAAATTTAACTGAAGGTAAATAATGATTTTTAGGAATTGTGAGAGTTGGAATCGGATTATTTTGATAAATAGTCGATTAGATAAAAATCGCACAATATGGAATCTCCCATAATTCATAACTAATTATTGGAAAGTCGAAATAACGAAATTCCAACGGCATTAGTCTCTAAAAATCATCCTCTATCTTGTGTTAAAATTTCATGACATTTTGTTTTCATTTCGGTATTTTCCAGAGGAGAGAGAAAATTGCAAAAATGATTGAATTTCTCTTTTAAATTTTGGGATAAGGTTCCCAATAAAATACTTTCAGGTTTATGACTGTATGTAGTCATGGTAACCATGTGACACTTTATTTTAATTTTGGAAACCTTTTAATTTCTATTTTGAGGCTATTTCATGTGTTAATTATTAAAGAAATTAGCTTATAATATGAATTAAAAGCTAAATTTCCAGAATAAATATTATCAGAGAATCATGAAATACCTTTCATAATGACCATGATGTTTGGAAGTGTTTGGAGATAATGAACAAGTCATATGAAAAATAGAAAATCCCGAGAATGTCCTTGGAAAATCCTACATTGGTGCATTTTGACCACTTTGCCCTTTGTAACACGTATGCCTTAGAGACTACTCCGGGGGGTTGAAATTTTGGGTATAACAGATTGCCCCCCGTCAACTAGGCTTTGTAATGAAGATGAAAAGACTAGTTGATGCCTGAGTGATACCCCAAAATTTTAGATCTTAAAAGGCCCTATATGCAGATTGCGTCGAGCTATTCTAAGGCGCTGACTACCTATGAGTGAGAATGAGAAGATGCCAAGCGATTCTAAGGCGTTGACTACCTATAAGATGAAGTAATGTCAAGCGATTCTAAGGCGTTGACTACCTAAACGATGAAAATGATGTCAAGCTATTCTACGACGCTGACTACCTATAATGAGTGAAACGTGCTTAATGTGATGATGAATTGTATGACCTAGGTGCATCTAGGGACCGGAACCTATTCCGAAGTGTGTGTAAAAGGTTAAGGACAGAGAGTGCCAAACGTGGCAGGTGCTAAGGAAGTGGGTAAGACTTATGACAAGCTTGAGGGTGAGTTCTTCAACTCAGGTGAGAATTTGTATCTGTAAAGAATCTACATCTTCGTGGTGAGAATCTGTATCTGAATCTACGGGTGAGAATCTGTATCTCTGAAGAGTTTGTATCTATGGATGAGAATCTGTATCTCTGAAGAGTCTGTATTTATGGATGAGAATCTGTATCTCTGAAGAATCTGTATCTTCAAGTTGAGAATCTGTATCTCTGAAGAATCTGTATCTCCAGGGCGAGAATCTGTATCTCTTAGTCTATGATGAGGAGTTTCATGCAGACGGATGCAAGGCAAACTTTATGCAAATGATCATGATGAAAGTTGATTATGAAAGTGCCAAACATGGCTATGATGATGTGCACATCAAATTACAATCAAAGTGTATGTAGGAATGCTGATATGCTAGCGTTGCTAATGATGCTAATGATATTGATGATGTTGATGATGCTGATGATATTGATGATGTTGATGATGCTCGGATGCTTCTGGGGACCGAAACCCATGCCGATGCTCCTGGCTGGACCCAATGTGGACTTATTGCCATCGCCCCCCAAGCCGGTGTGCAGGGATAACTCCTGGTAAAAACCCTGGGGACTTATTGCCTTTGCCCACCATTCGTTGATCCCAAAGCAAGTTGACATAAAGATGGGGACTTATTGCCTCTGCCCCGCCAACTTAGATCACGCTCTGTCTCGTACTTGTCTCGCACTGAAGATGATACTAGGTCTTGTACTGGTCTCGCACTGGATGATGACGCTCAGTCTCGCGCTGATGAAGGTGATAGGTCTCGCACTGATGAAGATGATAGGTCTCGCACTGATGAAGATGATAGGCCTCGCACTGACGAAAGTGATGGTATCGCACTGATGAAGATGCATGGTCTCGCACTGATGAAGGTGCATGGTCTCGCACTGAAGTCTCGTACTAAAGTCTTGAAAATGATGGGTCTCGCACTGATTTTGGGTCTCGAGCTAAAAATGAGTTAGAAAAATAATGGTCTCGTGCAAGTGGTAAAAACTGATCACTGGAGTGCCAAACATGGCAATGATGATAAGATGTACACAATCAAAATATATGAAAGATACTCGTCCAAAAAAGGAATTTGTTGGAAAAGGTGCCAAACGTGGCAGTGTTTGAAGAAAATTCTTTTACTGAAAAGGAAGGTGAAATTATCATTTCCTGACCATAGATTTCGGACTTGTAATTTATCTCCTAGGAGATGAACATGCCATCGGTGGGGTATAGTGTATGATGTAAAGGTAAGGGCTTATGTGGGCCTGTGTAGTGGTTTGGGCTTGTGTGGTGTATGGTGTGAAAGTAAAGGCTTATGTGGGCTTGTGGTGTTTGATGTGCAGGTAAAGGCTTTTGTGGGCTTGTGGTGTTTGATGTGCAGGTAAAGGCTTTTGTGGGCCTGTGTAGTGGTGGTGTGGAGGTAAGGGCTTTGGGTTCCAATTGGTGTTGTCATAGCAATTGTTGGAACCAACAATTGCCCCCAGTATTTTCCCTTAAGACAATCTGAGCTAGAGTTCATGGCAATCGATCGGAACGATCGATTGCCCCCAGTATTTTCTTTTTATTAAACGTGCGAACGAGTCTCGTCCTCACAGGGTCAAGGCTTATGTTTTCACGTGGTGTTTCCTAACCTACACTCGGCGTGTTTGGTGTTTGCACTCGTTCCTCCCCTACGGTCACAACTTCTAGACCATTGAATTCGATATTTGATGAATTTACGCATTCGATCTGTTACTTTCACGTGATTAGATACACAACTATCAAGTCGGAAGTCTTTAAAGCTTATAACATGGCCATGGGGTGTGATGAAAGACAACGGGACCATGGATGGATATTTCAGGTATGTGGAGCTATAAGGGTGACCAAAGCTGCACTTTCACCTTCTCTCGGACTTGTCTTCTTTGCCTTGAAGTCGTTGGCTACTTCGTGATGACTTCGCTTATGAGCTTGGAACTTAGAACTTTTGGGTTGTTCCTTGCGCCTTCTCTCTTTCTACTGATTTTGGATTACTTCGAGGCTTTCCAGGTTTGCCTTTCTTGAATCTCTTTCCTCGGGGTTCTTGTGTTCCCGGTTTTGAACTTTGAGAGCTGTTTTGATGTTAGCGCATTTGAATCCTGTGCCACTTTGGGGCCATTTGCGGATCACTCCGTCATGCTGGTAGCAGTTCTGCTTCTTTGGACTTGTGAAGTTGCTGTTCGGAAGTCGGGCTCCTTGCATCCTTTGGTCACCGGGTCGGGTATTCACCATTGGCTGGCTTATTCTGTGGAGTTTGTAGTGTTGTAAAAGAGGTCATATATCAAAAGCTCAGCGGGGGTGCCTAGGGTGTGATGTCAGGGTTCACAAGCTTTTGGATGTGTGGTGCTGTACCTAGGTGCTTCGTCATCCCTAATAGTTGTGTATCCTTTCTTTGTTACTTTTCGCAGGTCTAAGCGTAAATTTACAAATTATCTCCTTCGGTCGGAGTTATGCCGTTTACCTCACCTTTGGATGTGGTCTCACCGGAGTCGTTAAAAATGACACGCTCGTTCGCTCATGGTTTTTCCGCTCAAGACACTCTCGTGAATTTCACTCAGAGACTAGTTCACACGCTTAAACGAAAGATGAAAGATGACGAACCTAAACTCAGATTGCCCCCAGTATCGATTTGGGGTTAGTGACAACAATTTAAAAGATATGGATTTGGAACCGCTTTGGGGGTTATTTGGATGTCTTGGGATGAGCTGTGGGGTTTGGTAAGGCATGTTCAAAATTTCGGAAACAAAATACAAGTCTTTGCATGCCATTGTCGGGAAATAATTATTTCATGAACCATTTTCTCAAAAGAAACTTGTGTGAAATAAAATCTTTTTTGTTACCCTTTAGACTCGAAAATGTCATCCATTTGTGAACATGAGGAAGAAAATGAAAAATCGATGCTTCTTATCGGTGGTTTGAAAACGATCATTCTTTGAAAACTTTGAGCGATGCATTTGAAAGATGAATGTTTTAGCAAGTTATGCAGTAGAATGCATGGGATCCCTAAACTTTCCCTTGAATTTGAACTCTGCTGAACCGTCTGATGTCGGCATGCTGAAGACTCGAGCTCTTGACTGCTAGGATGTCGTTAAGATGACCGTGACCGTCTTCTTCTTGGACTCTGTGTGGGCCTGAAGGCCCTTAATCTGGAGGTGATATGTACAGGCTGAAGGAAGCCATATGAACTATGAATGGGCCACTGGGCCGAGAGAGAAACTTTGAAGTCTAAGATTTGTTTGATGTTCCTGTTGGGCCTTGAGGCCAGAAACTACAATGAATGAAAAATTATCTTGAATTTGAATGAGTTGAAACCTAAACAAATAGTTTTGAGTGGGCCTAAAAGGTATGACACCTAGATCTAGGACTTTGGGCCAGGGCCCGAACAAAAGGTTCACCTAGACTAGAATGGGCCTTGGGCCGAAATGGAAAAGCCTGATTGATTTTCATGTCTTATGGACTGCTTTAGGTAGATTTGTTTTTCATGGGCCTAGAACTAAATTGATAATTCAAATTAGGCTGAAAGAGAAATCACCAAAGTCTAAACTTTTGGGCCGAAGCCCAAATGACACACATATCAAACCAAACAGGGCCTCTGGGCTGTAAACGATAAAGCTGCCAATTCGGGTTGGGCTGAGTTGAGGTAGGAGAGGTTCCTATCAATCTCTAGGCTGGGTAATGGGCCGATCATACAAGCAAACAAGGCCCACACAAATTCAACATGTCCTCACTAGACGTTTAAATCAAAACCGGGTAAGGATCGATCCGGAGAGGTGCTTGGGGCATGGGCCCAGGTCACCACAAAGGAATAGGGTTTGCACGCTATTCTCTTTGGGCTTCCCCACTCTTTTCACATCACCTGAAGGTGTGCGTCTACGGTCGGGTCTTTGACTGACCAAACATTGGGCTTGGTAAGGACACTGCCAGGAAAACGCTTGGGGCTAAGGCCCAGGTATTAAGGGGATGTGGTTAGACGACATCCTCCTCTTTTCCCCCGCTTATTCACATCACCTAAAAGGTGTGAGTCCCTGACAGGGGACCCTAGATGGGTCCCGGGGTGGAACTGGTTTGTGTGGACCCTCGCTCTCATATGATGCAAGGGTGCAAAAATTTAAAGTGCGCACGAAAGTAAACAAACAAAGTAATAAAGCCATAAATAAACAATTTTTCGAGTTAAGCCCTCTTTCTTAAAATTAAACAAGTTAAAATTAAGAATTTGTCCCCAGCAGAGTCGCCAGTCTGTGAGCCTCGATTTTAAACCCTATCCTATGTGGATTAATATGATTGGGATCTAATCGGGTTTTAGGTCCACTTATAGCCTAAGATTAATAACTATGTCATATAACAATAATTATTAAAACCTAAGCTAGCTCACTGGAACCTATTATGAGTCGCCACCTAATTTTAACCTAGATCAAATTAGGAAAGGAGAGTTCGGGTTCGGGGGCTTGATATTCGACTTGGTTAGGGTTCAATTACTTTCATTACCCCTAGAGGTCGTTTTTCCTCTACTTAGTTTAATTACGGCTTATTACGAGTCGTTTTAAGCTAAGTGCGCGCTTCTGTTTTTTTTTGTTTTTTAGCATTTTTTGACTGAAAATAAAAGTGAAAGTTGAAATTACCTAAACTAGGGTTTCGGAGGCAGAATTAGGTCAAATTTTGTTTCCGTCCGTAGCCACGGACCTAATGTCCGTAACCACGGACCCTAGTTAATCTATGTGAAAATAAAAGTCGAATTAAACAGAAAACAAAAAATTGTAAAGTCCGGGGCCACGGACAGGCTGTCCGTGGGCCCGGACATTATTAGAAAACCTAAATTTTTAAAATTTAAAAATCCCGCCGCCGTCCGTGGGCGTCCGAGCTTACGGACAGGGAGTCCGGGACCCCGGACATGACGTCCGTGGGTGCGGACCGCCCTCGGACGGCGACGTTGAGGCTGTTCCCGAAGGTGTTTTTGGTTCAAATTTTATGGGCGTGTAGCCTAAAAGATGTACAAGACGTTAGTGATTGAAAGAATTCAACTTGAAGTCAAAATTAATACGAAACTTAGTTAACAAGTTATTAGACAGAAACACAAACAAACCTTAATTCAGAAGCAATAAAAAGTCAATTCGATTAGAAATTTCACACATAAGTGTATTCTGATCAGAGGGGTTAAGGAAGTCAAATTCCAACCTGTTTTGACTTCGGGATTTGATTGTTCCTTCACGTCGGGAATCTTCGAGAGCTTCGTTGATGGCCAATCCGGTTCGACTTTGACCCAAGCTTCTGGCTCCTTCTTCCTTGTATTGTTAGCCACGGTTTGCTTCTGTATTTTTGTGTTTTGGTGCTAGGAATCTCAATGGGGGAAGAAGGAATGTGTTTTTTGGTGATTTCGGGATGATTTCGGTATAGATTCGAGGCTCGGGGTTGCAAAAACGTTGGAAGTGGGTTGACGGCTGAGTTCTCTGACTTTGGGGATGATCTCCTCTGCCCTAGTTCGTTCTTGGGGGGTCCTTTTATAGAAAGAGCATGGTCAAATTGATAGAGCAAGATCTTTATCTAAAAGACTGATTTTGTGCTCTAAGGGAATCTGATTTTTTAGAATGTGTTGCAAGCCGATAAAAATTATGAAAATTTAACTGAAGGTAAATAATGATTTTTAGGAATTTTGAGAGTTGGAATCGGATTATTTTGATAAATAGTCGATTAGATAAAAATCGCACAATATGGAATCTCCCATAATTCATAACTAATTATTGGAAAGTCGAAATAACGAAATTCCAACGGCATTAGTCTCTAAAAATCATCCTCTATCTTGTGTTAAAATTTCATGACATTTTGTTTTCATTTCGGTATTTTCCAGAGGAGAGAGAAAATTGCAAAAATGATTGAATTTCTCTTTTAAATTTTGGGATAAGGTTCCCAATAAAATAATTTCAGGTTTATGACTGTATGTAGTCATGGTAACCATGTGACACTTTTATTTTAATTTTGGAAACCTTTTAATTTCTATTTTGAGGCTATTTCATGTGTTAATTATTAAAGAAATTAGCTTATAATATGAATTAAAAGCTAAATTTCCAGAATAAATATTATCAGAGAATCATGAAATACCTTTCATAATGACCATGATGTTTGGAAGTGTTTGGAGATAATGAACAAGTCATATGAAAAATAGAAAATCCCGAGAATGTCCTTGGAAAATCCTACATTGGTGCATTTTGACCACTTTGCCCTTTGTAACACGTATGCCTTAGAGACTACTCCGGGGGGGTTGAAATTTTGGGTATAACAACCTCCAAACCCTGTATAAGGGCTTCATATTCTGCTTCATTATTTGTTACCTCAAATTCTAGCCGGAACGCAAAGTTGAGAGTTCTTCCATCCGGCGTTTGGACCACTATTCCGGCCCTTACTCCAGTCTTACATCGAGCTCCGTCAACTAAGATAACGTATGGGTTGGTCGATTCTCTTTGTTTTTGGGCAAAGGTTGTTTCGGTTATAAAGTCCTCCAAGGCCTGTGCCTTTATGGCTGTTCGAGGAAGGAAGTGGATTTCATACTGGGTGAGCTCGACAGTCCAACTGACCATCCGTCCGAAAGTGTTTGGGTTGTTTGCTATCTGTTTTAGTGGCCAATTCGTCCTAACGAATACCCGGTGCGACTGAAAATAAGGTCGAAGCTTTCAAGATGCAACGACTAATGCAAACAATATTTTTTCGATGTTGGTGTAACGGCTTTCTGCTGGAGTTAGGATTTTTCCGGTGTAATATACTGGTATCTCTTTTTCTCCTCCTCCATTATTAACACAGCCGCTACCGCCCAATCCGTGGCAGATAGGTAGAGATACAAGTCTTGACCAGGCGCCGGAACACCCAGTTTTGGCAATTCTTTGAGCATCTCCTTGATCCTTTCAAAGGCGTCTACACATTCTTGATTCCACTGGAATTTCTTGTTTTTTCGTAAAATGCTGAAGAACGGTATTGACTTTTCTTGGAGTTTTGAGCAGAATCTTGCTAAAGCCGTGAGCCTTCCGTTCAATGCTTGCACATCTTTAATGTTCTTTGGTGGCGATAGATCGAGGATTGCCTGGGTTTTTTCGGGGTCCACTTCAATCCCTCTTTGCCCAACGATAAAGCCTAAGAATTTCCCTTTTGTAACTCCAAATACACACTTTTCCGGATTCAGCTTGATTTGGAATCTGTCTAGGGTGTCAAAGGTTTCTTTTAAATCTTCCATGTGCTGCGCCCAGGAGTTACTTCTTACCACGATATCATCGACATATGCTTCTACATTCCGGTCCAACTGTTGTTTGAACACCTTGTCTATCATTCTTTGGAAGGTTGCACCCGCATTTTTTAATCCAAAAGGCATCACCTTGTAGCAAAAGGTTCCGGCCGAGGTAATAAAAGATGTTTTTTCCGAATCCTCCTCATTCATTCTTATTTGATTATATCCTGAAAACGCATCCAAGAAACTTAAGACAGAACTTTGAGCCGTTGAAGCAACCAATCTATCTATTGATGGTAATGGATAAAAGTCTTTAGGACATGCTTTGTTCAAATCTGTGAAGTCCACACACATTCTCCATTTGCCATTTGATTTTTTAACCATCACGACGTTGGCCAACCACTTGCGGTAGGACACCTCCCTGATGAATCCGGCTTTAAGCAGTTTTTGCACTTCAGCACGTGCCGCAAGGTCTCTTTCTTCTCCTATTATTCTTCTTCTTTGCCGGATGGCTGGGTGCTTTGGATCCACTCGTAGGTCATGCTGGATAACGCTTGGTTCTACTCCTGGCATTTCGTCCGTACTCCAGGCGAAGGTTGCCCTTCTTTTTTCCAGGAATCTCATCAGGTGAGTTTGCTCCCCACTGCCGAATGCATTTCCTATTTTAAAAAATTTAGGAAGGTCAGTTTTTAAGTGTACCTCTCTTGGTGACTCCTTAGAGGTTCCACAGTCTTCTGCTCTTTGATCCGGTTCTGGCGGGAAAGGGTGCTTTCCCTTGAATTCCTTCTCCGACCCCACCGTTTTGACCATCTCTTCTTCCGGCATCCCCTCCATGATGCGGACTTCACATACTCGAGCCATCTTTTGACTCCCTTTTATGGTTACCACCTTTCCAGCCCTGGTTAGATACTTCATCTTCAGGTGGTGAGTGCTGCATATTGCTTTGAAAGCATTAATCCCTGGCCGGCTGAGATACATATTGTATCCGGAAAGTCTTGGTACAATGAAAGTTGTGAGCTTTTCAGTTCTTCGTTCGTCTCCCAATCCCAATGTTATGGTGAAGTCTATGCTCGCTAAAGACTTGGTAGAAACGCCCCCAACAAAGCCTGCGAGGACCGCCGAATATGGTTTAATCTTACTTTCTGGGATCTCTAACTTTTTAACTGCCTCGGCGGATATGACATTCGCTCCAGCCCCGCTGTCTATCAGGATTCCTTCCATCATCCTATCATTCACTTGTGCCCGAATGACCAGTGGATCATTGTGAGGGTATAACACCCCTTCTTCGTCTTCGTCTGTAAAGAAAATTTGGGGAAGATTTTCTCGCTTGGCAATTTTTCTTTCCGGTAGTTCTTGATGCACCGCATGAATATGTCTTTTTCTTTCGTTTGGGGTCAACGGTCCTACCTCTGAAAAGAGACCTGAGAATTAGCTTAAGAGAAAAAGTTTATTAGACTTTCATTTTTTCCGGAAGGGAATTACCGGAAGATTCCGGAAGATTTTTAGAACATACGTCTTTTCTGGAAGAAAAAGAAAAAAGTCTGATTACACAGCTCTCGCCTTATTACCGATATGACTGGGCCTAGCTAATACTAGAGAAACAAAAATGTCTTCACCTTCTTACAAACCTGAGATCATACCGACTGATTTGCCGTGATTTAGCTCAGGGTGGACCTCTTCTTCCTGGTGATTTCGAGAGGTGGACTGATTTTGCCTGCTATATTGCTTCTGTTGGCCTGCCACCTGCTTTCCCTTGCCTTTCTTTTCTTCCTCGATGATCCTCAACTCTTTGGCCAGAGTGGCGCAATTTGCGGTTCTGTGACTTTTGCAACCATGATACTCACAGAAGGCTATCGGAATCTCCCCTGGATAAGGCTTCTTTGGTGGGGGTAGATATCCCTCTTTGACTGCCGCCGCATACCTGCCCGGATCAATCTGAACAGCAACCCGGGCGTTCTGAAATTGAGGTGCCTGGGATGGAGCTTTGTAGTAAGGCTTGTATCTTGAGCCTCCCCCGGATGAACTTCCTGATACATTGCCGGAAGCGCCATTTCCACTCGGCCCCCCTTTCTTGTCGTTAACCGCTTTGAAGTTGTTTGCCAAATCTCTGGCCTTATTTTCCGCCACCTCTAACTTTAGAAACTCATGAATCATTTCGGCTAGCTCTCCATGGGTTTTTGGGGCTTTTGTCGCGATCTTCCCGGTAAGCCTTGGTTGTGCTAGCCCATTTCCGAAAGCCTTGATCAGAATCTTCTCATCAATGTCATCAATTTCGGCTACCTGCTAATGAAACCTTTCACTGAATTCTTTCACCGTCTCTCCCCTTTTCTGTTTGAGATCCATTAGTTCTATTGTTTCCTTCTTGATCTTTTTGCTTGCAGCAAAGTATTGCTGGAACTCCTCAGTCAATTGCTTAAAACTTGAGATCGACTGCGGGGGTCTTGTTGAGATCCAACCGAGTGCCCTTTTGGATAATGTTCCCGGAAAAAAATTGCAAAGAGCGAGAGAACTTATCCCCTGCGTATTCATTGCGAACATAAATTTCTTAACGTGAAGAGCAGGGTCCCCCGTTCCATCGTATTTTTCCACTGCTGGCGCAACGAAGTGGGGAGGAAGCTTTGCCTTCCTGATTCTCACGGAGAAGGGGTAAAGAGTCATGTCGATCGAATCATCCTCCTCAGTCTCGTCGCTGATGATCAGAGTTTTCTCTAGCTGCTCTTTTTGCGGCAGTTGCTCACTTCGGAGCCGCGATTCTTGACCGATTCGAGCGCCTCAGTCATGTCCTCCCATTTCTTCTGGTATTCCTCATCTCGCTGCATCAGCTCCTGCTGCAAGACTTCATTCCCCTCCACTATCCTTTCATCAATTGTTCTGACTAGGCTTTTCAGCATCTCCTCCAACGCTTGCTTGGAGATCACGTCTTCAGCTTCCACTCTGTTGTTTTCGGTTGTTCCTACATTGTTGATCTCGCCCTCAGGTCGGGGTGTCTTTCTTGTTCTTGGAGCCATCCTTGCACGCGTACCTCCTTCGCTTACACCTGCAAAAGACACAACCTCAAAGTTTCAAGGCTTCGTTGTTTCGTTCAAAATCAGATTACCTCCGGTGGACTCGTGGTTGCTAAGAGAGATCTTGAGCCATCCGTTTCCCACAGACGGTGCCAAAATGAAATGGTGAATTCCTAAACTCCCTAACCTCCTATCCTAATCTCTAATCGGATTCCAATTCTACTGCTAGGCCATTTGTGCTTCGTCGAGTTACCTTGTTACTGTGTGACCGAGCTTAAGAGAGAGAGAGAATCGCGTAGATAATGCGACGGTGTGTAGTTTCGAACGTGAGAACGTATCCTTTATCGTGGGGTTGAACCCCTATTTATAGTGTTTACACTGCCAGATTGAGAGTCGCCAGCCTGTCTTTCTTTTTAATTGCCAGTCTGGCATTTACATGTAAGCGGGATATTTAATTACTCATCTGGCCGGATCACACTCGGATCCGGCGATATTCCTTGTTCTAAGCTGTTCCTTCCAGTCACATGGGACCGGAAGTTCTACCTTTTCTTATTCTCGTACTTTTTCCCTCTTCACATACATGCATACATGCTCTTATACATAATATTACAATATTTTACAAGACATACATACATACACACAGTACCATACACACAAGGAAGATGATGCAAGTCAACCAAATTCCTACTTACCTTCTTCCGGGCAACACATACATGATACATGCATAGTACTTACGTAATACGTACACAATAATCCATACTTGTTAGCTTCATTGGTCCACCCGGGTTAATCGGGTGGAGGTTACTCTTTTACTCGTTCCACAGTACTTACGCATACATACTCATACTCATACATACTTACTTACTCAAGTCAAGTCGTCGGGACCTCCGGCCCGGGGAACTACTCGGTCCCACCACTGGGATTTACTTGGTTCACCAATCTAGGATGCTACCCATTTAAGGGATTTGGGCCGTGGACCAGTTTAAGAACCAGGAATCAGATCCAACCTCTTGTGTCTCCTCATCCTCACGCGTGGCCGAAGCTATATCGGACTTCTACTCATTCCAATTTACTTAGTACTTTTGTTAGGAGTTAGGTGGTTAGGAATTAGTAGAAGTCATTCACTCAAGCCACATACACAAATACATTGCTCAATACACATTTATACGAAATACAATACAATACTTAAGTACAATACAAGATTCGAATACAGTTCATCAGCATTCATATACTTCATGAATTATTCAAACTATTGCTCAAGACAAATATCAAGAACAATGTAAACAAGCACAAGTAAGTGCAATATAGTCCGATTCATGCGTTTATCTTATTAGGTGATCAAATAAGCACACAAATCGGGGTAACCAGATTAGGATACAGGGCATGAAGAAATCATACCGTTCACCGTTGTACTTGTATCCGACGTTCCTCCGGTGTTCACAATTCAAATCTTATGATATACATACAATCGAGTGATTAATCTAACTATCATTAACTTAACTCGATTACTCTCACGTTTCCTAACTCATACTTACTAAGTCTTTGAAGTTCTTATACTTACACATTGTTTACTTTATTTAAGTTTATTTCCTTACTTAACATTGGTATACTTACATATATGTACATATGTATATGTGGGTATACATATATATATAATTATTATTTAATTTAATTACACACATTTTTTTTGTATGACTCGACCGACCTTACAAGTCCGGTCCCAAGGTCGGTCGAAGTCAGTAGGACAATACGCTGGGAAAATTTCCGGGCCGACCGACCTTGCAAGTCCGGTCCCAAGGTCGGTCCATTCCAGTGTTACACGACGAAGAGTTTTGGCCCGACCGACCTTGCAAGTCCGGTCGCAAGGTCGGTCCATTCCAGTAAGTTTCATGACAGAAAAATTTTGAGTCGACCGACCTTGCAAGTCCGGTTGCAAGGTCGGTCCATTCCAGTAGGTTACATTACGGAAATTTTTCTGGCCGACCGACCTTGCATGTTCGGTCACAAGGTCGGTCCATTCCAGAAGGTTTCCGTCCTTTGTAAACCTGGGCTCGACCGACCTTGCAAGTCCGGTCCCAAGGTCGGTCCGACCCAGTATTTCAGTTTTGAATTCTGTTTTCAGTTCTATACTTTGCCCATTGTTTCTCCAATCTTCCTACATGTAATCCCACATGTTTAAACACTACCTAGGCCCTCCAAATTGCCTTAGTTCATCCACCAAATTCCTTACTAAATCCATCAATCAACTTACACAATTTCATCACTTCCCTTTCACACTTACAACAGTTTTTCATCCTTCAATGCTACAGATTTTTGTTCCAACTTCTAACGCTCAATACTCCTACCACCAATACCATTATTAGCATCCCAAATGCCTCATCTTACCACGCCAATTCATTTCCAAGCATTTGCACCATTTATACCCAAGTTCAACCTTCACTTTACCAGGTCTTATACTCGAGTTCTTCCTAGTTTCTCCAAGGCAATCCAATACCTCTTGCTACAGTTTTTATACCCTTTCATTCTCTTACCACTACTACTACTCCATAGTTACTAAACATCTCTACTAACTCCAATACACACCTTGGTTTCCCCATTCACCAAGTCATCCACACATGTACATATTCCTACCAAAATTTTGCCATAGTTCATCTACTTTTCTTACTTATCCACACATCTCCTTTCTCATCAATTCATCCCTATTCTAGCCAAACCACAAGGGTTCTACCAGCACACATACAAATATAAATTCCTCAATACTTTCTCCATCCACAATTCCAATACACATCACATTTAGCTCCAAAGCCTACAATTCAAATACTTGCTCTTAAGTACTCAAACTTCACAATCCTCAATACTAGTACAAGGTTTTGGGTTCTTTAAATATTTTACCCATTCCCATTACTCTAATGCAATAGAATTTAACATTAGGAAGGAGCTTTTACCTTGAGCTTATACTTCCTTCTTTCTTCCTCATTTTTCCTCCTTCTTCCTTTCTTGCCTCAAAATCAGTTATGTGGGGAATGGAGTTGCCAAACTCCATTCCCATCACCCAATGAACACAAAACAATTACAATTAATATACCAACCCTTAAATTAATGCTAGTTCAATGAAATGTTTAAAGCAAGATTTCTAGGGTTTACCTTTGGAGTGTTTTAGAAGGGGTTTTAGCCCTTGGTTCAAGAAGGTGAATCCACCACCATTGCAAGGTTGATATTATGCTTCAAAGAGAGAGAAAAATAGAGCATTACAAATGGGTAAAAATCGGTTATGGAGGAAAATGGAGAGAACATGAGTTTTTCATGTAGATTTTTACCTTGTTGGAAAGAGGAGACTCCAAGCTACCCATTGGTGCTATTTTGTCTTTGAATGGGGTATACCCACGAAAATGAACTTCCTCATTTTTGGATTTTGAAAAGAGATAAGTGTAGAGAATGATGAGGGGATTACAAATATGTAATTATTTTTGTGATTGGAGCTCACATGGAGGTGGATCATGGAGAAGAAGAGGGAGTTGCCATTGTTGTTGTGGGAAGCTCTCCAAAATCACCAGCCCCTTAGAGAAGGAGAGAGAAATCGGTGGAAGGGGAGGAAGAAGGAAGAGAGAGATGAGGGAAATGAGAGAATGAGGAGAGAGAGAAGGGATAAAGTAGTTTTTACTTTATTGCTTTTTACTTTTGGCTCTCTTATTTATTAGCTAGTTACATGTGTGTGTGAGGGAGTTATTTGACTGATTAAAAACCGGCCCCCCTACAGTTACACTAGTTGGAGCGTTTTTCGTCTTTTACAGAAAACGCTCGTTATTTTACCCGGTTTAGGTACTATTCACTAACCGGGCTCGTTTTCTGAAATTTTCTTGTTTAATTATTTTTATTGGTTATTAAGCTTCCATAAATTCTTAATAATTATTATTTAATGATTTATAATTTTTACGGGCCTGTTTGACCACTTAAAGTTACATTTTCGGGTTTTCTCGAAAAACGTGCGTTAAAGCTCTATTAGCGTTTTAATACGTTATTTGGATCCGTTTTCTTCGGGAGTTGTTCCCATATATTATTTAGGTCTTATTAAACCTTTGGAATCCATATAATACACTATCCGGGGTCTCATACCCCCTATGGTTATTTAACGCTTATTTAGCGTTTTTCGCTTTTTAAGCGTTTCTTTATTTCTTTTGGATTTATTTTTCCTCACCAATACTACTTAAGCATTATTAGGATCTTAAACAAGGATTATAATAATCTTAATCACTATATTTAAGTTTGGGGTATTTCAATCTACCCCCCTTAAGAACTTTGTCCTCAAAGTTGCTCGACGTCATGGGATTACTATACTTACTCATCCATACTTATCTAATGCCAAAGCCATACATTCTTCCTCCTTACCAATCCCAAATCCGTTACTCAAGGTTCCTACATACTATACCATACCATACCATACTAATGCACAATAATTACTCCAATCCGCATTACCACCGACCATCCAGTTCCTCATTACCAATTTATGCATACGCATAGTGCAAAGCTATTCCCAAAGCAATGCAATACACATACAATCCTGCAGGCACTCAGGTCATCTAGACACAGGACCCCTTTATGTCCTGCTGCCCTTGGAATAATACCACATGCTACACTGCTATCTTCTCCGGTACAAGCTTCTCGCAATTTCTTATTCTCAGTCTAAGGAAAATCCTTCCCAACGGCTAATTAAAATCCTTCTAAAGCATACAACTCCAAATTCCAATTTATATTCATTACTTCTATCCTAAGCGTGATTCTTGTGACCACTAAAGGGGAGCTTCAAGAATCGTTCGACCCTGGTGTGATCAGCACCAGTGTTGAACTATCCTTCCACTCCAATTTGTGTTCGGTTTCCCTTGATCTGATCAGGATCAAGTTCGACTTCCCACATCAGTTTCAAACAAGCAATTAATTAGTTGTTTTCATTTTCTATCTTTTTACTCTTTCTAGTCGTGATACGAATTCATACATCTCCAAAGGATGGAATCAGTCCATCAATCATCCTCACTCTACTTCCCAAATGCTTTACTCCATGGTTCAATACCTAATTGCTCATTTCATCAGCCTTCACTACTTCCATCCATCACTCTCCAATATTCTAACTAGGGATCACCATACTCGGAAAATTTTGTTGTTGAGAAGGGAAGAAATGGCGCCGGACCAAAGAAGGCAACGTAGAGCATCCGGCCGCTCCGGCCGGATGAGATTAAAGGCACGTAGAGCATCCGGCCGCTCTGGCCGGATGAGATTAGAGGCTTGTAGAGCATCCGGCCGCCTTAGCCGGATGAAAATGGGACTTAAGCAAAGCAAAACGTCACTCGACCGGCCGCTTGTGGTCGGTCAAAGATACTAAAGAGGGGGTAGAACTGTACTTAAGCATGTAAAATACAGGCTGGCACCAAAGGGACCAGGCCCAAAAAACTATAAATAAGGGTGTACCCCCATGAAATAAGACACGGTTTTTAGGACAATCAAACTCACATCCAATTCTAATAGAGACTCTCTTTCTCTCTCTACTCCCACAAAGATTCTGGGTTCGAGATCAGGTAATGTAGGACCGAATGTCAGATCAGGCCATTTTAGGATAGATACACTGTTACATTGGGATCAAGGTCGGATCCTGTTAGGATAAATGCACTGTTTCATTTGGCGCCGTCTGTGGGAAACGAACAGCAAGAAGCAACCACGAGACCACCTGGAAACAGAGAAGTTATCTGCGATGATTTATAACGAAAGATCTGAATTAATGACGTTTTTTGCAGGATTGGAACACGAAAGATGGCTCCGAGATCAAGGAAAGCATTGAGGAACACTACTGAAGATAACAACCGCTCCGAGGAAGGAGTGAGTTCAGAAATGCCAGAGGCCATCTCCAAAAAAGATCTTGAAGACATGCTGAAAGGGTTGGTCAGATCCATTGACAAAAAAATCGTAGAGGGAAATGAGACTTTGCAGCAGGAGTTGATGCAAAGGGATGAAGAATATCAAAGAAAATGGGACGAAATGACGGAGGCAATTGAACAATTGAAAAACAGAGATTCCAGAGGCAGCAATGGGGAAGAAAGCAAGGATAGAAAGCGCAATTCAATTGCGGATGAAGAAGAGATGGAAGAAGATGATCAGATAGATATGAGCTTGTACCCCTTCTCAGAGCGGATAAGGAAGGCAAAACTCCCGCCGCATTTTGTCGCTCCGACAATTGAGAAATATGACGGGACTGGAGATCCTGCTCAACATATCAAAAAGTTCATGTTCGCCATGAACACTCAGGGGATTAGCTCCCTCCCTCTGCAATCTGTTCCCGGAACGCTTTCAAAGAGGGCATTGGGATGGATCTCCACGAGACCGCCACAGTCCATCACGAGCTTCAAGCAATTGACCGAGGATTTCCAGCAATACTTTGCTGCGAGTAAGAGGGTTAAAAAAGAAACAATAGAGTTGATGGACATCAAGCAGCGAAAAGGGGAGACTGTGAAGGAGTACAGCGAGCGCTTCCATAAGAAAGTCACGGAGATCGATGATGTTGATGAAAAAATCTTGATTAAGGCCTTTGGAAACGGCCTAGCTCAGCCCCGACTGGCTGGAAAAATCGCAACGAAGGCGCCGAAAACTCATGGAGAGTTAGCTGAAATGATCCATGATTTTTTGAAATCCGAGATAGCGGAAAACAAGGCCAAGAGCCTAGCGGACAGCTTCAAAGCCGCAGGGGTGCCGGAAAAGAAAGAGGGGCATGGAGGGAACGCCGGAAGGGGAGGATCCAGGTACAAGCCATACTATGGCAAATCTACCGCCGGGTCTTCCTCTCAAGGGGCACAGCACCAGGGGGCAAGAGCCATTGTCTACATAGATCCGGGGAAGTATGCTGCTGCAGTAAGGGAGGGGTACCATCCTCAGCCTAGGAGGCCGCAGCAGGGAGAAATTCCGGTTGCATTCTGTGAATATCACGGGAACCGCAGCCATCGGACCATAAACTGTGCTACCTTGGCCAAAGAGCTCCGAGTCATTGAAGAAAATAAGAGGAAAGGAAAGCAGGTGGCCGGAGCACAAAGGCAATACGGCGGCCAGCAAGGTGGTACCCAGAATACCCCGAGGGCGACAGGAGGAAGAGATCCACCCCAGGCTTGATCCCGGCAAATCAGTGGGGATGATAACAGGTTTGTAAAAAAAGGAGAGTAAAAGTTTCTTTTCCCTTTATTCCGGATAAACATTTGGAGTACAATTTGCAATCTGTTTTAGGATGAAATTTTGTATCGCATAGGTTGTCAAAAAATCATATTGCCAAAAGGAGAAATAAAATTTCCATTATTTTCGCATTCTTTACTATTAACAAACCTCCTTTTTTCCAAAAGGAAAGCTAACAAAACTTCCTCTAAGAAAACTCACAGGACTTTTTTCAGAAGTAGGACCACTAACCCCTAATGAAAGGAAGAGACACATTCATCAAGTGCATCAAGAGCTCCCGGAGAGGAAAATCGCCAAAAAGGAAAGTTTTCCTCCAATTTTCTTCTCCGACGAGGATGAAGAAGGAGTACTATACCCCACAACGACCCACTCGTCATTCGTGCGTAGGTAAATGATCGAATGATGGAGGGAATTTTAATCGATAGTGGGGCCGGAGCGAATGTCATATCAGCGAAGCGGTTAGGAGGTTAGAAGTGCCGGAAGAACGGATCAAACCCTATTCGGCGGTTCTAGGGGGATTTGTGGGAGGCGTCTCTACCACGTCTTCCGGCAGTATAGATTTCACAATGACCTTGGGGCAAGGAGACGAAAGAAGGACAGAAAAGCTCACAGCTTTTATTGTACCAGGTCTTTCCGGGTATAACATGTACCTTGGAAGGCCAGGGATCAATGCTTTCAAAGCCATTCACAGCACCCATCACTTAAAAATGAAGTACTTAACCTCAAGTGGAAAGGTGGTTACGATAAGAGGAAGCCAAAAAATGGCACGAATGTGTGAAGTCCGCATCATGGACAGCCTTCCTAGTGAGGAAGTGATCAAAACTGTGGGATCGGACAAGGAGTTTAAGGGAAAGTTACCTTCTTCCCCAGGGCCGGATCAAGAGAAGGAGGAATGTCGAACAATCCAAGACTCCCCCAGAGAGGTACATTTAAAATCTGACCCTTCTAAATTTTTTAAAATAGGAACTGCGTTTAACAGTGGAGAGCAAACTCACTTAATGAGGTTCCTGGAAAAAAGAAGGACAACATTCGCTTGGAGCACGGACGAGATGCCTGGTATAGACCCAAGCGTTATCCGGCATGAGCTCAGGGTAGACCCTAAGCATCCGGCAGTCCGGCAAAAAGGAAGAGGGTAATAGGGGAAGAAAGAGATTTAGCCGCACGAACCGAGGTCCAAAAACTCCTTAAAGCCGGATTCATCAGGGAGGTTGCTTATCCACGGTGGTTGGCTAATGTTGTCATGGTGAAAAAAGCAAATGGAAAATGGAGAATGTGCGTGGATTTCACAGATTTAAATAAGGCATGTCCTAAGGATTTTTATCCCCTACCATCAATAGATAGATTGGTGGTCTCAACTGCCCAGAGTTCTGTGTTAAGTTTTTTGGATGCTTTCTGGCTATAATCAAATAAAAATGAAAGAGGATGATTCGGAAAAAACTTCCTTCATTACTTCAGCCGGAACATTCTGTTACAAAGTAATGCCTTTCGGCCTAAAGAATGCAGGGGCCACTTTTCAGCGAATGATTGACAAAGTGTTTTGTCAACAAATTGCCCGGAATGTGGAAGCTTATGTTGATGACATAGTTGTGAAAAGCCCGTCAAAGGAACAACACATGAAGGATTTGGAAGAAACATTTGACACTCTGGATAAATACCAAATCAAGCTAAATCCAGAGAAGTGTGTGTTTGGAGTAACCAAAGGGAAGTTTCTTGGCTTCATTGTTGGGCAGCGAGGTATTGAAGTTGATCCGGAAAAAAGTCAGGCAATCCTCGACCTTTCCCCACCAAGAAATATCAAAGATGTCCAAGCTTTGAACGGAAGACTCACAGCGTTAAGTAGGTTCTGTTCTAAGCTTCAGGAAAAATCAATCCCGTTCTTCAATATTCTAAGGAAGAACAGTAAATTCCAGTGGGGACAAGAGTGTATAGAAGCATTTGAGAAGATTAAGGAGATGCTCCGGGATTTACCTAAATTGGGTGTACCTGCTCCGGGACAGGATCTATACCTTTACTTGTCCGCAACAGATTGGGCGGTTGCAGCTGTCTTAATCATGGAGGAGAAAAGGGAGATACCAGTTTACTATACAGGCAAAATCTTGAGCCCGACAGAAGAACGGTACACTAATACAGAGAAAGTCTTGTTCGCACTAGTAGTGGCATCAAGAAAACTACGACCCTACTTCCAGTCGCACCGAATCTTTGTCAGGACCAATTGGCCGCTTAAGCAAATTGCGAACAACCCGAATGCCTCCGGCCGGATGGTAAGCTGGACAGTAGAGCTGACACAATATGAAATTCACTTCATGCCCAGAACGGCGATTAAAGCTCAGGCCTTAGCAGACTTCATAACAGAAACAAGCTTCGCAAAAGAAAGGAAACAAACTCAGAGTCCATATGTCATCTTGGTTGATGGGGCTCGATGTAAAAGTGGGGCAGGAGCTGGAATAGTGGTGCAGGCGCCGGATGGGCAAAGCTTGAATTATGCCTTCCGGCTGGACTTTGACGTCACTATAATGAAGCCGAGTACGAAGCTCTTATCCAGGGTTTGGAAGTAGCCACAGCCCTCGGGGCGACAGGTTTCATAGAATAGATATCTTCTCTGTTTATTTTCATATTTATAAAAATCTGTCTGGGATAACACTTATGAAAGTATAACCTATTTTTAACAGAGTTAGAGGTGTATTCAGACTCTATGTTAGTGACGAGACAAAGTGACAACATACGAGGTTAAAGAAGAAAAACTATGGAGGTACTTGCTCAAGGTCCAGGAACTAAAGGCAAATTTCCAAAAATGCGAGCTAAAACATCTTCCACGTGAAGAGAATGTCGAAGCTGATGCCTTGGCCAAATTGGCAAGTATGGCCGAAAGAGTACCCAATGAGATATGGCTGGAAGTCAAAACCACCCCAAGTATAGAAGGAGCTCAGGTATTGGCGGTAGGGGCAAATGATCAAGAAGAATCTTGGATGACCCCGATTATAGATTACATACGGCATGGAAAACTGCCGGAGGAAGAAAAAGAGGCCAGGATAGTAAAGAGGCGGGCCGCATCATTCTTTATTGAGGATAACCAGCTGTATAGACGATCTTTTGCAAGACCTGCTCTGAAGTGTGTCACCATAGCTGAAGGAGCAGAGTTAGTAAGAGAGATACTGATGGGCTCTGCGGAAATCACCAGGGGGAAAGGACCACAACTCACAAAATCTTAAGACTCGGATATTTCTGGCCGAAAATGATGGAGCACTGCAAAGAATATATACGAAGATGTCGCAAGTGTCAAGAACATGGAAATAAGATACACACTCCTCCGGCTGAGCAAAAATCTGTTCTATGCCCAATTCCCTTCGCTATGTGGGGATTGGACATCGTGGGCCCATTCCCGGAGGCTTCACCAGGAAGGTTCAAATTCATGTACGTTGCTATCGACTACTTCACAAAGTGGATTGAAGCAATGCCTACTATCTCCATCACAGCTAGGAAGTCACAAGAATTCATTTGGAAATATGTGGTATGCAGGTTTGGCATACCAAAAGCCATAGTAACTGATAATGGAACACAGTTCAATTGCGAAGGCTTCCGAGAATTTTGTGAAGAATGGAAGATCGACTTGAGATTTGCATCAGTAGCCCATCCTCAGGCGAATGGGCAGGTTGAGAATGCAAATGGCCAAATAGTAAAGGCGATAAAAAGGAAACTCGATGAAAAAAGGAAAGTGGGCAGAATTGCTACCCCAGGTCCTATGGTCGTACCGAACAACAGAAAGAGGACCGACAGGAGAGACGCCTTAGATTGACGTATGGTTTAGAAGCCGTCATTCCGGCAGAGATTGTGGTGCCGTCCATAAGATGGGAATCATATGACGAAGAGACCAACAATCAGGGGGTACAGGATCACCTTGATCTCCTTGAAGAAACCAGGACAGCCGCCGCAGTAAGGATGGCAAAAGATAAATCTAAGGTAGAAAGGTATTTCAACAGGAGGGTGAAAGAACGAAGTTTTGCCCCAGGGGAATTAGTCCTCCGAGAAGTTAAGCAACCCAAGAAGCTGGAGCCCCAATGGGAAGGACCATACATCATACACCAGAAGACAGGACGGGCTTCATACCGCTTAAAAAATGCTGAGGGATATGAGTTGCCGCATTCTTGGCATGGAGAATGTTTGAAAAAATTCTATGTGTAAAATTTATAACTCATCAATAAAAAGTATTATTTTTTGGAATGTGAAAGAAAAAGAAAGCACCGGCCAACGAGCCGCAGGCTATCATGCCTTGAAAGTAAGCACCGGCCAACGAGCCGCAGGCTATCATGCCTTGAAAGTAAGCACCGGCCAACGAGCCGCAGGCTATCATGCCTTGAAAGTAAGCACCGGCCAACGAGCCGCAGGCTATCATGCCTTGAAAGTAAGCACCGGCCAACGAGCCGCAGGCTATCATGCCTTGAAAGTAAGCACCGGCCAACGAGCCGCAGGCTATCATGCCTTGAAATAAGCACCGGCCAACGAGCCGCAGGCTATCATGCCTTGAAAGTAAGCACCGGCCAACGAGCCGCAGGCTATCATGCCTTGAAAGTAAGCACCGGCCAACGAGCCGCAGGCTATCATGCCTTGAAAGAAAGCACCGGCCAACGAGCCGCAGGCTATCATGCCTTGAAAGAAAGCACCGGCCAACGAGCCGCAGGCTATCATGCCTTGAAAGAAAAAGAAAGCACCGGCCAACGAGCCGCAGGCTATCATGCCTTGAAAGAAAAAGAAAGCACCGGCCAACGAGCCGCAGGCTATCATGCCTTGAAAGAAAAAGAAAGCACCGGCCAACGAGCCGCAGGCTATCATGCCTTGAAAGAAAAAGAAAGCACCGGCCAACGAGCCGCAGGCTATCATGCCTTGAAAGAAAAAGAAAGCACCGGCCACGAGCCGCAGGCTGTCATGCCTTAAAAAAAAGAGAGAAAGCGCCGGCCAACGAGCCGCAGGCTATCACGCCTTGAAAAAACAGCATCCGGCCAACGTGCCGCAAGCTGACATGACCTTTTTTTTATTATCAAAACAAAACTGACCAACAAGCTGCAGGAAGATCCAGCTTAAAACCATAGATAACCATGCTCCAAAAGGAAAAAAGGGGGCTCGCCGGAACAAAAATCCAAAGCTGCAAACCGCACCGGCGTAACTTGCATAAGATAACTACACATGCATCATTTAAAAGAGAGGTAGAAGACAGGAGAAAGAAATATCGCGACAATAGAAAACTCGCTAAAAAGAGTTGCTCCGGCAGACAAATAACAAGAGATGATAAAATATAGCTTATATTTCTCCCAAAATTATGGGGTAGAGACAATTACAACATATGATCATTCGGCAGAAACAGAAAATACATGTTGTAACAAGAACTTCTCTAGAAATAAAAACCTCTATTCTACTCTATTCTACTGCCTTTGCAGTTTCTTTGTCAGCAGCTTCTTCTCCGGGGTTAATAATCTATCCGCTACCTACTACACTCCCGGAAGACTTAGACCTCCTGGCAAGATGCTGCATCCCTCCGGCGGACGGCAGGATGTTGCTCCCGGCTGGAAGGAATGAGGCTTCACCAGTGTAGACACCAAAAATTCTCACCCCATAAAGTAAATTCCGAAATAATAACTAAAAGAGGAGGGTCGTCGCCTTTCTTTTCGAAACTTGTTCATGTGCATACCAAAACGAAACCATCATTTTATGACAAAATTTTCAAACCAATCATTTTTGACAAAATTTTCAAACCAATTTCCAAGGCATTTAAAAAAAAAGTGAAAGAAACTCAATTCTTAGAAAATAATTTTTGGCAATAATCCGGCTTCAAACCCGCCCTGTTTTACTTATTTATTTTTGTCTTTACCTAAAAACAAAACATCTCACTTTTGTGGATAAAAGCCCTTTAGTCTCAATCGGCGTCATTTTAGAACCTCGCGTTTTTTAGGGATTTTACTGAGGTCGGGCTATGCCTTTCTGTTTTTTTTTCCTGCTTTCTCATACCGAGTTTAGTTAGTAGCGAACCATAGACTCGAGTTCAATTTCGGTTAAGGGTGTATTGATCGTTTTATTTTGTTTCTCTTTCTTCCTCTTTCAATCAAACTAAACCCAAATCCAATCAACTAAATATGGTCCATTAACCATAGCCCATTTCAAATCATATTTGACCCATGGTCAAGCCCACTCCACAATAAACCCTAGTCCCTCTTTATAAGGATAGAGGCCTGTAGCCGAAGAGATTCCTGGATCTGCAACCTTCAACATAGTCTGACATCCTTGCTACTCTCAAAGCCTTCCCATGCGGACGCCTCCTTCATACATAACAAAACAGATCGATCGTCTTTACCCTTCACCCCCATCTTCATGTCTTCTCTTGAAAAAGCCAGCCGACGTCCAGTAGATGCATATTTTCTTTATCCTCTCAAACGTTCTATTTCTTTGCTCCGACATTTTGGTAATCTCAACATCAGAAAACACCATTCGAGGTTTTTCTCCCATCGAAATCATCACAATGATTCATCATTGCCGAAAAGTGTTGTTGCGCCTAGTCCCCTCCATCTTCATTTCTGAGTGGAGCAAGTTTATTACGTTTCATTCTCTGCTAAAAATCGATTTCAAACTCTCCATCCCTCTCTCTTTCGTTTTCATTTTCCTTTCTGTTTTCTTCGATTTTCCCTTTTATTTTCCAAATTAAGCAAGAGAGAAATGAAGAATGCGGCTCTATCGGAAATCTATTCCGAATGAGAGTCGTCTCTCTTCTGTTCTCTTCTTCACTTCAGGGGAATTCCAGTTCCAGGATTTTGCACCCCTGCCCCGCGTGTTCATCTTTTACCATTGCTTGCCGTTTCCCATGAACATCGCCAGATGAACCCAACATTTGGGTGGTGGTTTAGTAAACGACATCGTCGGACTCCCGATGCTAGTGTTGTAATTATTATTCCCTTCTTGCTTTATGTTCTTTACATTTTGAAAGGCTCCGGGTGCTGGAAACTCGAGATTTCAATGAACATGGTATTTCTACGTGAATGCTAAGCGTATCTGTAGTCACGGGATCGTCAAAAAGGAAAACGACATAATTTGCCATTTCTGATTTTGTTTCCCTGTTATTCCTTATGTTTCACCAAACAAGCCAGTAATAGTGACGATCAAACGTTTTTGGCTTCATCAGTTTCATGTCTGCTGCTAATAATGATGCTCTGTGTTGGTTTCTCGTTTTTCTCTGGTCTTTTGTGGAACCTCTGTTATGTTTAACCCGTTACGGCATCATTGACTTGGTCATACATTTAAGCACCGCTTGAACCCAGAACTGCTGCACGACTAATAGCTGATTTGAATCAGAGACGGATGGGTGCTTTCTCTCACAGTTCCTTTTGATACATAGTGTATATCCATGCGTCACCGCAGTTGTTCCTGCTTCCAAGGGAGGATCTCGAATCGAATCTCGAATCCACCCACAATTCCATTTACTTTGTTTGTTTCGATCTTATTTCTGAACTAATAGGTTTGATGTATCTTATTTATGTTCTGTGAACTCATTTCAGAAGATTTTCTGTTATTCACTCCTTGGTACCACGTTTGGTCTGGAGGTTGGATTCGCGCGAGCTACTCGGACTCTATCCTCGGCTGGATGAAGGCGACTGAGTTCGTGAATTTCATTGGCCCTTTGGGTTTGGGTTAGAGAATTCTATTCGTAGATTCACTCGGTTATGGCTTGATTATATGTTATCCTGTTCGTTGTCGTCCTTGTGATTCCACGGTTTGGATAAATAGATATATTTCCTGCAGCTGACTAACTTGTTTTAGTTTAGTATTATCACCGATAACTATGGCTTGGTTGTAAAAGTCCATTCCTTCATTATTTTTGCTTATACCGGTGCATTGGTAGTTAGACTATCCTTTATACTGCTAATTTGAAGCGTTTATGGAAAATCCACTAGCTCAAATGAATATAGACTTGTGTGGTATCTATGTTAATTTGTTCCAAATTCATTGTTGCTAAAAGTAGAAAAGGACAAGTAGGGTTTAATTAGGATTTAGTTATTGATCGGATTCTCGATTTCATTCGTTTGTCATGCCATGCGTGAATTACTTGCCTTCGGTTTATCTTTCATATGTATTTCTTTTTCTGAAATGTATATATCTTATTGTCTATAACATTTTGGAATAGCCTATTCAAGCCCAATCCACTTGGCTAGTACAAATGAGACATAGTTATTATTCTTTTAGGACCCAGCCATTAGGATAGTGGGTGTCCCCCTTGTCTGATAGACCATTGGCCTATCTCATGGTGGTGACATCCTAAACCGAAAAACACACATCTATTTATGAACAAATAATGATTCCTTTAGGATAGAGGGGTCCCCCTGGCCTGATAGACCATTGGCCTATCTCGTAGTGGTGACATCCTAAACCCTTAATAAAATCTTCACCTAAAATATGTATATACATTTGTATATAGACCAACATTCTCATTCAAAATTTCTTTCCAACAAGCCCAAATAACAAATCAGGCCCAAATCACTCAACCTGGCCCATAACCAACTTGGGCCCAAGTCCATGTCTGGTCCAAGACACAATCAGCCCGCTCCCAAAGAGAAAATCAGTCCACTTCAAAAAGAAAATCAGCCCATTTTCCCTACAAGCCCACAATCGGCACATGCCCAATCCAAATCCGGCCCAAGCCCAATTCAGGCCCGACTCAAAGCCCACAAGATTGACCCATCCAAACCGGCCCAAGCTCAATTCAAGCTCGGCCCAAAACCCACAAGACCGACCCAAAGTCCACGAAAATCAAACCAAGTCCACAAAAATCAAACCAAGACCACAAGAATCAAACCTTGACTCGAATGTTGACCTTAGACCAACCTGAACTTTGACCTAGTCCAACTTTGACCAGCCCAAGTTTGACCTTGACCCAATTTTGACTCGATCCCACTTTGACTCGGTCTAACTTTGACCAGCCCGTTTTCAACCCCAACCTAAATTCAATTCAAACCAAATTCGATTTGAACCTAATTCATTAAGCTCAATCCATTTCAAACCCAATTCCATTCCCTTCAAATTCGAATTCAATTCATTTGATTCAAACTCAACTTGTAAATTTCATTCAAACTCCAAAAATCTCTCTTCTCAAATTTCAAAAATCATTTTATTCAAATTTCATTAAGTTTTCAAAAGAAACCATTTTGTGAAATTTTAAAGGAAAAACTCTTCTCACATCACAGAAAACTCTTCTCAAATGCAGAAAGTTCTTCTCACATATACAGAAAGTTTTCTCCAAAAACATTTTCAAAATCAGTGTTTCCTCATCGAGAATTCCGAACAACTTCAAAAGTTTTCAAACTCAGTTTGCAAATTCAAAACTAAACCATTTTTTGGGAAACAGGGGATGTCTAACACCTTCAAAGAACGTTTTTCTTCCTAGTTACACATCACTTGTCTCTCTTCCAAAATAAAAATCCGAGGCGGGGCACTGGGGTCGTAACCTCCCTTGTCGCAGTCTGGATCTCTTTAGGCGGGGCATTAGGGTGACAAACCTCCCCTAATTGCAGCCTAGATTTTTACAAGGCGGGGTGCTAGGGAAGTAACGGCCTTCATAGTTGCAGCCGGGATTTTAGAATCGTCTAACTCCCTTCCATTCGATTTCAATGTTTTCGGGTTTTAACGTTTTAAAACCCGGGAGTTAGAGACGTTATTAGGGTCTGACCGAGAACATCTCATTCATGGTGTTTCTCTCTAAATCCTATTTTCGACATGAATTCATTGCCTCATCTTTCGAGCCTCGGCACTTACCATTAATTAAGTGTCGTGTTCGAGGGGGTACATAGGGTAATCCCTCGGGATTATCCGCCCTTTTACAACAAAATGGTTTTTCTCAACCGTTTTCAAACCTCAAATTTTAAAAAACTCGGGATTTCTATTCAAATACCAATTGCCTCACACACTCAAATATCTTCAAAACTCCAAATCACTTCATACCCAAATCATCATCCAAACTCCAACTCGCATTAAACTCGAATCCTCTTACAAATTCCAACTTCATTCAAACTTCCAAAGTCTCACAGGCCTGAGCGTCTCATAGACTCGAACATCTCACAAACTCGAATGTCTCACAGACCGAGAGCATCACAGACTCAATCATTCTGAGATTTCAATGTCTCACAGACCTGGGCGTCTCACAGACTCCAACCTCCCAAAACCTGAAACTTCTTGAAACTTCGAATCTTCCAAATCTCAAACACTACAAATATCCTCAAGCTCCACAAACATCAAAACTTCCAAACCCAATGAGCTGAACTACGTAAGGTCTGATCTCAGCGGGAAGTTGAGTACGTAGGCAACCCACACAGGGTGCGACCCCATTCCAAACAAAAACCCTTTTCCCACTCAAGGTGTTCTCCATACCTCTCAAAACATTCAAATCCCCTCTGACTCCCACAAACCCTCAACTTCTTCAACTCTCTAAATCAGACTTCTAGTCTTTCATTCTATACTCATCTGAATTCATCAATTCTTCTTCTTGGCGCTAGCTTGGCAGAAAAGCTCGCCTCATCCACTCGTTTTCTCTCCTCCTGTCCTAATATTATCCTTTGGCTTTAATTGAATCTCTCTAAAAAGGTTTTGAAAGAAGGTAATCCCGACAATTGGAGACCGAGGTTTCCTCAGGCACCAATCCGAAGTCGTGGTCGTTGCCACTTCCAAGGGGTGTAACCCAGTGCGAACCCACATAGAATCTCTACAAATGACCAGATAAGTCCTATCCATAGGCAACAATTTCAGAGTCAATTAGCGGTTCTTAGAACCCTCATTCCCTTCCTTCCTAGTATCTTAGGTCAAAACTAGGTGGCGACTCTAGTCAATTTCGCCTTATAGAGGCATAAGTCCGCGTGGAGCCCATCGAGAGCGGGTGTAGTGCATTTGCATTCCCCTTTATGTTTTCTGGGAAAGACGGACGATTTAGTAGGTATTTGAGGGCCGCCATGAATAACGGATTCTCACCCTCCACAGAATGGTGTTTTCTAGGGTCTTGGCTTCTCAGTCAGACCATATTTAGATAGACCCCCCTCATACCGAAAAATCACCCTCCACAGAATGGCGACTCTGCTGGGGAAAACTTGAGTAAGTTTTTCTCAAACTCAAGGAAGACTGAACTCCATTCAAAATTGTCGGGACTTCCCCACTTCTTTCAAAACCTTCAAGGGATTCTTTTCAAAGCCTCTAGGATTATTCTACTCCCCACTTAGAGTGTGTAGCTGATGAGGACAGCTAGGATTTGTTAGATCCTCAACAAACATAATAACAATTGGGTTAATAATTAGCTCACGATTAGAAAGAGACACTTAGGATTGAATGAAGCTAATTTCCCTTCAGGTTAATAACAACCAATTGGAATTACCGCCTTCAAGACAAAACAGTTAGTAAATAGGGTGCTTGTTCTTCTATGGTTATTTACCGCATTCATATTATTGTTGCTTGTTGCGGGGTGAGACGGTCATTGACCTACACCATTACCGCTTTTACATTTACAAGTTGTGAGTGCATGGGTAGCTTAGGACATGCATTCCTCTGTGTCACCCTATTTCCACGAGTCACGGCATCCCAATCGGTCCACGATTGATTTCCCATGAGTCGGGTCACTCATTGAGTGGTTAAGCCCGCGAGGCGAGACGGTCACCGACCTACGCCCTGAAGACTCATGATCCAAAATTATCCTCCATATCCGAGTCCAAACCAGCATATAGTGAACCATGAGCCTTCAGTGTCCAGCTGCCTAATCCGGTGTCTAGGACGGGTTTTGTGGGTAGTCACCCCCTTGTATGCCGCCTGTCTGACCTCCCTTCTGCCTTACCCTGAAGATTGCATGGGCTCAGTTCTCCATTGTTCCTCTGCACCACGGGTGTCTCTAAAGCCCAATGTCACGCTACACGTCCATAGAGGATCCCGTATTTACCGGATACCCATACATGGCACAACGTAGTCATGAATAATTTGGACTTTAGACACACCTGGCCGTGCAGATGACGAGGACCCGTTCCCATTCAGTACTTCCCCAAGTTTCCCAAAAGTGAGTATGTTGTGATAATCCCAGGCCGTGGCTCGTGTGACTATATCACTTCGGGTATCCTGACCTTTCGAACTTAAGCACTCCGGACTTTCGTGATGACGTGCCCCACAAGGCATAACAGAGATAAATCCCGAGAGATGAACAGTGAAGGAACGACGGTTCCCCCGGTGGTATGGAAGCATTGATTGACCTGGAAGGTGATTATCCCAATCATTCACACTCAGCTCCACATAAAATCAGCCACGATTTTTATTTTGCGCTTACATCTGTGTGATCACGTTTCAAAAATGAGCAAAAATTTGAAAATGAATCAGTTTGAACACTCTAATGAAATCTCTTCAATGTCATTCATCTTGAATGATTTCCAAAAAAAATAATGATTTTCAAAATTGTTATATCCAAAACAGTTTTCAAAATCGATTTCAATCAAAGTCTTCCAGAAAATAAACTTTGTCAAATAGTTTGCAAAGACCTGATTTCAATAATCTACTGTTTACAAATGATTTTTTAACACTACTTCTCACAAATGTTATTTCAAAAACTATTTTCAAAAACAGATTTCAAAAGCCTACTTTCTACAAACGAATTTCAAACAACATTTTTCACCAACATTGCTTCAAAATAGTTTTTGAAAACAGTTTTCAAAGTTTATTTTCACAAACGTATTTCAAAATAAATGATTTAGTCCCCATGTTGCGACCCGCTATTTTTTTGAAGTTCAACCCACCTTCAAGAGCAGCGGTCATTACCGTGGAGCGTACTAGTCATTCGTGTTTTCACATAAGTGGTGGATTTTCACAAAGAACTTGTGCTCGATCATTCACCTTTCCTTTCTCAAAAAACGCCCCTTATTTCCTCTAGTCGGAGCAAGTGAAGCAGCATTAAGATCAACTAGCGGATCGAGCCAAAAATCAGAGGCGCACCAACCCGTGGAGCTTGCCGAGCGACATGAAGACCAGCACTAACCGTTCAAATACAAAATCAGAGGTGTACCAACTCGAGTCGAACGACATGAAGACTAGCAACACCGGTTCGAGTTCAAACTGTTGAAAATCATAAGAACACCAACCCGTTTTGTTTGATCGCAGCACTGCTTCGCTGCAAGAGCCTGAAGATGAGCGAGCTACCAACCAGGAGCCCGAAGACGAGCGAGTAGCCAACCAGGAGCTCGAGTGTGAGCGGTCAGCTAGAAGCCCGAAGACGGACCAGAAGAGTTCAGAGGAACTTCAGCTAAAAATTCCCCCTTTTAATGACTTTTAGGATTGATGATGTATAGGTTTTCCCCTAGCATTCTCTTCTCTCTTGTCAATTTCTGAATAGACTCCATGTATAGGTTTATACATTCCCTTTGAATTTATTCAAATCAATGTGTATAGGGTTCCCTACTCCCTATTTTATTTGCGAATGACCGAGCGTCAAAGTTTATATTGAGAAAATCCACCACTTTGAAAACACGTGTTTTCAAAATTGTTTTCTAAAACTTGGTTTCTTTTGGCATGCACATATAATGAAAAGAACGAATAAGGAGCGACCCCTCACAGTTATATGTCATTCATCAACTTTGCTTTATGGGGTGAAAATTCACAGTATCTACAGAAGGCGTCCCCTGAATAAACAACACCAACAAATGCAACCGCACAAAGTAAAACACATGCATTGCATTCATGACAAAAAGTCACATGCGCTTTTAGTCCATTCAAAATCATCAGTCATGCACAAGTCCTGTCCATCTCAGAAAATTTGCATAAACACATGTTTTGTTGTCATCTCGTCACACACCATTTACCCCAATATCTCAACCTGCAAAGCTTGATCCTCAGAGGGACAGAAAAGAAAACCGGAAAGTTCAAGCCTCTCCCAATCAGAATCATCATGCGCGTCGGTGACCAAAAGGGAAAGAGTGTGTCATATCGTGGGGCCACCATGCGGGAGTTATCACTCCCTAAAAGTTCGTACCCCAGAAGCCAACCGCCAGTCGAACATCATTCTGAAACAACTTGTCTCACATCAGACCTAACAGCCAAGACTGTCGTCAGAGCAAAAATGACGGGATGAGCTTCATAGATCATTAACTCGAGACAACTCAAGCGAGACTAGTCATAACCTTACCACTCATGCATTGCATCCAAAAACAAAACAAACACAAAAATAATTCAGTCAACCATATCCCTTCATCATTTTCAGCATTTCATGCATCCTATACATAGTAATTCCATATTACCACAATACATCGCATGGTAGAGAATTGCATTTGCATACTCCCATATCGAAATGTCATCTTCGGGAAAATCTTGAGAGATCGATTGAACAGAGTGAATGAACCATTTAACTCTCGATCTCGTCAATGAGTACAAGGGTCCAATCAAAATCAGCACCACAAACCAAGTGAGTAGTAGTGTGCGAAAAGCGGTTTTTCCTTTGAATTTCAAATGAATGTTTTGGACAATCCAATGAGTGATGAGAAAGATAGAGCGAGTCCATAGAGGTAAAACCACGAGCGACTTGTGCTTTCCTTCAGCACATAGAGAGGCACAATTCATAGCGAGATCAATGTCGATAAACAGGATACGAACTGTGATTCTTGCAAAGATCCGAGAATAGTAAGAAAACAATCATTGACTAATGAGGATGACGAGGCAGTTAGGAATAATAAAAATCCCACATAACCAAAAAGCTTTGACTGCCCTGTACATAATCCCTTAGTGAGCCCCGCTGAGCCTTTCATGAAAACCCTTTTCCGCGAGCTCCACAACATGCCAACTCACATACACATATTTACTCACCCTTGCAATAGAGGATCTCGAAGGAGCCAGAGCCATGGTCTCTCCCCCACCATCTTCACAAAAACAACAAATGAAATGCTTGAAGAAATCAGTGAGTCAATGCAACTCCAAAGCCAAACACCAAAAAAGAACACCGAAAATGTTCAAGAAGATCGATGAGTCAATGCAGCTCCACAGCTGAAAGCCAAAATACAAAGCAGAGAATGCTTGAGAAAGTTGATGAGCCAAATGCAATTTAAAAAAAAAACAAAATGAAAATAAAGTTCAAATCGAACACCAGAAGAGGCAAGAAGGAGAAATCCAAACCAAAAGGACCAATGATGTCTCGAAGAAACCGATAAGGGGTTATCAAAACCAGTCTAATCATTCCACGCATGGCGAAGGCGAAACTTATCCTCTATTTCACAAAAGCTCCACAATTCCCAAATAAATCCCACAGTCCCATGTGACATACATCATACCTTTCAGCCCCGTTATAACCCAATAAAAGACCTCTGACTCGTTAGTTGATGAGCGTTAACCGAAAGTATCAGATCTGAAACATGAATCATAAGTTTCGTACTTGTTATCAACATGTCCGGTCATACCAAAGGGACCATGAGCGTATGAGCGTGACCTTACCCCACAAGGTCTTATGAGTGCGAGTGAATCTTCAGTCTAAGCACCAAATCATAAACAACCTACCCCATTGTAGGAAAGGAACTTGTAAGGATTGGAAAGTCCAGAACCTCGAAAGAAATTCTAAGGAAAATACTGCTCCGAGCATCGAGAACATCATCACACCATTCGCACACACAGCCATACTCATGAAAGATTGACCCATATCCCTCCGTGAGAGGAAAGTGATTCACGCATTCTAGCTCAACAATCACTCAAGATCAAACTGAGGATGTCTTATTTTCGTAAACCCCATATTAATAGAGATAGGACCGAACCTTATCTCCAAAAATTGCATACACATTTTGCATCAGTTAGCATTTGCATGCATCATCATAACCACTTCATTTTCAACATCCGGCTGGTAAGAACCATGCCTAGTCTCGTGGAAGGTCGACTTCAGTTTCCCGCTATCGAAGCTCAACTCAAATCAAGAGAAATCAAAACCGAGGCCATCCGGAGCCATACGACGATCTTCCCAGAGCCATCCAACGTCATCGGGCCTCATCAACATCATATCCAAACCAAACTAGAGCCATGCGAGAGCCATCCTCAAACGTTGAGACCGTCCTAGAGACCTCAAGACCATACACGAGCCATTTCGTCACCAGGGCTTTGCCTACAAAGATCGAACTACGTATGGTCTGATCTCAATATGGAATTGAGTACGTAGGCAACCCGCCCAGGGTGCGACCACCTCAAAGAAAAAATGCCCCTTCCTTCCTCGCCATCACCAAATAGAGCCATCTCATAGCCCCTCCCGGAGCCATCCCGAGCTATCCTGGAGCCATCATGAGAGAACCCTGAAGTCATAACCGGGCCGAACCCATCCATCAATGACCAAGAATTTGTCTATCACATCAAAATACGTCAAACACAACACAGTCCACTAATCACATCAACCCACCATTCCACTCAAAATCTCAATACAAATTGAAACCCACCAACCACCCAGAGCCGTTGCTCATAATGGGGTCATGAATCATGTCGGAGCCATCTGACCGCATGCAGACTGTTATATAGTGAGTGGTTAGAACAGGTGTAATTAATAAAAGAAAGAAATTAAAACCCAAAAATAACGTCGGGCTGCAAATAAATCCCGGTCGCAGTAGTATAGTGAAAATGTAAGCAACCGGATGTCGAACCGTGGACTAATATATATTATAGTACCTAAGCGTGTCACAAGAGGGGGGTGGATTAATTGACTTGTAAATAAATAAAAAGAAAGAATAAAATAAACTAAGTTGACAGATAAATAAAATGGAACTCTGGGTCAGGTTAATATAATCTGCATAATTAAGCTATCTCTACTGTTTAATATTTGGCAAGGTTCCTGTAAATATTTAAGGACTAAGTCATAGCCTCATAAGAACTCGTTCACCTGTAATGCAAGGTTCTAATCAAGGTTCAAGCAAAAGCCTGCGAACGGCAGAGGAGTATTTGAGGAATTACATTTGCAACTGAATACTAACTCATTAAATCATAATCAAGCTTCCTCCAGTTTTACGCTTTAATTAACCTGTCTATTTATCACCTGGTCTGATCAAAAATAGACTTAGAAGAGCAATTTAATAAATTCGCGAGATCTATTAAAAAGGCGAGATGACTTTTAAAACGTAACAAACTGTATATAAATAAACCAGTAGAAATATTGCATAATTAATACCACAAATAATAACTATTCCCATAGCGTACGTAAACTAGCCTAACATAATAAATAGATAGATAGAAACAAGAATGATAGAAATCATCCGTAATCACTCCGTCTCACTCTGCTATTTGTATACGAAGGCTAGAGGTGGATTTTGTGGACTGTAAAATAAATAAAATGGAGAAGGCGGGAGAAGAGAAATGAGATGCGTGTGGTGAAGTGGTCGTGGATCGATTGGTGAATTCGTGTGTGTTTATGGGAAGTGAAGCTCGTGGGTTTATATAGAAAAAGGAAGAAAAAGCAGAGAAGATAGATAGACGCGTGAGCGAGGAAATGATTGAGGCGGTGGAAGATTGAGCTCATTGATTGCTCACTGATTGAAGGGGACAGACAGAGGCGTGAATTAATTAGGTAGGCGCAGACAGTGGACGAGTTGCAGTCGGCGCGAGTTGCAGACGAAGACGGGCGAAGAGAGAAGATAAGCTGCGTCGAGAATTAATCAGAACCGCCTCCTGACCGCCCATTAAGAGGCGGTTGCCTCTGTCTTGACCGCCTCGCGGTCTTATGTGTGTTGTCCGCCTCTTTGTAGGCGGTACTCTCTGTTCTGTCCGCCTCGCGGTCGGATGTGTGGTGACCGCCCAAAATGAGGCGGTAGCCTCTCCCTGTTCCGCCTCCAAGACCGCCAGGCGGTAGCCTGTCTCACGTCCGCCAGCAACCAGGCGGTTGCCTGCTCTCTTATCCGCTGGGCGGTTGCCTGCTGGTGTTGTCCGCTACTGCATGGCGGTTGCATGCCATTGTCGCGGACGTGCTGCTCCTGAAATATACTCGTGAATAAAATTCAACATGAACAACATAATTCAACGTGAACAACATAATATATATATAACGTGAACAACATAATATGCCCACGTGATTCATTTTTATACTGATGAAGTGATATTTTTTAGTATATATATATATATAAGGGTCTATTGTAATTTTCCTGCATTAGACACAAAAATGTATAAGTTCATATCAATACATAAATCTAAGAAAATATATAATAAGTGAGTGATATTATCGTGAAAGTAAGTAAGTATAAATAAACATAATTTAGAAGAAAACTAACAAAAAGTGGAGAGAAATGAGCAACAAAAAGTGTTAATATAATATATGACATACACCTATAAAACATGCTCATTTGGGCACTTATCACACCCCCACACTTATCTTTTTGCTTGTCCTCAAGCAAAACCACGTACCCAAGTAAGTAGGGAGTGCTCAATACTAACAAATATTATTATGAAGGGTAGGGAAACATGATCTTTTCTACTTATTGAGGAGTGTGAAAAATCAACTGCTGGTGGCATAGGTGTGCTCAGGGTAAAAAAATATAGAGTTCGGGGTATGATCTAAGGTACTTCAATGTTTTCTTTTAGGTGACTCTGAGAACTTTTACCATGGCCAACTTCTCTCAAGAATGGGCATTGAGGAGAAAACAAAAGGAAAAAATAGATTTATGCATTTGCTTCACTTTTGCAAAAGGGATGAGAAAATGTAGGCATTACGCCTTGTATTTAAGAACACTCAACTCTCTTTGTTGGTTACTAATGGGTCTCGCAAGTCCCTTATTATTTTCTTTTTTTTAACAGAGAAGTACCCCTTAGCAATCCCTAAGAGAGAAGACAGAAAGAAGAAACCCTGAGCAATAAAAATCCAACCATTTGCAGATTATTTGGTCACACCGCATATAAAATGCTCCTCAAAAGTAATCAAAATTTTAAAATTTGTACCATTTATCCCACAATTCATAACAGTATTTATTCTTAAAGAGAACAACCCACATATAAAGGGTCTATAATATTTGAATGGGACAAACGCATGATAAGGAGAGAATTAAACATTTAAGCACAAAATGTCACCGAAAAGGGCACACTCCCCCACACTTAATTTGACAATGTCCTCATTGTTCACCAGAAAAAACAAGGGAAAGTTTCAGAAGACCTTTTCGGTAAGTAGATAAAATAGAGATAATACAAAGATCACAAATAAACATTTAAGCACATAAACGCTCCTCTGCAGCTTTTATTTAAAAAAAGCAAAAGTAAAGAAACTGGTACTCCCCTGATTTTATTTTTGCTTGCGTTTATAGGAGTTCCCCCACCTTGAGCTTCAGCCTCAAGTAGCGTAGCTTGGTTGCGGTGTCCATATGGAGGTGCACCTGCATAAGACACTAGAAGCAACCATACTAAAACGGGGTTAAAAGTTAGCAAAAATAAAATTTAAAGAGAACCTGAAAATTAAAAAAAAGAGCATAAAAGCAAAATAAAATAAAAGTACACCGGGTTGCCTCCCAGGAAGCTGCCCTTCTTAACGTCTTCGGCTAGACGCCTGCTCGTTATCCTGGATTAAAACAAAACGTTACCCTGGCATATAAATAAGAAAAATAATACTCCACAAAATCTGGTGTTTGAGGAGGTATTGCCGGGAACGTAGTTCTAACAGAAGACCCGGCGGTGCAGATTTTTCTTCCTCAATTGGAGGATGTAAACATCATCCTCTTGTAGGTGGGCTCGTAGAAAGAACGCTGTTTGATATCATCTTCAGAGAAAGTTAATTCTTCGAAGTGATAATGGCGTTTTGTTTGGATATGGTGGCGGGAGGTGATGGCAATTCCTTCTCTTCATTTTCGAGGATAAAAGTATCCTCATTGTCCGGGTATATATTATAGAGAGGAGGGGAAATAGCGGTATGGGTAATTGTTTTGACAGGGAGGGGTCTCTATGAGTGGCTCGTCTGTAGTGGGGTGTTCTACCTATGAACTGTTTCGCTCATTGATTGCTCTAGTAGTTGAGCGATTCTCTCCAGGTAGTCTGGTTGATCTTCTAACCAGAGTTGCTCTTGAAATATGAGACAATCCTCTAATCATGAGCTCCTCCACATACGGAGCAGTATAAATCCTGTCAAAAATTCAAACGCTTCTTCCATTGCCGTGTAAATTTTTTTTTTTTTTGTGTTTTGTGTATAAACAAAACTACAGAAAAAGATTAGAAAATAAAATGATTAGAAACAAACATAATAATAATATAAACAAATATAAAAGATAATAAATATAAACAACAAACAAAATAATAAAACAAAATATTCTAATAATACAAGTGAATAATCCGGGGCTTGGGACTAGAATAAACTAGTCCCCGGCAACGGCGCCATTTTGCAGACGTTATATTTGTGAGTGGTTAGAACAGGTGTAATTAACATAAAAGAAAGAAATTAAAACCCAAAAATAACGTCGGGCTGCAAATAAATCCCGGTCGCAGTTAGTATAGTGAAAATGTAAGCAACCGGATGTCGAACCGTGGGACTAATATATATTCTAGTACCTAAGCGTGTCACAAGAGGGGGGTGGATTAATTGACTTGTAAAAATAAATAAAAGAAAGATAAAATAAACTAAGTTGACAGATAAATAAAATGGAACTCTGGGTCAGGTTAATATAATCTGCATATTAACCTGTCTCTACTGGTTTAATAATTTGGCAAGGTTCCTGTAAATATCTTAAGGACTAAGTCATAGCCTCATAAGAACTCGTTCACCTGTAATGCAAGGTTCTAATCAAGGTTCAAGCAAAAGCCTGCGAACGGCAGAGGAGTATTTGAGGAATTACATTGCAACTGAATACTAACTCATTAAATCATAATCAAGCTTCCTCCAGTTTTTACGCTTTAATTAACCTGTCTATTATCACCTGGTCTGATCAAAAATAGACTTAGAAGAGCAATTTAATAAATTCGCGAGATCTATTAAAAAGGCGAGATGACTTTTAAAACGTAACAAACTGTATATAATAAACCAGTAGAAATATTGCATAATTAATACACACAAATAATAACTATTCCCAGAGCGGACGTAAACTAGCCTAACATAATAAATAGATAGATAGAAACAAGAATGATATAAATCATCCGTAATCACTCCGTCTCACTCTGCTATTTTGTATACGAGGCTAGAGGGGATTTTGTGGACTGTAAAATAAAAAAAATGGAGAAGGCGGGAGAAGAGAAATGAGATGCGTGTGGTGAAGTGGTCGTGGATCGATTGGTGAATTCGTGTGGGTTTATTGGGTGAAGCTCGTGGGGTTATATAGAAAAGGAGAAGAAAGCAGAGAAGATAGATAGACGCGTGAGCGAGCAAATGATTGAGGCGTGGAAGAAGAAGATTGAGCTCATTGATTGCTCAGATTGAAGGGGACAGACAGAGGCGTGAATTAAGGTAGGCGCAGACAGTGGACGAGTTGCAGTCGGCGCGAGTTGACAGACGAGAGACGGGCGAAGAAGATAAGCTCGCGTCGAGAATTAATCAGAACCGCCTCCTTGACCGCCCATTAAGAGGCGGTGCCTCTGTCTTGACCGCCTCGCGGTCTTATGTGTGTGTCCGCCTCTTTGTAGGCGGTACTCTCTGTTCTGTCCGCCTCGCGGTCGGATGTGTGTGACCGCCCAAAATGAGGCGGTAGCCTCTCCCTGTTCGCCTCCAAGACCGCCAGGCGGTAGCCTGTCTCACGTCCGCCAGCAACCAGGCGGTTGCCTGCTCTCTATCCGCTGGGCGGTTGCCCTGGTGTTGTCCGCTACTTGCATGGCGGTTGCATGCCATTGTCGAGGACGTGCTGCTCCTGAAATATACTCGTGAATAAAATTCAACATGAACAACATAATTCAACGTGAACAACATAATATATATATAACGTGAACAACATAATATGCCCACGTGATTCATTTTTATACTGAAGTGATATTTTTAGTATATATATATATATTATATATATATATATATATATATATATATACGGGTCTATTGTAATTTTCCTGCATTAGACACATAAAATGTATAAGTTCATATCAATACATAAATCTAAGAAAATATATAATAAGTGAGTGATATTATCGTGAAAGTAAGTAAGTATAAATAAACATAATTTAGAAGAAACTAACAAAAGTGGAGAAATGAGCAAGAAAAGTGTTAATATAATATATGACATACACTTATAAACATGCTCATTTGGGCCTTATCACCGCACTGGAGCCACCCGACCGCAATGGAGCCATCCGATCATACCAGAGCCCTCAGATCATATCGAAGCACTCCATCATCAACCATCCCAGAGTCGTTGCTCACAAGGGAGTCACATATCAAACCGGAGCCATCTAAGAGCCATACCGGAACCATCTTAGAGAAATGCCGGAGCCATCCCAGTGCAACACCAGGGCCACCGTCAAACTACCAGAGTCGTCGGCCGAAGCCCTCTCCATGATCACAAAAATCGCACTTGACCACCACGGTCCCCAAAGGTTATGTCAGACCACCCAACCGTATATATCGGAATCACCCAATCTCATCATCCCGAGCACCCATGCAGTTAAAGGAGACAACACAAGAGAAAATTTTCCAATCTCAAATCCTTCGTTGAGGATCGAAGGACCCATCAGAAAGCGTCCGACCCCGAATCAACATGCAACTAAATTCGACTTCAGATCAACCTTTCACCGCAGCGAGTTTCGTACAACTCCATCAATGTATTATAGGCTTGTCATAAGTCCTATAGCTAGATATCAAGAGGTCTAGTTGAGGCACTCCTAGGTCCTCGTACTTTCAATTGCATTCTAGGCCCGTCATAAGCCCTAGGACTGGATATCAAGAGGTCCAGTTGAGGCACTCCTAAGCCCTCGTGCACCTTAAATCAAATCGGGTTGTTGGTATTATAGGCTCGTCATAAGTCCTATAGCTAGATATCAAGAGGTCTAGTTGAGGCACTCCTAAGTCCTCGTACTTTCAATCGCATTCTAGGCCCGTCATAAGCCCTAGGACTGGATATCAAGAGGTCCAGTTGAGGCACTCCTAAACCCTCGTGCACCTTAAATCAAATCGGGTTGTTGGTATTATAGGCTCGTCATAAGTCCTATAGCTAGATATCAAGAGGTCTAGTTGAGGCACTCCTAAGTCCTCGTACTTTCAATCGCATTCTAGGCCCGTCATAAGCCCTAGGACTGGATATCAAGAGGTCCAGTTGAGGCACTCCTAAGCCCTCGTGCACCTTAAATCAAATCGGGTTGTTGGTATTATAGGCTCGTCATAAGTCCTATAGCTAGATATCAAGAGGTCTAGTTGAGGCACTCCTAAGTCCTCGTACTTTCAATCGCATTCTTGGCCCGTCATAAGCCCTAGGACTGGATATCAAGAGGTCCAGTTGAGGCACTCCTAAGCCCTCGTGCACCATAAATCAAATCGGGTTGTTGGTATTATAGGCTCGTCATAAGTCCTATAGCTAGATATCAAGAGGTCTAGTTGAGGCACTCCTAAGTCCTCGTACTTTCAATCGCATTCTAGGCCCGTCATAAGCCCTAGGACTGGATATCAAGAGGTCCAGTTGAGGCACTCCTAAGCCCTCGTGCACCTTAAATCAAATCGGGTTGTTGGTATTATAGGCTCGTCATAAGTCCTATAGCTAGATATCAAGAGGTCTAGTTGAGGCACTCCTAAGTCCTCGTACTTTCAATCGCATTCTAGGCCCGTCATAAGCCCTAGGACTGGATATCAAGAGGTCCAGTTGAGGCACTCCTAAGCCCTCGTGCACCCTAAAACCAAGTCGGATTATTAGTATCCTAGGCTCGTCATAAGTCCTAGGGTTAGATGTCAAGAGGTCTAACTGAGGCTCGTCATAAGTCCTCGTACTTCCAATCGTATTCACACACGCACGGTCACATCCCAGCGCACCGCTAAACCGCAGTGAGAATTTTTGGCGCCCCATCAACCTTGATCCAATTCTGCAAGGTCTTGCAAATCTTGCAAAATTGAATCAAGGGGAGCCATCTGTAGACACCAAAAATTCTCACCCCATAAAGTAAATTCCGAAATAATAACTAAAAGAGGAGGGTCGTCGCCTTTCTTTTCGAAACTTGTTCATGTGCATACCAAAACGAAACCATCATTTTATGACAAAATTTTCAAACCAATCATTTTTTGACAAAATTTTCAAACCAATTTCCAAGGCATTTAAAAAAAAAGTGAAAGAAACTCAATTCTTAGAAAATAATTTTTTGGCAATAATCCGGCTTCAAACCCGCCCTGTTTTACTTATTTAATTTTGTCTTTACCTAAAAACAAAACATCTCACTTTTGTGGATAAAAGCCCTTTAGTCTCAATCGGCGTGTCATTTTAGAACCTCGGCGTTTTTTAGGGATTTTACTGAGGTCGGGCTATGCCTTTCTGTATTTTTTTTCCTGCTTTCTCATACCGAGTTTAGTTAGTAGCGGAACCACAGACTCGAGTTCAATTTCGGTTAAGGGTGTATTGATCGTTTTATTTTGTTTCTCTTTCTTCCTCTTTCAATCAAACTAAACCCAAATCCAATAAACTAAATATGGTCCATTAACCATAGCCCATTTCAAATCATATTTGACCCATGGTCAAGCCCACTCCACAATAACCCTAGTCCCTCTTTATAAGGATAGAGGACTGTAGCCGAAGAGATTCCTGGATCTTCAACCTTCAACATGTCGACATTGCTACTCTCAAAGCCTTCCCATGCGGACGCCTCCTTCATACACTAACAAAACAGATCGATCGTCTTTACCCTTCACCCCCATCTTCATGTTCTTCTCTTGAAAAAGCCAGCCGACGTCCAGTAGATGCATATTTTCTTTATCCTCTCAAACGTTCTATTTCTCTGCTCCGACATTTTGGTAATCTCAACATCAGAAAACACCATTCGAGGTTTTTCTCCCATCGAAATCATCACAAATGATTCATCATTGCCGAAAAGTGTTGTTGCGCCTAGTCCCCTCCATCTTCATTTCTGAGTGGAGCAAGTTTATTACGTTTCATTCTCTGCTAAAAATCGATTTCAAACTCTCCATCCCTCTCTCTTTCGTTTTCATTTTCCTTTCTGTTTTCTTCGATTTTCCCTTTTATTTTCCAAATTAAGCAAGAGAGAAATGAAGAATGCGGCTCTATCGGAAATCTATTCCGAATGAGAGTCGTCTCTCTTCTGTTCTCTTCTTCACTTCAGGGGAATTCCAGTTCCAGGATTTTGCACCCCTGCCCGCGTGTTCATCTTTTACCATTGCTTGCCGTTTCCCATGAACATCGCCAGATGAACCCAACATTTGGGTGGTGGTTTAGTAAACGACATCGTCGGACTCCCGATGCTAGTGTCGTAATTCTTATTCCCTTCTTGCTATATGTTCTTTACATTTTGAAAGGCTCCGGGTGCTGGAAACTCGAGATTTCAATGAACATGGTATTTCTACGTGAATGCTAAGCGTATCTGTAGTCACGGGATCGTCAAAAAGGAAAACGACATAATTTGCCATTTCTGATTTTGTTTCCCTGTTATTCCTTATGTTTCACCAAACAAGCCAGTAATAGTGACGATCAAACGTTTTGGCTTCATCAGTTTCATGTCTGCTGCTAATAATGATGCTCTGTGTTGGTTTCTCGTTTTCTTTGGTCTTTGTGGAACCTCTGTTATGTTTAACCCGTTACGGCATCATGGACTTGGTCATACATTTAAGCACCGCTTGAACCCAGAACTGCTGCACGACTAATAGCTGATTTGAATCAGAGACGGATGGGTGCTTTCTCTCACAGTTCCTTTTGATACATAGTGTATATCCATGCGTCACCGCAGTTGTTCCTGCTTCCAAGGGAGGATCTCGAATCTCGAATCTCGAATCCACCCACAATTCCATTTACTTTGTTTGTTTCGATCTTATTTCTGAACTAATAGGTTTGATGTATCTTATTTATGTTCTGTGAACTCATTTCAGAAGATTTTCTGTTATTCACTCCTTGGTACACGTTTGGTCTGGAGGTTGGATTCGTGCGAGCTACTCGGACTCTATCCTCGGCTGGATGAAGGCGACTGAGTTCGTGAATTTCATTGGCCCTTTGGGTTTGGGTTAGAGAATTCTATTCGTAGATTCACTCGGTTATGGCTTGATTATATGTTATCCTGTTCGTTGTCGTCCTTGTGATTCCACGGTTTGGATAAATAGATATATTTCCTGCAGCTGACTAACTTGTTTTAGTTTAGTATTATCACCGATAACTATGGCTTGGTTGTAAAAGTCCATTCCTTCATTATTTTTGCTTATACGGTGTGCATTGGTAGTTAGACTATCCTTTATACTGCTAATTTGAAGCGTTTATGGAAAATCCACTAGCTCAAATGAATATAGACTTGTGTGGTATCTATGTTAATTTTGTTCCAAATTCCATTGTTGCTAAAAGTAGAAAAGGACAAGTAGGGTTTAATTAGGATTTAGTTATTGATCGGATTGTCGATTTCATTCGTTTGTCATGCCATGCGTGAATTACTTGCCTTCGGTTTATCTTTCGTATGTATTTCTTTTTCTGAAATGTATATATCTTATTGTCTATAACATTTGGAATAGCCTATTCAAGCCCAATCCACTTGGCTAGTACAAATGAGACATAGTTATTATTCTTTTAGGACCCAGCCATTAGGATAGTGGGTGTCCCCCTTGTCTGATAGACCATTGGCCTATCTCGTGGTGGTGACATCCTAAACCCGAAAAACACACATCTATTTATGAACAAATAATGATTCCTTTAGGATAGAGGGGTCCCCCTGGCCTGATAGACCATTGGCCTATCTCGTGGTGGTGACATCCTAAACCCTTAATAAAATCTTCACCTAAAATATGTATATACATTTGTATATAGACCAACATTCTCATTCAAAATTTCTTTCCAACAAGACCAATAACAAATCAGGCCCAAATCACTCAACCTGGCCCATAACCAACTTTGGCCCAAGTCCATGTCTGGTCCAAAAACAATCAGCCCGCTCCCAATGAGAAAATCAGTCCACTTCAAAAAGAAAATCAGCCCATTTTCCCTACAAGCCCACAATCGGCACATGCCCAATCCAAATCCGGCCCAAGCCCAATTTAGGCCCGACTCAAAGCCCACAAGATTGGCCATCCAAACCGGCCCAAGCTCAATTCAAGCCCGGCCCAAAACCCACAAGACCGACCCAAAGTCCACGAAAATCCAACCGAGTCCACAAAAATCAAACCAAGACCACAAGAATCAAACCTTGACTCGAATGTTGACCTTAGACCAACCTGAACTTTGACCTAGTCCAACTTTGACCAGCCCAAGTTTGACCTTGACCCAATTTTGACTCGATCCCACTTTGACTCGGTCTAACTTTGACCAGCCCGTTTTCAACCCCAACCTAAATTCAATTCAAACCAAATTCGATTTGAACCTAATTCACTAAGCTCAATCCATTTCAAACCCAATTCCATTCCCTTCAAATTTCGAATTCAATTCATTTGATTCAAACTCAACTTGTAAATTTCATTCAAACTCCAAAAATCTCTCTTCTCAAATTTCAAACAATCATTTTGTTCAAATTTCATTAAGTTTTCAAAAGAAACCATTTTGTGAAATTTTAAAGGAAAAACTCTTCTCACATCACAGAAAACTCTTCTCAAATGCAGAAAGTTCTTCTCACATATACAGAAAGTTTTCTCCTAAAACATTTTTCAAAATCAGTGTTTCCTCATCGAGAATTCCGAACAACTTCAAAAGTTTTCCAACTCAGTTTGCAAATTCAAAACTAAACCATTTTTTGGGAAACAGGGGATGTCTAACACCTTCAAAGAACGTTTTCTTCCTAGTTAGACATCACTTGTCTCTCTTCCAAAATAAAAATCCGAGGCGGGGCACTGGGGTCGTAACCTCCCTTGTCGCAGTCTGGATCTCTTTAGGCGGGGCATTAGGGTGACAAACCTCCCCTAATTGCAGCCTAGATTTTTACAAGGCGGGGTGCTAGGGAAGTAACGGCCTTCCTAGTTGCAGCCGGGATTTTAGAATCGTCTAACTCCCTTCCATTCGATTTCAAGGGTCTTGGCTTCTCAATCAGACCATATTTAGATAGACCCCCCTCATACCGAAAAATCACCCTCCACAACCAGCACCAAAGCATGTCTCTCCGGGACTGCGGCAGAATCTCTCAAGTTCCAAGAAGAAGTTGGATTTCTGGGCGACAGCCTTAAATTCCAACTTATTATACAGGTCATCATCCAGCAACTCTCCTTTCTCGAGAAAGTGATCCGAGACGATCTGCTGGCAGATGTCAACTAACCGGCGGCATTGAGAAGCAAAGGACTCCTTTAAATGAGCGTTGATGGTGCCTTGCTTCTGTATCTCCTCCTGAGATTGCCGAGAGAATGACTTGAGCCTGGCCACTTGAGATTCAAGAGTCAGGACATGGGCACGGTACTTGTCACGTTCAGAATTGGCGGATGACAAGTCCTCCTTAGCACGGGCTATCCGTCCACTCAACTGGGTGACATGCTTCAATAAATTGGTAGCACTCATGCCTAGCCCGGAACAAAAAGAATAAGAAGAAGAAAGGGCCAAAAAGAGAGGAAAAAAGTTGAAGGCCTGAAAGCTTACCATGACCTAATGGCTCGGTATTCTCCGCTTGAGACCGGGACTTGGCTTCCTCCAGCTCTCTCACTTTCTCCTCCAGCCTCGCTTTCTCTTCCATAACGGCGGTTTTATCCGCAACGAGAGCTTTCTTCTCTTCTTCCAAAAGAGAACAATCCCGGAGCAGAGACTACTTCTCTTGATCAAAGGAAGACCTTGAATGCTCTTCCAGCGCGGTCTTTTCTTCCAGCAGGCGGTCGTGCTCTTGCATAAGCTTTTCTTTTTCCTGAACAAAGCTTCATTCTCCCGTTGAAGAGTCTGCTTCTCCAGCACAAGCTCTTCAGCCTCCTGCTTGAAAGATTTCCCCTCCTAGTGGAAAAATACTTTCTCCGCCTGAAGGTTGTTGACTTCACTCCGAAGATTGTTTACTTCGTTCTGGTGCATGGAGCGAACCTGATCCCACATAATGTCCAGGTCAAACAAAGATCAAATTAGCTGGCCCTTATTCAAGGAAAAACGAGAGGCGATTTCATACCTCTATCAATGTATTATCAGCCTCCTTGTCCGGCCTCTCAGAGAGAAGTTCTCTTCCCGGAGTTTTTTCAGCTGTGCCTCGTACTCATCGCGCTGACGCTCGCACTCACGCGGGACAACTGCAGGTCTTTGTTAATCGCCTCAGTCCTCTCCTTTGCCTTGCGGTCGATCTCATATTCGACCTGGTCAATATAAGCGTCATGAGAAGAGCGGGACAGCTTCAGCTCCTCTTCAACTCTATTGGCTCGGCTTTTCTCATAGCGAAGCCTGGATTGGAGGCTGCCAAAGTGAACCTCAGCACTTTGGGCAATGGACATCACCTAAAAAAAAACAATACAATACATAAGTTCAGGAAACCCAAAAATGAAACGAAAGAAGAAGAATACAAGTGACGAGAATGTCAACCTGAAAGATTCCTCCCACATCATGTCGAACGCCTCTTTTGCTGGGATAGAATGCCGCATGATGGCATCCGCACCCCCATCCCCGATCCGCAGCCTCTCCTTGGTGGCAGTGAAGGTCGCCGGAGGAGCAAAGATCCCGTCTGGATGACCGGATCTCTTAATTGCCTCCTTCAATAGAGGAGTACTTATCGCTCAAAAGAGCGGTCGCAGTTATCAAAGGAAGAGGGTGCCCGCGATGGTAAAACCACCCTTCCTTTTGGGAGGGACCAGTGTAAGACTCCTGAGCAGGAGGGGGAGGGGAAGAGAGGAAGAGAGCTATGTGGCCTTCTCCCTGCTCGCCCTGGGGCTCAGGACCCTCCGGCATAAGGCCCTCCGGCGTAGAGGAGGCCATGTAATCCTCCCTTTGCTTACTTCGAAGCTCAGGGTCCTCCGGCACTTGCCGATACTCCATTGCTTTTTTCCTTACCGCATCCACAGCCGCAGCAACGTCAATAGAGAATGATCCTGAAGCTTCACGGTCGCCGGAGGTTTGTCCTTCTTCTAAACCCCCTGGCTCTGCGGCCTTTGGCTTTGACGTGGTTTTTTTTTCAGTCTTTTCTTGGCAAGAGCAGCAGGAGCTGCCGCAATAATAAAAAGCAGTTAGGACCAAAAGGGTGAAGCTGGAAATAGAAAAGTACTAAAAACTAAGAAAAATAAAAGAATAGGGGGAAAGCGGCGAGGCAGCCGAAACCTTCTTTAGCCGGAGGACTGACGTGAAGGTCTGTGGTCCCCAAGGTATTTTCCTGAGCAGGATCTGAGGAAAAGTAACTCGTCAAGTCAGGAAATTGCTCGCAAATGGGAGTCAGATGACCAGATTCTCGCCCCGGGCGAGAACCAAAGTCTAAACCCGAACCAGGGGTGAGTGGAAGAAAGACACGGCGCCCAGACTTGGGGCTCACGTGCCATGTACCTGGAAATCCGGCGTCAGCATGTACAGGAGATTCAAGCCGCTTCTTTTTCTTCAAGTTACCGGCTTGGTCATTGATAAGTGAGAAATATATAGACTTTTAAGGGTTAATTACCCTATAATTTGCAGTATTCTAAGTAATATTTCTCACTTATGTTACGATTTTCCTAGATTTATGTTTTGATATGAATTGATATATTTTATGTGTTAAATGTAGGAAAAAACCATGTAATGGGATAGATGATCTCATGAGCTTTCCAACGCAACAAACGGCGAGTAAAACGGACTTATAACGAAGAATCTAGGCCCGTCGGAAGCATTCACGGCCCATTTTTAAGTATGGTCCGGGACTTGATACACGGACTAAGTCCCGAAATCTCGACCTATTTCTTTTGCATGGTCCGGGACCTTATCAAGGCCCAAGACCCGGACCATAACAGAGGCAAAAATCCGTGTAAATTGAACAGCATGGTCCGGGACTTCAAACATGGCCTAAGTCCCGGACCACAACACAGGTCACGGACAGGAGAGCGGCAAACACGTCCGCATCGATATTGGGCGGACGACACTCGCGGTCGCAAGAGAATCAGTCACGGCCGCATGCATAAGACGCGGACGCCTGGGCGGACGCGCGCGCGGACAGGTGCTGCAGCGCACAAAAATTGTGCCGGATCCAGATTTCGACGCGAATTCTTCTTCCTTCTTCCTTCGCGGCGCCGCAATCGAACTACCTTCATTAATTGCAGACGATCGCCCACCTTAATTTGTGCACGCGTGACTGTAATCAATTATCAATTGCTCTGCCCGATGAAATCTCTGATTGAAATCTTCACGGATCTGCACCAACTCCACCGCCATCTACTCAGTAGCTCACAATTCCTGTCAGTTCTCCTTTGTCTGTTTCCCATGTCCTCCGCCTATATAAACCCATACTACTGGAAGCTAAGAACACACAATCCATTCACGCATCAGTCCATCGACCCAAAATCATCAGCCACACTCCCTCGCCCACGCTCGTACTCCATTCACTTCATTCCCTCCATCAGAAATCATCACCCATCCACTCCATTAAATTCCCACGTAAACACATATCCCACTTTTGATTTTATTTTCCTGTTACGCACCAGTTCTACAGAAATAAAGCTAGCAGTCAGGGCAGCGCAGACTAAAGTTGAAGCGAGGATCCGGAGTGAACTTCTAAACTGGAGTTACCTCTTACCCTTACTTTAATTTATTTAATGCATTCCTTTTCTGTTATCGTTGTTCCTGTAACAATGAGCGAGTAAGTATTTTAGCTTCCCGGGTTGGGAAGCGAACCTATTTCCTAAATTCTGTTATGTATTTCTTGTAATAAATTTAGTTAACTGCAACAGTTCAATTCCTGTCCTTCAAGTGTTTTAATTATTTGGCCGGTAATTATAACAACCCTTGTAGTTATTTTATTAAAATGCGAGAGCTGAGATAAATAACTAGACGAAGGAAGTTGAACCTATTTAACAGCTAGAAGCCTGATCCGGCCTATAGGTTAATTAGACTCCAATAGAAACTGCTCTTTATGCGATTAATTGCGTCCGGTCTAGAGCATTAGCCTGCTGCTAGGTCTAACAATTGGTTAGGATTCATTATACTTAGTCGTAAATGAATTAATTAAAGTTTCTGAGTTATTTGCAGTAAAATTAAAGGAAGAGTTTAGTAACAGATATAAAAGGAATAGGTAAGCAAACAACCCGGGGTGCGCTTTTCTATTTATCACATTCACCACTCTTTAAATCCCTCTGTGTTTATTTACTCTTTTAAATTGTTCTATTTTTCCTTGCAGTATAGTTTCTGTTAACCAATCAATCAAAACCGAAAAAGTGATATTTCCTGTTTTCTTTAGTTTAACTTAATTTCCAGTTAATTAAATATTTGTCAATTAATTATACGAGGTCCCTGAGATCGACAACCCCATTTAATCACTATACCCGCAAAACGATAGGTACACTGCCTATGTGGTAGAAGTAGTCACATATTTCTCCATCAAGTTTTTGGCGCCGTTGCCGGGGACCTCCGGCACGGTTAATTGACAATTATTATTTAATTGGGATAAGTTAATTTTTTCATTCTTTTATTTTTTTTATTTTTTATTTTCTGTTTGATATTTTCTCTTTATTTTTGCCACGTATATAGTTAATCTAGTTTTTTCCATATTCATACCAACTCGTCTCTTATGCGTCGGACTCGATCTGCAGGAGAACCTATAGCTGAATTTCAGCCAGAGATCGAAAGAGTTCTCCATAGCAGGCGACAACTACAGTTTGCCATGACGACCAGACAAACTCTGGGGGAGTACCCAGCAACCATCAGTAGAAGGACGATCCTCTGCTATCGTCCTCCCTCAAGTGACGCAAACTGAGCTCGACGCCTGGCAATTCAAGACGAGCTTCATCACCACGTTGTACACCACCAGGGACAATTCAGCGGACTTGACTCAGATGATGCCCCACACCACATCTCTGCATTCCTGGATTCTGCAATACATTCAACAAGACGGGGAACCTGAACGAGCGCATTCGTCTACAGCTGTTCCCCTATTCTCTGAAAGACGGAGCGTCCAGGTGGCTAAGGAGTCTGCAACCGGGTAGCATCCACACTTGGGCTGACTTGGCAAACAAGTTCCTGGCGAAGTACTATCCACCGTCAAAGACAAGGGAGAAGATCGCTGAAATCACAAACTTTTGTCAAGAACCAGGTGAGTCCCTGTATGATTCTTGGGATAGATTCAAGGAGCTGCAAATTCAATGCCCACACCATGGTATGAGTAGCGAAGAACTAGTACTGTCGTTCTTTAAGGGATTGAATGATTCAAACAAGATGGTACTAAGTTCCTCATCTGGAGGAAACTTTATGGCAAGAACTGGGGATGAAGCGATGGAGCTTTTGGACACCATGACCGCTAGTACCAGACAGTGGTGCAAGAACAAGGGGAGAGGTGAGCCAAAAGCAGTATGTATAATATTCCCCCACAGGATCATTTATCCGCTCAACTAACAGCTCTTACTAAAGTTGTGGAAAAGTTAGCTGTAAACCAGACGCAACAGCAAACCGCGAAGGCAGCTACTTCTTCACCTTTCCTGAATCCTTGCTGTGAGAATTGTGGAGGAGCCCACGAAACGTTCAACTGTGAAGGTCCTAGCTATACAGGTAACCCTGAAGAGTTAAAATCGATCAACAACAGACCAGGTAACCCCTATCCTAACAATTTCAATCAGAATAATTGGAGGAACAATCAACAACCTCCATGGAGGGGTAATGATCAGTCTATAGGTAATTTTGGGTTCAATCAAAATAGACCACCTTACTTTAGACAGCAGGAGCAATCCCAAAATTCTCAAGGAGGCAGTGGTAAAATTGAGAATATGCTGGCAGAAATCCTTAAACAAGGCCAAACTACAAACTCCAGGATTGCCGAAATAGAAGCTAAACTTTCTGAACAAGCCGCTAAAAACGCTGATCAAGCTTCTATCAACCTGAGCCTAGAGAGGCAAATGAGTCAAATTTCACAACAGCTGGCACAGCGACCGACGGGGTCACTTCCCAGTCAGCCTGACCCTAACCCAAGGGAGCATGCAAAAGCAGTAACTCTGAGAAGCGGCAAGGAACTAGTTTCTGATGTTCCAGAAGTTGAAGAAGATTTTAATAAGCCAGCTGAATCTCAACCTGAAGTGGAGGAAACAACAAATCCTAAGGAGAAGGAGTCTCCTGAATCTCTCACTATTAAACCTTCTCAACTCTCTTATAATCCTCCTATTCCATTCCCTAACAGACTAAAGAAAAAGAACATGGACGAGCAATATGGAAAATTTCTTAATATCTTTAAGAAATTAACCATTAATATCCCTTTTTCTGATGCTTTGTCTCAAATGCCTATGTATGCTAAATTTATGAAGGATATTTTGTCTAACAGGCGTTCTTTGCTAGAGTCTGACACGGTCAAGTTGACAGAAAGAGTATCTGCAGTTCTCCTGAAGAAGCTGCCACCCAAGTTAGGAGATCCGGGTCTTCCTATCATTCCATGCGCTATCGAGAAGGTTGATTGCGGTAACGGTTTATGTGATTTAGGAGCAAGTATTAATTTGATGCCTTTATCTATTTTCAAGAAATTAGGTGTAGGTCAATGTGCTCCCACATCTGTTCAGTTACAACTAGCAGACCGTTCCATAATCTATCCTAAAGGAAAAGTTGAGGACCTGGTAGTTTCTATTGATAAATTTATTTTCCCTGCTGACTTTATCATCATTGATATGGAGGAAGATACAGATGTACCGCTAATCTTGGGCAGACCGTTTATGAGAACTGCCCGCACTCTCATTGATGTGGAAGGAGGAAGATTATTCTAAGGTTCATGATGAGCAGGTTGTTTTCGACATGACACGCAACATGAAGCGTCCTGCCACTGTTCAATCCTGCTTTGCTATAGATATTATTGACTCTTTAGTGCAGGAAACTATTTTAAGCAGAGAAGAAGAGGAAGTCCTGGAAAGATGTCTTATGGCATCTTGTGAAGCTGATGATGAGGATCCAGATATGGCCCTCATGGCTGAGGAGTTAAACAAAAGGCGGCCACACTTCCACAAGTACCAGCAGCAATTTGAGAAAGTCGAGCGAAGTGCTGACCGGCCAAGACCATCTATTGAAAAACCTCCTACAGTGGAGATGAAACCTCTTCCCTCTCATTTGAAATATTCTTTTCTTAATGAACCATCGGAATTACCTGTTATAATCTCTTCTGACTTGACAGGAACTCAAGAGAAGCAACTACTGGAGGTATTGCGCAATCACACATCAGCTATTGGTTGGTCGATAGCAGATATTAAGGGAATCAGCCCTCAGTTGTGTTCTCACCGAATCTATATGGAAGATAACTACCGACCATTGGCTCAGCCTCAGCGACGCCTCAACCCAGTCCTAAAAGAGGTAGTAAGAAAGAGGTAATCAAACTACTCGATGCAGGCATTATTTACCCTATTTCAGATAGTAAATGTAAGGTAAGTCCAGTTCAGGTAGTACCAAAGAAAGGAGGAATCACTGTGGTTCCTAATGAAAAGGGTGAGCTGATTACCCAGCGTCCCACTACAGGTTGGCGGGTTTGTATTGATTATAGAAAGTTAAATGATGCCACTCGTAAGGACCATTTTCCATTACCTTTCATTGATCAAATGTTGGAAAGACTAGCTGGACATGACTACTACTGCTTTCTGGATGGCTTTTCAGGTTATTTTCAAATCCCTATAGCTCCTGAGGATCAGGATAAGACAACTTTTACCTGTCCGTATGGAACCTATAGTTATAAAAGAATGCCATTTGGATTATGTAATGCTCCTGCTACGTTTCAACGTTGTATGATGGCCATCTTTGCTGAATATATTGAGAAATGCATTGAGGTTTTTATGGACGATTTTTCTGTTTATGGTCTAACATTTGAATCCTGTCTAGAAAACCTTGATCTTGTGCTGTCCAGGTGTGAAGAAACCAATCTGGTGTTAAATTGGGAAAAATGCCACTTCATGGTTCGAGAAGGAATCGTCCTGGGCCACAAAATTTCTTCAAAAGGTATTGAGGTAGATCGGGCTAAAGTCGAGGTAATTGAAAAGCTCCCACCACCATCTTCTGTTAGAGATATTCGTAGTTTCTTGGACACGCAGGTTTTTATAGAAGATTCATCAAAGATTTTTCCAAAATCTCTAAACCTCTGTGTGATCTTCTGGCGAAGGATGTTAAGTTCCATTTTTCTGCAGAATGTCTGACAGCTTTTAATTCATTAAAAGAAAAGCTAATTTCTGCACCTGTCGTTGTGTCTCCTGATTGGTCACTCCCTTTTGAGATAATGTGTGACGCTAGTGATTACGCTGTGGGAGCCGTGTTATGTCAGAAGGTTGATAAAATTCTTCGGGTAGTATATTATGCAAGTCGAACTTTAAATGATGCCCAGAAAAATTATGCGACCACAGAAAAAGAATTACTAGCTGTAGTTTTTGCTCTAGATAAGTTTCGATCTTATTTACTGGGTGGTAAAATTATTGTGCATACTGACCACTCTGCTCTTAAGTATTTGTTTGCTAAGGCAGAGTCTAAACCCAGGTTAATTAGGTGGATTCTCCTATTGCAAGAATTTGATATTGAGATCAGGGACAAAAAGGGAACACAAAATGTGGTAGCTGATCATCTGTCCAGAATGGAGGCATCTGATGATGGGACTCCCATCAACGAGTCCTTCCCTGATGAGTCAGCATTTGCAGCTGAAGATGTTGAGGATCCATGGTTTGCTGATATCGCTAACTACCTTGTTAGGAAGATTGTTCCAGCTGATATGACTTATCAGCAGAGAAAGAGGTTCTTTTCCATTGTCAAACATTATTTTTGGGATGACCCTTATCTGTTTAAAGTCTGTGCAGATGGTATCATTAGGAGATGTGTCCAGAAGTCAGAGGTCAGAAACATTCTCCTCCATTGCCATTCCAGAGAAGCGGTGGACATCATGGCGGCGACGAACCGCAAAAATACTAGAATCAGGTTTTTTCTGGAACACCCTTCACAAGGATTGTCATGCGTTTGTTTCGACATGTGATCGGTGTCAAAGGCAAGGTAATCTATCTCGTCGAAATGAGCTACCACTGAATAACATGTTAGAAGTTGAGCTATTTGACGTCTGGGGTATTGATTTTATGGGTCCCTTCCCAAACTCTTTCGGTAATCTTTACATCTTAGTAGCTGTTGATTATGTTTCAAAATGGGCGGAAGCCCTTGCCTGTTCTACTAATGATGCTAAAATTGTTGTGAAGTTCCTGAAGAAAAATATTTTCACTCGATTCGGCGTTCCTCGAGCCATAATCAGTGACGGTGGCTCCCATTTCTGTAACCGCCAGTTTGAAGCACTATTAAAGAAATATGGGGTTCGACATAAGGTTTCCTTACCCTACCATCCTCAAAAAAATGGGCAGGCCGAAGTGACGAACCGAGAGCTCAAGTGGATCTTGCAAAAGACGGTGAACTCTTCTCGAAAGGATTGGTCACTTCGATTAGATGAAGCACTCGGGCCTACCGCACTGCGTTCAAGACACCAATTGGCATGTCTCCCTACAAGTTGGTTTTTGGGAAGGCATGCCACTTGCCTGTGGAATTAGAATACAAGTCATATTGGGCCTTGAAAGCTCTTATTTTGACCTACAGCAAGCCGGTGATAAACGCAAGTTCCAGTTGACAGAGTTGGAGGAACTCAGGAACGAATCTTATGAGAATGCTGTAATATATAAGGAACGTACCAAGCGCTGGCATGACAAGATGATTGCCAATCGGGACTCAAGGTGGGGGACCAAGTTTTACTTTTCAACTCCAGGCTCAGATTCTTCCCAGGTAAGCTGAAATCATACTGGTCAGGGCCTTACCCTATTATTAGCATTTCCCCATTCGGTGCGATTGAACTCGCCAATGCAAAGGGGGAAACATTTAAGGTCAATGGGTCAAGAGTCAAGAAATTTCTGGGTACTACACTGGATCAAGCTGCTACATATGAAATATCTCTTAAAGATCCAACTGCAGGTTAGCTACTTCACAAAGTCCAGCCAATGACTATAAAGAGGGCAGCTGACTGGGAGGCAACCCAGGGGTAATTTTCAAATTCATGTTTTATAAGCTACGCATCTATTTCTCTCTAATATATTGTGATATATATATATATAAAAAAAAAAGAAAAAAGGGCGAGGAAGAAAGAAGAGGAAGGAGATAAGTAGACCTGTGCTATTAACGCAACGCTTCCTAGCGTTATTTTGGTATTTGACAGTGTGTGTAGGTAAACCGTTTGTTGCAATCACTCCAAGCTGAACCCTTGCTTAGACTCAAGTGTGAGGAACATCGACCCCACCGCCAATGCTTTAAGTGTGAGGAAGGGCACCTTCCTCAATCTCATGATATCAGGGGAGTCTCAGTTCCTTTATTTTTAATATTTATGTTCAGCCACTGAGCTTTAACTGTTGATTCATGAGTCTGGCATATTTTGAAAGGTCTTTCTTGATTATTTTATGAACAATGAGGACATTGCTCCTCTTAAGTGTGAGGAAGTTTAGACCTTTCCCTGAAAATATGCCAGTAGTACCTAATGCCACACTTGATTTTTATTGTTCTCTAATTATGTTAGTAAGCTTCTCTAAAGGCCAATACATGTTGAATTTTCGGGCTAAAATTTTTTGTGGAAGTTTTTGAAATCGAGCCTGATGACAACCTCAAGAATCGTTCTGCTTGACGTTGTTTGTATGTATCAATTCCTCTTTTCAAATTTAAATCTATTTCCACTGAAATCTGGTGGATAAGCTGATTGTGGAAATTGAGCTACCTTAGCTTGGCAATCATGGGACTAAGTGAAAGTTTGGTATGGAAAGGATAAGGCAAGGTACTCCTCTGATCATATAATGAAGTTTTCTGAACCAAAACAGGTCTCGTTCATTCGGTTATTAAGTCCTTGGGGTGCCTTATCACCCATCTACCTAAGGTCTTGTGATCTGGGATAGAAGGCCAAAGCCGCTACATGGGTGAAGAGAAAAGTCTGGGGGATGAAAACAATTGTGCAAACAATGAAAAAAAAAACAAAAGAAAAGAGAAAAAAAAAATGAACATGCAAAACTCTTAATGCTGAATAATTTGTCACAATTTTTCATATTTTGATCATGAGTATGTGGTGTTGAAAGGTATCACGGAATAAGGTGTTACTTCACACCCCTTGTCATCCAAAGGTTAGAGAAAAGAAATTGGTGGAAGGTTCCAAGCTAATCTATGTTCAATTTTTACAATCTGACTTATCCATGCTCTTATTAAAAATTTTCTGTTTCACTGTTTACAAAAACCTACATCTAAGAGCAGGATTATTCTTTTGATTGCCATTTAGCTTGATTTCCTTCGATGATTGTTGAATCCCGGAGTTTGATACTGTGACCTCAGAGAAAGTTTGTTCTTATTTTTGCTTGAGGACAAGCAAAAGATAAGTGTGAGGAAGTTTGATAAGTGAGAAATATATAGACTTTTAAGGGTTTAATTACCCTATAATTTGCAGTATTCTAAGTAATATTTCTCACTTATGTTACGATTTTCCTAGATTATGTTTTGATATGAATTGATATATTTTATGTGTTAAATGTAGGAAAAAACCATGTTAATGGATAGATGATCTCATGAGCTTTCCAACACAACAAACGGCGAGTAAAACGGACTATAATAAGAAGAATCTAGGCCCGTCGGAAGCATTCACGGCCCATTTTTAAGTATGGTCCGGGACTTGATACACGGACTAAGTCCCGAAATCTCGACCTATTCTTTTGCATGGTCCGGGACCTTATCAAGGCCCAAGACCGGACCATAACAGAGGCAAAAATCCGTGTAAATTGAACAGCATGGTCCGGGACTTCAAACATGGCCTAAGTCCCGGACCACAACACAGGTCACGGACAAGAGAGAGCGGCAAACACGTCCGCATCGATATTGGGCGGATGACACTCGCGGTCGCAAGAGAATCAGTCACGTCCGCATGCATAGACAGCGGACGCCTGGGCGGACGCGCGCGCGGACAGGTGCTGCACCGCACAAAATTGTGCCGGATCCAGATTTCGACGCGAATTCTCTTCTTCCTCTTCTTCGCGGCGCCGCAATCGAACTACCTTCATTAATTGCAGACGATCGCCCACCTTAATTTGTGCACGCGTGACTGTAATCAATTATCAATTGCTCTGCCCGATGAAATCTCTGATTGAACTTCTCACGGATCTGCACCAACTCCACCGCCATCTACTCAGTAGCTCACAATTCCTGTCAGTTCTCCTTTGTCTGTTTCCCATGTCCTCCGCCTATATAAACCCATACTACTGGAAGCTAAGAACACACAATCCATTCACGCATCATTCCATCGACCCAAAATCATCAGCCACACTCCCTCGCCCACGCTCGTACTCCATTCACTTCATTTCCCTCCATCAGAAATCATCACCCATCCACTCCATTAAATTCCCACGTAAACACATATCCCACTTTTGATTTTTATTTTCCTGTTACGCACCAGTTCTACAGAAATAAAGCTAGCAGTCAGGGCAGCGCAGACTAAAGTTGAAGCGAGGATCCGGAGTGAACTTCTAAACTGGAGTTACCTCTTACCCTTACTTTAATTTATTTAATGCATTCCTTTTCTGTTATCGTTGTTCTGTAACAATGAGCGAGTAAGTATTTTAGCTTCCCGGGTTGGGAAGCGAACCTATTTCCTGAAATTCTGTTATGTATTTCTTGTAATAAATTTAGTTAACTGCAACAGTTCAATTCCTGTCCTTCAAGTGTTTTAATTATTTGGCCGGTAATTATAACAACCACCCTTGTAGTTATTTTATTAAAATGCGAGAGCTGAGATAAATAACTAGACGAAGGAAGTTGAACCTATTTAACAGCTAGAAGCCTGATCCGGCCTATAGGTTAATTAGACTCCAATAGAAACTGCTCTTTATGCGATTAATTGCGTCCGGTCTAGAGCATTAGCCTGCTGCTAGGTCTAACAATTGGTTAGGATTCATTATACTTAGTCGTAAATGAATTAATTAAAGTTTCTGAGTTATTTGCAGTAAAATTAAAGAAGAGTTTAGTAACAGATATAAAAGGAATAGGTAAGCAAACACCCGGGGTGCGCTTTTCTATTTATCACATTCACCACTCTTTAAATCCCTCTGTGTTTATTTACTCTTTTAAATTGTTCTATTTTTTCCTTGCAGTATAGTTTCTTGTTAACCAATCAATCAAAACCGAAAAAGTGATATTTCCTGTTTTCTTTAGTTTAACTTAATTTCCAGTTAATTAAATATTTGTCAATTAATTATACGAGGTCCCTGAGATCGACAACCCCATTTAATCACTATACCCGCAAAACGATAGGTACACTGCCTATGTGGTAGTAGTCACATATTTCTCCATCAGTCATCTCCAACTCACGTCTGGAACGCTTTGCCGGAGCAGCGTTCTCCAAAAGCTGCTCGGCCGCATCGGTGGCCGCATCCAGCGTGTCATAGTAGTTAATTTTTTCGCCCCCATTCTTAAAGGTGACGAAGTTCCAGTTATGGAAGGGACCGATTTTGTCCCCCTTCTGGAAAAAGTCTGCGACAATACATCCAAACAATTAGGTGACCGAAAGAAACGACAGAATTCATACTAAACAAAAAAAAACACTTACTGTGGTATGTCTTCAGAGAAGACAAGCGTTCCTTTGTAAAAAACGCCTCGACGGTCGGCAGTTTCTTGTTTACTGCCCTCAGAACCTTCGAAATAGGCATTTCAGCCGGAGGAGTTTCGGGGCTGATCAACTGACCTTTTCCGGCCTCAGCAGCGTATGGGATGCCCAACACTCGGCCGGACGGAGGAACGATGACGAACCACCGCGACCCCCACTCGTGAGCCTTTTTATAGTCGAAAGGGAGTACACACTCTTCGCAATGAGGGTTAGGCTGTCAGGATCCTTCCTAACCGTGAAGAATAGGACGAAGTCGGTACCCTCCGCCGAATTTTGATATCGTCACAAAGGGAAACGAAAGCCTGAAGGTGTGAGATGGCTTCGGGTGAAGATGAGCGAGGGTGCAGCAGCGACGGAGAAGGAACCCTAGCATGAAAGGGTGTGGGGAATAGTCAAGCCGGATCGGAAGAAATCGGCGTAGACAACGTACCCGCAACCGAAATCGTCGCTAGGTTAATCAGAGGATGGCAAAAAATTTGTGTCCAAGTGGGGCTTCGACACTCCCGAGACAATCACAGAGGGAAGAGTAATTGAGAGAAGAAGGAGAGGGTTGACGCTCAGAACGGAAGGGTCTTACTGGCTTCAGGAGCGAAGGGCGAAAGTCGTTAGGAGACTGAGAGCCTTGTATCGCTCCGATGGTGGGCGGAAATTTGGCAGCAAGTTTGCTCTGTTTGGCGGAAGAGGAAGACATCGTCAAAGCCTGGCGAAAATTGAAGAGTGACGGCAAAGAAAGACGGGCAAGCACACAGCGGTAGGAAGGCAAGGAAGAAGAGAGGTCGAAGAAACGGGCCAGTAGAGGAAAGAGGAAAGAACTCGAAGAGTTGGGCTTTAAGAGAAGTTTTTTCCCGCTCAAATAAATATATATATATATGTGCGAACAAAAGTGTCTTTTTTTTACAGGGGAAGAGAGAGGGTCGCACGCTTCCTAAAGACACTACCGACGTCTAGTCGAAAGGAAGGCCTTGCATATTCTACATCGGTAACGAGCGGAAAATTCGAAAAGAGGAATACACCAAGACACGAGCTACGCACATGGTCAATAAGAAGTTCCTTTTCTCCGCATAGGAAGAAAAAGAACTTGTGGGACTGAGATAAGGAGACAACAAGGCTTGAGTAAACCAAAGAGAGGGCCCCAGAGCTGGCCGCAGCCAAAGAGAGGGCCCCAGAGCTGGCCGCAGGCAGTCGCGAAATTTTTTCACCAAAACACAAGACACAGAAGTTCTATTTTCTTCACCGAAATTCAGAAAGATAGAACTTGTGGGACTGATGAGAAGGGAAGAAATGGCGCCGGACCAAAGAAGGCAACGTAGAGCATCCGGCCGCCTTAGCCGGATGAGAATGGGACTTAAGCAAAGCAAAACGTCACTCGACCGACCGCTTGTGGTCGGTCAAAGATACTAAAGAGGGGGTACAACTGTACTTAAGCATGTAAAATACAGGCTGGCACCAAAGGGACCAGGCCCAAAAAACTATAAATAAGGGTGTACCCCCATGAAATAAGACACGGTTTTTGGGGCAATCAAACTCACATCCAATTCTAATAGAGACTCTCTTTCTCTCTCTACTCCCACAAAGATTCTGGGTTCGAGATCAGGTAATGTAGGACCGAATGTCAGATCAGGCCATTTTAGGATAGATACACTGTTACATTGGGATCAAGGTCGGATCCTGTTAGGATAAATGCACTGTTTCAGTTGTCCTCAATTTTCTTCCAATCATTTACCAAGGTATACACTACCCCTAGACTTCATTCATCTGCTACTCTCATTCATTTCGTACTACTTCTTCCAAGGCTACGATAGTTGTGGAGCTCCGTCCACTACTCGTTACTTTTCTTTTACTAATACTCTTACATGGTGTTACAAGGTAGGTATATCCATCCTATGGTATTTGCATCTCTCATGCTTAATTACCAAAATTTCAATATGAATGAATACTTATGTTTATTTAACATAAGTACCAATCATCAATTCGATTCTTGTTTGTGCTATGCACATATAGTTTATGTTTTTTTTATTCATAAAACTTACATTAAGCGGTTTTCGCTCTACCCCCCTTAAAAGGGATTACGCTCACGTAATCTACCATATGTTATTGTTAATAAACATGGTTTACTCAATTTGGGCAATCTGAAGCGTTTTAGCTTCTTTACGGTTTATTACATAATATACCCTTGTCAAAGGTCCTAATCATAACAATGCTTTAGTCTTTGCACCAAGGATTCCTATATGAGTTTATTTAACTCATATTTAATTGGTTCTAGCCTATTAGGCTTCAAGGCATTAATAGACATTCTACTATGCTTACTAGGTATATTATCTCCTAGCTAGGCCCACTAGCTTCTGCTGCGTGACCCTGATAACTCGGATTATTCACCCTTCTTGTTATCCTTAATGTGCTATACATCACCTTTTTATCCGTCTATTATGGGAATAAGGTTTACTAAACAAATGCGGTATTCTTTTACCGTGTTTGAACTCAATGGGTTTAAGATTTATAACCCGCTCTCTGGTAATCTACTGCACATGCTATTTATGCTTCCACGATTATTCATTGAGTTCCTCCGACTTGTTGTCGGGCGAGGTTAAGTCACTATTCAGTTGTAGTGCTTCCTCTGTTGTCAATAGCTTCTGAATTATACCAGTTCTTCTGGTTCAGTACAAGTGTCCTTTACTTGTATGACCTTGCATTTTTCTATGCATCGGTCCTTGTGACTTTCTTAAGTCTCTTTTCACTCTTTATTCCACTAGAATTCACATCTTGTGAGTGTTAGTGTGTTTCACACCCTTCGTGCTTCTTTGGCCTTAGGCCGCACGGTTTGTTGTTGAGCTTGCTTAACTGGCTTGTGCCACGTTCGTTGGTGAAAAGAAGGGTTACTACCATTTATATTTCATATATCCCTTGCTATCTCATTAGGTCATTAGCTGTACAAGTGCAATACCAAAACACTCAGTCATACAGAGTGCAGAGGCGTAAATGCTTGACAGTAAGTCACTTATGTGATAGGAAAGAATATTTCTTCCTGTCATTTCATACTTATACTCTCCGTGTTTTTATCTGTTACTTCCTCATAGCGGTCGCCTGTTGCGCGCCGTATTCTTACTCATTGTACAACATTGTTTTTACTGTTTCTGTTACTGTGGTAGTTCCTCTTTACCTATTGTCATTATCATTGGCACCATTTCCTTATGGTGTACATACACTAGAGGTTCCTAGTTCATGTGTATGACGGTTGTCGTAGCATACCGCGATACTATTATCTTCCCATTGTGGGGATTTTTATTTCAATTTAGGTTTCATGTGCAGGTTAGCTTACCTCACATTACTTCCTCATTCATGATATAGTTAGCCAAATAACTTGGTTGACCAAAGATGAAGTGGTTTATCGGGTTACGAGCTCTCTTGAGCGTTGGTCATTCATGGTGTGTAGTGTGCACACACATTGGTTGTTTTTGACAAAACTGTCTCCATAGTGCTGAGCATTGGTTATAGGCTCTAGCTGTGTAGTTCTACTTGTATGTACATCACCGGGACATCCCAAGAAACTTCGAGGGTTTTCTGGTCCCGTTCTCCAATTGGAGGGTATTCTATCATTAACAAGTGAAGGTTCTTGTTGAGGGGTTGTCTCCACTCATAGGTCTCACGACGAGGTTTATCATGTTGGTGTTTATACAACGGTTCACCACATGCTTGGGTACCTATGGAGTGTGCTTACTCCTTAAGTCGTAATGGTTTGGAAATCCCATTTCCTTATTCCATCGCCCCATGGCAATAACTATATGCATAAGTTTGCTGTTACTGTTGGTGGAATCCTTTTCTAAGGGTTCACATCTTCACCACGTTGGTGGTCTTCGGTTAACGAGGGGTACCTTCCCTTGGGTTCTCGTAGTGTCCAAGTGTGGACTAGGCCATTGTCGGCATTATCATGATTCCTATGCCTCTGTGCTAGCATTGCTACAGAAGGCATGAGGGTGATTAAAAGCTTGTCAACTGTATACTAGACTGATACTCTAGTGACAGTGACACTGAGTTGGTCTTTACTCCAAGCCACTTATAAAGTTGGGTTTGAATTGATGGTCCAGTTGTTGATTTCTTGTCGTATGAGGCAGTACCTCATGCAAGTCTTGCTAACAAATGGTGCCGGTTTTGCAACCGTTTAAGTTTAAATAATGTATTTGATTTACGGCTTCTGAGCCTTATTGCTGCAAGCTATGCTCTTTGCAAGCTGTTTATACATGTTTTCACTCCATGTATACCCCATAGGTTTGAGGTATTGTCGGGCTTTGTGGTAAGTCATGACATCACGCTTCCGTTCATAGGAGGTCCTTTAGGCAATCTTGTGTTAATTAGTGCCTTTTTGCAATTTAGGGTATTTCCTATTAAGTGAAATCCCTTCGGTGTCCTAACCGAGTGTTTGTTCTAGTTGTCGTGCTCTATCCATGACACTTTGTTCGATTAGTGTTAACTCAGACACTCTTCGAGGATTGCTCCTGGGTGTTGTTAGGTGATGCCGTTACATCCGGCTAATGTTTATGATATGTATCACTATACCGCCTTGTGGTATAGTATTTAAGCTATTCCCCTTTTGGGTTATAACGTCTCCCGTCGTTGGGTAGACCGTCTATACTTGCTCCTAGTGCTTGAGACTAGGTTTAAATATCCTCTCCGATGATGGATCGTGCTTCGTGGTAATCTTGTGATTGCTCTTGGGAGTTCTGTCTCGTAGGTTGACTATCGTGGTGTTCACGTTAGGCGGTTGCCTTACCGTGTCTAGGCTGGGTATACTTCCCAGCTATCACGTATTTGTTTGATGTCCTTGAGACATATCCAATGTCTATACTTACTAGTTGGTGCTCTTTGCACTTCCTTAGTTCTTATTCCTCATCTTCAGATGGATTCTCTGAGTTCCTTTATACTTGATCGTCTGGGGTGTCCAGCTGTTCTGATTTGAACTCACTCATGGTCCGTAGAACGGAGTTGACTACTTCCCGTGTTTCGCACACTACATGTATACATACGTGGGGTACCATGTTGATACGTTACCACTTACCTAACTATATGTCAGGCCCGCAAGCTCCTTCGGAGTGCGGTCGTCCCACATCCCGTAATTGGGTACACCCGTAGTGTTCGTCACACGCCTAGGTGAAGTATTCTATTGTCAACTCCTCTTGTATCCTTCCATGATACTCACCGTAATTCTATTGGTTTGGTTTTCAAATCCAGGTTTGAAAGAGATTGTGGTTTTGAAAGGAAAATTTTGGGTTTTAAAATTATGGTTCGGTGTTAAAAGCAGTCTCTCATGGCATAGCCATGTTTGAGGTCTTGACCAAGTCTGGTTTCCCACTGACTGGTATGTACTAAGTATAGTGGTTGGCCGTTAAGCCTTCCCAAGGTTCCATACTTCTAGTGGTTAGGGTGTGTGATCCTGTAGTTGTTTCGTTACGGTCACCGTACATTACTATGTACTTGTGACGTGTGAGTGTTCCTTTACATATTCATGTTCTTACTGCACTTGCTGTGGCAAGTGCGTGGTACTGGTGTTTTTGGGTAAACCTATACCGGTCACGGCCTGGTTTCCACTTGTTTTACTAGTCTTGTCGACTCTTCTTTTGATCTTATTGATCTATGGTTGGGAGACTCGATTCTTTAGGTGGCTTCTCGGCGATCTGGACATGGCCGTCGTAGATCTGGGTACTTCTCTAGTCCTTGGAGACTCCCTTTGATTTGGTTTAGTGTTATTCTTTGTTGCTCGTTCCCATACATTTATTGTGGTTATTGAGCCTTAGCTTGCTTAGGCACTACTCTTGTTGTCCTACCCGTTCATATCCCGTGGATGTCCTTATAGCTATACAAGCTATGTCGGCCAGGTATTGTAACCTTTTGGCGTTGTAGTTTCGGAGTTAACCACTCCTGACTATGTCCTTAGTCAACTGGTATACCCTTGGTGGTATTATTTAGCTACTGCTGCTCTGCAGACTTGTGTCGCAGGTTCCATTACTACTCCTTTTCCCATTTTGTTGCACGGTTAGTGCTTCCTTCCTGCTGCTGGTTGGTCAGCTAGGTTTCCGCGACTGCAGAGCACGTCGCCCCATGCTGTTGTAAGTTGCAGCCTCCTCGTGGTTGGAGTGCTCATCCTACCGCTATTAAGTGCGGGTATTATTGTTCAACCGGGATCCATCTCTAGGTCTTCCAATCCTTGGAATTTTCTATATGTCGGTTCTTGTGACTGTGTGATTGTTTCACAACTGCCAGATCGGGTTGCTCCGAGTATGAGAGGACTTTCCTTCTCTCTGGCGTCCCTTCCCAAGTTATACAATGGGGTTTGCGGTGGGCGGGACTGGTATTGTAGGTATCCGGTACTCTCCGGTGGTTCCTAACTAGCATATCTCTAATGCTAACACTCAGCCCTTAGCCCTAAGCTTCTAGTTCCTAACTCGGTACTTCCTAAACTCAGTATTTCCAGTCATCAGAGCGATACTTCGCTCTAATACCACTTTTTGTAAACACCCCTACCATTAATAGAATCATTACCGTCCAATCTCCTCGTGCTTCCGAGTCACGCAGCGGATGCTTACTTACATACAGTGGGTGATACAATGCCGTTAGTCACCCACGTGACTAACAAGGCTACTACTTCTACATACAGCATCGGTCTGATGGACCGGAATATCCGTGTGCTACACAAATACAAGCTTCTCTACAATTACCAATTAGGTATTACAACTTCCCATTCAATACAATACTCCATAAGTTCAATACATGTTAATATACCGAGTTTACTAAGATCCTTATACATGTAGAATACCTCTTCAATTCCATACCTGCTCATTAACAGTCTAACTACTACCCATTCCTCACAAACTACTTGCTCCCTAGGTGTAGGGGGTGTGCTACTTAGTACACCTCTACGTTCTACTACTAACTATCCAAATGTAGTCACCGGTCTCGTGCCTTGACCATATCCTCTTCGGGTACCTGCACACTAAAAACTATCCCCCGAGGGGGTCAGCTTTCGTTGAGCATGATAACCGCATACCCCGCGCACTAGTGAGGGTACGCCGACCACTTGGTCGAATACATGCGATTGATTTCATTCAAACATACATGCATACATGCTCTTATACATAATATTACAATATTTTACAAGACATACATACATACACACAGTACCATACACATAAGGAAGACGATGCAAGTCAACCAAATTCCTACTTACCTTCTTCCGGGCTACACATACACGATACATGCATAGTACTTACATAATACGTACACAATAATCCATACTTGTTAGCTTCATTGGTCCACCCGGGTTAATCAGGTGACGGTTACTCTTTTACTCGTTCCACAGTACTTACGCATACATACTCATACTCATACATACTTACTTACTCAAGTCAAGTCGTCGGGACCTCCGGCCAGGGGAACTACTCGGTCCCACCACCGGGATTTACTTGGTTCACCAATCCAGGATGCTACCCATTTAAGGGATTTGGGCCATGGACCAGTTTAAGAACCAGGAATCGGATCCAACCTCTTGTGTCTCCTCATCCTCACGCGTGGCCGAAGCTATATCAGACTTCTACTCATTCCATTTACTTAGTACTTTTGTTAGGAGTTAGGTGGTTAGGAATTAGTAGAAGTCATTCACTCAAGCCACATACACAAATACATTGCTCAATACACATTTATACGAAATACAATACAATACTTAAGTACAATACAAGATTCGAATACAGTTCATCATCATTCATATACTTCATGAATTATACAAACTATTGCTCAAGACAAATATCATGAACAATGTAAACAAGCACAAGTAAGTGCAATATAGTCTGATTCATGCGTTTATCTTATTAGGTGATCAAATAAGCACACAAATCGGGTAACCAGATTAGGATACAGGGCATGAAGAAATCATACCGTTCACTGTTGTACTTGTATCCGACGTTCCTCCGGTGTTCACAATTCAAATCCTGTGATATACATACAATCGAGTGATTAATCTAACTATCATTAACTTAACTCGATTACTCTCACGTTTCCTAACTCATACTTACTAAGTCTTTGAAGTTCTTATACTTACACATTGTTTACTTTCTTTAAGTTGATTTCCTTACTTAACATTGGTATACTTACATATATGTACATATGTATATGTGGGTATACATATATATATATATATATATTATTATTTAATTTAATTACACACATTTTTTTTGTATGACTCGACCGACCTTACAAGTCCGGTCCAAAGGTCGGTCGAAGTCATTAGGACAATACGCTGGGAAAATTTCCGGGCGGACCGACCTTGCAAGTCCAGTCGCAAGGTCGGTCCATTCCAGTGTTACAAGACGGAGAGTTTTGGCCCGACCGACCTTGCAAGTCCGGTCGCAAGGTCGGTCCATTCCAGTAAGTTTCATGACGGAAAAATTTTGAGTCGACCGACCTTGCAAGTTCGGTCGCAAGGTCGGTCCATTCCAGTAGGTTACATTACGGAAATTTTTCTGGCCGACCGACCTTGCATGTTCGGTCACAAGGTCGGTCCATTCCAGAAGGTTTCCGTCCTTTGAAAACCTGGGCTCGACCGACCTTTCAAGTCCGGTCCCAAGGTCGGTCCGGCCCAGTATTTCAGTTTTGAATTCTGTTTTCAGTTCTATACTTTGCCCATTGTTTCTCCAATCTTCCTACATGTAATCCCACATGTTTAAACACTACCTATGCCCTCCAAATTTCCTTAGTTCATCCACCAAATTCCTTACTAAATCCATCAATCAACTTACACAATTTCATCACTTCCTTTCCACACATACAATAGTTTTTCATCCTTCAATGCTACAGATTTTTGTTCCAACTTCTAATGCTCAATACTCCTACCACCAATACCATTATTAGCATCCCAAATGCCTCATCTTACCACGCCAATTCATTTCCAAGCAATTGCACCATTTATACCCAAGTCCAACTGTCACTTTACCAAGTCTTATACTTTGGTTCTTCCTAGTTTCTCCAAGGCAATCCAATACCTCTTGCAACAGTTTTTATACCCTTTCATTCTTTTACCACTACTACTACTCCATAGTTACTAAACATCTCTACTAATATATTGTGATATATATATATATAAAAAAAAAAGAAAAGGGCGAGGAAGAAAGAAGAGGAAGGAGATAAGTAGACCTGTGCTATTAACGCAACGCTTCCTAGCGTTATTTTGGTATTTGACAGTGTGTGTAGGTAAACCGTTTGTTGCAATCACTCCAAGCTGAACCCTTGCTTAGACTCAAGTGTGAGGAACATCGACCCCACCGCCAATGCTTTAAGTGTGAGGAAGGGCACCTTCCTCAATCTCATGATATCAGGGGAGTCTCAGTTCCTTTATTTTTAATATTTATGTTCAGCCACTTGAGCTTTAACTGTTGATTCATGAGTCTGGCATATTTTGAAAGGTCTTTTCTTGATTATTTTATGAACAATGAGGACATTGCTCCTCTTAAGTGTGAGGAAGTTTAGACCTTTCCCTGAAAATATGCCAGTAGTACCTAATGCCACACTTGATTTTATTGTTCTCTAATTATGTTAGTAAGCTTCTCTAAAGGCCATTACATGTTGAATTTTCGGGCTAAAATTTTTTGTGGAAGTTTTTGAAATCGAGCCTGATGACAACCTCAAGAATCGTTCTGCTTGACGTTGTTTGTATGTATCAATTCCTCTTTTCAAATTTAAATCTATTTCCACTGAAATCTGGTGGATAAGCTGATTGTGGAAATTGAGCTACCTTAGCTTGGCAATCATGGGACTAAGTGAAAGTTTGGTATGGAAAGGATAAGGCAAGGTACTCCTCTGATCATATAATGAAGTTTTCTGAACCAAAACAGGCCTCGTTCATTCGGTTATTAAGTCCTTGGGGTGCCTTATCACCCATCTACCTAAGGTCTTGTGATCTGGGATAGAAGGCCCAAAGCCGCTACATGGGTGAAGAGAAAAGTCTGGGGGATGAAAACAATTGTGCAAACAATGAAAGAAAAAACAAAAGAAAAGAGAAAAAAAAAATGAACATGCAAAACTCTTAATGCTGAATAATTGTCACAATTTTTCATATTTTGATCATGAGTATGTGGTGTTGAAAGGTATCAGGAATAAGGTGTTACTTCACACCCCTTGTCATCCAAAGGTTAGAGAAAAGAAATTGGTGGAAGGTTCCAAGCTAATCTATGTTCAATTTTTACAATCTGACTTATCCATGCTCTTATTAAAAATTTTCTGTTTCACTGTTTACAAAAACCTACATCTAAGAGCAGGATTATTCTTTTGATTGCCATTTAGCTTGATTTCCTTCGATGATTGTTGAATCCCGGAGTTTGATACTGTGACCTCAGAGAAAGTTTGTTCTTTATTTGCTTGAGGACAAGCAAAAGATAAGTGTGAGGAAGTTTGATAAGTGAGAAATATATAGACTTTTAAGGGTTTAATTACCCTATAATTTGCAGTATTCTAAGTAATATTTCTCACTTATGTTACGATTTTCCTAGATTTATGTTTTGATATGAATTGATATATTTTATGTGTTAAATGTAGGAAAAAACCATGTTAATGGATAGATGATCTCATGAGCTTTCCAACGCAACAAACGGCGAGTAAAACGGACTTATAACGAAGAATCTAGGCCCGTCGGAAGCATTCACGGCCCATTTTTAAGTATGGTCCGGGACTTGATACACGGACTAAGTCCCGAAATCTCGACCTATTTCTTTTGCATGGTCCGGGACCTTATCAAGGCCCAAGACCCGGACCATAACAGAGGCAAAAATCCGTGTAAATTGAACAGCATGGTCCGGGACTTCAAACATGGCCTAAGTCCCGGACCACAACACAGGTCACGGACAGGAGAGCGGCAAACACGTCCGCATCGATATTGGGCGGATGACACTCGCGGTCGCAAGAGAATCAGTCACGTCCGCATGCATAAGACGCGGACGCCTGGGCGGACGCGCGCGCGGACAGGTGCTGCAGCGCACAAAAATTGTGCCGGATCCAGATTTCGACGCGAATTCTCTTCTTCCTTCTTCCTTCGCGGCGCCGCAATCGAACTACCTTCATTAATTGCAGACGATCGCCCACCTTAATTTGTGCACGCGTGACTGTAATCAATTATCAATTGCTCTGCCCGATGAAATCTCTGATTGAAATCTTCACGGATCTGCACCAACTCCACCGCCATCTACTCAGTAGCTCACAATTCCTGTCAGTTCTCCTTTGTCTGTTTCCCATGTCCTCCGCCTATATAAACCCATACTACTGGAAGCTAAGAACACACAATCCATTCACGCATCAGTCCATCGACCCAAAATCATCAGCCACACTCCCTCGCCCACGCTCGTACTCCATTCACCTTCATTTCCCTCCATCAGAAATCATCACCCATCCACTCCATTAAATTCCCACGTAAACACATATCCCACTTTTGATTTTATTTTCCTGTTACGCACCAGTTCTACAGAAATAAAGCTAGCAGTCAGGGCAGCGCAGACTAAAGTTGAAGCGAGGATCCGGAGTGAACTTCTAAACTGGAGTTACCTCTTACCCTTACTTTAATTTATTTAATGCATTCCTTTTCTGTTATCGTTGTTCCTGTAACAATGAGCGAGTAAGTATTTTAGCTTCCCGGGTTGGGAAGCGAACCTATTTCCTAAATTCTGTTATGTATTTCTTGTAATAAATTTAGTTAACTGCAACAGTTCAATTCCTGTCCTTCAAGTGTTTTAATTATTTGGCCGGTAATTATAACAACCTTGTAGTTATTTTATTAAAATGCGAGAGCTGAGATAAATAACTAGACGAAGGAAGTTGAACCTATTTAACAGCTAGAAGCCTGATCCGGCCTATAGGTTAATTAGACTCCAATAGAAACTGCTCTTTATGCGATTAATTGCGTCCGGTCTAGAGCATTAGCCTGCTGCTAGGTCTAACAATTGGTTAGGATTCATTATACTTAGTCGTAAATGAATTAATTAAAGTTTCTGAGTTATTTGCAGTAAAATTAAAGGAAGAGTTTAGTAACAGATATAAAAGGAATAGGTAAGCAAACAACCCGGGGTGCGCTTTTCTATTTATCACATTCACCACTCTTTAAATCCCTCTGTGTTTATTTACTCTTTTAAATTGTTCTATTTTTCCTTGCAGTATAGTTTCTTGTTAACCAATCAATCAAAACCGAAAAAGTGATATTTCCTGTTTTCTTTAGTTTAACTTAATTTCCAGTTAATTAAATATTTGCCAATTAATTATACGAGGTCCCTGAGATCGACAACCCCATTTAATCACTATACCCGCAAAACGATAGGTACACTGCCTATGTGGTAGAAGTAGTCACATATTTCTCCATCAGTCATCTCCAACTTCACGTCTGGAACGCTTTGCCGGAGCAGCGTTCTCCAAAAGCTGCTCGGCCGCATCGGTGGCCGCATCCAGCGTGTCATAGTAGTTAATTTTTTCGCCCCCATTCTTAAAGGTGACGAAGTTCCAGTTATGGAAGGGACCGATTTTGTCCCCCTTCTGGAAAAAGTCTGCGACAATACATCCAAACAATTAGGTGACCGAAAGAAACGACAGAATTCATACTAAACAAAAAAAACACTTACTGTGGTATGTCTTCAGAGAAGACAAGCGTTCCTTTGTAAAAAACGCCTCGACGGTCGGCAGTTTCTTGTTTACTGCCCTCAGAACCTTCGAAATAGGCATTTCAGCCGGAGGAGTTTCGGGGCTGATCAACTGACCTTTTCCGGCCTCAGCAGCGTATGGGATGCCCAACACTCGGCCGGACGGAGGAACGATGACGAACCACCGCGACCCCCACTCGTGAGCCTTTTTATAGTCGAAAAGGGAGTACACACTCTTCGCAATGAGGGTTAGGCTGTCAGGATCCTTCCTAACCGTGAAGAATAGGACGAAGTCGGTACCCTCCGGCCGAATTTTGATATCGTCACAAAGGGAAACGAAAGCCTGAAGGTGTGAGATGGCTTTCGGGTGAAGATGAGCGAGGGTGCAGCAGCGACGGAGAAGGAACCCTAGCATGAAAGGGTGTGGGGGAATAGTCAAGCCGGATCGGAAGAAATCGGCGTAGACAACGTACCCGCAACCGAAATCGTCGCTAGGTGAGAATCAGAGGATGGCAAAAAAATTTGTGTCCCAAGTGGGGCTTCGACACTCCCGAGACAATCACAGAGGGAAGAGTAATTGAGAGAAGAAGGAGAGGGTTGACGCCCAGAACGGAAGGGTCTTACTGGCTTCAGGAGCGAAGGGCGAAAGTCGTTAGGAGACTGAGAGCCTTGTATCGCTCCGATGGCGGGCGGAAATTTGGCAGCAAGTTTGCTCTGTTTGGCGGAAGAGGAAGACATCGTCAAAGCCTGGCGAAAATTGAAGAGTGACGGCGAAGAAAGACGGGCAAGCACACAGCGGTAGGAAGGCAAGGGAAGAAGAGAGGTCGAAGAAACGGGCCAGTAGAGGAAGAGGAAAGAACTCGAAGAGTTGGGCTTTAAGAGAAGTTTTTTTCCGCTCAAATAAAAATATATATATGTGCGAACAAAAGTGTCTTTTTTTTACAGGGGAAGAGAGAGGGTCGCACGCTTCCTAAAGACACTACCGACGTCTAGTCGAAAGGAAGGCCTTGCATATTCTACATCGGTAACGAGCGGAAAATTCGAAAAGAGGAATACACAAGACACGAGCTACGCACATGGTCAATAAGAAGTTCCTTTTCTCCGCATAGGAAGAAAAAGAACTTGTGGGACTGAGATAAGGAGACAACAAGGCTTGAGTAAACCAAAGAGAGGGCCCCAGCTGGCCGCAGCCAAAGAGAGGGCCCCAGAGCTGGCCGCAGGCAGTCGCGAAATTTTTTCACCAAAACACAAGACACAGAAGTTCTATTTTCTTCACCGAAATTCAGAAAGATAGAACTTGTGGGACTGATGAGAAGGGAAGAAATGGCGCCGGACCAAAGAAGGCAACGTAGAGCATCCGGCCGCCTTAGCCGGATGAGAATGGGACTTAAGCAAAGCAAAACGTCACTCGACCGACCGCTTGTGGTCGGTCAAAGATACTAAAGAGGGGGTACAACTGTACTTAAGCATGTAAAATACAGGCTGGCACCAAAGGGACCAGGCCCAAAAAACTATAAATAAGGGTGTACCCCCATGAAATAAGACACGGTTTTTGGGGCAATCAAACTCACATCCAATTCTAATAGAGACTCTCTTTCTCTCTCTACTCCCACAAAGATTCTGGGTTCGAGATCAGGTAATGTAGGACCGAATGTCAGATCAGGCCATTTTAGGATAGATACACTGTTACATTGGGATCAAGGTCGGATCCTATTAGGATAAATGCACTGTTTCAGTTGTCCTCAATTTTCTTCCAATCATTTACCAAGGTATACACTACCCCTAGACTTCATTCATCTGCTACTCTCATTCATTTCGTACTACTTCTTCCAAGGCTACGATAGTTGTGGAGCTCCGTCCACTACTCGTTACTTTTCTTTTACTAATACTCTTACATGGTGTTACAAGGTAGGTATATCCATCCTATGGTATTTGCATCTCTCATGCTTAATTACCAAAATTTCAATATGAATGAATACTTATGTTTATTTAACATAAGTACCAATCATCAATTCGATTCTTGTTTGTGCTATGCACATATAGTTTATGTGTTTTATTCATAAAACTACATTAAGCGGTTTTCGCTCTACCCCCCCTTAAAAGGGATTACGCTCACGTAATCTACCATATGTTATTGTTAATAAACATTGGTTTACTCAATTTGGGCAATCTGAAGCGTTTTAGCTTCTTTACGGTTTATTACATAATATACCCTTGTCAAAGGTCTAATCATAACAATGCTTTAGTCTTTGCACCAAGGATTCCTATATGAGTTTATTTAACTCATATTTATTTGGTTCTAGCCTATTAGGCTTCAAGGCATTAATAGACATTCTACTATGCTTACTAGGTATATTATCTCCTAGCTAGGGCCCACTAGCTTCTGCTGCGTGACCCTGATAACTCGGATTATTCACCCTTCTTGTTATCCTTAATGTGCTATACATCACCTTTTTATCCGTCTATTATGGGAATAAGGTTTACTAAACAAATGCGGTATTCTTTTACCGTGTTTGAACTCAATGGGTTTAAGATTTATAACCCGCTCTCTGGTAATCTACTGCACATGCTATTTATGCTTCCACGATTATTCATTGAGTTCCTCCGACTTGTTGTCGGGCGAGGTTAAGTCACTATTCAGTTGTAGTGCTTCCTCTGTTGTCAATAGCTTCTGAATTATACCAGTTCTTCTGGTTCAGTACAAGTGTCCTTTACTTGTATGACCTTGCATTTTCTATGCATCGGTCCTTGTGACTTTCTTAAGTCTCTTTTCACTCTTTATTCCACTAGAATTCACATCTTGTGAGTGTTAGTGTGTTTCACACACCCTTCGTGCTTCTTTGGCCTTAGGCCGCACGGTTTGTTGTTGAGCTTGCTTAACTGGCTTGTGCCACGTTCGTTGGTGAAAAGAAGGGTTACTACCATTTATATTTCCTATATCCCTTGCTATCTCATTAGGTCATTAGCTGTACAAGTGCAATACCAAAACACTCAGTCATACAGAGTGCAGAGGCGTAAATGCTTGACAGTAAGTCACTTATGTGATAGGAAAGAATATTTCTTCCTGTCATTTCATACTTATACTCCGTTTTTTTATCTGTTACTTCCTCATAGCGGTCGCCTGTTGCGCGCCGTATTCTTACTCATTGTACAACATTGTTTTTACTGTTTCTGTTACTGTGGTAGTTCCTCTTTACCTATTGTCATTATCATTGGCACCATTTCCTTATGGTGTACATACACTAGGAGGTTCCTAGTTCATGTGTATGGTGTTGTCGTAGCATACCGCGATACTATTTCTTCCCATTGTGGGGATGTTTTATTTCAATTTAGGTTTCATGTGCAGGTTAGCTTACCTCACATTACTTCCTCATTCATGATATAGTTAGCCAAATAACTTGGTTGACCAAAGATGAAGTGGTTTATCGGGTTACGAGCTCTCTTGAGCGTTGGTCATTCATGGTGTGTAGTGTGCACACACATTGGTTGTTTTTGACAAAACTGTCTCCATAGTGCTGAGCATTGGTTATAGGCTCTAGCTGTGTAGTTCTACTTGTATGTACATCACCGGGACATCCCAAGAAACTTCGAGGGTTTTCTGGTCCCGTTCTCCAATTGGAGGGTATTCTATCATTAACAAGTGAAGGTTCTTGTTGAGGGGTTGTCTCCACTCATAGGTCTCACGACGAGGTTTATCATGTTGGTGTTTATACAACGGTTCACCACATGCTTGGGTACCTATGGAGTGTGCTTACTCCTTAAGTCGTAATGGTTTGGAAATCCCATTTCCTTATTCCATCGCCCCATGGCAATAACTATATGCATAAGTTTGCTGTTACTGTTGGTGGAAGCCTTTTCTAAGGGTTCACATCTTCACCACGTTGGTGGTCTTCGGTTAACGAGGGGTACCTTCCCTTGGGTTCTCGTAGTGTCCAAGTGTGGACTAGGCCATTGTCGGCATTATCATGATTCCTATGCCTCTGTGCTAGCATTGCTACAGAAGGCATGAGGGTGATTAAAAGCTTGTCAACTGTATACTAGACTGATACTCTAGTGACAGTGACACTGAGTTGGTCTTTACTCCAAGCCACTTATAAAGTTGGGTTTGAATTGATGGTCCAGTTGTTGATTTCTTGTCGTATGAGGCAGTACCTCATGCAAGTCTTGCTAACAAATGGTGCCGGTTTTGCAACCGTTTAAGTTTAAATAATGTATTTGATTTACGGCTTCTGAGCCTTATTGCTGCAAGCTATGCTCTTTGCAAGCTGTTTATACATGTTTTCACTCCATGTATACCCCATAGGTTTGAGGTATTGTCGGGCTTTGTGGTAAGTCATGACATCACGCTTCCGTTCATAGGAGGTCCTTTAGGCAATCTTGTGTTAATTAGTGCCTTTTTGCAATTTAGGGTATTTCCTATTAAGTGAAATCCCTTCGGTGTCCTAACCGAGTGTTTGTTCTAGTTGTCGTGCTCTATCCATGACACTTTGTTCGATTAGTGTTAACTCAGACACTCTTCGAGGATTGCTCCTGGGTGTTGTTAGGTGATGCCGTTACATCCGGCTAATGTTTATGATATGTTATCACTATACCGCCTTGTGGTATAGTATTTAAGCTATTCCCCTTTTGGTTTATAACGTCTCCCGTCGTTGGGTAGACCGTCTATACTTGCTCCTAGTGCTTGAGACTAGGTTTAAATATCCTCTCCGATGATGGATCGTGCTTCGTGGTAATCTTGTGATTGCTCTTGGGAGTTCTGTCTCGTAGGTTGACTATCGTGGTGTTCACGTTAGGCGGTTGCCTTACCGTGTCTAGGCTGGGTATACTTCCCAGCTATCACGTATTTGTTTGATGTCCTTGAGACATATCCAATGTCTATACTTACTAGTTGGTGCTCTTTGCACTTCCTTAGTTCTTATTCCTCATCTTCAGATGGATTCTCTGAGTTCCTTTATACTTGATCGTCTGGGGTGTCCAGCTGTTCTGATTTGAACTCACTCATGGTCCGTAGAACGGAGTTGACTACTTCCCGTGTTTCGCACACTACATGTATACATACGTGGGGTACCATGTTGATACGTTACCACTTACCTAACTATATGTCAGGCCCGCAAGCTCCTTCGGAGTGCGGTCGTCCCACATCCCGTAATTGGGTACACCCTAGTGGTTCGTCACACGCCTAGGTGAAGTATTCTATTGTCAACTCCTCTTGTATCCTTCCATGATACTCACCGTAATTCTATTGGTTTGGTTTCAAATCCAAGGTTTGAAAGAGATTGTGGTTTTGAAAGGAAAATTTTGGGTTTTAAAATTATGGTTCGGTGTTAAAAGCAGTCTCTCATGGCATAGCCATGTTTTGAGGTCTTGACCAAGTCTGGTTTCCCACTGACTGGTATGTACTAAGTATAGTGGTTGGCCGTTAAGCCTTCCCAAGGTTCCATACTTCTAGTGGTTAGGGTGTGTGATCCTGTAGTTGTTTCGTTACGGTCACCGTACATTACTATGTACTTGTGACGTGTGAGTGTTCCTTTACATATTCATGTTCTTACTGCACTTGCTGTGGCAAGTGCGTGGTACTGGTGGTTTTGGGTAAACCTATACCGGTCACGGCCTGGTTTCCACTTGTATTTACTAGTCTTGTCGACTCTTCTTTTGATCTTATTGATCTATGGTTGGGAGACTCGATTCTTTAGGTGGCTTCTCGGCGATCTGGACATGGCCGTCGTAGATCTGGGTACTTCTCTAGTCCTTGGAGACTCCCTTTGATTTGGTTTAGTGTTATTCTTTGTTGCTCGTTCCCATACATTTATTGTGGTTATTGAGCCTTAGCTTGCTTAGGCACTACTCTTGTAGTCCTACCGGTTCATATCCCGTGGATGTCCTTATAGCTATACAACTATGTCGGCCAGGTATTGTAACCTTTTGGCGTTGTAGTTTCGGAGTTAACCACTCCTGACTATGTCCTTAGTCACTGGTATACCCTTGGTGGTATTATTTAGCTACTGCTGCTCTGCAGACTTGTGTCGCAGGTTCCATTACTACTCCTTTTCCCATTTTGTTGCACGGTTAGTGCTTCCTTCCTGCTGCTGGTTGGTCAGCTAGGTATCGCGACTGCAGAGCACGTCGCCCCATGCTGTTGTAAGTTGCAGCCTCCTCGTGGTTGGAGTGCTCATCCTACCGCTATTAAGTGCGGGTATTATTGTTCAACCGGGATCCCTCTAGGTCTTCCAATCCTTGGAATTTTCTATATGTCGGTTCTTGTGACTGTGTGATTGTTTCACAACTGCCAGATCGGGTTGCTCCGAGTATGAGAGGACTTTCCTTCTCTCTGGCGTCCCTTCCCAAGTTATACAATGGGGTTTGCGGTGGGCGGGACTGGTATTGTAGGTATCCGGTACTCACCGGTGGTTCCTAACTAGCATATCTCTAATGCTAACACTCAGCCCTTAGCCCTAAGCTTCTAGTTCCTAACTCGGTACTTCCTAAACTCAGTATTTCCAGTCATCAGAGCGATACTTCGCTCTAATACCACTTTTTGTAACACCCCTACCATAATAGAATCATTACCGTCCAATCTCCTCGTGCTTCCGAGTCACGCAGCGGATGCTTACTTACATACAGTGGGTGATACAATGCCGTTAGTCACCCACGTGACTAACAAGGCTACTATTTCTACATACAGCATCGGTCTGATGACCGGAATATCCGTGTGCTACACAAATACAAGCTTCTCTACAATTACCAATTAGGTATTACAACTTCCCATTCAATACAATACTCCATAAGTTCAATACATGTTAATATACCGAGTTTACTAAGATCCTTATACATGTAGATACCTCTTCATTCCATACCTGCTCATTAACAGTCTACTACTACCCATTCCTCACAAACTACTTGCTCCCTAGGTGTAGGGGGTGTGCTACTTAGTACACCTCTACGTTCTACTACTAACTATCCAAATGTAGTCACCGGTCTCGTGCCTTGACCATATCCTCTTCGGGTACCTGCACACTAAAAACTATCCCCCGAGGGGGTCAGCTTTCGCTGAGCATGATAACCGCATACCCCGCGCACTAGTGAGGGTACGCCGACCACTTGGTCGAATACATGCGATTGATTTCATTCAAACATACATGCATACATGCTCTTATACATAATATTACAATATTTTACAAGACATACATACATACACACAGTACCATACACATAAGGAAGACGATGCAAGTCAACCAAATTCCTACTTACCTTCTTCCGGGCTACACATACACGATACATGCATAGTACTTACATAATACGTACACAATAATCCATACTTGTTAGCTTCATTGGTCCACCCGGGTTAATCAGGTGACGGTTACTCTTTTACTCGTTCCACAGTACTTACGCATACATACTCATACTCATACATACTTACTTACTCAAGTCAAGTCGTCGGGACCTCCGGCCAGGGGAACTACTCGGTCCCACCACCGGGATTTACTTGGTTCACCAATCCAGGATGCTACCCATTTAAGGGATTTGGGCCATGGACCAGTTTAAGAACCAGGAATCGGATCCAACCTCTTGTGTCTCCTCATCCTCACGCGTGGCCGAAGCTATATCAGACTTCTACTCATTCCAATTTACTTAGTACTTTTGTTAGGAGTTAGGTGGTAGGAATTAGTAGAAGTCATTCACTCAAGCCACATACACAAATACATTGCTCAATACACATTTATACGAAATACAATACAATACTTAAGTACAATACAAGATTCGAATACAGTTCATCATCATTCATATACTCATGAATTATACAAACTATTGCTCAAGACAAATATCATGAACAATGTAAACAAGCACAAGTAAGTGCAATATAGTCTGATTCATGCGTTTATCTTATTAGGTGATCAAATAAGCACACAAATCGGGGTAACCAGATTAGGATACAGGGCATGAAGAAATCATACCGTTCACTGTTGTACTTGTATCCGACGTTCCTCCGGTGTTCACAATTCAAATCCTGTGATATACATACAATCGAGTGATTAATCTAACTATCATTAACTTAACTCGATTACTCTCACGTTTCCTAACTCATACTTACTAAGTCTTTGAAGTTCTTATACTTACACATTGTTACTTTCTTTAAGTTGATTTCTTACTTAACATTGGTATACTTACATATATGTACATATGTATATGTGGGTATACATATATATATATATATTATTTAATTTAATTACACACATTTTTTTTTGTATGACTCGACCGACCTTACAAGTCCGGTCCAAAGGTCGGTCGAAGTCATTAGCAATACGCTGGGAAAATTTCCGGGCCGACCGACCTTGCAAGTCCAGTCGCAAGGTCGGTCCATTCCAGTGTTACAAGACGGAGAGTTTTGGCCCGACCGACCTTGCAAGTCCGTCGCAAGGTCGGTCCATTCCAGTAAGTTTCATGACGGAAAAATTTTGAGTCGACCGACCTTGCAAGTTCGGTCGCAAGGTCGGTCCATTCCAGTAGGTTACATTACGGAAATTTTTCTGGCCGACCAACCTTGCATGTTCGGTCACAAGGTCGGTCCATTCCAGAAGGTTTCCGTCCTTTGAAAACCTGGGCTCGACCGACCTTTCAAGTCCGGTCCCAAGGTCGGTCCGGCCCAGTATTTCAGTTTTGAATTCTGTTTTCAGTTCTATACTTTGCCCATTGTTTCTCAATCTTCTTCCTACATGTAATCCCACATGTTTAAACACTACCTATGCCCTCCAAATTTCCTTAGTTCATCCACCAAATTCCTTACTAAATCCATCAATCAACTTACACAATTTCATCACTTCCTTTCCACACATACAATAGTTTTTCATCCTTCAATGCTACAGATTTTTGTTCCAACTTCTAATGCTCAATACTCCTACCACCAATACCATTATTAGCATCCCAAATGCCTCATCTTACCACGCCAATTCATTTCCAAGCAATTGCACCATTTATACCCAAGTCCAACTGTCACTTTACCAAGTCTTATACTTTGGTTCTTCCTAGTTTCTCCAAGGCAATCCAATACCTCTTGCAACAGTTTTTATACCCTTTCATTCTTTTACCACTACTACTACTCCATAGTTACTAAACATCTCTACTAATATATTGTGATATATATATATATAAAAAAAAAGAAAAAGGGCGCGAGGAAGAAAAAAGGAAGGAAGAGGAAGGATAAGTAGACCTGTGCTATTAACGCAACGCTTCCTAGCGTTATTTTGGTATTTGACAGTGTGTGTAGGTAAACCGTTTGTGCAATCACTCCAAGCTGAACCCTTGCTTAGACTCAAGTGTGAGGAACATCGACCCCACCGCCAATGCTTTAAGTGTGAGGAAGGGCACCTTCCTCAATCTCATGATATCAGGGAGTCTCAGTTCCTTTATTTTTAATATTTATGTTCAGCCACTTGAGCTTTAACTGTTGATTCATGAGTCTGGCATATTTTGAAAGGTCTTTTCTTGATTATTTTATGAACAATGAGGACATTGCTCCTCTTAAGTGTGAGGAAGTTTAGACCTTTCCCTGAAAATATGCCAGTAGTACCTAATGCCACACTTGATTTTTATTGTTCTCTAATTATGTTAGTAAGCTTCTCTAAAGGCCAATACATGTTGAATTTTCGGGCTAAAATTTTTTGTGGAAGTTTTTGAAATCGAGCCTGATGACAACCTCAAGAATCGTTCTGCTTGACGTTGTTTTTTGTATGTATCAATTCCTCTTTTCAAATTTAAATCTATTTCCACTGAAATCTGGTGGATAAGCTGATTGTGGAAATTGAGCTACCTTAGCTTGGCAATCATGGGACTAAGTGAAAGTTTGGTATGGAAAGGATAAGGCAAGGTACTCCTCTGATCATATAATGAAGTTTTCTGAACCAAAACAGGCCTCGTTCATTTCGGTTATTAAGTCCTTGGGTGCCTTATCACCCATCTACCTAAGGTCTTGTGATCTGGGATAGAAGGCCCAAAGCCGCTACATGGGTGAAGAGAAAGTCTGGGGGATGAAAACAATTGTGCAAACAATGAAAGAAAAAACAAAGAAAAGAGAAAAAAAAAATGACATGCAAAACTCTTAATGCTGAATAATTGTCACAATTTTTTCATATTTTGATCATGAGTATGTGGTGTTGAAAGGTATCACGGAATAAGGTGTTACTTCACACCCCTTGTCATCCAAAGGTTAGAGAAAAGAAATTGGTGGAAGGTTCCAAGCTAATCTATTCATTTTTACAATCTGACTTATCCATGCTCTTATTAAAAATTTTCTGTTTCACTGTTTCAAAAACCTACATCTAAGCAGGATTATTCTTTGATTGCCATGTAGCTTGATTTCCTTCGATGATTGTTGAATCCCGAGTTTGATACTGTGACCTCAGAGAAAGTTTGTTCTTTATTTGCTTGAGGACAAGCAAAAGATAAGTGTGAGGAATTTGATAAGTGAGAAATATATAGACTTTTAAGGGTTTAATTACCCTATAATTTGCAGTATTCTAAGTATATTTCTCACTTATGTACATTTTCTAGATTTATGTTTTGATATGAATTGATAGATATTTTATGTGTTAAATGTAGGAAAAAACCATGTTAATGGATAGATGATCTCATGAGCTTTCCAACGCAACAAACGGCGAGTAAAACGGACTTATAACGAAGAATCTAGGCCCGTCGGAAGCATTCACGGCCCATTTTTAAGTATGGTCCGGGACTTGATACACGGACTAAGTCCCGAAATCTCGACCTATTTCTTTTGCATGGTCCGGGACCTTATCAAGGCCCAAGACCCGGACCATAACAGAGGCAAAAATCCGTGTAAATTGAACAGCATGGTCCGGGACTTCAAACATGGCCTAAGTCCCGGACCACAACACAGGTCACGGACAGGAGAGCGGCAAACACGTCCGCATCGATATTGGGCGGATGACACTCGCGGTCGCAAGAGAATCAGTCACGTCCGCATGCATAAGACGCGGACGCCTGGGCGGACGCGCGCGCGGACAGGTGCTGCAGCGCACAAAAATTGTGCCGGATCCAGATTTCGACGCGAATTCTCTTCTTCCTTCTTCCTTCGCGGCGCCGCAATCGAACTACCTTCATTAATTGCAGACGATCGCCCACCTTAATTTGTGCGCACGCGTGACTGTAATCAATTATCAATTGCTCTGCCCGATGAAATCTCTGATTGAAATCTTCACGGATCTGCACCAACTCCACCGCCATCTACTCAGTAGCTCACAATTCCTGTCAGTTCTCCTTTGTCTGTTTCCCATGTCCTCCGCCTATATAAACCCATACTACTGGAAGCTAAGAACACACAATCCATTCACGCATCAGTCCATCGACCCAAAATCATCAGCCACACTCCCTCGCCCACGCTCGTACTCCATTCACTTCATTTCCCTCCATCAGAAATCATCACCCATCCACTCCATTAAATTCCCACGTAAACACATATCCCACTTTTGATTTTATTTTCCTGTTACGCACCAGTTCTACAGAAATAAAGCTAGCAGTCAGGGCAGCGCAGACTAAAGTTGAAGCGAGGATCCGGAGTGAACTTCTAAACTGGAGTTACCTCTTACCCTTACTTTAATTTATTTAATGCATTCCTTTTCTGTTATCGTTGTTCCTGTAACAATGAGCGAGTAAGTATTTTAGCTTCCCGGGTTGGGAAGCGAACCTATTTCCTAAATTCTGTTATGTATTTCTTGTAATAATTTAGTTAACTGCAACAGTTCAATTCCTGTCCTTCAAGTGTTTTAATTATTTGGCCGGTAATTATAACAACCCTTGTAGTTATTTTATTAAAATGCGAGAGCTGAGATAAATAACTAGACGAAGGAAGTTGAACCTATTTAACAGCTAGAAGCCTGATCCGGCCTATAGGTTAATTAGACTCCAATAGAAACTGCTCTTTATGCGATTAATTGCGTCCGGTCTAGAGCATTAGCCTGCTGCTAGGTCTAACAATTGGTTAGAATTCATTATACTTAGTCGTAAATGAATTAATTAAAGTTTCTGAGTTATTTGCAGTAAAATTAAAGGAAGAGTTTAGTAACAGATATAAAAGAATAGGTAAGCAAACAACCCGGGGTGCGCTTTTCTATTTATCACATTCACCACTCTTTAAATCCCTCTGTGTTTATTTACTCTTTTAAATTGTTCTATTTTTCCTTGCAGTATAGTTTCTTGTTAACCAATCAATCAAAACCGAAAAAGTGATATTTCCTGTTTTCTTTAGTTTAACTTAATTTCCAGTTAATTAAATATTTGTCAATTAATTATACGAGGTCCCTGAGATCGACAACCCCATTTAATCACTATACCCGCAAAACGATAGGTACACTGCCTATGTGGTAGAAGTAGTCACATATTTCTCCATCAGTCATCTCCAACTTCACGTCTGGAACGCTTTGCCGGAGCAGCGTTCTCCAAAAGCTGCTCGGCCGCATCGGTGGCCGCATCCAGCGTGTCATAGTAGTTAATTTTTTCGCCCCCATTCTTAAAGGTGACGAAGTTCCAGTTATGGAAGGGACCGATTTTGTCCCCCTTCTGGAAAAAGTCTGCGACAATACATCCAAACAATTAGGTGACCGAAAGAAACGACAGAATTCATACTAAACAAAAAAAAAACACTTACTGTGGTATGTCTTCAGAGAAGACAAGCGTTCCTTTGTAAAAACGCCTCGACGGTCGGCAGTTCTTGTTTTACTGCCCTCAGAACCTTCGAAATAGGCATTTCAGCCGGAGGAGTTTCGGGGCTGATCAACTGACCTTTTCCGGCCTCAGCAGCGTATGGGATGCCCAACACTCGGCCGGACGAGGAACGATGACGAACCACCGCGACCCCCACTCGTGAGCCTTTTTATAGTCGAAAAGGGAGTACACACTCTTCGCAATGAGGGTTAGGCTGTCAGGATCCTTCCTAACCGTGAAGAATAGGACGAAGTCGGTACCCTCCGGCCGAATTTTGATATCGTCACAAAGGGAAACGAAAGCCTGAAGGTGTGAGATGGCTTTCGGGTGAAGATGAGCGAGGGTGCAGCAGCGACGGAGAAGGAACCCTAGCATGAAAGGGTGTGGGGGAATAGTCAAGCCGGATCGGAAGAAATCGGCGTAGACAACGTACCCGCAACCGAAATCGTCGCTAGGTTGAGAATCAGAGGATGGCAAAAAAATTTGTGTCCCAAGTGGGGCTTCGACACTCCCGAGACAATCACAGAGGGAAGAGTAATTGAGAGAAGAAGGAGAGGGTTGACGCCCAGAACGGAAGGGTCTTACTGGCTTCAGGAGCGAAGGGCGAAAGTCGTTAGGAGACTGAGAGCCTTGTATCGCTCCGATGGCGGGCGGAAATTTGGCAGCAAGTTTGCTCTGTTTGGCGGAAGAGGAAGACATCGTCAAAGCCTGGCGAAAATTGAAGAGTGACGGCGAAGAAAGACGGGCAAGCACACAGCGGTAGGAAGGCAAGGGAAGAAGAGAGGTCGAAGAAACGGGCCAGTAGAGGAAAGAGGAAAGAACTCGAAGAGTTGGGCTTTAAGAGAAAGTTTTTTCCCGCTCAAATAAAAATATATATATATGTGCGAACAAAAGTGTCTTTTTTACAGGGGAAGAGAGAGGGTCGCACGCTTCCTAAAGACACTACCGACGTCTAGTCGAAAGGAGGCCTTGCATATTCTACATCGGTAACGAGCGGAAAATTCGAAAGAGGAATACACCAAGACACGAGCTACACACATGGTCAATAAGAAGTTCCTTTTCTCCGCATAGGAAGAAAAAGAACTTGTGGGACTGAGATAAGGAGACAACAAGGCTTGAGTAAACCAAGAGAGAGGCCCCAGAGCTGGCCGCAGCCAAAGAGAGGGCCCCAGAGCTGGCCGCAGGCAGTCGCGAAATTTTTTTCACCAAAACACAAGACACAGAAGTTCTATTTTCTTCACCGAAATTCAGAAAGATAGAACTTGTGGGACTGATGAGAAGGAAGAAATGGCGCCGGACCAAAGAAGGCAACGTAGAGCATCCGGCCGCCTTAGCCGGATGAGAATGGGACTTAAGCAAAGCAAAACGTCACTCGACCGACCGCTTGTGGTCGGTCAAAGATACTAAAGAGGGGGTACAACTGTACTTAAGCATGTAATACAGGCTGGCACCAAAGGGACCAGGCCCAAAAAACTATAAATAAGGGTGTACCCCCATGAAATAAGACACGGTTTTTGGGCAATCAAACTCACATCCAATTCTAATAGAGACTCTCTTTCTCTCTCTACTCCCACAAAGATTCTGGGTTCGAGATCAGGTAATGTAGGACCGAATGTCAGATCAGGCCATTTTAGGATAGATACACTGTTACATTGGGATCAAGGTCGGATCCTATTAGGATAAATGCACTGTTTCAGTTGTCCTCAATTTTCTTCCAATCATTTACCAAGGTATACACTACCCCTAGACTTCATTCATCTGCTACTCTCTCATTCCGTTCTACTACTCTTCCAGGGCTACGATAGTTGTGGAGCTCCGTCCATACTCGTTACTTTTCTTTTAATACTAATACTCTTACATGGTGTTACAGGTAGGTATATCCATCTATGGTATTTGCATCTCTCATGCTTAATTACAAAATTTCAATATGAATGAATACTTATGTTTATTACATAAGTACCAATCATCAATTCGATTCTTGTTTGTGCTATGCACATATAGTTTATGTGTCTTTTATTCATAAACTTACATTACGCTGGTTTTCGCTCTCCCCCTTAAAAGGGGATACCTCACGTAATCTACCATTGTATGTTATTGTTAATAAACATTGGTTTACTCAATTTGGGCAATCTGAAGCGTTTTAGCTTCTTTACGGTTTATTACATAATATACCCTTGTCAAAGGTCCTAATCATAACAATGCTTTAGTCTTTGCACCAAGGATTCCTATATGAGTTTATTTAACTCATATTTAATTTGGTTCTAGCCTATTAGGCTTCAAGGCATTAATAGACATTCTACTATGCTTACTAGGTATATTATCTCCTAGCTAGGGCCCACTAGCTTCTGCTGCGTGACCCTGATAACTCGGATTATTCACCCTTCTTGTTATCCTTAATGTGCTATACATCACCTTTTATCCGTCTATTATGGGAATAAGGTTTACTAAACAAATGCGGTATTCTTTTACTTGAACTCAATGGGTTTAAGATTTTAACCGTCTCTCAATGGTTTAATGAACCCTCTCTGGTAATCTACTGCACATGCTATTTATGCTTCCACGATTATTCATTGAGTTCCTCCGACTTGTTGTCGGGCGAGGTTAAGTCACTATTCAGTTGTAGTGCTTCCTCTGTTGTCAATAGCTTCTGAATTATACCAGTTCTTCTGGTTCAGTACAAGTGTCCTTTACTTGTATGACCTTGCATTTTCTATGCATCGGTCCTTGTGACTTTCTTAAGTCTCTTTTCACTCTTTATTCCACTAGAATTCACATCTTGTGAGTGTTAGTGTGTTTCACACCCTTCGTGCTTCTTTGGCCTTAGGCCGCACGGTTTGTTGTTGAGCTTGCTTAACTGGCTTGTGCCACGTTCGTTGGTGAAAAGAAGGGTTACTACCATTTATATTTCCTATATCCCTTGCTATCTCATTAGGTCATTAGCTGTACAAGTGCAATACCAAAACACTCAGTCATACAGAGTGCAGAGGCGTAAATGCTTGACAGTAAGTCACTTATGTGATAGGAAAGAATATTTCTTCCTGTCATTTCATACTTATACTCCGTGTTTTTATCTGTTACTTCCTCATAGCGGTCGCCTGTTGCGCGCCGTATTCTTACTCATTGTACAACATTGTTTTTACTGTTTCTGTTACTGTGGTAGTTCCTCTTTACCTATTGTCATTATCATTGGCACCATTTCCTTATGGTGTACATACACTAGGAGGTTCCTAGTTCATGTGTATGACGGTTGTCGTAGCATACCGCGATACTATTATCTTCCCATTGTGGGGATGTTTTATTTCAATTTAGGTTTCATGTGCAGGTTAGCTTACCTCACATTACTTCCTCATTCATGATATAGTTAGCCAAATAACTTGGTTGACCAAAGATGAAGTGGTTTATCGGGTTACGAGCTCTCTTGAGCGTTGGTCATTCATGGTGTGTAGTGTGCACACACATTGGTTGTTTTTGACAAAACTGTCTCCATAGTGCTGAGCATTGGTTATAGGCTCTAGCTGTGTAGTTCTACTTGTATGTACATCACCGGGACATCCCAAGAAACTTCGAGGGTTTTCTGGTCCCGTTCTCCAATTGGAGGGTATTCTATCATTAACAAGTGAAGGTTCTTGTTGAGGGGTTGTCTCCACTCATAGGTCTCACGACGAGGTTTATCATGTTGGTGTTTATACAACGGTTCACCACATGCTTGGGTACCTATGGAGTGTGCTACTCCTTAAGTCGTAATGGTTTGGAAATCCCATTTCCTTATTCCATCGCCCCATGGCAATAACTATATGCATAAGTTTGCTGTTACTGTTGGTGGAAGCCTTTTCTAAGGGTTCACATCTTCACCACGTTGGTGGTCTTCGGTTAACGAGGGGTACCTTCCCTTGGGTTCTCGTAGTGTCCAAGTGTGGACTAGGCCATTGTCGGCATTATCATGATTCCTATGCCTCTGTGCTAGCATTGCTACAGAAGGCATGAGGGTGATTAAAAGCTTGTCAACTGTATACTAGACTGATACTCTAGTGACAGTGACACTGAGTTGGTCTTTACTCCAAGCCACTTATAAAGTTGGGTTTGAATTGATGGTCCAGTTGTTGATTTCTTGTCGTATGAGGCAGTACCTCATGCAAGTCTTGCTAACAAATGGTGCCGGTTTTGCAACCGTTTAAGTTTAAATAATGTATTTGATTTACGGCTTCTGAGCCTTATTGCTGCAAGCTATGCTCTTTGCAAGCTGTTTATACATGTTTTCACTCCATGTATACCCCATAGGTTTGAGGTATTGTCGGGCTTTGTGGTAAGTCATGACATCACGCTTCCGTTCATAGGAGGTCCTTTAGGCAATCTTGTGTTAATTAGTGCCTTTTTGCAATTTAGGGTATTTCCTATTAAGTGAAATCCCTTCGGTGTCCTAACCGAGTGTTTGTTCTAGTTGTCGTGCTCTATCCATGACACTTTGTTCGATTAGTGTTAACTCAGACACTCTTCGAGGATTGCTCCTGGGTGTTGTTAGGTGATGCCGTTACATCCGGCTAATGTTTATGATATGTTATCACTATACCGCCTTGTGGTATAGTATTTAAGCTATTCCCCTTTTGGGTTATAACGTCTCCCGTCGTTGGGTAGACCGTCTATACTTGCTCCTAGTGCTTGAGACTAGGTTTAAATATCCTCTCCGATGATGGATCGTGCTTCGTGGTAATCTTGTGATTGCTCTTGGGAGTTCTGTCTCGTAGGTTGACTATCGTGGTGTTCACGTTAGGCGGTTGCCTTACCGTGTCTAGGCTGGGTATACTTCCCAGCTATCACGTATTTGTTTGATGTCCTTGAGACATATCCAATGTCTATACTTACTAGTTGGTGCTCTTTGCACTTCCTTAGTTCTTATTCCTCATCTTCAGATGGATTCTCTGAGTTCCTTTATACTTGATCGTCTGGGGTGTCCAGCTGTTCTGATTTGAACTCACTCATGGTCCGTAGAACGGAGTTGACTACTTCCCGTGTTTCGCACACTACATGTATACATACGTGGGGTACCATGTTGATACGTTACCACTTACCTAACTATATGTCAGGCCCGCAAGCTCCTTCGGAGTGCGGTCGTCCCACATCCCGTAATTGGGTACACCCGTAGTGTTCGTCACACGCCTAGGTGAAGTATTCTATTGTCAACTCCTCTTGTATCCTTCCATGATACTCACCGTAATTCTATTGGTTTGGTTTTCAAATCCAAGGTTTGAAAGAGATTGTGGTTTTGAAAGGAAAATTTTGGGTTTTAAAATTATGGTTCGGTGTTAAAAGCAGTCTCTCATGGCATAGCCATGTTTGAGGTCTTGACCAAGTCTGGTTTCCCACTGACTGGTATGTACTAAGTATAGTGGTTGGCCGTTAAGCCTTCCCAAGGTTCCATACTTCTAGTGGTTAGGGTGTGTGATCCTGTAGTTGTTTCGTTACGGTCACCGTACATTACTATGTACTTGTGACGTGTGAGTGTTCCTTTACATATTCATGTTCTTACTGCACTTGCTGTGGCAAGTGCGTGGTACTGGTGGTTTTTGGGTAAACCTATACCGGTCACGGCCTGGTTTCCACTTGTATTTACTAGTCTTGTCGACTCTTCTTTGATCTTATTGATCTATGGTTGGGAGACTCGATTCTTTAGGTGGCTTCTCGGCGATCTGGACATGGCCGTCGTAGATCTGGGTACTTCTCTAGTCCTTGGAGACTCCCTTTGATTTGGTTTAGTGTTATTCTTTGTTGCTCGTTCCCATACATTTATTGTGGTTATTGAGCCTTAGCTTGCTTAGGCACTACTCTTGTAGTCCTACCGGTTCATATCCCGTGGATGTCCTTATAGCTATACAAGCTATGTCGGCCAGGTATTGTAACCTTTTGGCGTTGTAGTTTCGGAGTTAACCACTCCTGACTATGTCCTTAGTCAACTGGTATACCCTTGGTGGTATTATTAGCTACTGCTGCTCTGCAGACTTGTGTCGCAGGTTCCATTACTACTCCTTTTCCCATTTTGTTGCACGGTTAGTGCTTCCTCCTGCTGGGTTGGTCAGCTAGGTTTCGCGACTGCAGAGCACGTCGCCCCATGCTGTTGTAAGTTGCAGCCTCCTCGTGGTTGGAGTGCTCATCCTACCGCTATTAAGTGCGGGTATTATTGTTCAACCGGGATCCATCTCTAGGTCTTCCAATCCTTGGAATTTTCTATATGTCGGTTCTTGTGACTGTGTGATTGTTTCACAACTGCCAGATCGGGTTGCTCCGAGTATGAGAGGACTTTCCTTCTCTCTGGCGTCCCTTCCCAAGTTATACAATGGGGTTTGCGGTGGGCGGGACTGGTATTGTAGGTATCCGGTACTCACCGGTGGTTCCTAACTAGCATATCTCTAATGCTAACACTCAGCCCTTAGCCCTAAGCTTCTAGTTCCTAACTCGGTACTTCCTAAACTCAGTATTTCCAGTCATCAGAGCGATACTTCGCTCTAATACCACTTTTTGTAACACCCCTACCATTAATAGAATCATTACCGTCCAATCTCCTCGTGCTTCCGAGTCACGCAGCGGATGATACTTACATACAGTGGGTGATACAATGCCGTTAGTCACCCACGTGACTAACAAGGCTACTACTTCTACATACAGCATCGGTCTGATGGACCGGAATATCCGTGTGCTACACAAATACAAGCTTCTCTACAATTACCAATTAGGTATTACAACTTCCCATTCAATACAATACTCCATAAGTTCAATACATGTTAATATACCGAGTTTACTAAGATCCTTATACATGTAGAATACCTCTTCAATTCCATACCTGCTCATTAACAGTCTAACTACTACCCATTCCTCACAAACTACTTGCTCCCTAGGTGTAGGGGGTGTGCTACTTAGTACACCTCTACGTTCTACTACTAACTATCCAAATGTAGTCACCGGTCTCGTGCCTTGACCATATCCTCTTCGGGTACCTGCACACTAAAAACTATCCCCCGAGGGGGTCAGCTTTCGCTGAGCATGATAACCGCATACCCCGCGCACTAGTGAGGGTACGCCGACCACTTGGTCGAATACATGCGATTGATTTCATTCAAACATACATGCATACATGCTCTTATACATAATATTACAATATTTTACAAGACATACATACATACACACAGTACCATACACATAAGGAAGACGATGCAAGTCAACCAAATTCCTACTTACCTTCTTCCGGGCTACACATACACGATACATGCATAGTACTTACATAATACGTACACAATAATCCATACTTGTTAGCTTCATTGGTCCACCCGGGTTAATCAGGTGACGGTTACTCTTTTACTCGTTCCACAGTACTTACGCATACATACTCATACTCATACATACTTACTTACTCAAGTCAAGTCGTCGGGACCTCCGGCCAGGGGAACTACTCGGTCCCACCACCGGGATTTACTTGGTTCACCAATCCAGGATGCTACCCATTTAAGGGATTTGGGCCATGGACCAGTTTAAGAACCAGGAATCGGATCCAACCTCTTGTGTCTCCTCATCCTCACGCGTGGCCGAAGCTATATCGGACTTCTACTCATTCCAATTTACTTAGTACTTTTGTTAGGAGTTAGGTGGTTAGGAATTAGTAGAAGTCATTCACTCAAGCCACATACACAAATACATTGCTCAATACACATTTATACGAAATACAATACAATACTTAAGTACAATACAAGATTCGAATACAGTTCATCATCATTCATATACTTCATGAATTATACAAACTATTGCTCAAGACAAATATCATGAACAATGTAAACAAGCACAAGTAAGTGCAATATAGTCTGATTCATGCGTTTATCTTATTAGGTGATCAAATAAGCACACAAATCGGGGTAACCAGATTAGGATACAGGGCATGAAGAAATCATACCGTTCACTGTTGTACTTGTATCCGACGTTCCTCCGGTGTTCACAATTCAAATCCTGTGATATACATACAATCGAGTGATTAATCTAACTATCATTAACTTAACTCGATTACTCTCACGTTTCCTAACTCATACTTACTAAGTCTTTGAAGTTCTTATACTTACACATTGTTTACTTTCTTTAAGTTTGATTTCCTTACTTAACATTGGTATACTTACATATATGTACATATGTATATGTGGGTATACATATATATATATATATATAATATTATTTAATTTAATTACACACATTTTTTTTGTATGACTCGACCGACCTTACAAGTCCGGTCCAAGGTCGGTCGAAGTCATTAGGACAATACGCTGGGAAATTTCCGGGCCGACCGACCTTGCAAGTCCAGTCGCAAGGTCGGTCCATTCCAGTGTTACAAGACGGAGAGTTTTGGCCCGACCGACCTTGCAAGTCCGGTCGCAAGGTCGGTCCATTCCAGTAAGTTTCATGACGGAAAAATTTTGAGTCGACCGACCTTGCAAGTTCGGTCGCAAGGTCGGTCCATTCCAGTAGGTTACATTACGGAAATTTTTCTGGCCGACCGACCTTGCATGTTCGGTCACAAGGTCGGTCCATTCCAGAAGGTTTCCGTCCTTTGAAAACCTGGGCTCGACCGACCTTTCAAGTCCGGTCCCAAGGTCGGTCCGGCCCAGTATTTCAGTTTTGATTCTGTTTTCAGTTCTATACTTTGCCCATTGTTTCTCCAATCTTCCTACATGTAATCCCACATGTTTAAACACTACCTATGCCCTCCAAATTTCCTTAGTTCATCCACCAAATTCCTTACTAAATCCATCAATCAACTTACACAATTTCATCACTTCCTTTCCACACTTACAATAGTTTTTCATCCTTCAATGCTACAGATTTTTGTTCCAACTTCTAATGCTCAATACTCCTACCACCAATACCATTATTAGCATCCCAAATGCCTCATCTTACCACGCCAATTCATTTCCAAGCAATTGCACCATTTATACCCAAGTCCAACTGTCACTTTACCAAGTCTTATACTTTGGTTCTTCCTAGTTTCTCCAAGGCAATCCAATACCTCTTGCAACAGTTTTTATACCCTTTCATTCTTTTACCACTACTACTACTCCATAGTTACTAAACATCTCTACTAACTCCAATACACACTTGGTTTTCCCCATTCACCAAGTCATCCACACATGTACATATTCCTACCAAAATTTTGCATAGTTCATCTACTTTTCTTACTTATCCACACATCTCCTTTCTCATCAATTCATCCATATTCTATCAAACCACAAGGGTTCTACCAGCACACATACAAATATAATTCCTCAATACTTTCTCCATCCACAATTCCAATACACATACACATCACATTTAGCTCCAAAGCCTACAATTCAAATACTTGCTCTTAAGTACTCAAACTTCACAATCCTCAATACTAGTACAAGGTTTTGGGTTCTTTAAATATTTTACCCATTCCCATTACTCTAATGCAATAGAATTTAACATTAGGAAGGAGCTCTTACCTTGAGCTTATACTTCCTTCTTTCTTCCTAATTTTCCTCCTTCTTCCTTTCTTGCCTCAAAATCGGTTATGTGGGGAATGGAGTTGCCAAACTCCATTCCCATCACCCAATGAACACAAAACAATTACAATTAATATACCAACCCTTAAATTAATGCTAGTTCAATGAAATGTTTAAAGCAAGAATCTAGGGTTTACCTTTGGAGTGTTTTAGAAGGGGTTTTAGCCCTTGGTTCAAGAAGGTGAATCCACCACCATTGCAAGGTTGATATTATGCTCCAAGAGAGAGAAAAATAGAGCATTACAAATGGGTAAAAATCGGTTATGGAGGAAAATGGAGAGAACATGAGTTTTTCATGTAGATTTTTACCTGTTGGAAAGAGGAGACTCCAAGCTACCCATTGGTGCTATTTTCTCTTTGAATGGGGTATACCGACGAAAATGAACTTCCTCATTTTGGATTTTGAAAAGAGAGAAGTGTAGAGAATGATGAGGGGATTACAAATATGTAATTATTTTTATGATTGGAGCTCACATGGAGGTGGAGCATGGAGAAGAAGAGGGAGTTGCCATTGTTGTTGTGGGAAACTCTCCAAAATCGCCAGCCCCTTAGAGAAGGAGAGAGAAATCGGTGGAAGGGGAGGAAGAAGGAAGAGAGAGATGAGGGAAATGAGAGAGTGAGGAGAGAGAGAAGGGATAAAGTAGTTTTTACTTTATTGCTTTTTGCTTTTGGCTCTCTTATTTAATTAGCTAGTTACATGTGTGTGTGAGGGAGTTATTTGACTGATTAAAAACTGGCCCCCATACAGTTACACTAGTTGGAGCGTTTTTCGTCTTTTACAGAAAACACTCGTTATTTTACCCGGTTTAGGTACTATTCACTAACCGGGCTCGTTTTCTGAAATTTTCTTGTTTAGTTATTTTTATTGGTTATTAAGCTTCCATAAATGCTTAATAATTATTATTTAATGATTTATAATTTTTACGGGTCTGTTTGACCACTCAAAGTCATGTTTTTGGGTTTCTTGAAAAACGCGCGTTAAAGCTCTATTAGCGTTTTAATACATTATTTGGATCCGTTTTCTTCGGGAGTTGTTCCCATATATTATTTAGGTCTATTAAACCTTTGGAATCCATATAATACGCTATCCGGGGTCCCATACCCCCTATGGTTATTTAACGCTTATTTAGCGTTTTTCGCTTTTTAAGCGTTTCTTTATTTCTTTTGGATTTATTTTTCCTCACCAATACTACTTAAGCATTATTAGGCTCTTAAACAAGGATTAGAATAATCTTAATCACTATATTTATGTTTGGGGTATTTCACTATCGGGTATCCTAGGAACTCGTGCTCCATCTATCTTTCTTAGTACTTGATACAACCTAGTTTGTGCATCCCAATATTTACCCATACACATCATATATAATTTAAGTTTTGATCCACTCCTATAACCTGCGATATAAAATCCTCCAAGACCTATCCCCAATGTTCTACATTTATTTACTATAGCTATTTGTTCATCTAAGGTTAGGTATTGCTTGAGTAGGATCATGCCGGGTCGAAGTACTTGGCATTCTTTCTCTGGATATTCCCGACCTTCGCTCATAGGCTCAGGTGATCTCGGTCTCATAGATAAGGGGTAACAAATGACAAAGTGTCTTATTCAGGTGAGAGGTTTCCTAAGTTAGGTCTCTCTAAATTTTAATTCACACTAAACACATACAAGTTTCACTGTTGATAAATGTAAACAGACAATCATGCTTCATCCATTTGGTTCAAGTTTTAGGCTTACCGGTTTCACGCTGAGCGCTAGCCTCAGCGCCTGAAGTTCCCACTGAGTACAAGGTGTTTCTTCCTGGAACCATCACTTTTCCCTTCTGACTCCCGGATGAGGGTGGATGTCTGTAACGCCCCGGTTTACCACCACCATTTACTTAGCTTTTTTTTTATTCTTTAGAGACATGTTATAACTGAAATAACAACTTATATTATACATGCGTCAGTCTTCTTTTTACAAAAGGTCCCCTAATACTATCACCGGGGGTTACTGCCACACCTACTATCCACTAGTAAGTGTAAGGCTATTACCACCACCACCTTAACGTTAGCTATCTTACATTGCTGTTACTATCAAAGAGTGACACAACCAACCGTCACTTTACACCTTAGTACCAAAAGACCCCTTCCAGCCCTACTATGTTAGCTCCTACTCCTATTTTACACCAAAAGCAAGGGGTATCAAAGACTATTACATCATTAGCAACATAGTATGGGACTACTTCCATGTACTCATAAATAGTGGAAACTTCATAGGTAATGGACTGACTACTGCTATTCTCCGGGTGCCTAAAACCCTGTATCTTCTTGTTCCACTCCTCAAGCACTATATCGGTGACCCCAGGCTGTATACTCCTACGATAGGTGACAAACATGAAAATATAGAAAGTATCGGTGGACTCGTCCTCAGTGCAGAGAAGGTGACCATCCCAGTTACCCTGAACACACAAAGTTTCATATACAGAGGAAAACACAAACAAATAAAATCAGTAAAAACTGAGTAACACTACCACACCCCGTAAAAACTTATTTTCTCTTTAAAACCTTTGTTTTCAACAATTATTAACATATATAACAAATCAGAATAGATCACACACCATTTACCTGTACCAAGAATTATCAAGAGATAATTAATATCATAAACAAGATATTTCCAAATGAAGTCCACCACCACCACCACCCACCCTATGTCCTTAAGTGTGCACACCCCTATTGAGAACTTCTGCCCAATAGGAGTAGATCATAGTGGCAGCTCCACTTCATTAGTAGGAGCTTATAGTGTTGCCGGAACGTCGGCTTGGCCTTAAAGGCTCTCACAAGAGGCATAGCCTTAGGATAACCATGATATCAACATCACACAATACTCACACATCCACCACCACCACAAGAGGTTATCCTTAAACACATTTACAAACCATGAGTAAGATTTCATAATCAAGCTTTACACAAGTAGTAATTCACACATCAAGCTCACCACTTGCAAAATAACCTTAATATCAACATATATTACCATACAAGCTCCAATAAATCAGAGAATCAAACAATTTCCAAGAAACCACCTTAGAAAGCTTAAATTCTTATTTTTGACCAAAATCACTATTCACCAACTTAAATAACTTCCAAAGGAGTCTCGGCCTAACAAATTTAACCACGATCCAATATCAACAACAGAAGTATCTCCCAAAATTTCAGCTCAAGATCAATTCGGAAACCCATCCAAACACTCAGAAAGGCTTAAAGCACATTTCTCATTTTTAGCTTCTTTACCTTGTCTAACCGACTTAAATTTCTCCAGTCGACTTGATTTTTCAACCATAACCATATATTCACTATTCAAGACTACCCTCAAATTTTAGCTCAAACCCATGTCGGAAACCTATCCAAACAATTCCTAAAGCTTAAAACTCATTTTTCTCCATTTTCAAGATTCTTTAGAGTTTTCCTACTTCCCAACCTTATTTCGACTTGAGTTTTCTAGGATAATCACTAAATATTCATCCCTAGTTTACTGCAAAAGTTTAAGAAAATAGGAGATAGGATTCGTAGGTAACCAAATAGAATGACTTAAGAAGGAAAATAAGCTTAAAGGTGAAAGTGATGTGCATAGATGTTACCTGTCCTGTCCTAGCCATTTTGATGTTGCTTCTACCTTCATTATAAGTTGCTTGAGCTCAAAATATCCACCAACCAATTTGCCCACCTTGGATTTTGGCTCCCACTCCTTAAACTTGCTTTTCCTTAATTTTAGCTTAATTACTACCTTAGATTTGTGTTTCCAATGGAGAAGTGTTGTTGCCTAAGCTCCAATGGTGTTTTCTAGCTTATGAGAAGCAAGGTAGATGAAGAAGAATGGCCACCTTGCTCACCTACCATGGCCGACCTCCACCCCCCCTTTTAACTAAAATTTTCATCCTTATCTTACTATTTGTAATTATTACTTCTAGAATTGTCCATAGCCATTGATTTGTGTTAGGTGACAAAAACCAATCCTAACCACCCATGCCAAACCGCCATTGAATGGATAAGGGGGGGCAACTTGCCTTGATCATTATTACAAATAGTAAGGAGGTGTGAATAAGGAGGTGTGAATAGTAACCGAGATATTTTTCTCCTCCTTCCTTTGATATTTTCGGCCACCATCTTAGGCCATGTTTGGCTTGAGCTTTTTATGGGAATTAAGACTATATGTGTAGGTGTGTTTAATACTAGTGTGGTTATCAAGTTTCAGGAATTTCCTCCTCGGGTCACTTCTGAGCTCTCCCGAAGCCTCGTTTGCCGAGAACCACTAAATACTGAAAAATGTAACTAGATTGTCTTATATTAAAGAAGAAAGATATGATTGTTTCTTTCTCCCAAACACTCTCAAAAGTATCTAACACACTTCCTAAGGTTGATACCCACTCTCATTTCCTGAGGAATTTAGTAATTTTCGGGAATTTCAGAAATCTGTGAAACTAAGGTTTACCGGGTGATACTCCGGGAACTAGAGTTCCTAATGTTCACCAAGCACCTCCAACTAATTATAACCTTCTCCATCTTTAGAAATTAGGGTTTCCAAAGGTTTACAATTAATTAAGACTTAATCACAGTTTAAGAATTTGGGGTATTACATCCTCCCCCCGTTAAACAAAGCTTCGTCCTCGAAGCTAAATTCATCACACCAAACAATACATTCACATACCAAACAATACAGTCACATACTCCAAGAAATTAAAAAATACTCCACACAATGATTCCCAGGTAACTTTATCAACCACAGATGATTCAGCAACATCACACAAAACCTCAGACACACACCAATCCCATCCATCACACGATATAAACCATTCACAAATTCAATGATACCACATATATAAAATCATGAAGAAACAATTCCTAAAATAACATTCAAGTATTACCAACCATTTCTAGCACCAACAACATTCACAATCACAAACATTCACAAACACTAACAGACATTCACCACTTACTATACGATTCCCCCCCCTAAAAGAAAGTTTCTCCTGAAACTTAATAATTAACCTTAACCGTGATAACTTCCTGAATCCTATGAAGATTCATTAGTATCTTCACTGCCTTTCTTCTGGTTATGGGTCCACAACGTTTCCGCTGCGCTACTCTGATAAGCGTTTCCACCACTCTTTACCTCCATTATCCTTCTCGTACCTACACTCGAAGGCTCTATGTCCTAACCTTCCACAATAAAACACTTCACCAACCTTCCTTCACAATCTTAACCTGGATGGTTCTTTTCACATATCTTGCAATAAAAGTGTCTAGTTCCTTTATCATTGAATCGCAGTCCCGAGTAATTGGGTCCGGCTCCCCCACTTGGTTCAACTTCTATTTTAGCCTCTTATCAAGCTCTCGGCCTTACGAGTCTCCATTCTCCTTTTTCGCCCCGTTTGTACTTCCTTCCTTCTCTGTTGTACCCTATAAAGATTAGCAGCTTTATCGTACGCCTCTTGTAAAGTAGTTATAGGTATTACACTCAGAGCTTCTTGTAAATCCCAATTTAAACCCTCGAGGAAACGTTGAACCTTAATAGTCTCATCGGGTACCACATGCGGAGCAAATCTAGCAAGCTCCACAAACTTAGCATGATAAGTTTTAACATCATCTGTCTGCTGCCTCAATCCCGTAAATTCCTGATATTTTTTCAACCTTACATGTTCCGGATAAAATCTTCTCCTCATCACATCCTTCAACATATTCCACCCAAAACCCGGATTTCCTTTGAGTCTCTCCTCCTCCGCAGTCCACCACAGATCAGCCTCACCTTTAAAATAAAATACAGCCCTACACCTTACCTTCTTTCTTTAGGCAATCAATAATATCAAATATTTGCCAAACTCTCTAATCCACTCTTCCAGAATCACTGGATCCTCTTCTCCCGAATAGTACTCGGTTCATAGCTGCTATCCCCGGGAGAAATCCTTGGGTATTTCAGCTCTAGCCTCGTGCTGCTCCAAGATTCTTCCATACTCAGTGTCAAACCCCATTTCATCCATCTGTCCTCTCCCCTCTCCATTACCTTCCGTCCACTCCCCTCTCCATTATTCTACACACAGATATGTTAGTTACAATATAAATAGTTAACTATAATCAATCAAGCACACAACACACAATATCACAGCAAACATATTTTCAGAACCACATGGTTTTTCTGCCTAGTCTCCTAACCTAAGCCTGGGTCACCTTGCCTCCTAGTCCACTCAAATTTTCCCCTCCCTCTAACCTGTAGCTCTGATACCACTCTGTAACACCCCGGTTTACCACCACCATTTACTTAGCTTTTTTTTATTCTTTAGAGACATGTTATAACTGAAATAACAACTTATATTATACATGCGTCAGTCTTCTTTTTACAAAAGGTCCCCTAATACTATCACCGGGGGTTACCGCCACACCTACTATCCACTAGTAAGTGTAAGGCTATTACCACCACCACCTTAACGTTAGTTATCTTACATTGCTGTTACTATCAAAAGAGTGACACAACACCCGTCACTTTACCACCTTAGTACCAAAAACCCCTTCCACCAGCGCAACTACTATGGTAGCTCCTACTCCTATTTTTAACACCAAAAGCAAGGGTATCAAAGACTATTACAATCATTAGCACTTAAGCATGGGACTAATTCCATGTACTCATAATAATGAAACTTCAATAGTAAATCGGACTGACTCTCTGCATTCCTCCATTGGGCCTAAAACCCTGTATCTTTCTGTTCCACCCTCAAGAATGGAAACTTCATAGGTAATGGACTGACTACTGCTATTCTCCAGGTGCCTAAAACCCTGTATCTTCTTGTTCCACTCCTCAAGCACTATCTCGGTGACCCCAGGCTGTATACTCCTACGATAGGTGACAAACATGAAAATATAGAAAGTATCGGTGGACTCATCCTTAGTGCAGAGAAGGTGACCATCCCAGTTACCCTGAACACACAAAGTTCATATACACAGGAAAACACAAACAAATAAAAAAAAAAAAAAATGTAAAACTGTAACCTACCACACCCCGTAAAAACTTATTTTCTCTTTAAAACCTTTGTTTCAACAATTATTAACAATATATAACAAATCAGAATAGATCACACACCATTTATCTGTACCAAGAATTATCAAGAGATAATTAATATCATAAACAAGATATTTCCAAATGAAGTCCACCACCACCACCACCCACCCTATGTCCTTAAGTGTGCACACCCCCTATTGAGAACTTCTGCCCAATAGGAGTAGATCATAGTGGCAGCTCCACTTCATTAGTAGGAGCTTATATTGTTACCGGAACGTCGGCTTGGCCTTAAAGGCTCTCACAAGAGGCATAGCCTTAGGATTACAATGATATCAACATCACACAATACTTTCCACCACCACCACAAGAGGTTATCCTTAAACACATTTACAAACCATGAGTAAGATTTCATAATCAAGCTTTACACAAGTAGTAATTCACACATCAAGCTCTCTTTGCAAAATAACCTTAATATCAACATAATATTACCATACAAGCTCCAATAAATTAGAGAATCAAACAATTTCCAAGAAACCACCTTAGAAAGCTTAAATTCTTATTTTTGACCAAAATCACTATTCACCAACTTAAATAACTTCCCAAAGGAGTCTCGGCCTAACAAATTTAACCACGATCCAATATCAACAACACAAGTATCTCCCCAAAATTTCAGCTCCAGATCAATTCGGAAACCCATCCAAACACTCAGAAAGGCTTAAAGCACATTTTCTCATTTTTAGCTTCTTTACCTTGTCTAACCGACTTAAATTTCTCCATCGTCGACTTGATTTTTCAACCATAACCATATATTCACTATTCAAGACTACCCTCAAAATTTTAGCTCAAACCCATGTCGGAAACCTATCCAAACAATTCCTAAAGCTTAAAACTCATTTTTCTCCATTTTCAAGATTCTTTAGAGTTTTCCTACTTCCCAACCTTATTTCGACTTGATTTTCTAGGATAATCACTAAATATTCAGTTGGTTTCTCTGGGCTGCGGCGGGTGGGGTATAGCTCCCGCAAACTGATCTCCTAGCTGCTGGGCGAAGGCTGCCATGGCCTCTACTAGGCCTGGTATCTCTGGGACAACTGCCGGTGCCTCGCCACCTCGTTCACTGCTGCCTCCACGTGGTCTTCCAGCTCTTCACATCTATAGTATAGTATACTATTATTACTACTCGGTGTAGCACCATTTTACATTCACAATCATAAATATGTAATAAAGCTAACTACTAGCGATAAAGATATCCCTAGGATTTTTCTTTCTAGGTCACGAATCCTCACAGGCGTTCCTGGTTCCCAATATTCCTATGCTCACTATTCTTGACTCAGTATCTTTTCATTAGAGCGGAACTCCGCTTTGATACCACTTTTTTGTAACACCCCTAATCCTAAACCTGTAATAACGTCGCAAGTCGTAGTATAATAGATAACATTCGCAGCGGAAAATAAAACTATCTAACGTTGGTGTTACACGCCGTTACTCACCCATGTGAGTAACAAGTCAACCTTACTCCATCCATCAACTTAAACTCCACACCGCTGTGATGAACAAGATACCGAGTAACCTTAACTTACAAACCAAATCCAAATCAAATGAGCAACTAACTGAATACAACAAACTCCTTAATATAATACATAATGAAACTAAAAGTGTTTAATGAATACACATCAGTTACCCTGTGCCCCGCACTCCGGCTTGTAATCTTCAATCAGTAACCTGAAATATTTTTCCCATTGAAGGGCTCAGCAAACGATATGCTGGTATGCTAAATGTAGTCCTAAGTAATCTAGATTCCTTAAGTCGTTTAGTCATCTTGATATTAGATTCATTACAAGATAATCCAGTTTTCAACAATAGTAATGACTCTAAATAATAAATAATCACATAACAGCTCACTTGCAAACATCAGTGCATAATAAACAAACAACCAGATTATCAAACACCATAATCCATAACAGTAAACAACAAGATACGCGTATTAATTAACTGTACTTGTTAGAAGGTCACATGACCCTTATCCTTTTAACCAACCACTTGAACTTTTCCAATTAAATTCTACCTCAGGCGTCATGTTAAGACAACCCTTAATAACTTAATAATGGATAGTAGTCCCCTGGGTTCCAAAGGAACCATTACCCGCTGACCTTATGTCCCTGGATAATTATTTTGACCGATCCGGTCATAACTTGTGCACCAATAGCAATGCCCTCTGCCATCGTCGAATGTGGACAAAGGATTCCCTTGAGTGACTCTTGATATAGTCCCGCGTAGTGATCATGATGTGCAACCAGAAAGTCGAAATAGTCTGGATTCCTTTCTTATCTTTTTCTTATTAAGTTATTCCCTTTAGTCAAGTGATTAAACTATAACATTCCTTGAGTTAAGTATAAAAAAGGGTCTATTTTTGGCGGTTCCAATGGGCCTATTGCGGCGGTTGTGAACCGCCGAAATGAGCACCGCCGAAATAGGTGTACCTATCTCGGCGGTTCTTAGAGAACAACCGCCGAGATAGACCCATGGGATTGACCGATGCTGAGATTGACCATGAGTCTATCTCGGTGGTTGTTCTCTAAGAACCGCCGAGATAGACTCATGGTCAATCTCAGCATCGGTCAATCCCATGGGTCTATCTCGGCGGTTGTTCTCTAAGAACCGCCAAGATAGGGGTATTTTTTTTTGTTTTTTCCATCCCAGCTATATAATATATATATATATATATATATATATCAGCATTTTTGGTTCAATGAGCCCTGTAATAAAGATTCATCCATACAGGGAGCTTCAGCACACATTTAAAAAGTTATAAAAGCTCCCAATTAATACCAACGACGCACCACAATTTGAGAGTTAACAAAACCAATGCAATTACAAATAAAAAACAACATTACAATTCAAATCTACCATTACACCATCCACAAGTGTACAGAGTTACAATTACATACTCGAAAAAGTTCACAAAACATCTTCATGATCATCAATTCATTAAACTTGTGCAGACGAACTCTGACCATTCCTCAAGCATCTCAACAATTTGAGCATCATCATACTGACCACCTTTGAACACTTCTTCGTAAGCCTTGAAAAAAAATGAACATTAATCTAAAACGTACAAGTCTAACAACATGTAAAGAGCATAACTGAAACTTTCAAATAATGTTACCTTGTCTAACGAGTGCTCTGGTAAAAGATTCGACGCTCCTACTATGTCACTCATGAATCTCATGACATAGTATCCACATTCTGAACCCCCAGGCTGCACCGGACACTATACAAACGCACATATTGACAGTTATAAACAAGTGTAACATTATAACACAAATTTATCAATTAATGGAGTACCTTGACAGTGTTCCAAGGGATGTTACTCTTCATTGTTTTATTCTGGAGAGATAATGCAGCTCTCATGGAACTATATACATCAGCAATATATATAGTTTTAAGCATCAGTAGCAAGTTATGAAACAGTTAATGTTAAGTAATAATAATTGTTGTCTGTGATAACAAACTAATTACCCCAGTATTGCGGTGGAGATCTTCGGTCTCTTTGCATTCGTACCAAGTGAGTCAAATTGCAAGATTCGTGGGTGCTTCAACATCACCAGCACAAGCAATGACCAATGTCAATTGTCCACAAATTACACAATGTGTTGAAATCATTAAGCAACTAACACAAACTATATGTTTTAGATAATACTAAGAGAAATAGTCAAATATCATACCCTGAATGATATGGCAGCATAATAAATGACTTGTTAGAACATTCAAAGAGGGCATTCGTCATATATTGCATAAGGCCTTCCATATCACTTGTCATTTGGACTTCACTGCACATAGCAGGACACAGGAATCCGAATCTGTGATCTTCATAGACATTGATCGCCTTATTATGCACCCACCTATGAGGTAATATCATAGTCATTAACTTTTTATTCAAACATCTAATTCATCACCAATCAATGAATTCAAAATATAAAAGGTAGAAGTCACTCACATGGCGGCTGACTTGAGAATCGACACATTCAACCAATCCCTCCTGAAGCACTCCTCGAAGTTGGACATATACATCCCAAATCGATGTATATCTTCCCTTGAACTATATAGTGAAATATCCGCTCGGGATCTTCCACAGTGAGGGAATCACAATCAGGTGGTAGCAGCAACAACGATGAATGCAGAATCTGCATATTAGTCGACAAGCCGGCCAATATTCTTTGTCCACCAAAGCAGGTCTAAGCACGAAATTTGTGGATGCCTTTGATTGCACAGGTGCAGCAATTCTTTTTCCTTTGCCCTTAACAGTCTTCGGTCAGCTCATATCCTATGATATTAGTCTAATTAAGTATATGGATGCAAGGTGGTACACCAATAGTTTGATAGCAACGGTTGAGTAAATACCTGCCAGGGAGTCTGACCAATCGTACAGGCCACTTCACTGTCAAAGTTTATGCGGAACGCAAGGTAGGACTTTGTTTGATCGGCACCGGTAAACCGACGTCAGCATGCTCTGCAACAAATTCGTCCAGAAGCACTCATACATGGTAATGTCGGAGTGGTTCACCGTGCACAATATCACTTGGAAGAGGGGAAAAGTTTTCCCCATGCCACCATGACCTCTTCTACTCCAATTTGTAAAAACAGATGGCACTGAATGGGTGCCTGATTGTTATGTGGAACTTGTTTAGATAAAATTGAGAATTCCTCTATGATGATATTAGTGATCAAGTGAAAAATCTTAATCGTCATGTACTCAATTGAAATGTTAGTCTAACCTTTAGAGATGCATAAGGAAATGGATCAGCCGAGTGGACACTACTTCTCACTACCGGTGCACTTGGCTGCTGAATGGGTGACTCCATTGGTGGTCGAGAAATCTCTTGGCTGTCATGCTGCTATGGATGAAGCCTTGACATAGCCTGAGCGATCCTCTCGTCGACGCTCTAAGTAATCCTCTGCTCCATCTCAGCCAACGCTCTCAGGTGCTCCTCGTAGCTAATCGTCTTTCCCTGGCTGATTCTGGACCCGGTACGCCAAATGCCTGGCGGATACCAACGTGCCCACCAAACCCAATGGCACGACCTGGATGATCCTTCTTACCAAGAGCGCGTGTAAGAGGATCATCATTCCTCTGTGAGGTCCAGGTGCCCTGGGTGAGCTGAGAGCTTAATTCACCCTAAAACAACACACAAATACATTTATTAGTTTAACATAAGTTCATATACAAATGAAATGAACAGTTTGACTAATAATGAAATGATATCACTTACCATTTGAGCAATAACTGCTCTCATGGCTTCATCGTATTGAGGATTTTTGGGAGTAGAGTTCTTAGGGATATGGCTTAACTCCCACACTTTCATTCTTCTGCCACTGGCATCCAATGAGCCATCCGTGGGCAGATATCCCTTTTGCTCCCATTCTGGTACCCTTTGAGCAATACTTTTTCCACCTAAGTGGTGAGGGTACAGATTCTTCTTAGCATTTGCTTGTTGTTGCGCACGGAGAGCCTGCATAAATTAATGGGATCATGTTTAGTGAAATTGAACACAAAAAAACATAAGAAATTAAGATTAATTTATGTATGTATGACAATAAAGTGCACCTGGAACTCCGGTGTGTGACGTGTCTCAACAAATTGTACCCATTGCTCTTCGGTGATGCCCTCGTAAACCTCCCATGGTGGTCTCTCACCGTCTCCACCATGATCTGGAGCATCTGGATCTTTTGGATCAGGCATCTTGTAGATGTACTTGTCAGCCAACTTATTCTTGTGGTCCCGGAACTGTTTCGACATCGCTGATAGCACATCCTTTTTAAGTGCGGGATCCACGGAGAACTTAGACTACGTACATGATCATTCAGTTAGTAAAGTAAACATAAATGTTCTATTATTTCACAAAAGATCATAGTAATAATGTAGAGATTTACCTGAAGACGCTGAAACATAGTATCCTTCAATGCTTGAGGCACTTGCTTCCAGTTGTGGTTTATGTTGCAAAATGACTTCACCAAATGGCTACCGTAAGCAGTGAAGTCGTTCTTCCAATTTCCATGGGGTTGGTTGAACTGATTGAAGTCCACCGGTTTTGTAGGGGGAGGGCCCTTGTTAGCCTTCAGCCCACGTGTTGCACCACTCTTCTTTTGCTTCTTCGCCTCTGGTGGGACAACTGACTCCTCTTCGGTCTGCTGTGAAGGGCCAGCCTCAGTCTCGTGTACTGCTAACTGGTCCTTCTTCTTCTTTCCTCCTCTTGTGACCCGCTTACTTGGTCTATTCTCCTGTGGCTCAGGTTCTCCAGTCAAGAGAAGCTGTCCAATGGGGTCATCCATAGGGTGATCATCCACTGCAAAAAAAATAATAGAGCATTTTCATCAGATAAAGTCATAACATAAATACTATGATGCATAACAATAACAGTTAAGATGACATTATAGTCTACATTCTACTAACAACATTACCTGCCACGTACAAAAACATAAATCATTTCATATTTTCTACCCAAACACCCTCATCAAGGTCTGATCGTGCGTAGAGCAAATCATTTTCGGTATCATCAATCGAATCCGGTAATCCAGTAGGAAACAAGGATGTTTCCTCTACAGTCCCATTTTCATCGTTATCCTCATTTTCATTTTCGATTACAACCGGCCTTCTTCCTGGAAGAACAATAGACCATCTGCAGTCTTTCAGATCCTCAACATACCACACTTGTTCGCAATCCTTTCCCAGAACAAATTGATCATCATTATAACCGTGTAACCGTGAAAGATCAACTAAGGTAAGCCCTCCATCATTTTGGTACCCGCGTCGGTTGTCCACCCACTGCACCGGAACAACAGAAAGGAATCAATGTCATAGTCTAGTTTCCAGATGTCCTCGATGACACCATAATACCAACTAGAGTTACTAACTGGTTGAGATCGGTTACCGCAGTGGTACTCAGTGGCAGCAGCTTCAATTTTTCCCCACTATTCTGGTTTATTGATTTGGCATCTTGGCGTGCAGTGTAGTATGTATACCCACTAATATCATACCCCTCATATGACGTAATATTAGTTTCAGGTCCGATTGCCAAACATCTGATCTCTTCGCTTACAGCTTCTGGATCTGATGATGCTAATGTCAACACATGATCTTTGAACCATTGGATAAAAACTCGGTTTTGTTCCTTTGTCAGCCAAATGTGGCCTTTCAAAGGATTTTGATGCCTTAACTCAACCATATGGGTTTCCAAATAAGGTTCAACAACCTCAAGATGTTGTAAGACAAACAAATGTGCTTGATGAATAAGTAGACGTGAAACTTGCACGATCTTTCTACCAATAACACCTTTACCCTTAAACCTGCCATAGTGTCGTGGTTTTGGGATGCCAATAGACTCTGCCTCACTCAAATAATCGGTCACAAATTCTGTGACTTCCTCAGTCACTGTTGCTTCAACAATGCTCCCCTCTGGTCGATACCTATTCTTCATTCTACTTTTCAGAATACCCATGTACCGTTCAAAAGGGTACATGTACCATAAGTATACCGGACCACAGAACTGTATCTCTCGAACGATGTGCACAATTAGATGCACCATTATATCAAAGAAAGATGGTGGGAAATACATCTCAAGTTGACATATTGTGACCACAATTTCACGTTGTAGATCATCTAGAGAGGTTACGTCAATTGCCTTGGAGCAAACAGCATTGAAAAGAAACATAACCGAGTTAAAGCATTTCTGACATCAGATGGCAATATCCCTCGAATTGTGACCGGAAGAAGATGTAACATCAGTACATGATAATCGTGAGATTTCATGCCTAAAAGTTTAAAACCCTTCATCGATACAATGTTCTTCCAGTTTGAAGAGTACCCAGACGGTGCTTTTACCGAGTGCAGACATTTGCAGAAACTAATCTTTTCAGCCTTTGAGAGCGTGTAGCATGCAGGAGGTAGGTAGATTCGTTTCCCGTTCTCTTGTGGGTGTAACTCCTTTCGTATACCCATGGTTTGCATGTCCTTTCTGATTTTTAATCCGTCTTTTGTTTTGCCGGGTATATTGAGTAAAGTCCCACTCACTGCCTCACCAACGTTCTCACAATGTGCATGATGTCTAAGCAGTGTCTCACAGAAAGATGACGCCAATAAGGTAGTTCCCAAAAGATAGAACACTTTTTCCAAATGTTTTTCGCGGTTTTGATGTGTTTCCAAATACATTTACAATGTCCTTAACCTTTTCGTACACTTCCTCAGAGCTCAAAGGTAGACGGGCCACACGAGTTTCCGCTTGACCATTGAACAACTTTCTCTTCGTTACTCGATAAGGGTGATCTTCGGGGAGAAGACGTCGATGACACATATAAACATTCTTCCCACAATGTTTTAAACGGTCCGAACAAGTGTCTTCCTTGCATATGGGACATGCAAATGTTCCTTTAACCGTGTAACCGGACAAGTTCCCATACGCAGGGAAGTCATTGACGGTACAGAACAACAAAGCCTTGAGTGTGAAATTCTCTCTTGCATAAGCATCATATACCACGTCCCCTCATTCGACAATAGCTTCAGATCGTCGATCAGAGGGGCAAGGTACACATCAATGCTATTACCTGGCTGCTTGTGACCAGATATCAGGAGAGATAACATGATGTACTTTCGTTTCATACACAACCATGAGGGCAAATTGTAGATCACTAGCTGAACAGGCCATGTACTGTGTTGACTACTCAATGTGTCGTACGGGTTCATTCCATCAGTACAACCCAAGCCTCCGATTCCTATCTTCATGTCCGAAATGTTCTTTGTACCGTCTATTGATGTTTCTCCACTGAGGCCCATTTGTTGGATGTCTTAGTTTCTCATCACTCTTTCTACCCTCCGCATGCCATCATAAGTTCTTTGCATCTTTCGGATTCGCAAACAAACCGTTTGAATCTGGGTATAATCGGCAAATACCAAACTAGTTTTGCTGGAGGGCTTTTTTTCTGAACGGTGGAGTACTCACCATCTTTATGCTTATACCGGGACAACAAACATTTCGGGCAATTGTCAAGATGTTTGTATTCACCCCTGTACAACACACAGTTGTTGGACACGCGTGAATTTTTTTGTACTCTACTCCCATTGGACACACCCATTTCTTTGCCTCATACGTGGTGGTAGGAAGACCGTTCTCATCCGGTAGCATATCATGAATCAGCTCGAGGAATGCCGTGAAACCTTTGTCACTCAATCCATATCTTCCCTTCAGGTTGAACAAATTCAATATAGATGTCAATTTCGTTTACTTAGTGCAAGTAGGATACAACGCCGTTTTGGGCTGCGTCCAACAACCTTTGATACTCATCTGGCCGGTCGACAAAATTATCCTCAACGTTATTAAGCATCTCGTCCATTTGCTCATCATGATAAGTCGACTCACTGTCAAAATTGACTTCGGAAGCGCTTGGGAGTTCTGACTCGTTAATAGTATCGAATGTCTGCTCGGTTCTTGAGTTACACCGATCGTGACTATAGGAAGATGAAGCATTATCTTCAACAGGTTCTCCATGAAAAATCCATTTTCTATAATGCTGCATGAAACCACGGGTCTTCACATGCAATTGTACGACGTTGATGCTTGAATATGTCTAACCACACCACTCAAACACAAGGAAATGGAATTTTCTCCGCCTTTGTCTGTCCTTGTGTTGCACTGCAGCTTTGCAAAACTCTTTCAGCATTTTGTCAAAATGTTCCCCTCTATCACCATACATCCAGTCACGCTCCATACTATATGTGCAACAGATCAAAGGTGTGAGTTAGAGCCGTTGTAGAATATGGTCTGTATTAAGTTGCACATGTTTATTTCTTAATGGAGCATGACTCGGATGATGTCAATTAGTCTAGCCTAACTCTAAGGTTGCAACCACAAAATAAACTAGCATTTTAAATTTAACAAATTGTTGCACTCTAAAACAGAAACCGGTGTTTACAACAATATTACGAATACTTTTTCTACAAAAAATTCGACATGACCTTTGCATAATTGTACACATCCCGTGCTTATTATTCAGCACTCACCAAAGTCATCACAACCACAAACATTCCAACAATGGCAGCAACCAACAATTAAAATAAATCAATTCTTTACTAGCTAACTGAAAAACCAATTGCAAATTCAGATCATCAAACCAACATTTTCAATTCTACACTGTATAAGTTCAAACCGGTTTAGAGATTAAAACAGAATCGAGAGTTAAAATACGTACTTGTTTTTAAGGATTTATGGAGAGGGGAGACTGGTGCCTGAGAGGTAAGCTTTTGTGCGAGAGATCGATGCAGCAATACCACTTCTGATATGTCTATGCATGGGAAGCAACAAAAAAATAAATACAAAGAAATGCATCAACAAATATGGAAAGAAGCTAAATTATGTACTAGCACTTTATGGAATGCATCAACAAATATGGAATGCATCAACAAAAAATAAGGTTTAGTTACTTACTGTGCACAGAGGGGAAAGTGCAACAGTAATGGAAGAAGAAGGCGGGAAACAAGAGAGGTGATTCACGGACTTGAATGTAGTGAGACCTGATTAAAAAAAATTTAGATATTGTTAGACATACACATACATCAAACAATATTATGTACGAAGAGATTTTGAAAAAAAAAATTGGCATGACTTTTGCATAATTTTATCCATCCCATGCTTATTATTAAGCATTAACCAACCATTCATCAACACAAATTTCCATCACAAATCAAACTAATACCAAATTTATCCATCAAACCAAATTTTAATAATTTGTGGAAATCAAATACAAAGTAAAAAAAAAAAGACACAACCATGCTTATTATTAAGCATTCACCAATTATTCAACAACACAAATTTCTATCATAAACCAAACTAATATATACCAAATTTATTCATCAAACCAAATTCCAATAATTTGTGGAAATAAAATACAAAGTACAAAAGAGAAAAATGATAAGTTAGATTATATTACGGTTCGAAAATGAATGTTCTCCGCTCCGCTTTCAATCTACCATCAAATGGTAAGAAGCTTCTAAGTATTTATCTGTAGAGGCACAAATACGTATAGACACAAGAGAAACTCAGTAGTTGTATTTGTTCCTTATATGCAGTTAGGTTGTAAATTTACAGCGAGTGAAGAGAATGAAGAGTAGTTAAATTAAAAAAAAATTACCTGTTCCTAAATGAATTGTTTCAGCCCCTCTTCTCAATCGGGCGTGCGAGACGCGTGTAGCAATACCAATCTCTACAGAGGCAACGCAGACGCAAAATAAATATGAATTGAGGGTGCAAAACTATATTGCTTACAATGTTATAATTAGCTTATAATTATAAGCACAAATAATGCTCAAACATTGTTCCACCCACATAATAAGCATAACAAATCTAGCCCAAACAAGCTAACCTAACTATACTTAAAAGAAGGGCCAAAAACAGCAAAAAAATTCACTCAGACATTTCGTCAAACACCTTGTGTGCATACATAAATTTATTAGTTTAACAACCAAATCTTGCAAAGATTTCACACACACAATAAATATCAGCATCCACAATCACAATGTGACAACAATCTATCAATTTTAACAACACATTAATAATAATTTAAACAAAACCGAAATGAAAGTTAGGGGTTTATACTCACCTGCGCCTCTGTTGCTGGGCGGGAGGACGGCGGCGACGACACCGACGCGACGAACGACACCGACGGCGTGACGTCCGGCGAAGGCGGGGAGGAGGAGGAGGGAGCGGCGACGGCAGTCTAGTGGTGGTGGCATCGGGAAATCGCAATTCGCCGCGGAGAAGAGAGAGGAGGGGTTAATTAGGCCTAATGAACTCGTAATTGTGTCGAGGCGGGCTGGAGGTTAATTAAAACGATCTATATCGGCGGTTCCTAAAAAAGAGAACCGCCGAAATAGACCCTGTAATAATAATAAAAAAAATACCTATTTCGGCGGTTCCTAACAAAGAACCGCCGAAATAGGTCGTTTTAAAAAAAAGAAAAATAGAGAAACACCTATTTCGGCGCTTCGGTGAGGAACCGCCGAAATAGGTCTCTTTTATTTTTTTTAATTTAAATAGATCCTATTTCGGCGGTTCATATCTAGGAACTGCCGAAATAGACCCCTTCTTTACAGACCGCATACACCTCAGGCACTATTTCGGCGGTTTTATCTACAACCGCCGAAATAGGGGGCACCGAAATAGAAGTTTTTTGTACTAGTGTAGGTTCAATAATACCTAAAGGTCATCTATAGTCTTGTTCCAGTTTAGATGTATAAACTTCCAGTCATAAGACATTCGCGTAAAATAAAACGCAATGGTGTCGAGCAATACAGTATATAATAACATATACATAAATCACAGATACGCTCTTAACAATTAAACACACAACGTCTGGACCTTAGTAAAATCCTTAAGGCATTCAGACAACACAATTAAACATACGTCACCGTGTAAACTTGCTAGCTTGGCTATTCAACACTTAGTAGTTTCTTCCCGTATGCTGTTATATTTACTTACAATACGGGTACTATTAATACAACTATTCGCTAAGTATTTCAGTACTGTCACTACAGAACTAATACTTGTAGTATACTAACTCCGTATGTTCTTTATTTCTCCCTGTTATTTAACAGTGGTTCTAGGTAGTTCGACAGGTCGTTATTTCATGTAGTAACCACAATTATTTTATAAACTTTATATTATACTCCATAATATACCATATTACTTAGTTTTAATCCTTTCTTTATTTTATTACAAAACTAACCTTATAACTTTCGGTAATTAAAAATCAATATACTAACTTTTATAAATTACTTAAATGACCACATAATTCTCGGTTTTAAATATATCTTTCCTTTATTTACAATTTAACCCCAAAACTTTATATAAGTTACATATTACTTATAAACTCTAGTTTTAATATTTAATTTCTTAGAATACCGAAATGGTCCTTATAATTTTACAAATTATGGATTCGCCCCATTTAAAATTCAGTTTTCCATTTATACTTTCATAAATTACATATTCACCCCTAAACTTTATAAACTTAATATTTTATGTCATAAATCATTTTAACCCAAAGTTTTGGTCAACACTTTGACCAAGACTTATTTCATAATTAATACTTTATTATACCCAGAATATTATACGTAATTCCGGTTTTGCTCTATATTTCCAGAAATTACAAATAGCCCTCAAACTTTATAAATTGTTATTTTAACACTTAAACACTTATTTAAATTCACCAAAATTCATAATATTAATTCCTAACTATATTTATCATAAACTATGCCAAATAAACCCTTAAGCTCTCGGCAATTATTTAATACCCTATACTTTTCAAAATTTACATTTTAGCACATAAATTAATAAATAGCCACTTAAATACTTGTAGCTGTTTTTAATACTCCCAAAATTTATAATATAAGCTAATATACTTATATACTTCAAAAATCACAAATGGAACATTTAACTCTCGGCTTTAATAAATATTTACCATATAGTTTTAAAACTTGATTTATACCTATAATAAATATAATAAATGTATATAAGCCATATAACACTTCTAAAAGTATATGTAATGACTAGAATGATTATAAACTCAAAATAGAACATTTAATCCCTAGATAATTCAGCCTTATCATATATGCATCATAATTAATTTTGTGAACAAAATTTATACGTTAAGGTAATAATCTTACCTGTTTGTTATAAATTATTTTCTTCACATTATATGTAACACCCCATCCAAAAGCCAATCGTGTTATCGCAATACTGAACACTTAACGAATTCGTAGCATCGGAAATAACAAAACCCTGGACCTGCCACGGTCTGATCGTTAGAATATACGGTCTTAACAATTACAACACTTATCCAAAATACATAACCAACCCAAAAACATCACCATCCATAACACCAACATACCAACCGAGTATGAGTAACTAAGTGGTAATCACAACCTTACATCAGTTTAAATATAAACAGACGGGTGCACAAGCGCAACCCGTACTCAAAATAAACATCCGATCCTAAGTCTAACCACTCCTATTCTCGTAGTGCGTCCTCATGGGTCTCTTACCTGCATGTGTAAAAACAGCCCCAAAAGGGGGTCAGCACGAATGCTGGTACACCCTCTCATGGCCCCCAAGCTAACGGGGCTACGACGACTAATTGTCGATAGCATGGAAATTGATTACATACACAAGCATGATATGAAGTGCCATAACAATAATCCATAGATGAACATGCATAGTTCGCAAACAATGAACGGCTCAAGCATTCCCTTATCAAGTGGGTTAGTAACCCCCTCCTTAGCCCTCATTTCCTTAATCTCAGTTCCTTATCTTACCTTAATCTTAATCTCAACTTAGTCTCAGTTTACAAACCGCTCCTGGAAGGGAATGGTTGTAGCTTAATTCAAACCTGGGATTTAGGTGATCCCACCGCACCATCTTAATGCCACCTACTCTGGACGGGAGTCCAGCGTAGCTGAGCCGACAACCGGCCCTAGGCTACAAGTCCGAAGACAAGTCCTTAAGCGGAGGGCGAATCTGATTCAGATACCGTCCCCCTTTCCTTAGCATGCATGAACGGAGTTCGGTCCCGGGTTTCCTCACTCAAGTTCTAGTTAGAAGAAATCTTAACACCATGTGCCAGCTAAGCCTTAACGGGCATTAACCAACATCCACCAAAATAACTCTTATTCTTAACTCAGTAAGTACTAAACTTGGTTAGTAACAATCTCAAGTCTCGCGGGTTAGTGTAAAGATAACACATGATCTTTGAACCATTGGATAAATACTCGGTTTTGTTCCTTTGTCAGCCAAATGTGGCCTTTCAAAGGATTTTGATGCCTTAACTCAACCATATGGGTTTCCAAATAAGGTTCAACAACCTCAAGATGTTGTAAGACAAACAAATGTGCTTGTTGAATAAGTAGACGTGAAACTTGCACGATCTTTCTACCAATAACACCTTTACCCTTAAACCTGCCATAGTGTCGTGGTTTTGGGATGCCAATAGACTCTGCCTCACTCAAATAATCGGTCACAAATTCTGTGACTTCCTCAGTCACTGTTGCTTCAACAATGCTCCCCTCTGGTCGATACCTATTCTTCATTCTACTTTTCAGAATACCCATGTACCGTTCAAAAGGGTACATGTACCATAAGTATACCGGACCACAGAACTGTATCTCTCGAACGATGTGCACAATTAGATGCACCATTATATCAAAGAAAGATGGTGGGAAATACATCTCAAGTTGACATATTGTGACCACAATTTCACGTTGTAGATCATCTAGGGAGGTTACGTCAATTGCCTTGGAGCAAACAGCATTGAAAAAGAAACATAACCGAGTTAAAGCATTTCTGACATCAGATGGCAATATCCCTCGAATTGTGACCGGAAGAAGATGTAACATCAGTACATGATAATCGTGAGATTTCATGCCTAAAAGTTTTAAACCTTCATCGATACAATGTTCTTCCAGTTTGAAGAGTACCCAGACGGTGCTTTTACCGAGTGCACACATTTGCAGAAACTAATCTTTTCAGCCTTTGAGAGCGTGTAGCATGCAGGAGGTAGGTAGATTCGTTTCCCGTTCTTGTGTGGGTGTAACTCCTTTCGTATACCCATGGTTTGCATGTCCTTTCTGATTTTTAATCCGTCTTTTGTTTTGCCGGGTATATTGAGTAAAGTCCCACTCACTGCCTCACCAACGTTCTTCACAATGTGCATGATGTCTAAGCAGTGTCTCACAGAAAGATGACGCCAATAAGGTAGTTCCCAAAAGATAGAACACTTTTTCCAAATGTTTTTCGCCGGTTTTGATGTGTTTCCAAATACATTTACAATGTCCTTAACCTTTTCGTACACTTCCTCAGAGCTCAAAGGTAGACGGGCCACACGAGTTTCCGCTTGACCATTGAACAACTTTCTCTTCGTTACTCGATAAGGGTGATCTTCGGGGAGAAGACGTCGATGACACATATAAACATTCTTCCCACAATGTTTTAAACGGTCGTCGAACAAGTGTCTTCCTTGCATATGGGACATGCAAATGTTCCTTTAACCGTGTAACCGGACAAGTTCCCATACGCAGGGAAGTCATTGACGGTACAGAACAACAAAGCCTTGAGTGTGAAATTCTCTCTTGCATAAGCATCATATACCACAGTCCCCTCATTCGACAATAGCTTCAGATCGTCGATCAGAGGGGCAAGGTACACATCAATGCTATTACCTGGCTGCTTGTGACCAGATATCAGGAGAGATAACATGATGTACTTTCGTTTCATACACAACCATGAGGGCAAATTGTAGATCACTAGCTGAACAGGCCATGTACTGTGTTGAGTACTCAATGTGTCGTACGGGTTCATTCCATCAGTACATAACCTAAGCCTCCGATTCCTATCTTCATGTCCGAAATGTTCTTTGTACCGTCTATTGATGTTTCTCCACTGAGGCCATTTGTTGGATGTCTTAGTTTCTCATCACTCTTTCTACCCTCCGCATGCCATCATAAGTTCTTTGCATCTTTCGGATTCGCAAACAACCGTTTGAATCTGGGTATAATCGGCAAATACAAAACTAGTTTTGCTGGAGGGCTTTTTTTCTGAACGGTGGAGTACTCACCATCTTTATGCTTATACCGGGACAAAAACATTTCGGGCAATTGTCAAGATGTTTGTATTCACCCCTGTACAACACACAGTTGTTTGGACACGCGTGAATTTTTTGTACTCTACTCCCATTGGACACACCCATTTCTTTGCCTCATACGTGGTGGTAGGAAGACCGTTCTCATCCGGTAGCATATCATGAATCAGCTCGAGGAATGCCGTGAAACCTTTGTCACTCAATCCATATCTTCCCTTCAGGTTGAACAAATTCAATATAGATGTCAATTTCGTGTACTAGTGCAAGTAGGATACAACGCCGTTTGGGCTGCGTCCAACAACCTTTGATACTCATCTGGCCGGTCGACAAAATTATCCTCAACGTTATTAAGCATCCCGTCCATTTGCTCATCATGATAAGTCGACTCACTGTCAAAATTGACTTCGGAAGCGCTTGGGAGTTCTGACTCGTTAATAGTATCGAATGTCTGCTCGGTTCTTGAGTTACACCGATCGTGACTATAGGAAGATGAAGCATTATCTTCAACAGGTTCTCCATGAAAAATCCATTTTCTATAATGCTGCATGAAAACCACGGGTCTTCACATGCAATTGTACGACGTTGATGCTTGAATAATGTCTAACCACACCACAATCAACACAAGGAAATGGAATTTTCTCCGCCTTTGTTCTGTCCTTGTGTTGCACTGCAGCTTTGCAAAACTCTTTCAGCATTTTGTCAAAATGTTCCCCTCTATCACCATACATCCAGTCACGCTCCATACTATATGTGCAACAGATCAAAGGTGTGAGTTAGAGCCGTTGTAGAATATGGTCTGTATTAAGTTGCACATGTTTATTTCTTAATGGAGCATGACTCGGATGATTGTCAATTAGTCTAGCCTAACTCTAAGGTTGCAACCACAAAATAAACTAGCATTTTAAATTTAACAAATTGTTGCACTTCTAAAACAGAAACCGGTGTTTACAACAATATTACGAATACTTTTTCTACAAAAAATTCGACATGACCATTGCATAATTGTACACATCCCGTGCTTATTATTCAGCACTCACCAAAGTCATCACAACCACAAACATTCCAACAATGGCAGCAACCAACAATTAAAATAAATCAATTCTTTACTAGCTAACTGAAAACCAATTGCAAATTCAGATCATCAAACCAACATTTTCAATTCTACACTGTATAAGTTCAAACCGTTTTAGAGATTAAAACAGAATCGAGAGTTAAAATACGTACTTGTTTTTTAAGGATTTATGGAGAGGGGAGACTGGTGCCTGAGAGGTAAGCTTTTGTGCGAGAGATCGATGCAGCAATACCACTTCTGATATGTCTATGCATGGAAGCAACAAAAAATAAATTACAAAAGAAATGCATCAACAAATATGGAAAGAAGCTAAATTATGTACTAGCACTTATATGGAATGCATCAACAAATATGGAATGCATCAACAAAAAATAAGGTTTAGTTACTTACTTGTGCACAGAGGAGGAAAGTGCAACAGTAATGGAAGAAGGCGGGAAACAAGAGAGGTGATTCACGGACTTGAATGTAGTGAGACCTGATTAAAAAAAATTTAGATATTGTTAGACATATACACATACATCAAACAATATTATGTACGAAGAGATTTTGAAAAAAAAAATTGGCATGACTTTTGCATAATTTATCCATCCCATGCTTATTATTAAGCATTAACCAACCATTCATCAACACAAATTTCCATCACAATCAAACTAATACCAAATTTATCCATCAAACCAAATTTTAATAATTTGTGGAAATCAAATACAAAGTAAAAAAAAAGACACAACCATGCTTATTATTAAGCATTCACCAATTATTCAACAACACAAATTTCTATCATAAACCAAACTAATATATACCAAATTTATTCATCAAACCAAATTCCAATAATTTGTGGAAATAAAATACAAAGTACAAAAGAGAAAAATGATAAGTTAGATTATATTACCGGTTCGAAAATGAATTGTTCTCCGCTCCGCTTTCAATCTACCATCAAATGGTAAAGAAGCTTCTTAAGTATTTATCTGTAGAGGCACAAATACGTATAGACACAAGAGAAACTCAGTAGTTGTGTTTGTTCCTTATATGCAGTTAGGTTGTAAATTTACAGCGAGTGAAGAGAATGAAGAGTTAAATTAAAAAAAATTACCTGTTCCTAAATGAATTGTTTTCAGCCCCTCTTCTCAATCGGGCGTGCGAGACGCGTGTAGCAATACCAATCTCTACAGAGGCAACGCAGACGCAAAATAAATATGAATTGAGGGTGCAAAACTATATTGCTTACAATGTTTATAATTAGCTTATAATTATAAGCACAAATAATGCTCAAACATTGTTCCACCCCATATATAAGCATAACAAATCTAGCCCAAACAAGCTAACCTAACTATACTTAAAAGAAGGGCCAAAAACAGCAAAAAAATTCACTCACACATTTCGTCAAACACCTTGTGTGCATACATAAATTATTAGTTTAACAACCAAATCTTGCAAAGATTTCACACACACAATAAATATCAGCATCCACAATCACAATGTGACAACAATCTATCAATTTTAACAACACATTAATAATAATTTAAACAAAACCGAAATGAAAGTTAGGGGTTTATACTCACCTGCGCCTCTGTTGCTGGGCGGGAGGACGGCGGCGACGACACCGACGCGACGACCACCGACGGCGTGACGTCCGGCGAAGGCGGGAGGAGGAGGAGGGCGGGCGATGGCAGTCTAGTGGTGGTGGCGTCGGGAAATCGCAATTCGCCGCGGAGAAGAGAGAGGAGGGGTTAATTAGGGCTAATGAACTCGTAATTGTGTCGAGGCGGGCTGGAGGTTAATTAAAACGATCTATATCGGCGGTTCCTAACAAAGAACCGCCGAAATAGACCTTCTGTAATAAAATAAAAAAAAATACCTATTTCGGCGGTTCCTAACAAAGAACCGCCGAAATAGACCTTCTGTAATAATAAAAAAAAAATACCTATTTCGGCGGTTCCTACAAAGAACCGCCGAAATAGGTCGTTTAAAAAAAAAAGAAAAATAGAAACGCCTATTTCGGCGCTTTCGTGTGAGGAACCGCCGAAATAGGTCTCTTTTATTTTTTATTATTAAATAGATCCTATTTCGGCGGTTCATATCTAGGAACTGCCGAAATAGACCCCTTCTTTACAGACCGCATACACCTCAGGCCACTATTTCGGCGGTTTTATCTCACAACCGCCGAAATAGGGGCACCGAAATAGAAGTTTTTTGTACTAGTGTAGGTTCAATAATACCTAAAGGTCATCTAGTCTTGTTCCAGTTTAGATGTATAAACTTCCAGTCATAAGACATTCGCGTAAAATAAAACGCAATGGTGTCGAGCAATACAGTATATAATAACATATACATAAATCACAGATATCGCTCTTAACAATTAAACACACAACGTCTGGACCTTAGTAAAATCCTTAAGGCATTCAGACAACACAATTAACATACCGTTCACCGTGTAACTTGCTAGCTTGGCTATTCACACTTTAGTAGTTTCTTCCCGTATGCTGTTATATTTACTTACAATACCGGGGTACTATTAATACAACTATTCGCTAAGTATTTCAGTACTGTCACTACAGAACTAATACTTGTAGTATACTAACTCCGTATGTTCTTTATTTCTCCCTGTTATTTAACAGTGGTTCTAGGTAGTTCGACAGGTCGTTATTTCATGTAGTAACCACAATTATTTTATAAACTTTATATTATACTCCATAATATACCATATTACTTAGTTTTAATTCCTTTCTTTATTTTATTACAAAACTAACCTTATAACTTTCGGTAATTAAAAATCAATATACTAACTTTTATAAATTACTTAAATGACCACATAATTCTCGGTTTTAATATATATCTTTCCTTTATTTACAATTTAACCCCAAAACTTTATATAAGTTACATATTAACTTATAAACTCTAGTTTTAATATTTAATTTCTTAGAATACCGAAATGGTCCTTATAATTTTACAAATTATGGATTCGCCCCATTTAAAATTCAGTTTTCCATTTATACTTTCATAAATTACATATTCACCCCTAAACTTTTATAAACTTAATATTTTATGTCATAAATCATTTAACCCAAAGTTTTTGGTCAACACTTTGACCAAGACTTAATTTCATAATTAATACTTTATTATACCCAGAATATTATACGTAATTCCGGTTTTGCTCTATATTTTCCAGAAATTACAAATAGCCCTCAAACTTATAAATTGTTATTTTAACACTTAAAACCTTATTTAAATTCACCAAAATTCATAATATTAATTCCTACCTTATATTATATCATAACTATGCCAAATAAACCCTAAGCTCTCGGCAATTATATTTAATACCCTATACTTTTCAAATTTACATTTTAGCCACATAAATTAATAAACTAGCCACTTAAATACTTGTAGCTGTTTTTAATACTCCCAAAATTTATAATATAAGCTAATATACTTATATACTTCAAAAATCACCAAATGGAACATTTAACTCTCGGCTTAATAAATATTTACCATATAGTTTTAAAACTTGATTTATACCTTATAATAATATATATAAATGTATATAAGCCATATAACACTTCTAAAAGTTATGCTAATGACTTAGAATGATTATAAACTCAAAATAGAACATTTAATCCCTAGATAATTCAGCCTTATCATATATGCATCATAATTAATTTTTGTGACACAAATTTATACGTTAAGGTAATAATCTTACCTTGTTTGTTATAAATTATTTTCTTGACATTATATGTAACACCCCATCCAAAGCCAATCATGGTTATCGCAATACTGAACACTTAAACGAATTCGTCGCAGCGGAAATAACAAACACCTGGACCTTGCCACGGTCTGATCGATAGAATATACCGGTCTTAACAATTACAACACTTATCCAAAATACATAACCAACCCAAAACATCACCATCCATAACACCAACAACCAACCGAGTATGAGTAACTAAGTGGTAATCACAACCTTACATCAGTTTAAATATAAACAGACGGGTGCACAAGCGCAACCCGTACTCAAAATAAACATCCCATCCTAAGTCTAACCACTCCTATTCTCGTAGTGCGTCCTCATGGGTCTCTTACCTGCATGTGTAAAAACAGCCCCCAAAGGGGGTCAGCACGAATGCTGGTACACCCTCTCATGGCCCCCAAGCTAACGGGGCTACGACGACTAATTGTCGATAGCATGGAAATTGATTACATACACAAGCATGATATGAAGTGCCATAACAATAATCCATAGATGAACATGCATAGTTCACAAACAATGAACGGCTCAAGCATTCCCTTATCAAGTGGGTTAGTAACCCCCTCCTTAGCCCTCATTTCCTTAATCTCAGTTCCTTATCTTACCTTAATCTTAATCTCAACTTAGTCTCAGTTTACAAACCGCTCCTGGAAGGGAATGGTTGTAGCTTAATTCAAACCTGGGATTTAGGTGATCCCACCGCACCATCTTAATGCCACCTACTCTGGACGGGAGTCCAGCGTAGCTGAGCCGACAAACGGCCCTAGGCTACAAGTCCGAAGACAAGTCCTTAAGCGGAGGGCGAATCTGATTCAGATACCGTCCCCCTTTCCTTAGCATGCATGAACGGAGTTCGGTCCCGGGTTTCCTCACTCAAGTTCTAGTTAGAAGAAATCTTAACACCATGTGCCAGCTAAGCTTTAACGGGCATTAACCAACATCCACCAAAACTTAACTCTTATTCTTAACTCAGTAAGTACTAAACTTGGTTAGTAACAATCTCAAGTCTCGCGGGTTAGTGTAAAGATAACACATACACAACGAGAAGAAATATAGCCGGTTGCATGTTTTATCTTGTTTAGTCATAGCATTTAAACAGATAGCACACAAGCCGAGGGACACCTCGTTAGCAAGCAGGTCACAAGAAAGATTGTACCGTTCACCGTCGACGATCGTTTGGTTTATCTCCTTCCAAGTCTCAATTCACCAATCCTAAAACATTCATTAATTTTTAGGTTATTATTCATTTCAACTCATTACAATTACTTAGCCTTCCTAGACATCAACTTTTACTCATTGTTTTTCACTAAGCCTTATGGTTTCAACTTAACTCCTAAGTGCATCATTTCCTTATCTTCTATTACACTTACTCTCCCTCTTAATGACCATTACACCCCCAAACATGTCCTTAATAATCTTATAACATCAATACCTAATTAACCCATCATTTCCTAACCTTAAACAAGGTTTTTGGCCAAAACAGTGGCATGTCCGAACTTGTGTCCGGACTTCCCAAGTTCGGACGCAAGCCGTGATTTAAAACTGAAAACAGACGCATGTCCGAACATGTGTCCGGACTTCGGAAGTTCGGACATGGGTCGAGGAAAATTCAAAGCAAAATCTCATGTGTCCGAACGTGTGTCCGGACTTCTGAAGTTCAGACACAGTTCGAGACTCTGAGAATTTTTTACGCAACAGGCCTGTCCGAACGTCCATGTCCGGACGGATGTTCGGACAAGCCAAAACACTCATTTTCTAAGCGTTTAAAACACTTAAACAATTTTCACCAAACTTCTCCTTGGTTTTCTAAGTGGTGTTTCATACCTATGATAACCACTATGCCAATAATGTTTCCTCACCACTACAACATCATCTCCAAAGCATCTTTTCTTACTCTTTCCAAGGTTCTCCTTAAATTCTAAACTCTAGTTTCTACCTAAACCACCTAAAAGTTTTATGCTCTTTTACATCAAACTTACTAAAGTTTCCTAGCTTCTTTTATCAACACTTACCTAAGCCCTAAATACCCAAGTACATACTTTTGATTCCTAAATCCTTCATGGTGATACCTAGTCATTATAAGTCATTAAAACACCTTAATCTTACCCTTTTTCTTCAAGACAACCTCTAGAACTTCCTAGTACTCCCTTAGTCATTAAATCCCCTTAGAACATCTTAAACACTTAAGTTCTCCTTTAAATTTGCCATGGGTTCTCTATATATAGTACATCCTAACACTTGGTTTTCTCCATCAAACAACCAATATCACTCAAATTCTCATCACAAACCTTAACACACCATTTACACTAAAACCACACCACATCATCTATAGTGCATAAACTTAAATGCTTGGCACTTAGGCCCTTAAATAACAATAATCTTAACCACTGAATTTCCATATATACTTGCCTTCAACCTGCGAATACACACAACAAGGCTCCCATTGAAATAAAATGCTTCTTGTAATTCACCTTGATATTATTAAACTATCTCTTTTTCTCATTTGCTCCTTAGTCACAAGTTCACAATCATGATCATTGTTTCTCCTAGGTCATATATAACCCTTTTCTAATGTAAACTCTTCACTAAACTCATCACATATCTAAATCCCCTTCCCTTAAAAAATAAAACACCTTAAGGTAAGTAATTTACTTGTTCTTTTGCAAGCTTTAAAAACTTTCTTCCTTAGGTTTTCCCTTCCTCTATCTCGGTCACCAATATATATCTCCTTGCCAATGTTCTAACCAATATCCATGACTCCAATGAGTACTAGATAATACATTAACCCTAAGGAACAAACCCTAGGTTAAAAATGTGCTTTAAGGTATTAAGGTGATTATTTTACCTTGGTTTCTCAAGACAAGCTTGGATATGAAGCAAGAAGGACCTCCTCCATCCTTTGAAGAGTAGAAAACAAGCTAGAACAAGGCATTAAAATGAAGCCTCATGAGCATGTATTTTCGGTTATGAAGAAAAGTGATGGAAACCTAGATTTTCTTACACTTTCTTTACCTTAAGAGAATGGAGAAGCCAATGGAGTCTCCAAACTTGAATTTCCTCCTCTAATGGTGGTTGGCTTGGCTCCAAATCAAAGCTCTTGGAGTTTTGAAAGGATAGAAAGAGAGAGCTTGAGCTAACTAAGAGGAATATGTAATTTATTTGGTTTTGGAGCTAAATGAGTAAGTTGTGTGCAAGAGAAGGTGGAGCTAGGATGGAGTTGCTCTTCACGTTAATGGAGAAGGGAGAGAGGAGCTTGAGAAAACCGTGGGAACAAGAGAGAATGAAGAGGTGAGGAGAGAGATGATTAAAGGTAAGATATTTATCTTTGTAAAGTGAATAGTAGTTTTGCTTTATAACTCTTTATTTGCTTAATGACTCATAAAGTGGTGACTCACCTTATAAAACCGGCCCCCATTAAGTAACAAGGGTACTTAAGTCTTTATTGACCAATTATCTCACTTATATTGACTTATGTTATAAACTAGCTTAATTAAGTTACTATTCACAAAACAAGGCACATTGTTGTGAAATTTTATATTTCCCATTGATATAGACTTCCAATGTGATACTATATAGTACACATGTTAATTAAGAGTAATGATGGACATTTAGCCATTCAAAACTCATTTACAAGACAATTTTCAAAAATGTGCTTTAAGACTCCTTAAAGCACATTTTTTGTAAACTTGTTTTCAAGCTTGGTTTTCTTTGGTAATTGATTTAAAATGACCATTAGGATATTACTAAGGTCTTAGAACAATATTTGGTACTCTCCAAGTCTCTCCAAGCTTAGAGCATGTTTTGCTTAAACTGCTCTTTTGGTGTTTCCTTATGTTTTCTTTGATTAGAAATGTTTCTTAATGTTTCTAAGGCATTGTTTAGCCTCCTTATAACTTATTTATCATTTAAACACCATATCTAAGTTTGGGGTATTTCATTATAACCTATAGTATTTCGGCCTTAATATTACTAAGGTTTATACATACTTTTTATACTAAAGTTTGAAGCTTAAATCAAACTTAAACTTAATAAACCTTAATTATAGAAACTTACTCCTTAAATTAAGATGATTCGTGTACTTGATATCCTCTTGATTTCCAAGCCTCCAATGTTATTTTGTTGAAGAAATTTCGACCTCCTTGTATATATTTAGGAGATCCCATTGTTAGACTTCTAACAGGATTTAAAAATAAGATTTGGAGTAGTTTTACAAGAGTTTACCTTAGGTATTTATCAAGGAATTTTTGGTACACCTTGGGATGATTGTAGATCCAAGTTTCCTTCATGAAATGATGAAGAGAACATAGGTTTAGAAGCTCTAAATTTTCGGAACTGATATAAGGTATTTTACAAGGATTTTCATACATGAAAATACACCTTAACTTTATCTTGTTGTTCCTTGTGTTGTTGTTGAATCAAGACCACTCCTTGGAGTACTAATGCTTGGCGAATTCTTGCTAGATTGCTAGGATGATTCTTGCTTCAAGACTTAGTAGATTTAACTAGGAAAATTACATAGAAATGGTGTTAGAACTTAATACACCATTAATGGAGTTTGGAGCTCAAAGTATAAGCTAGCAAGGAAGAAAGAAAAGAGAGGAGAATGACTTACCAAATCGGTGGAGTGAGGAGCAAAAGAAATTGCTAACTCACGTAAGGACTTAAGGGAATAGCAAGGAAGGCAATCAAAATTTCATTTGGCTTGTTTATTTGGTCAATTTGGTTAGGCATGCTAGGTAGGCTCCTTCATTAATTATTTGCTTGGTTCAAGGCTCTATAAAATGCTCATAATGGAGCTAGCTTTCGGCCACATGACAAAGAAGAGAATGACCTTGGTTCAAGGCTCTACAAAGCAAAGGTAGGTGGCTGTTTTCTTTTGAATTTTTCAATGCTAAATTGTCTTCCTTTTCTCCTTGTAGGTAGACGGCATTAAGGCTGTTTGGAGGCTGATTTCTTTGAAAATTGGAGACATGAGAACATGCCTAGGTTGGTAGATGTTTAAGTTGAACTTTATAAGGAAATCAAACCTCATTTTCCTTGCTTGATTTCAGTAATATACATTTAGGTAGGCATTTGATTTTTGTCAATATTAGACATAGGCACATTCTTAGTTAGGTGGTGCCTTCTTTTGACTAGATAAACAGGAAATAAAACTTGCTTTCCTCACATGAAATCGGCAGCATTAGGCTAGCACATGGGCTGCTTCCTTGTTTATTTGTTTTGTCAAAAGTTGATCTAGTTAGCATATTTAACTTCATTACTTTTCAAAGACTAATCTTCCTTGTTGTTTCCTTGCAGGCATTCGGTAATGTGAGGCCTCATTTGACTGATATTCTCATGATATAATGTCATATGGTATATGGAAGGTGAGTCACCATGTCACTTGACAATTTACAAGCTAAAACTAGTCCAAAAACACCCTAAATGGCGGCCACTTCTATTCCCATGTGGGTTTGATTTTTAATTTGATTCCTGTCAGACTATATTGTATTAAGGTTATATTGTAACATTTTATAAGTCACAACATTTAATTGGTACATTTATACCAAGGTAAAAGATGAAAGTTTCTAAGGAAAAATGCTGTTTGTTTTTATAGTACTTTTTGATCATAAAATTGGACCTGTTTGTGCTATGTTTTTAGCACTGGCTTAAATTTATTTAGACGTTCAATTCCTCCCCATTTAATATTATCAAATTTTGTCTCCTCAAAACTTCAAGGCAATAGCGTAGAACGCTTTTTTATGACACCCAAAGGTGCGTTTTTGTGCTTTAACGATATTTTGTAAATATGTTGTTCCAACGAGTTCCAACTGTTTATAAACATTGTTATGACCAATAATGACATATTAAGGTGTTACATTGAGTTATATGAGGTTATATCAACTCACGACACATTTTTCGGGCTACCGGACAGTCTCGGGGCAAAATAGGAGCGTTAGGAAATTCCCCCGAGCACTTTGTTTATTTTTGAGAAAGTATCTCGAGAATCTCTTTAGAATGTTGAATAATGATGATAGGAACTTTAGAATGATTTTTTATAGGAGTTCGTGCCTCTTCAGCACTATTCCGGGGCATTCCCGGGGGTTTATGGGACCCCCATCAAGCGTCTCCTAGCACTTTGCGTTTAATTGAAAATTTGGTGTGAGGACTTCATCTTATATATCTAATAAGGTGTTATGGTGTATTGGAATGAAGTGTAATGCTTTACTTCATCCTATAAAGTATTTCGGGACTTCCGGGACTTTCGGGCCCTTAAGGGAACTCCGGGCATTTTGTATTTTACTCAGTTTTAGATGAGGTTCTGTGTTCTAAGGGTCATATAATGATCCTTGATTAACTTCACATGAGGTTATAGCTTATATATCTGTTTAGCTTAAGGGTCGGCTTTAACGCTCGTTTTTGACCTTAGGAGTTTAGGTGTGTTTTAACGCCAAAGTGTTTATATGCTTTCTTAGGGTTAATAATCCCCTAAATAGTATTTATTTACCTTTATTTAATTATTTAAAGGTTACGGGTATTCATGTTGTTTGGTAGATTGCATCGCTTCGGTTCTCTAACCGTTATCGGAGTTTACTAATCTCGTACGCTCTCTCACATTCGAGTGAGTTCATAGGTTTACGCTATCGTTTCTTGGTTCATTAGTTTTAGTGCGTTCTACGTTTCCATAATTCAACAACAAGACTCTTCCTACGAGTCTCTAATCAACAAGACTCATTTACGAGTCAGTTCTACGCACTAAGTTAGGCCACGCAATCATTCAAGAAGGGTTAGCTCATACATCATACAGAGCACAATACAATCAATGCAATAAACCATTTCATGCTTTTATCTTGATTAGCCAGACCACAAGCATACAAATCAAAGTAGCTCGGTTAGCATACGGGGATGAGAAACTATACTTACACCGGGGTTTAACTTTACCGTGACCTCCCGTTCCTGGTTCACACTTGTTCCCACTGATAACGTTCCAAACATTTCTATTAAAATAAGGTACTACGGAATGTAAAAAAATAATACTCCCGACTTAACCCCGTTGTCCCTTTATTCTTAGTTTACTCAATTTTGCATAACTTTATTACCTTCATTACTCTAGCACTAACCTCACCTACTATATATATATATATATATATATTATATATATATATTATATATATAAATGGATATAATTAATTTTAAATTTTAAATTTTTTTTTTGCCCGAACTCCTTGCAAGATCGGTCGCAAGGTCGGTCGTAGGCAGTAACCGATTAAGTTTTTACAAAATTTCAGCCTCTACCGACCTTACCAAGGTCGGTCCTAAGGTCGGTCGAAGTCAGAAGACTTCCCATTTTGAAAATTTAAGCCGGACCGGCCTTACCAAGGTCGGTCTAAGTTAGAATACTCCGGATTTGCAATTTACAGGCCGACCGACCTTACTAAGGTCGGTCCTAGGGTCCGGTCCAGCCAGCAGTACTCATTCTAATTACTCACTTTGAACTCTAAATTCACCTCAATTCTTACCCAATCCTTTCCTAATCATTTCCACATGTTTTCTACATGTTTAAGTACCTTAAAACACTCCAAGTCATGCTCTAAACCTCCCCAAATCATTACTCAAATTCTTTACCCAAATCCTTACTCAATTTCTACAAACTTCAATCCTCATTTTTGCCTTATGCACTCTAGTGCGTTTCTAAATTTCACTTGATAGCCTACCTCTTGTTCTCACCCATTTTGATCATTCCAAATCCTTTATAACCATTTGCAATAACTATACCCAAGTTCTTTATTCATTTCCAAGGTCATGCACCATAAGCCTTTTTCCTAGAAATTCAAAACACTTAAACACCTTCTTTGCTACAGATTTTTACTCTTTCATTCCCAAGCCATCAACTACCATCCAAGGTTTATTACTCCAACCAAATCAATTCCACATACACCTAGTTAACCCTCGGTCATTCCTTACTCATGACATCTCTTAAAACACCATAAGTTCTTGTAAAATTTTGCCATGACTTACCTACAATCCTTACATTCCCAAATCCATCCATTCTCATCCAAGTCAATCCTAATCTAGCCACGCCCACAAGGGGTCCTACCAGCACACATAATTCCTTAAAATTTCATCAAACAACAATACCACATATGTACTCAATTCACTTGGCTCCAAGGCCTTCAATTCAAACATCAATCCAACAAACTCTCTCTAGCCACAACAAAATACATTTCCATTCGAGTTTTGGTTGGTTCATTCATTTTACCCATTCCCAATATTCTAAAATAGTTAAATAAGTACCAAGGTAGTTTGATTACCTTAGTTTCACAAGTTCCTCTTCCCATTTCTCTCTTTCTCTTCCTCGTGCGATTTTCGGTCAAGTGGGCAATGAAGTTGCCAAACTCCATTCCCATCATCCAAGGAACACAAATTGTGTGTAATTAAAATCCTAAACCCTTGGAATAATACTAATTCAATGAATTGCTTAAAACACCAAATCTAGGGTTTTTACCTTTGGAGTTTTTGGAGGGTTTTTGACCATTGAATCAAGAGAATGGTCCCACCACCATTGGAGGGTTAAAACAATGCTCAAACAAGAGAATAACAAGGTATTACAAGAAGCCCAAAATCGGCCAAGACAAGAAAATGGGGGAAAATGAGTTTTTCTCTTGAATCTTTTACCATAGAAGATAGGGGAGACTCCAAGCTTCAAAATGATGCCATTTACTCCTCAAATGCCCAAAACCTATGGAGGTCAGCTATCTCCTTTGAAAATTTTGAAAAGATAGAAAGGTAAAGCTTGATGAGGGGAGTTCAAATATGTGGTTATTTTTGCATTTGAGTTCAAATGAGGCTTGAGCACGGAGAAGAAGATGAGAAGCCATTGAAGCTATTTGGGAGATTCAAAATCGGCTGAGAGGGGAAGGAAGGAGGGGTTCTCACGTGAAGGAAGGAGGAGAATAGGAGAGAGAGTTGAGTAATGAGAGGTGAGAGAGAAGGGAGTTACTTTTTCACTTTTGTACTTTTCTACTTTTGCTTTTTCTCCTTCTTTTCTTTTTCTAGTTTAATGTGTGCGAGGGGAGGCTGATTACTAGCTAAAAACCGGCCCCACGTATGCATATAAGCTGGAGCGTTTTTCATCTTTTACAAAAAACACTCGTTAATTTACCCGTTTAGTACTATTCACTAACCGGGTCCATTTCTGGAATTTCTCGTTTCATTAATTTTAATGGTTATTAAGCTTCCATTAATGTTTAATTATAGTTATTTGATGAACTATAATTTTTAAATGTTCATTTGACCACTCAAAGTCACGTTTTCGGGTTTTCTCGAAAAACGTGCGCTTAAGCTTTATTAGCGTTTTTATTCATTATTTGGATCCGTTTTCTTCGGGAATCATTCCCATATATTATTTAGGCATGAATAAGCCTTAGGAATCCATATAATACTCTAACCGAGGTCGTATTCCTCCTATGGTCATATAACGCTTATTTTAGCGTTTTCACTTTTTAAGCGTTTTCTAATTTCTTTGGATTTATTTCCTTTACCAAAATTAATTAGGCACTATTAGGCCCTTAAATACTATATTAGAGTTATTTAATCACCATATTTATGTTCGGGGTATTTCACTCCAAGTTCCTACCTCTACAGAAAAATCAAAAATGTTTTCTCTTGCCCCTCACCAAAAACCTCCAAAGACACCACAAAGAAATGAAAAGCCAAACAATCAAAGTCCAAAGGCCATTCAACCGCCACAACTAGTCGTTTAACTCACGCATCTAGGTGGGCCCAAAAACCAACAGAACTACAAAAATCTCACTCTACTCCAGAAAAGATCACATGACGACTGCTCTTCTCTGATGATGAAGAAGCAACTATCTCAGCTGAAATTGAGGCAGCTGTACGACAACTGGAAGAAGAGGAGGTTCAAATCAATGAACCAGCGCAAAAAGACACTTCAGTAGAGGAAATACTTCAAGAGACAGCAGCTGGCTCCGAGGAAGAGGTGAAACTCATCGCCGCGTCGGGGGACCACTCGTCGATAGGTATCCAACACCTCAACGACAGCTTCAAGTTGAATACAGCGACACAGAATTACCATCACATATCACACTCATGCACAAGGAGCGTGAGCAACTAAAGGAGGCAAAAGGCAAAGGAAGATGGTTCTTTCGCCACAATCTAAGGAACTGGAGGAGCTCCTTCAAGCTAAGAAGGTCGTGGTCAAGTCTCATCCTCCTCAATCTCTAAAGCGACTTAAGAAACTCAAGGAGCTTGAGCCAGCCTTGATTAAAGCTGAGAATGTCAATGACAGATCTTGTCCCGTCCTACCTAAGACGTTGGAGATAGAATGGATGGAAAAGATGGGACTAGGAGAGGTCGTCGAGCTACTGGAGTTACAACAATGGATGGACTTCTTCCAGAAGCCTATCCCTATCTACACAGAGCTGCTGAAAGAACATATGAGCCATCTTGGACCCGCTCCAAAGTGATGAAGATGACGACTATATCATCTAACAAGTTCAAGATACCGAAATCACCATCTCGAAGTCTTGGGTCTCCGAGACTTTTGTTTAGAATCAGAAGGACTAATCGTCCCAAAAGAAACATCCTGGAGTGATCTCGGTCATCTGGGAGGAAAGAGGGTAAGCTTGCTCAACAAAGGAGCAACATTGAAGAACTTTCCTGCGGCTGAAATGTCAATACCTGACAAAGTCCTTTTCAATTTGCTCACCCACAACATAACTCCACGAAATCAGCGAACACACATTGTCAACGCTAGAGACGTAAGGTTACTCTATGCTCTCAAGATCAAGAGAAGATTGACCTTCCTGCAATGATTCTCCTTACTCTCGATGAAAGAAGACATGTCAATAAAGGATTAGTACATAGGGGAGTAGTAACCAAGGCTCTACTAGAAAGTGGAGTGGAAATCAACGGGGTCCATGAATGTACATGAACTGCTCAAGACAGCATCTGCTCAGAGATGTTGTCAAAATTAGGTATAAAGGCCAAGGGAGATGAGTTAGTGGTTTTCCATAAGCAAACCAAGAGTGAAGTCAAGGTCAGAACCTCGTCCAATGGGAAGAGCATCAGCACTCAAGAGGAAGAGAAGTCTCACACCGGTCCACGACATGTCGGGGACCAGTCTGAATACCACAACTACAGATATTCTGAAGAGGGTGAGAGTCACTCTCACAGCTGTGTAGGCTGTCTCCACTGAACCAAATGTTCATCACATGGTTCAAGGAGCAATAGATTTTATAGATTCTCACATAGCCTAAGCATTCTTTGTCTCCTAGAGACTTAAGTGAAACCATGAGAAATAGAGTTAGGACTAGATTTTTCTTTTCCATCAAATTCTCTATTTTGCCTTTTGACTTTCTTTCACAGTACCTTTTGGACATCAATGAAAATGCAACTGGTTTTTGTTACTTGAATGCTTATGATGAGTATGAAATAATTTATTGTCTTGGCTGCTTCTTCTTTGATTAAAATTACAAAATGATCTGAGATATTTAGTCCCATCCATTCCACTAATCCAAACTCTGACCTTGACACCTAAAAAGCCTACAAACATAGCCCACAAGACGTAGCACCTCATTAAATGCCACTCACCGATCAGTCATTGAGCATATCCAAAGTGTCTATAAAAATTGCTTACTCCTTTTACCACTCACAAACATCTCACGCAATGGCACAATATTCACAAAGCTCATCCAGCTCGAATGAGCAAACCATTCACTCCACCATTTGTAAGTTTATGACGACCAAACACCCAAAGAAATACGTCGCCCCGAGCTATGTTCAACCAGACTCTGACTCCCTAACAGCTTGGTCTATCACCTCAAGTATTACTCTATCACAATCATGTTTCCCCATTGCATGAAGTTCACCATAGATTATGATGAGTCTACCTTTCAACCACCGCTGAATCACCTTTGATCACCGCACCCAAAGCCAAACCTTCTTGGATCAAAGCCGGTTTTTTGGAGGAAGAGCCTACTTGCTCAGAGGATTATGAATGGGATACACAACTACGTCACTCCATCTAGATTATCTTGATCATATTTTGTAGTTTGTAATCTATGGAATGTCATGGCCTTTACAACATCTTACGTCGTGTAGTTGCTCTCTATTTTGCTGTATGGCAAAGGAGGAAAGAAAAGTATATGTACTTTGAGAGTATGTCTGTCATCCTTGTATTATGTATCATCTGAATGAAACCTTATCTATGATATAACATAACAGCTCTCACTTATGCTATCATTCGTTAAAATTCTTGTGAGCCTCGATTTTAAACCCTACCCTATGTTGATTAAGGCTGATTAGGATCTAACCGGATTTTAGGTCCACTTATAACCTAAGATTAATAACTATGTCATATAACAATAATTATCAACACCTAAGCTAGCTCACTGGAACCTATTATGAGTCGCCACCTAATTTTAACCTAGATCAAATTAGGAAAGGAGAATTCGGGTTCGGGGGCTTGGTATTCGACTTATTTAGGGTTCAAATTACTTTCATTACCCTTCCTAGGTCATTTTTCCTCTACTTGGTTTATCTACGGCTTTCCACAAAGTTGTTTTTAACATAGGTGCGCGCTTCTGTTTTTTTAAACGTTTTTTGACAGAAAATTAAAATGAAATTGAAAGTTACCTAAACTAGGGTTTCGGAGGCAGAATTAGGTCAAATTTTGTTTCCGTCCGTAGCCACGGACCTAATGTCCGTAACCACGGACCCTAGTTAACTATGTGAAAATAAAAGTCGAATTAAACAGAAAACAAAAATTTGAAAAGTCCAGAAAGTTTCTTCCTCCAGACCACAAGTTTCGTAATGATAAAAAGTCTTTCCGTAAAGGGCACAGAGAGACCAAGGTTTCCCCACATTTCAAAACTGGTGACGAAATACTTGCAGAGTTGAATCGGATGGGTTTAATGAAGGTCACTGAGATGGGTTTTGCTGAAGTAAATGTTAAATTGCTAAAACTTGTGGATGGAGTAAAAGAAGTATCTTCTGGGATCTACCGTATTGGAAAGATTTATTTATCAGACATATTATAGATGTGATGCACAATGAAAAAAATGTTTTTGAAAACATATTCAACACAGTTGTAAATGTGAAGGACAAGATGAAAGACACATTTAACTCGAGGCAAGAGTTGAACGATTATTGCAACCGTCCTGAGTTGGCACCGGATTTGAGTTCAAACACAATTCCTAAGGCAAAATATGTCATGGGACAGAGATAGTATTCAAATCTTGTGTGAATGGGTGAAACATTTAAAGTTCCTGATGGATTTGCTTCTAACATTGGGAGGTGTGTTGACATGGCCAACAGAAAAATGTTTGGGATGAAAAGTCATGACTGTCATGTTTTCTTGCAAAGGTTGATGCCCATAGCTTTTTGACATCTTCTTGATCAAAAGGTGTGGGAGCCAATTACCGAACTGTGCCTATTTTTCAAGGAGTTGACATGCACGTCGCTTTCAGAGTCGAATATGCAAAGGTTAAATTGTCAAATTCTAGAAATAATGTGCACATTGGAAAAAATTTCCCACCAAGCTTTTTTGACTCAATGGAACATCTCCCTTTTCATCTCGCCTTTGAAGAAAGTTTATGTGGACCTGTGCAGTACAGGTGGATGTATCCGTTTGAGAGGTACATTCTATACAAGTTTCAATAATGCACATACTACATGTTGTACTTTTGTGATATGTAACTCATTGGTGTAACTAGTTTGCATATATATATATATACCTATATATATATAGGTACTTGGGGAAACAGAAAAGGTTCATCAGAAACAACAACAAAGTTGAGGGATCCATTCGCAATGGATTCCTTCTGGAAGAGATCACCAAATTCACAAAGTTTTACTTCGTTGACGATGGACCATCGTACCCATACAAGCTTTGTAGAAATGAGACAATTGTAGAGGATGTTGATGACAACCCAGAAAGATTATCTGTTTTTAAAACAATGGGTAAACCGGTTAGCAAAGGAACAAGAAGAATGTTGACAGCTCGTGAGTTAGATGCCGCTCAATCGTACATTCTACGAAATTGTGCAGAAATGGAGCCTTATTTTGAGTAAGATATATACAAATATTAGTTATATTCGTCGTTCTTACGTATAATTCAATAGTGTGTTCACAATTAAGTTAAAATCTTTTGTTGTAGAATGTACGAGCGACAACTACGACAAGTAGAACCAACATTAATGGATGAGACAATCAACCTTAAGATGGAAACAGATTTTCCCTTATGGTTCCGATCATATGTGAGTGACTTTATATATAAACATAAAGGTCAATACAAAATATGGTATTAAGATATATTTTTTCTAAATTACAGTCAAACGATGTTACCACGCCAAACGAATTCGTTCGTAGCTTGGCCCAAGGCCCGTTGAACGTGGCAACCTCCTACTCTGGTTTCTATGTGAATTGGTACAAATTCCACACAGAGTCTTCTTACTCAGAAGACCGTACAACGTACAACTGTGGTGTTTGCATATCTGGACAAACTATGGTGACTCAGAGTATGATTATTACGGGGTGCTGAAAGATATCATCGAATTAGAGTATCCCGCATTACCTGTGAAGAAGATTGTAATGTTTAATTGTCATTGGTTTGACCCAGAAAAGAGAGGAGTACAAGTACATCCTCGATATAAGTTGGTTGACATTAATCACGCAAGAAAATTTGACAAGTATGAGCCGTTTGTGCTAGCTGATCAAGCCGTTCAAGTGTATTATTGCTCATACCCATCAAAGAAGAGGGATAGGAAAGATTGGTGGGCTGTCTCTAAAGTGAAAGCGAGAAGCACTTTGAACATGCCCGACTCATCTGCAGTTGATGAGGAGGTTCAGCCATTGCAAGATGAAACCGTAGATCATGTGGTTTTATCACCTTTGGTCGATGATGAAGAAACATTTGATTTAGTTGACATAACAGATACATAAATTTAAAAAGTAAACTACATACAACTACTATGCAACAACAATATATTATTGATTTCATTTGTTTTTTAATTAGTGTATAAAAATATTATTCTACTAATTGTTTAATGTGATGTTGTCATACTTGGGTCTTCATAGTGATGGCAGGTGGGTAGAAGTTTTTTTAAATCTGGGTGGTCATTTGGTCGAAGCAGAAGCAGGGCCAGCACTTACTCCCCAGGTGATTCTCAGCAGGCTGCAGCTGATCATGTGGATGGTTCCGGTCATGAATCCCCTTTGGGTTCTACACATCCGCCCCCTTCGCACTCCTTGTCAGGACGAGCACCCATGGGGACCCCTTATTTCAACTCTCACCCACACCATTATTCGATTGTCCCAGATTCACAGCCGTCTATTGAGAGACGTCGATCCGTATCTCTACCTCTACGCCGACAGTCTATTCCTCCACCTCCACGGCAGCCTAGTCCTCCACGTCAGCCTACTCCTCCATATCAGTCTACTCCGTCACATCAGTCTACTCCTTCACTACATGATGATTCACCACCATCTAACGAAGCACCGCATAGCTCAGACGCTTCACACGCTTCACACGGTGGTGGTGTTGATCCCCGCGTGGTCATTACTATCTCTGACAAGTAAGTACTATGTAAGTAAAAAAACAATTCTCAATAAACTTTGTTTTAAATATATATGCTAATTGTCAATTTGTGACGCATTATACAATTATAGGGAGCTACTACCTGCAAACAAGGGTTGCTCGTTCTTTTCTTCCTTGCTTTGAGACGAGGTGGTTTCCAGAGGGTTATAATTGGGAGGGTTTGGGCCAGGACGGGCATAGATTCTATTTCAATGAATTCAAGGTATTTAACCATTCTTGATATTTAACTTCTTTTTTTGTATATGTAATGCTTACACTTACTAATTTATACAGAAGCGCATCCGTTGGGATCCTGCCCTTGAGAGTGTTGTCTATGAGATATTCTACGCCTTGGGCAGAAAACGATATTCAGACACACTCTACAAGATGAAGGCTAAGAAAAATGAGGAGAAAAGTCAGCGATGAAATCTGGCAGGCTTGGGAACACGAATGGGCGAATGAGAAGCGTAAGAAGATCAGCGAGATTAACTCTCGCAACCGGCGGACTGAGCATACACCTGGCGGTGGTCAATCTACTCATGCATGCGGTTCTCGCTCGATAAAGGAGCATCAGAGGGTTCTGGTGAGTTTTTTTATGTAAGTGTATATGAAACTGGATGCAAGTACATGTGAATGTGAATGTGAATGTGAATGAATGTGAATGTGAATATGATAATGCAACTTTGAATGCATTATGTGAGTTGTGATTGTTATCAGATTCTGATATGTGCAATATTGGATTGTATATGTGTGGGCAAATGCATAAAAACAGGGGAGGTTATGTCATTTTTTTAAGCCTTGATTGATTAATCATTATCTGATTCTGACTGAACAATCCTGGTTTTTATGTGTGGGAAATGTAAAAAACAGGGGAGGTTCTGTCAAATTTTTTAAAGGCTTGCTTCTAATTTAATCAAGTGTTTTTTTGTAGACTAAGAAATACGGTACACAACCGGATGCTTACACATTGTTCATACACACTCTTCGAGCAAGGATGAGCATGGAAACAGTGTGCCTGTATGCTCCAAGGTCGAGGAAACTGCTGTAAGTGTTTTAATTTAACTTATTTAAGTTGATTACATTATTGAAATTTATTCATTAGCGATGAGTACTAATTATATAAATATTATATATCATTGTCTTATGATTATGAAGCATAAATACGAAGAGCTGTTAGATGCTGCCACTCAGGAGTCAACCACTCCTGATGATCCATCTCTGCAAGCCACACCAGTAGACCCTAATGAAATTTTTTATAAGGCTGTTGAAGGGAAATCCAGAAAGCAGAGGGTCTATGGTGTGGACGAGCTAGCACCGGCGTACTTCCCTGATTCATTTCACTCCACCGGCACTAGCTCACGTGCGTCCGGCAAAGACCATAGCACATACGAGTCCATGAAGATGGAGATTGAGCAGGATCTGAGTCAGAAGTTCGATGAAAATTACAGGCGGCAGGTTCGTATTGAGGAGAGGGAAGTGGTGCGCCAGGAGATGTTCAGCGAGGAGATGCAGAGGATGATACGAGCGCAGATCTCCCAAATGTTTCCCTCTCAGCAGAGTCGACCGTACGGTGATCCTGGTGCTGGCTCTAGTACGGGTGGATGGGGTCAGTGGCCTAGAGATCCACATGATGGCTCAGGTGGTTCGGGTGGTCCGGGTGATCATATGGGATATCGTCCCGGGGATGGACATGTGGGGGGGGGGTGGGTATTAGATAGAGATATGATATTTGACTTTATTAGCTTGAACTATGTCTGTATCAAATTCGACTGCACTACTTCATGGTATTGCTTATTTGGGTGTGATTGTGTTGACTGAACATTTATTTTTGGTCTGCTAGTGAGATTAATGAGTACAACTGTTTATGGTATTGCATATTAAGGTGGATATGAATAAAAATGTTATATGTCCACATTTACAGGTGAAAATATGTCTACGAATTAAAATATTAAATATTTTTTGAAAAAATGAAAACAGATTAGCGACGGAATAGCAACGGAATGTCCGTTGCTAAAAATTAATCAGAAAAATATAAATTTCCGTCGCCAGTTTAGCGACGGACAGTTCCGTCTCTAATCCGTCGCCAATATGGATTTAGCGATGGATGACTCCATCTCTAATCCGTCGCTAATTGGTGACGGATGACAGCTTCCGACGCGACTTTGATTTAGCGACGACGACATTAGCGACAGACAATTCCGTCTCTAATCCGTCGCTAATATCGTTTAGCGACGGATTAGAGACGGAATTGTCCGTCTGTAATGCTATTTTTTCTAGTAGTGTCTCTTCCGGGGGGGTTGAAATTTTGGGTATAACAATTCTTTCATTCTTAAAAACCCTTAATAAACTTAGGGGGAATCTCCCAATTCTTGATTGCCAAGTACATAATAAGTGTATTGGTTGCCATCATCAAAAAGGGGGAAATTGTTAAGACAAGATCCTTGAGTTTTGATGATAGCAAACCTTGTGTTGTCTATTTAATACGTTTGTCAAGATTCATGATTTTAGATAGACAGGTGAATAAGTGGCTTAGCACGCAAGGTTGCAAGCGCACTTAAGTCATGATTGGCTTAGCACGCAAGGTTGCAAGCGCACTTAAGTCATTAGTGGCATAGCACGCAAGGTTGCAAGCGCGCTCAATCCACGACATGTTCTCTACCAGTCGGGCACCTGTCGGCGAGAGCTCCGGCGAACTTCTAGCAAGACACAAGCAGTCAAGAACCACACCATCACATATCTCTTACATCAGACATCAAACAAGACCAAACAGAGTTAGCAACATCGACAAACTCACTCATATTATTCAAAACCACACAAGCAACTTGCTCATGACAAACACACGACAAAAGGTGTATCTCATTAATGTGCAAGATAACAAGATAAGCAAATGCTATTGATGAACATCATTATATAGCCGTAATACTTCAGAAGAGAGCATTTATGAGCATTAATGAGCCAAACAAGTTCAGACAAGTTGAACTATGCAAGTGGTGATCGACCACTTAGGGAGACGCGCCGCCAACTTGCCCATTCACAAGGCAACGCGTGTGCTGGTGGCTCCAGATCAAGTTCGACGAAAAAGTGCAGTATGGTGCAGATATTATATTTGTAGAAGAATAAGTATTATACTCTTAGAGTCTACAACTCCTAGGTTGTTAGTTGGCATCTTAACTAACTTGTATAAATATGCACCTTAATGTTCCTTGTAAGACAAGCCCTGTACGAGAGAAAAGATAGAGATAATCTGGGCAAGTGTGCATCAGACTTAGGAGTGTGTGTAAGTGCTAGAGAGTTGGTGAGCTAGTAAGGACTGGGTTAGAGTATCAATACATTGGGTATTTGATAGGACTACAGGTCGGGGAACGGTCGGTGAACCGTAGGTCGATAGTCAGGAGAGGGTTGACGACTTTAGGGGTAAAGTCGAAACTGTCCCTGAGAGTCCGTGTGTGGGGCAAGGGAGGTTGAGTGTATTTTGTTGTGTGTAAATTCTTAATTTAAATGTGTTTTCCAGTTTAATAGTTGCCTCTCGTCTATCAAGTTTTATTAGAGTTCACGATACGTCCACGACACGTCGGGGATGCATCAGGAACGCTTGCGAGTTTCAAGATGGCACTTGTATTGTCACACATAATTGGTAATGTACCTATTTTGACGCCATAATCACCAATTTGTTATTTAAGCCATAGGAGTTGAGCACAGCAGTGCCGCAACAATGTATTCAGATTCAGCTGTTGAGATTGCAACACTTTGTTGTTTCTTTGATCCCCATGCAATCAGACATGAGCCAACAAAGAATGTTGTCCATGAAGTGCTCTTTCTATCTGTGCTAGATCCTCCAAAGTTTGCATCTGAAAATCCTACAACGTTACAGTTAATGAACTTAGGATAAAAGAGACCAAGATTCATGGTTCCTTTAAAGTAACACATGATTCTTTTTACAGCAGTGAGGTGACTTTCTTCTGGATCTGCTTGAAACCTGGCACATAAGCAAATGTTATACATAATGTCAGGTCTACTTGCAATTAAATATAGTAGAGAACCAATCATCTCTCTGTATGATCATTGGTCGACTGGTCGGTCACCAGTCATGATGCCCATCTTGGTGCTAACTGCCATTGGTATGTCAAATATCTTACATTCCTCCATTCCAAATCTCTTTAGCAATTCCTTTACATACTTCACTTGGGATATGATAGTTCCTTCAACATTTTTCTTGACTTGAAGTCCTAGAAAGAACTTCAATTCTCCCAGATCACTCATCTCAAATTCCTTTTCATCAATGCTTCAAACTTTTTGCAGTATTTCTCATCAGAGGCCCCAAAGATTATATCATCAACATATACTTGCACAATTAGGAAATCCCTTTTGTTGGTGTACACAAACAAGTTTTTATCCACTTTTCCCCTTTTGAATTGGTTTTCCAAGAGATAGGAAGAAAGACAATCATACCATGATCTAAAAGCTTGTTTGAGCCCATAAAGAGCTTTGTCGAGTTTAAGTACCATGCTTTTTCCTCTTATGTCTAAAAACCTGGGGGTTGCTAAACTATACTTCCTCTTTGACGTACCCATTTAGAAAGGCACTTTTGATGTCAAGTTGGAAGAGTTTGATTCCTTTGTTTGCAGCAAATGCAGTTAGTAATCTGATAGACTCCATCCTTGCCACGGAGCAAAGTTTATTGGAAGTTTATCCCTTCTTGTTGATGATATCCTTGAGCTACCAGACGAGCTTTGCTCCTGACTACTTCTCCCTTCTCATTTAGTTTGTTTCTGAAGACCCATTTTGTGCCAAGTACTCCTTGATGAGTAGGACGAGGCACAAGATGCCAAACTTTGCATCTTTCGAACTGGTTTAGTTCATCTTGCATTGTATTGATCCAGTCCGAGTCTTGAAGAGCTTCCTTGATGTTCTTGGGCTCGATGGGTGAGACTATCGTTGAGAAGCTAGAAGATCTCGAGTCTGTGCTCTTACCTGAGTTCCTATGGATATGTCTGATATGATATTCTCCAATGGATGATCTTTGTACAAAGCACGAGATTGATGAATGGTTGATGGAGATAGTGGATCCTTGATATCATTGTTTCCTTCGTCGACCTGTTGTTGACCTATCGCTGACCTGGCAGGCAAGCTTTCTTCAGTCGGTGATTCTTCTTGGGATTATCTGTGTGATCCTGATCAACTAGATCAAATCCAAGTTCTTCATCTTCATCAGATTTCTTGATCTTGAGTACGTCAGCCTCATCAAAGACCACATGCACACTTTCTTCCACCTTCAGTGTCCTTTTGTTGTATACCTGTATGCCTGGCTTCTTTTACAGTATCCAAGGAAGATGGCCACATCACTTCTGGTATCAAACTTTCCAAGGGGACTTTTTACATTGTTGTGGACATAACATTTGCAACCGAAGGTCCTGAAGTGACTTATGTTTGGTTTTCTTCCCTTTATTAACTCATATGGAGTTTTGTTGAGGATAGGTCGTACGAGCGTTCTATTTGTGATGTAGCATGTGGTTGCCACTGCTTCTGCCCAGAAGACCTGAGGAAGACTTCTCCCCAATAGCATGGCCCTGGCTACCTCTTGTAGTGTTCTGTTCTTTCACTCAACTACCCCATTCAGTTGAGGTGTTCTTGGTGCTGAATATGTGTGACTTATCCCATGTTGCTTACACATATCCATGAATTATTGATTCTCAAACTATGACCCATGGTCAGACCGGAGTGATTTGATCTTGAGGTTGAGTTTTACTTGGACTTTTCCTGCAAAGGCTTGAAATTCTCAAAGACTTCGTCTTTGGAAGCAATAAAAAGTGTCCAAATAAACCGTGAGTAATCATCAACAATTACAAACACATACCAATTTCCTCCAAAACTTTTGACTCTCATAGGTCCTCACAAGTCCATGTGAAGTAATTCAAGTGGCTTGGATGTACTAACTAAGTTCTTTAACTTAAAAGAAATCTTAGTTTGTTTGCTTCTAACACAGACGTCACAAAGATTTGTCTCAGATTTCTTAATCTCAGGGAGACCTCTTACCAACTGTTTCTTGACAAGTATTCTTAATAAAAAAGTGCTAACCTGCCCTAGTCTTTTGTGCCATAGTGTAGAGTCATCTATTGAAACAGTCAAGCATGAAAGATTAGGACTGTCAATATCCTCCAAACTAGTTACATAAACGTTTTCCCACCTTTTTCCCTTTAACAACTCTTACCGTTGTTCTTACTTACTATACTACAATGTGTAGGATATAAGTGAACTGAATTGCCTTTATCACAAATTTGAGAAACACTAAGCAAGTTGAATTTTAAACCATGAATTAGATTTACACTATCTATGACATAATCAGATGTAATACCAACCTACCTACACCGATGATTTTTCCTTTCTTGTTGTTGGCAAAGGAAAGGAAACAGTTCCTTAGCTTCCGGTTTCGAGTGAGAAAAACTTCTTTTTGTCTCCTGTCATGTGTTTAGAGCACCCACTGTTGATTGTACCAGCAGGGGTCCATTCTAACTCGATCCTGCACTAACACGTTAGTGGTGTGGGGTTAGGGTCCATAGAAAGGTTGGGACCCATTTCCACCATTAAATGTTCTAAGATCATTTTTGACTACCCATTTTAGTCCTTGTTTCTTGAGTTGTCAATTCCTCATAAAACACGTTTTATAGCAATTGGATTCATGATGACGGGTTGTCTGTATAAGCTGCAGACATCTCTACGACTGGTCTCTGACCGGTATCCGACCTGTCGTTTGCTTCTCCTCATGGGTTTTAGAGACAGCATCTATCTTAGAATATTTTTCTTTGATGGTAGCTAGTTCCCTTTCTTTAGTGTTTAAGAGCAACAATCAATTCATTGATTTCAGGCTGTTTTTCATGTTCAACTTTTCATGAGCGAAGAGAATTTAACTGTAATCACTTTGTAATTTCATGAGTGCCCTCATGAGATTGTCTACCTTGCCTTTGTCCGAATTTTTTCTCAATTTTTCATCTTCTTCCAAAGTTCATCGTTTTTAGTTTCTAATGCCTCTAGGTGATCAAATAATGTAAGAGAAAACTTTCTAAGTCCCAGAAGTTCGGCCTTTTGAATTCTCTTTCTAAGTTTAGAATAGTTTACCTTATGTTGTTCTTCTTCTTCTGATTCTGAGACATCATTGTCTTGTGCCATCAAGCACACTTCTTCAAGGCATAGGTGAGCCTTTTCATCTTCTGAGATGTCGCTGTCTGAGGTTTGATTGTCATCACTCCGTTCAGAATCTCCCCATGCGGCAATGAAGGCTTCCTTCTTTGGTGTTAAATGATCGTCGGACAGGCCTCTTGACCCTGTTCTTGTCCTCTCGGGATCGTTGAGGACAGTCTTGATATGATGTCCGTGTTTTGAACACCCAACACATTTGTCATTGTTTTCCTTTTGATCATCCGACTCCTTGGACTCCTTGCCTTTCCGCATTTTATTCTTATTAACTTTCACACGTACCTCTTAGCATCGAGGACCATTTCATTGTGTCATCTCCTGACTCAGATCTTTCATTATCAGCTACTTGAAGGGCTATGCCTTTCCCTCTATCTTAGATGAGCTTTTTGAATTCATGTCTTTTAGTTTTAAGTCGAAAGCCATTAGAGATCCTAGCATGTCTGCCAGAGATATCTGGAGAGAATCATGCACTTATTGCATGGCATTGACTTTGCTGTCAAAGGAGGCAGGGAAGAGATCTGAGGAACTTCCGAATTTGATCCTCGTTAGACATAGTTCTTCCAAGCACCAACATTTTGCTCATCAGCTTAGTGAACCTTGTATGCATTTCAGAAATATTATCCTTTTCTTCCTTCTTGAATAGCTCCCAATGAGTGAGTAGCAACTCAATGCGAGTCTTTTTTATCTCATCATTCCCTTCATAAGTAACCTCAAGAGTTTCCAAATCTCTTGGGCTGGTGTTTTAACTAAAGCAATCTTGGAGTATTGCCGGGTAGTAGTGGCAGTGAAGTATTATACAGCTCGAGCATTGAATACTAGCTTCTTGATTTGACCATCCGTCATGTGTGTCGATAGATATGTCTTGTCCTTGAGTGTTCTGGAAGGTATACTCTCCATGTGTTATCACCCTTCACATTCTTGGATCGTCAAACTTGATATAAAATTCCATCTTATTCTTCTAGGAGTGTAGTCGTCTCCATTGAAGAGTGGTGGTCGATTTGGTGAAGAACCTTCTTCTACTGCTAGATGCTAGCATGAGACATCTTGATCACCTTCCAAAGCAGTTAGCTTTCTAGAAGAGACCTGCTGCTCTGATACCAAATGAAACCAGCAAGTGCTCCTGATGAGTCCCGACGTTTCGTGGACGTATCGGGGACTCTAATAAAACTTGATAGTTTAGGAATAGGCACGAGATAAACTTAAGCTGGAAAACACATTTCGATTGAGAATTTACACAAATGAAATTCACTCAACCTCCCTTACCCCACACAATGGACTCCTGGGACAGTTTTTGACTTTACCCCTAAAGTCGTCAACCCTCTCCTGACTATCGGCCTATGGTTCATCGACCGTTCCCCGAACTTGTCGTCTATCAAATACCCAATGTATTGATACTCTAACCAGTCCTATCTAGCTCACCAACTCTAGAGCACTTTACACACACTCCTAAGTTTGATCCACAACTGCCCGATTATCTCTATCTTTTTCTCTCGTGTAGGCTTACTTTACATATGGAATAAATGGCAGTATTTTATACACGGTTGTTAGGATGTAACTACCGTCCTATTAATCGCTAGGACTTCTAGAGTTGGCTACAACTGGATTATTACATAACAGCCACACTTCTAGACTTGCAGAGATTCTTCAACTTGATCTAGAGGCTTGAACCACGAGTCTTCTTATAGTTGGTCAAGTTGGCGGTAGCCCTCTTGGTAGGTCGATCACCACTTGTGTGCCCATTTGCCTGATTCTGTATGGCTCATTAAATGCTCATAAATGCCCTCTTTTGAATTCATTACGACTATGTAATGATGTTCATTTATAGCTTTGTTATCTTGTGTATTAATGAACTTCTCTTTTGTCGTGGGCTTGTTGTGAACAAGTTGCCTAAGTGGATGTATGTGTTTTATCTGAATGTGTCGATCCCTTGCAGTCTTCTGTCTTTGATTTTCATCTTTAAGCATGAGAGATATCTTCGTGTGTTGTCTGACTGGTTGTATGTGCTAGAAGTCCTACAGAGCTCTCGCAGACAGGTGCCCGACTGGTTGGGCACATGTTGTGGATTGAGCGTGCTTGCAACCTTGCGTGCTAAGCCACTCATGACCTAAGTGTGCTTGCAACCTTGCGTGCTAAGCTAATTATTCACCTGTCTATTTGAATCATGAATCTTGACAAACACATTAAATAGACAATACAAGGTTTGCTATCATTAAAACTAAATGATCTTGTCTTAATAATAGAGAACGCATTAAACTCGGTATAGTTGGTTGAATTGACTTGGTTTAGAAGTGTTATGTATGTGACTCAGTTTAGAGTCGGATTGAGAATTATATTGTATAAGTAGTCGGGTAATTCTAGTCCATCAGACCGGTACTGCTATTGTTAGGCCTTGTTAGTTAAGTGGGTGGCTAACGGCGTTGTTTCACCCCCGTTGTTTAAGGATTTCTTCACTGTAGTTGTAATGATAAACGGGATGCTTACGAGCTAATGGTGTAATTAGCGGTAGGGGTGTTACAAAAAGTGGTATCAGAGTGAAGTATCGCCTTGATGACTGGAAATACCGAGTTAGGAATTAGAGACTTAGGGCTAAGGGTTGAGTGATAGCGTGAGAGGTACGCTAGATAGGAACTTCCAGTATGTTCTGGATACCTACAATGTCAGACCCGCCCTCCACATCCCCTGTTTAAAAGCTCGGGAAAGAATGCCAGAGAGACGGAAAGTCCTCTCTTACTCGAGGCAACCCGATATGGCAGTTATTAAAATATTCTTATAAGAACCTAGAACCTGTCATACGGTACATTCCAAGAACCGGAAATCCTGGAGACGGCTCCCGTTCGAACAATAATACCCGCACTTAATAGCGGTAAAATGAGAATCCTAACCATAAGGAGACTTAGCTGGGGCCAGGTGTAGAACTTGGCTGGCCAGGTGTAGACACCAAAAATTCTAACCCATTTTATATTGAAACAAAAATACAAAAATGAATATGCTTTCAGAAACAAGGCGGTCGTCCCCGTTTTCGACTAAAGGAATTTCTTTTTACCGACATTTAAACCTCACATCCCTATGGAAAAGGAGCACGAGCTTTTGTTGAAATCTGTTTTTAACTCACTTCATTTCGTTTACTTATTTTGTTGCTTTTGTTTTAAATATTTCACGGTTTTGTTATTACCTCATATTATTTTATGTACTCAATCAATTTATATTTTTTGTTGTTTATTATTTCCTTTTGATTTTTCTCCGTTTTATCGTCACTGTTTTTATTATTTCGTGTGTCCTTTTTACTACTATCTTTTTCCATTTATTTTAAGTGTTTTATCTTCAATACGAGCATTAATTTTCATTATTTCATGTACATATGCTATTCTTTATTTTTTATCTCGTAACGTTTTTGAATCTTATTCTTAATTATATTCCATACTTTCAGGTCATTAGATTAATCATCTCATTTTATTGTATATACTTCCTTCTGGATTCGACGCGTTTTAGAGGAGTTATCTAGTCGAATTTAGAGCTCTTGTATTATTTCTCCCAGCGATGTACTGAAATCCAACCCAGCATAAATGGTAAAGTATTTACCATGCATTTCTTCCGGTCCCGAGTTCGATCCCTGGTAAGGAGTGTGGCGTTTTATTTTTCTCTTGTCCTGGCTTGCAACGGGGCTTTTGTTTCACTAGTTACGGTAATATACCGAAAACTGTCATGGCTCAACTGGTAGAGGATGCGGGAGGAGAATGTTGGGGTACCGAGTTCGAAACTCGGTGGAGGTGTTTTTGTGCTAAACTCTCATTTTCTTTCTTTCTTTGCCAGTAGTGGACTCGCCCAGCAAGTGGCCCAGGCCCCGATTTTGGGTCCATTTTTATTCCTGAGGCCCACACTATCTAAATGAAACCCTAAATGAATCGTCTACCCCTCCATTATAAAACATTCTAAAAAACCCTGCAGTATACCACGTTTTGATAAGCAGACACAGATCCCCAACATTCTCATTTTGAAAAGAGTAGAAACGCCTCACATTCCCTTCGGTCTTTCTTCTCTTGAACTCGACCCCGAGTGTCTCTTCACCACCATCGTTCGCCGGGAAACTCATCCTCCTTCCTAAACTCCTCTTCCGTCAACACTGCGCTCCACCGGAAAACTCGAGCACGGTTAATCTCCCCGTCGTCAACAGCGTAAGTCGGTTTCGTCACCCTTACATTCAAACCTTTTCCGATTTCAATGGTTTTCACTTCAGTTCTTCCCGTCATGATTTTGAAAGCACATTTTTGCCCAAAGGCTCAAATCGATGATGGTGGATATTTATGGTTCAGTCGAGAAAGCGTTTCCGGCGTAAAACCCATTCCCGTCTCCTCCTGCCCCTCCTTCCGCTTCCTTCAAAAAAATACAGAAGCGGACCTCGAATCCTCAGTTTCGCAGGTCCGTGGATTGTAGAGATTTTGAACACTTGGTTTCTATCTTAAATTCATGCCCGTTTCTCTCTTCGTACGCTTGAGCGTCAGGGGTGAGTGTACTTTCGGTAACCATCCCGACTATAACTTTCATTCACCCTTGACTTGCTGCTCTTCTTTCGCATGCATCATTTGTAATCTGTTTCGGTAGACCTTGTTTTATTGTCGTGTTTCGGGCGGTATTATGACCTGGTATGGACCTTGTAGTCCACGGACAGGTAGAGGAAACATCTTCAATGTTGAACTTTCATGCATTCGCGTTCGAATCGCCCTGGGAATACTACCTTTACGATACTGTTAAACTGGTCCACATCCAGTAATGGTTGCATCTGTTTCCTCTCGTTGTCTCAGTTGGATTCGCGAACTGGTCCTCTTCCAGTCTCGAAGAATTGCATCCTGTGTTGCTAACCTCTTTGTGATTATACCATGATATCATGCTGGGCTGTCGTGTATAAACCGTAATTAATCCGGTAATGTCTCTGTTATGGGGTAAAGGTTGGTGGTTCGAATGGTCTGATTCTGGGTACTTTGATTCTGCTTATTAGACTAATGTTTAGTTTAGTCTCTGGTGTGTTTTGAACCCTTGCAGGAAATTACATGTGCGCCACTTTGGTATTGATTTCTGACCCTTTTGAATGTTACTGCTCAATGTTGTGTGCCTGCTTCAAGCGTTTTAAGCATTCTAGTATATTTCGATTCTGGAAACATATGCAGTAAGGTTCTCTTCTTCCAATGTGTTGTGAATCTGTCGCGCTGCGCCTATCTCTCTGAATCCGCTTTGTTAAGTCTTAATCTCTAGAGCCTGTTCTTTTGGTGTAAACATGTGGAAATAACAGAAACTTTAGGAGTCAATAATGGCAATCGTTAATCTGTTGCACTGGATGTTGTTAGTTTAATTGTTAGTTCTATATGAATCTAAATCCACCTCACTGATAGCTGGCAATCCGTTGGGGAACAGCACTCCATCGTTTCTGAACAGTTAGGTCTAATAATGTTGGAGAGAATATGTTTCACTTCAGTTTATGTTCTTTTGTATAAATGGGAAATCGGTTCAGTGGTTTTAGCTAACAAAAAGAAGGGAGTCACAGTTAGTTCTTGATCTAGCTCCTGTTTGTTCAAGAGAATTCAAAATGGCCACCTAGATACTGTCTGATGCCCCGTCCGAATGGGTTTTTTCATTTTTGAGAGGATCAACGCATGACCTTTTATGTATTCTGATATGTTTTGGATCACCCAGTGTTGTTTTGCTAAGCAATGAACATGAACAGATTTTGAAATTGGATTAGCAGTTCAAGTTTAGGGTTGATTATCACTCAGGTCACTAATGGATTCACTCTTCTCTGTTTAAGCAGTATTTGTAGTTTTCATGATCTTGTATTCTTAGTTTTAGCTTACTCCCTTTTCTCTCGTTTGTGGCCTGTGCTTCTCTCATGTTCATTTGTTCTGTGTACATATGTTCACTCTTTACATCTGATTTCCTCTTAAAAATTCATTTCATTGTCTGATTTTGATTATCTCTATCTAAGCCCTAGTTACTATGTCCTTAGGCCCAAGCCATTAGGATAGTGGGGTCCCCCTGGTCTGATAGACTATTGGCCTATCTCATGGTGGTGACACCCTAAACCTTAAAACACACATTTATGTATAAGCAAACAATAATTCCTTTAGGATAGAGAATGTTCCCCTGGCCTGATAGACTATTAGCCTATCTCATGGTGGTAGCATTCTAAACCCTAAAACGTACCTAATATCTGTATATATGTAATTAACAATCTCTTTCTCGTCTCAGATCTTCAAATCCTTTGATTCAAAACTTAGTTACTAACACGTCTTCTTGCCCTCCATCCTCAAATTCAAAAATTGTCTCTCACTTCTATAATCATCTTGTGAAAGCAAATCTCAACGTTTTTTTTTAAACTCATCTCTAATCTGATTCTCCTTGTAATTTTGTTCCCAGCCCAGAATTTTCCCCCCATCCAAACTTAGCCCAGTTGCTTAACCCGGCCCAAGTCCCAATTCAAACCTAGCCCAAATCATCCCAAACCAACCCAAGCCCACGTCGGCCCAGGCCAAGGCCGGCCCAAATCTAAACTTTTCCCAACACCCATATACGACCCAACCCCAAGCAGACCCGAATCCACTCTCGACCCAAGGTCCATGACCCGAATCCAATCTCGGCCCAAAGCCCATGGCCCAAACCACACTACTCTCGACCCAAAGTCCATGACCCGAATGCAATCTCGGCCCAAAGCCCACGGCCCAGACCACACCACTCTAAACCTGAAGCCCATGACCCGATCCCAATGTCTCCATGGCCCAAGCCCACCTTCAAATTTGCCCCAAAAACAAATCCAAACCCACGGCCCAAATAGAACCCGAACTCTCGGCCCCATTCTACCAAACCCATCCCATCTCAAACCCGGCCCAAGTTCATAAATCCGGCCCATTGCCCAAACCCATGGCCCCAAACCCGAAATCCGTGGCCCATAGCCCAGTCCGAAACCCAAGCCCCGAAACCCAAAAACCCGTGCCCCAACCCCGAAATCCGTGGCCCATAGCCCAAGTCCGAAACCCAAGGCCCAAACTAGAAACCCAAACCCGTGGCCCATGGCCCAAACCCGTGGCCCATAGCCCAAGTCCCAAACCCGAAGCCCATGGCCCAAACCCGAAGCCCATGACCCAAACCCGAAGCCCATGACCCAAACCCGAAACCCGTGGCCCATAGCCCAAGTCCGAAACCTGTGGCCTATGGCCCAAACCCGAAACCCATGACCCAAACCCGAAGCCCACAACCCAAGGCCCAAATCGGGCCCACGAATCAAAAGCCCAATCTGGCCCCAAATAAAAAAAAAAACTCACACCAACTCAAACAAAAGCCCAAGACCATTAAAGACCCATGTCTCAAACGAGGCCCAAAGTCCACAAAGCCAAAGTCCACAAAGCCTAAGTCCACAAAAATCAAGCCTAAGTCCACAAAAAGTCAAGTTAAGGTCCGAAGGTCGACCTTTGACCTGAAATTTGACCTTTGACCCTTAGCTTTGACCGAAGGTTGACCTTTGACCTAATTTTTGACCTTTGACCCGAACATTGACCAAACTTTGACCAACCTGAACTTTGACCTCAACCTAGCTTTGACCCGATCTAGCTTTGACAAAAAAACATTGACCTTGACAAAAATGTTGACCCGACTCATCTTCCAATACAAGTCAAATCAAATCAATTCCAACACATTTTCAAGCCCGATCCCTTTTCAATTCACTTTCAACTTGTAATTTCCTTTCAAAATCCAAAAACAAAAAGAGTCTCAAAATCATCATTTTATTCAAGTCTCATCAAGTTTTCAAAGAAACCATTTTGTGGAATTTAAAAAGGAAAAACTCTTCTCACATCACAGAAAACTCTTCTCCATTGCAGAAAGTTTCTCACATATACAGAAAGTTTTCTCCTAAAAACATTTCTCAAAATCAGAGTTTTTTTTTTTACCGAGAATTCCGAACAACTTCGAAGTTTTTTCCAACTCAGTTTAACTCAAATAAACCGTTTTCGGGGAGCAAGTAATGTCTAACCCCTTCAAAACATCTCCTCCATGGTTAGGACATCACTTGTCTTCCTTCCCAAAAATAAAAATCCGAGGCGGGGCACTGGGGTCATAACCTCCCTTGTCGCAGTCTGGATCTCTTTAGGCGGGGCATTAGGGTGACAAACCTCCCCTAATTGCAGCCTAGATTTTTACAAGGCGGGGTGCTAGGGAAGTAACGACCTTCCTAGTTGCAGCCGGGATTTTAGAATCGTCTAACTCCCTTCCACTCGATTTCAATGTTTTCGGTTTTTAACATTTTCAAACCCGGGAGTTAGAGACGTTATTAGGGTTCGACCGAGAACATCTCATCCATGGTGTTTCTCTCTGAATCCTATTTTTCGACATAAATTCATTGCCCCATCTTTCGAGCCTTGACACTTACCATCAATTAAGTGTTATGTTCGAGGGGTACATAGGGTAATCCCTCGGGATTATCCGCCCTTTTACAACAAATGATTTTTCGGTTTTAAAACTTTAAGAGAGACAATTCTGAATAAACCAATCCAACCCTTCCATTAATGCTCTAGGACCCATAAACACTTCTCATTCCTCCTCTGAACCAACTCTAAGTCATATAGGACCTCCAATTCCTGAAGGCTCTCAGAAATCTGAAACATCTTCAAAATCCGAACACCTGCAAACCAAGCATCCTCTTCCATACTCGATCGTTTTGAAAACCCGAGTTTCTCTTCAACACTTTCAACTTCCAAAACACTTCAAAAACCAGACCATTTCAAGATCCGAACTTCACAAACACAAACAACTCAATTCCACCAAATAATCCGAAACCCCTTTGACTCCACCCCAAATGACCAATTACTCCTCAAAAACCCATCATCCTCTTAATTCCCGTGAAAGCCAAAACAACCTCAAGCCTCTCAAAACAATCAAAACCTCTCAAACACTTCAACCAGACCAACTCCAAGACCAGCCTATTCTTCAACTCTCTGAAGCCATCCTCACCCCTCATTCGATCTTATCCTTTGGCTTTAACTGAATCTCTCTAATAAGGTTTTGAAAGAAGGCAATCCCGACAATTGGAGACCGAGGTTTCCTCGGGCACCAATCCGAAGTCGTGGTTGTTGCCACTTCTAAGGGGTGTAACCCAGTGCGAACCCACACATAATCTCTAGTATGATCAGATTAGTCCTATCCATAGGCAACAAATCATTAGAGTCAACCACGGTTCTTAGAACCCTCCTTCCCTCCCTTCCTAGTTCCTTAGGTCAAACTAGGTGGCGACTCTAGTCAATTCCGCCCTTAGGGCATAAGTCCGCGTGGAGCCCATTGAGAGAGGGTGTAGTGCACACTTACATTCCCCTTTATGCTTTCTGGGAAAGACGGACGATGTGTAGTGGTATTTGAGGGCTGCCATGAATAACGGGTTTTCACCCTCCACAGAACGGCAAATTCTTAGGATCTAGACTTCTTATTTAGACCGTATTTTAGATAGACCCTTTCTCATACCGAAAAATCACCCTCCACAGAATGGCGACTCTGCTGGGGAAAACTTGAGTAAGTTTTTCTCAAACTCAAGGAAGACTGAACTCCATTCAAAATTGTCGGGACTTCCCCACTTCTTTCAAAACCTTACAAGATATTCTTTTCTAAGCCTTTAGGATTATTCTACTCCACACTTAGAGTGTGTATCTGATGAGGACAGATAGGATTTGTTAGATCCTCAACAAACATTACAACAATTGGGTTAATGATTAGCTCACGATTAGAAAGAGACACTTAGGATTGAATGAAGCTAACTTCCCTTTAGGTTAAAAACCACCAATTGGAATCACCGCCTTCAAGACAAAACTGTTAGTAAATAGGGTTGCTTGTTCTTCTATGGTTTATTTACCGCATTTATATTATTGTTGCTTGTTGCAGGGTGAGACGGTCATTGACCTACACCATTACCGCTTTTAAATTTACAAGTTGTGAGTGCATGGGTAGCTTAGGACATGCATTCCTCTGTGTCACCCTATTTCCACGAGTCACGGCATCCCAATCGGTCCACGATTGATTTCCCATGAGTCGGGTCACTCACTGAGTGGTTAAGCCCGCGAGGCGAGACGGTCACCGACCTACGCCCTGAAGACTCATGATCCAAAATTATCTTCCATATCCGAGTCCAAACCAGCATATAGTGAACCATGAGCCTTCAGTGTCCAACTGCCCAATCTGGTGTCTAGGATGGGTTTTATGGGTAGTCCCCCTTGTATGCCGCCTGTCTGACCACCCTTCTGCCTTACCCTGAAGATTGCATGGGCTCAGTTCTCCATTGTTCCTCTGCACCACGGGTGTCTCTAAAGCCCAATGTCACGCTACACGTCCATAGAGGATCCCGTATTTACCGGATACCCATACATGGCACAACGTAGTCAGTGAATAATTTGGACTTTAGACACACCTGACCGTGCAGATGACGAGAGACCCGTTCCCATGTAGTACTTCCCCAAGTTTCCCAAAAGTGAGTATGTTGTGATAATCCCCGGCGTGGCTCATGTGACTGTATCACTTCGGGTATCCTGACCTTTCAAACTTAAGCACTCCAGACTTTCTTGATGGCGTGCCCCACAAGGCATAACAGAGATAAATCCCGAGAGATGAACAGTGAAGGAACGATGGTTCCCCCGGTGGTATGGAAGCACTGATTGACCTGGAAGGTGATTATCCCAATCATTCGCACTCAGCTCCACATAAAAAACAAGCCACGATTTAATTGAGCAGTTTGCATTGTGTGAAAAACCTTTTGTCAAACCCACTTGTTTACGCCTTCTAAAAAAATGTTCGGAATTCTCATTTGAACAAAATTATTTCAAACCCTTTTCGAGATCAAAGACTGTTTTCAAACCTTTTCGAAAACCCTTTTTCAAAGTCAAAGATCGTTTTCAAACCCTTTTCAAAACCATTTTCAAGATCAAAAATTGTTTTCAAACCCTTTTTGAAATTATCTTCCAAATCTAGCTTTCCGTTTCCAAAAACGAGGGTCGTACTAATATGGCTTAAACTGCTCTCCCTTATTCTTGCTCACCACTTTCTTCCCCTTTTCTTTATTTGTCCAATTTTGCAGGATTAACCATGTCAACCGACTAGTGCCAGTGCCCGGGGAAGAGAAGAGACGCAGAAGGGCACAACAGAAACCAAAGGATGAACAGCTTCCGGGAGTCAGGGTCAACTCTCGCCTTTTCAGCAAGAACTAGTCAGAGAAAAGGAGTTTGGTCAAGACCTTTTGAGCCGTTGCCTGGAGATGAAGAATACATGTGAGCCATCTTGACAAGTCCTCGCTCGCTTATGTAAGATCGACATAATCTATGAAGCGTTGTTTGAATCTATAACCTACTGGGATCCTGTGGATCACTTGTACCGCTTCTTCCGAGAGGAAATGGTGATATTGCCGGCGGAGTTGGACGCTTTCCTCAAGATAGAGCCTCACCAGAGAATGCCGATGATCCCTACAGATCGGACTAAGACCCCAAAATTCTCCGCAGAGTTCTTAGAGGTAAGCCTAGAGGAGGTCGAGAACTTCGGGAATATGGGATTGAGCTTACCAGAACTGCTGGAACGTTTTAGCCGACCTTACCCCGCTCGCTTAAGACCAGGAGACGGGTATTGGACCTTTGCATCATCGGTGTGTTTTTTGTTCTGGCAGAGAGACCTCAGAATGAATCCTCAGGTCATCTACTTACTACATGCATTCGAAGAGAGACTGAGTGTCGGATCAGTAGCGGGCCGCCGAAATCGTTTGGGCCTTAGACCATTGGAAGGAGATGGGAACCGCAGAGACCTTCTTCGTAGGAAGCCCCTTGCTACTTCAGATCTGGCTTTTTGATCATTTGCACCTATTGTCAGTAGCACCCCATTACTCAATAGTCAATATGGACACCCTTATGATGGCTAGAAGGCGAGAGCGCAAGCCGAAGACGGCTGGAGAGCTCGGTTACGTGACACTCATCTGATTTTCAAGCGCTGGGTCATTAAGGATTGGGATGTCCAAGGGGGAGCAGTCCAATCGGTAGGTAACAGCGGACTAGTGCTCATTGGCCTGGGCAAATTCATCACCATTTACCCTCAGAGGGCGATGCGCCAATTCGGACGTGAGCAGACCATCCCGGGAGCCATCGAGTCAGGTTTCAGGAGCCATCAGTTTACTGATAGCGCAATTAGATATGTCATCGAAGCTTATGCCAATGGTTTGGAAAAGGGCCGTCTACGCTAATAGAGAAACTTGCGTGGACCTTAGCGACGGATACAAGAATTGGCTCGACATGAGGATCAACCGGCAAGTACGCTATCCCTACTCACTCATTCACCCAGTGATCGAGCAGAAACCCGGCGAGGCAATAGTCGAGAACTTGCAGCCCCCCATGTCGGCCTGTCAGCAGAGGAAGAAGGAGAGGAGGAACCTGAAGAGGAAGCAAGCGCTGGGCTGACCCTTCCCATCGATCCTAGGTCTTAGGCGTATCACCCCCTTTCGCTTCATTTTGGATGTAACTCCCCATTTTCCCCATTCAGATATGTAACGTCCTTTCGTATGTTTGTTTGACAATATGTCTTTCTCCTCTTAATTTAGATGTAATCCCCTCTCCCCATTATGACACTCGGCTATGTAATGACTATTTATTTCTTCTTAACTAATGTTATGTTTCCCCTATGAACTCGAATGTAATCCCTTATCTCCCCACTATATTACAACGGCAGTTAAGTAATGATAGCACGACCTTTGTTTCAGGAAATGGAAACCGGCTTGTGCTCCTTTTCCGCTTTAAACCGTTTTACAAATAATTTAACCATTAGAATATGCTGTTTCGTAAAATCAGGGACGACTTCCTTTTCTGCTTTATCATTTTACATTCATTTATACTGACATCGTCCACGCATTCCATATTCCCTGGTATCGCAGAAACCAACCAGAGCAGAGAAGAGTGTCAGGAGTGTTCTTCCTTCCATTTTACCAACATTACTCGACTGTGGAAAAGAGATTCCCGGGGAAGGCTAGCCAGTGACACTGCGACTGAAACCTCGTCGGAAACCATGGACCAAAACCTGATCAATCCAACGGCCCCGGAAAACGCCCCAGCCACCTCAGCAATCGAGGCAAGCGCGAGTGCAGTCCTAGGGACTGGTGGCAGTGGCTTACACCTCCCTGATCCAAGTGTTCTCTACCGTATGCTAGAACAGTCAACAAGGAACGAAAATATGCTGAAACAGGATATTGAGCGACTGCAAGAGCAATTGCGCATAGAAAGGGCAGCCAAAGGAAAGGACCTGTACCTTACCGATTACCCTGACGAAGATTACGTTGAGGACTCCCCACACCCCAACCGATGCTTTAGCAATCAAAACCCCATGTTCAACACCACCATACCACAACCGATCACGGGAAAGGACGTACTGTCATCCACCCAGTGACCACAACATTTCAAACGGCTGACCTACTCTCAGGAGCACCCATGCCACCCCAATCATGACCACGGTCCCTACAGTACCAACCACCTTCCCCGGACTACCGCCGTTCCCACCCGCTGGAGCCACTGTCCAAACAGCCCATCTATATCAAGCCAAACAACCAAAATTCATTCATCCCAACTCCACACACCACACCTGACCCCATCCAACTCAATCAATACCAGTACACCACCCCCGGATATGCTGTCCGTTTTGAGGAAGCAATTCCCTAGACCCACTGTTACCACAACTGTCTAGCCAGTTGATTCACGGCTACAACCAGGCCCCACCCTGCAGAACACCTTCAATGGACTTCGGTCAAATGAAGAAGTCCTTGAAGGAAGAATTAATGGCAGAAATGTAGCTCGGAGAGCGAGCGAAGATGCTGGGTTTCTGTCACTTTCGATTGAAGCCAAGCTCCTAATTGCCTGAAAAACCTAAAACTGCCAGAATCTCCAAGTACGCCGGGAAAGGAGATCCTAGACATCATCTTGCCCAATTCGACAGGGTCATGACTATGCACGGCCTTGACGATGACATGAAGATCATTTGTTTTCCCAGCTATCTTGAAGGAGCTGCTCAGACGTGGGTGTCGAGGCTAGATTTCTCCGGAAAGAAACTAGAGGATGTTTATCAAGCGTTTGTGGAACAGTACAGTTACAACACCCATCTAGGAATCACTCGTAGAGATCTTGAGACAATGAGACAGAGAAGTGATGAAACTGTTATGGAATTTATCACCCGATGGAGGAGGTAGCTGGTCAGATGATCGACCGTCCCACTAAAGACGAGCAGATCAGAATAATCACCTCATGCCTGGAAAACCCCTATGCAGATCATCTCAAGTCCCTTGGGATTTGTGATTTCAAACATCTAAAAGCTGCTGCTTCGGCTGCCGAAGAGCTAGCACTAGCTGGAAGATTAAAGGGTTGAATCTCCCTGGATCGGGACCCAGAACTTCATACCATCAGAACCGTCCGAACCGTGATAACACAACAATCACAACAACAAAATAACCACACAACAACAACACAGACTGTCCCCACACCTCAGGTGAACGAAGTACAACCCCGAGTTCTCACCGATTATCCACCTCCCACCTCTCCCCGAGTAGATGTTTACCAGGCACAGTCCTCAGGATCAGGCCAGAGTTACAGGGCAACACCTCCCCCTCGTGATTACCAGACTCGACCCCAGCGTCAGTACCCGGCCTTAGGAATGCCCCTGAGCAAAGCATACAAAAAGTTAAGAGAAAATGGTTTTCTTTTGAAGCATCCGAACCCTAAGCCTGGGGGTCACCCAACTCGGTCTGACTTAAACAGCTTATGTGACTATCACCAGATGAAGGGTCACAGTGTAGACAATTGTAGAGCGTTGCGCCATGCAGTACAGGATCTGATTGATGCAGGGGAAGTTCAGTTCCCTAAGACCACTCCCAACACTCAGAATAACTCAATCCCATCACATCTGAACATGATAAGTCTAGTGAGGGAGAAAGAAAGAGAATTAGACCTGGGAAGGATTGTGAAAATAAATGCCATCGGAAGTTCCTCTGAGCCGGCCACCCAATGCCCGCCCCCACCAATCATGTTGTCACCGGTACTCGATGCATTCCGAACCCCCCGTCCATCGATTCGTTACGACATTCAACCCATGATGGGGGAGTATCTAGCCATGACGCACGAAATGCGAAACACAGTTGAGCGTCTGGTAAGGCAAGGAAGGGTGTCCATAATCACTCTGCTGGTGGTGAGTCGACATATGGAAAAGAATCTCGAGATACTGGTGGGGCTAAACTTTGAAGCCCTGGAGCTGCATAAGACCATGAAAGCGCTGGAAGTGGTAGAAGCATGGTGTCGGCAGAAGATTGTCGGAAGGCGGATAGCTGAGTGCAACGTCATCATGATTACTGACGAAGAAGAAGATTCACCTCACCGCTATAACCCCTGTTAAGTCACCTTTCTGATAGCAGGCGAGGTAAAAAGGGATGATGACTTGAGAAAGTCAGTCACTTAACCCGCTCAGGAAGGCACTTCAAGCCCACTGAGCCCGCAGAAGAACCAGAAATGCTGCAGCAGAAAGTCCACGACCTTACTCTGAATGAGTCAGAGGGCAAGTTGGTGGGAGAAGAAGAATTGCTCAAGAAGTTGAAGAGCACGAGTATCCCCATCGCAATCTGGTCCCTATTGACCATATCAGAGGAACACAAGAATGCAGTGGCCCGACATCTTAAAATGGATAAGAAACAAACAGTCAGTGTAGACACCATCGTAGCCCACTTGACCCAGACCCCTGCTATGGCAATCACCTTCACAGATGAGGAAATCTCCCGCCAGTCTAGACGAGCCCTTTACATATCTGTAAAAGCTGGGGTTTCAATGTCCCTAAAACACTCATCGATGACGCTGCTGAAGTAAATGTCTGCCCGCTGCGTGTTGCTCGACACATGGGGTATAACGATCTCAAACCTGTGGAGATGACTTTAAGCGCATACGATAACAGCCACAGAAAGTGTTGGGGATGATCACCCTGCCAATCCTAATCGAGGATGCCTCATTCTCTATCGAAGTGATGGTCATTGATATTTCTTCCACCTTCAACTTACTGCTGGGCCGGAATTTCTTGACCAAATCAAGGGCGTGCCCTCAGTAGTCCACCAAAAGCTCAAGTTTAAGCATGGAGGACAGATCGTGGAGGTGCTAGGAGAGGCAAGGAATGAATCCCAATTGTTCGAGATCAAAACGCCAGGTCAACAGGAGCTAACTCTTGGGGGGTTCACAGTGGCGAAATCGGCGCAGCAGGTAAGTCAAACTTCTTTCATCACTCCTCTCTACTTCGACCCTAGTGTCTATAGCCCCGCATCACAGCACATGATGTCTCGGATGGGCTACAACAGGGGAATGGATTAGGAAAGGAGCTATAGGGCATGATAGAGCCTTAGCACCATATACTGGAGGCCGAGGAGCCGGGTTAGGATTCATAGAAATGCCAGGTATGATGTTGACCGATTCACATGTAAGAATTCCCGCAGATTCTTTCTTATCAGTTAACCCTGAACCATGTGTATCTGTGAGTTGTGATAAGCAGAAAGCAGTTCAAGCTCAGGGGAGTCAGGAGACATGTAGTGGGAGAGCTGGTCGACCACTTTACTTCCCCTCTACTCATGCCTTGAAGACCATGGCGACAGGGATGCAACCAAGGAATGCCCGAGGATGCAGCGGAGAGCAGTGTCACGATCAAACCAGTCATCAAGGACCCCGCACCCTCGGTAGATGGCCATGGAGCGTGTCTTGTCGTCTATCATAAGAAGAAGAGCTGATTCCCCGGAGCCTTACTTAGTTAGCCTAGTTAGCAGTAGCGATGATAGCGATAGCGATAGTGATGGTGATAGTTTTAGTGATAGTGGTAGTTACAGTTGTATCAGGAGCGTCGACCGTGCAAGTAGATTCGGATTAAGGGATGGATCGCCACCACTTATTTTCACTTGTAAAAGTGGTGGCAATTTTCTTGCAATCTCTGAGCTTCCAAGCTCGTCAGATATTAATGAAAATTCACTTCGTTCGGATTTGTCGCCTATTCTGTCTTCTCAACTGTTTGATTCATCGCAAAATCTTGAGGCCGAAGAAGAGGAATACGATGAGGAGAATATGCCTCCCATCGAACAATATTCCACCCACACCCAGATCGTGGAAGACACGGTAGCAATAAATATCGGAACACCCGATAACCCTAAAACCTTGCAAGTCAGTTTGGGTCTGAGTGAAACAGAAAAACGTGACTTGACTTCTCTACTAACTGAGTATGTCGATGTTTTTACGTGGAGTTACGCAGACATGCCCAGGATCGATCCCGACATTGTCCAACATCGAATACCGTTGTACCCTAATGCCAAGCCTAAGAAACAACGTTTGAGAAGAATGAAACCTGAGCACCAATTGAAAGTGAAAGAGGAAGTTGAGAAACTGTTACGTGTTGGCTTTATTCGGGTCGTCAATTACCCCGACTAGCTAGCCAATATCATAGCCGTCCCAAAGAAAAATGGAAAGGTGCGAGTGTGTATTGACTTCCGGGACTTAAACGAGGCCAGCCCCAAGGATAGCTTTCCCTTACCCCACATCGATATCCTTGTTGATAATACTGCCCAACATGCGCTACTGTCATTCATGGATGGGTTTTCAGGTTACAATCAGATCCGGATGGCCGTAGAAGACCAAGAAACATCTTTTATTACACAGTGGGAACCTTTTGTTACGTGAACATGCCCTTTGGTTTGAAAAATGCCGGAGCCACGTATCAAAGAGCTGCCACTACCTTGTTGCATGATATGATTCATAAGAAGTAGAGGTATACGTAGACGACATGATCGTCAAAGCTGCCCAACGGGAAGACCACCTGATAAACCTAAGAAAATTCTTTGACCGGATGCGGAAAGTACCAATGAAGCTAAACCCCGAGAAATGTACATTCGGAGTGACCGGAGGAAAGCTTTTGGGCTTCATGATCACTACCCGAGGAATCGAGGTAGACCCAGATAAGATAAAGGCATTCAAGAAATGTCTCCTCCTCGAAGACCGAAAAAGAAATCAGAGGTTTCTTAGGCAGAGTCCAGTACATCAGAAGATTCATCATGCAGCTAACTGAGACCTGTGAGCCTATCTTCCGTCTGTTGAAGAAAGACGCATCTAAGGTCTGGAATGAGCAGTGTCAGGAAGCCTTTGAGAAGATCAAGACCTATTTGCAGAACCCGCCCGTCTTGGTACTACCGCCCCAGGAGGGTAAGCCAATGATTCTTTTACCTGACAGCTCGGGAAACATCCATGGGCGCCATGCTGGCCCAAGAACAAGGATCCCCACCGTGTGAAAAGTCAATACCATATCAGCAAGAAATGGGTCGATGCAGAAACACGATACTCTGACATCCACAAATTCTGTGCTACTTTGGTCTGGGCTACGAAGAAGCTAAGGCACTACTTGTTAGGCCAAGAGGTTCATCTGATTGCACGCATGAACCCTATAAAGTACCTTCTGGAAAAGCCAATTCTCGACGGTCGCTTATCCAGATGGTCCCTATTGTTGTCCGAGTTCGATATCACTTTCAAAATTCAGAAGTCAATCAAAGGGAGTGCCATAGCTAAACACCTAGCAGAATGCCCGGTAGCATCCGAGTTCTTGGCAAATGACGACTTCCCAGACGAACAATCATGACATTACGAAAACCTGCTGGAGGTTATACTTCGATGGTGCCGTCAACCATAAGGGTAAAGGGGCCGGAATCTTGTTAATCCATCATGAGGGAGATCTGCTTCCAGCTGCGGCAAAATCAATTACCCGGTCACTAATAACATGGCAGAATACGAAGCCTGCATCCTGGACTTGAGATGGTGTTAGAATTGCAAGTGGGAGAGTTAGAGGTTTTTGGCGACTCTAATCGTTATTTCACAAGTCACCAGACTTGGGAGATCAGAGAAGAACGATTGATCCCTACCATGACTACCTTTCATACCTAATCACTTGCTTTCGAAGCGTAACCTTCAAGCATGTGAACCGGAGCCAGAACATCTTTGCGGATTCTCTAGCGTCCCTAGCTTCAGTAGTCCAAGTGCCAAGCGGCTCATTATACTTTCCCTTATGGATAACAATGTCCAATATACCCTCGTTCGAAATTGGAGCCATCGAAGCAGAAGAAACCGAAGATGAGTGGTTCGTGGAACATTGAGAATTTCCTCAGAAAAGGAGAGTACCCGTCAGAAGCCACTAAGCAGGACCGCATTGCTCTGAGGAGAATGTCAAATCAATAATGTGATCTGCGGACCAGGGTGTACAAGAGAATGCCGAATGGAATTCAACACTTGTGTGTGACCCGAAAAGAGGCCGATAAGATCGTCGAGGATGTCCACGAGGGAGTATGTGGGACCCATGCTGGAGGACATTCCCTATCCCCGAAACATCCTCAGACTAGGGTACTACTGGACAACGATGGAAGCTGACTGTCACGCATTTGTGAAAAAGTGCACCAAATGTCAGACACACGCTAACTTGCAACACCTTCCTCCCCTACCCCTGACGCCATGGCGGCTCCTTGGCCGTTCTCTATATGGGGAATCGACATCATTGGAGAAATCCACCCCAAAGCTTCAAATGGACACCGCTACATCCTTGTAGCGATAGATTATTTCAGCAAATGGGTAGAGGCACGGTCGTTCGCAAAACATCGGATCAAAGCAAGTTGCCCAGTTCATCAAGCGAGATTCATATGCCGATACGGGGTTCCCTCAGAGTTCGTATCAGACAACGGTCCCTAATTTGACGGAGACCTATCCGGATCATGGAGAAATACAGCATCCGTTACCACAAATCATCTCCGTACAGACCTCAGACTAATGGAGCGGTCGAAGCCGCCAACAAGCCGTAAAGAGTGCACTGTCCAAAATGGTTGAAACGTACAGAGATTGGCCGGAAAATCTGCACTACGCTTCTCTTGGGTTACCGAACCACTGTCAGAACAACCAGCATGCAACCGGAGCCACCCCGTATTCCTTGTGATGGGTAGAATGTGTCTTGCCAATCGAGCTTGAAATTCCAACTCTTTGGGTCACTAATGAACTGAAAATTGCTGAAAATGACTGGTTGCAACAGCGCTATGACAGTCTTCTCTCTTCTTGATGAAAACGCCTACAGGCTTATATCATATCCAGGGTTACAGAAGAGAATGGCTAGAGCGTTCAACAAAAGGGTCAAAGAACGAAACATCCAAGTGGGTGATCTTGTCCAAAAGAGCTGAGGAAAGATTTACCAGACCCACGAGGGAAGTTCAGACCGAACTGGGTGGGTCCGTATCTGGTCAAAGAGATAACCCCCTCATGGTGCTGTATTACTGACAGATTTGGGACGGAGAGGAATTTCAAAGCCTTGTCAATCTTGACCGGCTGAAGCGATATTATGTCTGAACCGTCATAAAAATCCAAAAAAATGCATCAAAAATGCATCCACGAAAATGCATCCACGAAAAATGCATCCACAAAAAATGCATCCACAAAAAAAACGCATCTACACAAAAGTTATCATTATCAGCTGCATTAGGTTTAGCTTAATTGCATTTGCATATGCATATATCCCTAGTGTCGAGGTGCATCTCGAAATTTATATCTAGGAAAGTAACATATGTCATCAAAGGCCGATGAACTCTTGTATCATTTTCCCCGAAGAGGTCTTGAAAGGATCTCTAACCCCCCGTGAGAGTTGAGTGCATGAGAGGAACAGAGCGTGCAAAACCCAGAGCGTTTGATGCATTTAAATTTCAAAGCACCAGGTGAGGATCCCCCTTCACGGAACTAAATATTGATGAGAAAAGCCCGTTACCATTCATGTCAAAATTTGGGAATAGTAGAAGAAACAATTATCCGTCAATAGGGATGACGAGGCACCTAGGATCGAAGAAAACCTCCACAAGGCCAAAAGCCTTATTGACCCTGAAAACGATCCCTTAGTGAACCCCGCTGAGCCTTTCATTGAGAATCTTTTCGAAAACAGCTCCACGATATACCACCCACATCACGTAACCATTCACCCCTGCAAAGAGGATAAAAGAGCTGGAGCCTTGGTTCCTTCCCCACCATTTAAAGCATGGAGGAAAACTTGAAAGAGATACCCAAAGAGGATGAAAGAGAGAAGCGAAGCACAAAATGCTCAAAGTAGTAAAGAGAGGAAATGAAAGTCTCACGCCATTCGATATCTCCACACTTGATAAATAGAAGAGACCAGAAACAGCAAATACGAAGAAAGGCAAATAGATTACTCAAAGAAAGTGCCAAATCCAAATGAGAACATATAATAATCCGCACAAATGCGAAAGGAGTCCAAAAATCACTCCATCCATGGCAAAGGTGAAGCATATCCTCCGTTGCACCAAAGCACCACAATCCTCAAACAAATCTTCCAGTCCCATGTGACATACCCTACAGCCCCGATATAACCCATCGAAAGACCTCCAACTTAGAGATGGTATTTGCTTGATTTGAAAGTACCAAATTCGAAACATGAACGGCTACGACGCGTCCGATCTTATCAATGCAATCGTGCACAAACGAGCGTCAAAGAAATCAGGAAGGTAAAAAAAAACGAGTGTTCATCACCCCGATTAAAGAAAGCCTAACTGACCTTAAGAAAGGAAATGGAAAGGTATAAGAGATCCCGAGAGATTTCTTTCGGGGAGATTTTTCAAGAAAGAAGCGGCTTAGAAACGACTAATTTGACTTAACTAGAATTCTTGGTTGAGCTCGCCTTGACACGACATTCTCTTTGCATACAATCATATCCAATTCCAAGAAATGCATGTAGAATAGATTTGCATCCATCGGTTCGGACATAATATCCTACACCACGGAAAAAGAAAGATGAGTATGCTCCTTTAGAAAAGGAAGCCGCAACACAGAGCCTGTCTCCTTCACCAACCGGCATGACGACCACTCTCAGAAGTTACGCAGCTATCAAGACAAAGGATCAGAAGTCTTCGGGCGCTGTTCAAGGAAAATCCCCCGCAAGACATCCCCCCCCCCCCCTCACCGCCAAACCCTCACTCGCCAAAATACATGAACTACGTAAGGTCTGATCTCAACAGGGAGTTGAGTACGTAGGCAACCCTCTCAGGGTGCGACCCCATCCCAAACAAAAACCCTCATCCCCTTGGGCCACAATGCCATCGCCATCACTCTATGAAGAAACCCGCCTCAATCGAGAGGATCATCTCGGGGCTAAACCGGAGCCATCTCAGTGCCATACCGGAGCCACCCGACCACGATAGAGCCATCCGGTCATAGCGGAGCCCTCAGATCATATCGAACCCGAACCCATCAACCATCCCAGAGTCGTTGCTCACAAGGGAGCCACAGATCAAACTGGAGCCATCCGGTCATAGCGGAGCCCTCAGATCATATCGAACCCGAACCCATCAACCATCCCAGAGTCATTGCTCACAAGGGAGCCATAGATCAAACTGGAGCCATCCGGTCATACCGGAGCCCTCAGATCATATCGAACCCGTACCCATCAACCATCCCAGAGTCGTTGCTCACAAGGGAGCCACAGATCAAACTGGAGCCATCCGGTCATAGCGGAGCCCTCAGATCATATCGAACCCGAACCCATCAACCATCCCAGAGTCGTTGCTCACAAGGGAGCCACAGATCAAACTGGAGCCATCCGGTCATAGCGGAGCCCTCAGATCATATCGAACCCGAACCCATCAACCATCCCAGAGTCGTTGCTCACAAGGGAGCCACAGATCAAACTGGAGCCATCCGGTCATACCGGAGCCCTCAGATCATATCGAACCCGAACCCATCAACCATCCCAGAGTCGTTGCTCACAAGGGAGCCACAGATCAACTGGAGCCATCCGGTCATAGCGGAGCCCTCAGATCATATCGAACCCGAACCCATCAACCATCCCAGAGTCGTTGCTCACAAGGGAGCCACAGATCAAACTGGAGCCATCCGGTCATAGCGGAGCCCTCAGATCATATCGAACCCGAACCCATCAACCATCCCAGAGTCGTTGCTCACAAGGAGCCACAGATCAAACTGGAGCCATCCGGTCATAGCGGAGCCCTCAGATCATATCGAACCCGAACCCATCAACCATCCCAGAGTCGTTGCTCACAAGGGAGCCACAGATCAAACTGGAGCCATCCGATCATACCGGAGCCCTCAGATCATATCGAAGCCAAACCATCAACCATCCTAGAGTCGTTGCTCACAAGGGAATCACATATCAAACCGGTGCCATCTCGAACACTGAAGCCAAGAGTCCTACTGAATCCCGAAACTACAGTGCACATCGGGCGAGACTATCAAAACAGAACCAAAACAAAACTCCCGCATCGACAAAGTCAAAGGCGACATCGACCGAAGGCATTCGACCACCACATCCCTCACGGAAGCTACCAAAAAACATCAAATCATGGACCGATCCACAGCCAGAATCATCCTCAAGTCAGCCAACCACTGAAAAGCAGCGAGTTTCGTACAACTCCACAGAGTATTATAGGCTCGTCTTAAGTCCTCGAACATTCAATTGCATTCTAGGCCCGTCATAAGTCCTAGAGCTAGACACCGAGTTCTAGTTGAGGCCCGTCATTAGTCCTCATGCATAACCCTTATACCGATTGTATTCTAGGCCCGTCATTAGTCCTAGAGCTAGACGTCGAGTTCTAGTTGAGGCCCGTCATTAGTCCTCATACATTTCGAAGATGCATTCTAGGCCCGTCATAAGTCCTAGAGCTAGACACCGAGATCTAGTTGAGGCCCGTCATTAGCCATCATGCATAACCTTTATACCGATTGTATTCTAGGCCCGTCATCAGTCCTAGAGCTAGACACCGAGATCTAGTTGAGGCCCGTCATTAGTCCTCATACATTTCGAAGATGCATTCTAGGCCCGTCATAAGTCCTAGAGCTAGACACCGAGTTCTAGTTGAGGCCCGTCATTAGTCCTCATGCATAACCCTTATACCGATTGTATTCTAGGCCCGTCATTAGTCCTAGAGCTAGACGTCGAGTTCTAGTTGAGGCCCGTCATTAGTCCTCATACATTTCGAAGATGCATTCTAGGCCCGTCATAAGTCCTAGAGCTAGACACCGAGATCTAGTTGAGGCCCGTCATTAGCCCTCATGCATAACCCTTATACCGATTGTATTCTAGGCCCGTCATCAGTCCTAGAGCTAGACACCGAGATCTAGTTGAGGCCCGTCATTAGTCCTCATACATTTCGAAGATGCATTCTAGGCCCGTCATAAGTCCTAGAGCTAGACACCGAGTTCTAGTTGAGGCCCGTCATTAGTCCTCATGCATAACCCTTATACCGATTGTATTCTAGGCCCGTCATTAGTCCTAGAGCTAGACACCAAGATCTAGTTGAGGCCCGTCATTAGTCCTCATACATTTCGAAGATGCATTCTAGGCCCGTCATAAGTCCTACAGCTGGACACCGAGTTCTAGCTGAGGCCCGTCATTAGTCCTCATGCATAGGTTGTTTGATCGTATTCTAGGCCCGTCATTAGTCCTAGAGCTAGACACCGAGATCTAGTTGAGGCCCGTCATTAGTCCTCATACCATCAATCACCGTAATCTGGGGCCCGTCATAAGTCCCCGTGCACCCGCTCCCATAAGAGCAAATCATAAGCCGTGGTGAGAATTTTTGGCGCCCCGTCAACCTTGATCCAATTCTGCAAGCTTCTATTGCAGAATTGAATCAAGGGGAGCCATCTGTAGACACCAAAAATTCTCACCCATTTTATATTGAAACAAAAATACAAAAATGAATATGCTTTCAGAAACAAGGCGGTCGTCCCCGTTTTCGACTAAAGGAATTTCTTTTTACCGACATTTAAACCTCACATCCCTATGGAAAAGGAGCACGAGCTTTTGTTGAAATCTGTTTTTAACTCACTTCATTTCGTTTACTTATTTTGTTGCTTTTGTTTTAAAATATTTCACGGTTTTGTTATTACCTCATATTATTTTATGTACTCAATCAATTTATATTTTTTGTTGTTTATTATTTCCTTTTGATTTTTCTCCGTTTTATCGTCACTGTTTTTATTATTTCGTGTGTCCTTTTTACTACTATCTTTTTCCATTTATTTTAAGTGTTTTATCTTCAATACGAGCATTAATTTTCATTATTTCATGTACATATGCTATTCTTTATTTTTTATCTCGTTACGTTTTTGAATCTTATTCTTAATTATATTCCATACTTTCAGGTCATTAGATTAATCATCTCATTTTATTGTATATACTTCCTTCTGGATTCGACGCGTTTTAGAGGAGTTATCCAGTCGAATTTAGAGCTCTTGTATTATTTCTCCCAGCGATGTACTGAAATCCAACCCAGCATAAATGGTAAAGTATTTACCATGCATTTCTTCCGGTCCCGAGTTCGATCCCTGGTAAGGAGTGAGTGGCGTTTTATTTTTCTCTTGTCCTGGCTTGCAACGGGCTTTTGTTTCACTAGTTACGGTAATATACCGAAAACTGTCATGGCTCAACTGGTAGAGAGGATGCGGGAGGAGAATGTTGGGGTACCGAGTTCGAAACTCGGTGGAGGTGTTTTTGTGCTAAACTCTCATTTTCTTTTTCTTTCTTTGCCAGTAGTGGACTCGCCCAGCAAGTGGCCCAGGCCCCGATTTTGGGTCCATTTTTTTTCCTGAGGCCCACACTATCTAAATGAAACCCTAAATGAATCGTCTACCCCTCCATTATAAACATTCTAAAAAACCCTACAGTATACCCACGTTTTGATAAGCAGACACAGATCCCCAACATTCTCATTTTGAAAAGAGTAGAAACGCCTCACATTCCCTTCGGTCTTTCTTCTCTTGAACTCGACCCCGAGAGTGTCTCTTCACCACCATCGTTCGCCGGGAAACTCATCCTCCTTCCTAAACTCCTCTTCCGTCAACACTCCGCTCCACCGGAAAACTCGAGCACGGTTAATCTCCCCGTCGTCAACAGCGTAAGTCGGTTTCGTCACCCTTACATTCAAACCTTTTCCCGATTTCAATGGTTTTCACTTCACTTCTTCCCGTCGTGATTTTCCAAAGCACATTTTTGCCCAAAGGCTCAAATCGATGATGGTGGATATTTATGGTTCAGTCGAGAAAGCGTTTCCGGCGCAAAACCCATTCCCGTCTCCTCCTGCCCCCTCCTTCCGCTTCCTTCAAAAAAAAACAGAAGCGGACCTCGAATCCTCAGTTTCGCAGGTCCGTGGATTGTAGAGATTTTGAACACTTGGTTTCTATCTTAAATTCATGCCCGTTTCTCTCTTCGTACGCTTGAGCGTCAGGGGTGAGTGTACTTTCGGTAACCATCCCGACTATAACTTTCATTCACCCTCGACTTGCTGCTCTCTTTTCGCATGCATCATTTGTAATCCGTTTCGGTAGACCTTGTTTTATTGTCGTGTTTCGGGCGGTATTATGACCTGGTATGGACCTTGTAGTCCACAGACAGGTAGAGGAAACATCTTCAATGTTGAACTTTCATGCATCCGCGTTCGAATTGGGTTACTGATACTACCTTTACGATCTGTTAACTGGTCCACATCCAGTAATGGTTGCTCATCTGTTTCGTCTCTGTTGGTCGTAGTGGATTCCGAACTGGTCCTCTTCCAGTCTCGAAGAATTGCATCCTGTTGCTAACCTCTTTGCGATTATACCATGATATCATGCTGGGCTGTCGTGTATAAACCGTAATTAATCCGGGAATATCTCTGTTACGGGGTAAAGGTTGGTGGTTCGAATGGTCTGATTCTGGGTACTTTGATTCTGCTTATTAGACTAATGTTTAGTTTAGTCTCTGGTGTGTTTTTGAACCCTTGCAGGAAATTACATGTGCGCCACTTTGGTATTGATTTCTGACCCTTTTGAATGTTACTGCTCAATGTTGTGTGCCTGCTTCAAGCGTTTTAAGCATTCTAGTATATTTCGATTCTGGAAACATATGCAGTAAGGTTCTCTTCTTCCAATGTGTTGTGAATCTGTCGCGCTGCGCCTATCTCTCTGAATCCGCTTTGTTAAGTCTTAATCTCTAGAGCCTGTTGTTTTGGTGTAAACATGTGGAAATAACAGAAACTTTAGGAGTCAATAATGGCAATCGTTAATCTGTTGCACTGGATGTTGTTAGTTTAATTGTTAGTTCTATATGAATCTAAATCCACCTCACTGATAGCTGGCAATCCGTTGGGGAACAGCACTCCATCGTTTCTGAACAGTTAGGTCTAATAATGTTGGAGAGAATATGTTTCACTTCAGTTTATGTTCTTTTGTATAAATGGGAAATCGGTTCAGTGGTTTTAGCTAACAAAAAAGAAGGGAATCTCAGTTAGTTCTTGATCTAGCTCCTGTTTGTTCAAGAGAATTCAAAATGGCCACCTAGATACTGTCTGATGCCCCGTCCGAATGGGTTTTTCATTTTTGAGAGGATCAACGCATGACCTTTTATGTATTCTGATATGTTTTGGATCACCCAGTGTTGTTTTGCTAAGCAATGAACATGAACAGATTTTGAAATTGGATTAGCAGTTAAAGTTTAGGGTTGATTATCACTCAGGTCACTAATGGATTCACTCTTCTCTGTTTAAGCAGTATTTGTAGTTTTCATGATCTTGTATTCTTAGTTTTAGCTTACTCCCTTTTCTCTCGTTTGTGGCCTGTGCTTCTCTCATGTTCATTTGTTCTGTGTACATATGTTCACTCTTTACATCTGATTTCCTCTTAAAAATTCATTTCATTGTCTGATTTTGATTATCTCTATCTAAGCCCTAGTTAATATGTCCTTAGGCCCAAGCCATTAGGATAGTGGGGTCCCCCTGGTCTGATAGACTATTGGCCTATCTTATGGTGGTGACACCCTAAACCTTAAAACACACATTTATGTATAAGCAAACAATAATTCCTTTAGGATAGAGAATGTCCCCCTGGCCTGATAGACTATTAGCCTATCTCATGGTGGTAGCATTCTAAACCCTAAAACGTACCTAATATCTGTATATATGTAATAAACAATCTCTTTCTCGTCTCAGATCTTCAAATCCTTTGATTCAAAACTTAGTTACTAACACGTCTTCTTGCCCTCCATCCTCAAATTCAAAAATTGTCTCTCACTTCTATAATCATCTTGTGAAAGCAAATCTCAACGTTTTTTTTTAAAACTCATCTCTAATCTGATTTCTCCTTGTAAATTTTGTTCCCAGCCCAGAATTTTCCCCCCATCCAAACTTAGCCCAGTTGCTTAACCCGGCCCAAGTCCCAATTCAAACCTGGCCCAAATCATCCCAAACCAACCCAAGCCCACGTCGGCCCAGGCCAAGGCTGGCCCAAATCTAAACTTTTCCCAACACCCATATACGGCCCAACCCCAAGCAGACCCGAATCCACTCTCGACCCAAGGTCCATGACCCGAATCCAATCTCGGCCCAAAGCCCATGGCCAAAACCACACTACTCTAGACCCAAAGTCCATGACCCGAATGCAATCTCGGCCCAAAGCCCACGGCCCAGACCACACCACTCTAAACCTGAAGCCCATGACCCGATCCCATGTCTCCATGGCCCAAGCCCACCTCCAAATTTGGCCCAAAAACAAATCCAAACCCACGGCCCAAACAGAACCCGAACTCTCGGCCCCATTCTACCAACCCATCCCATCTCAAACCCGGCCCAAGTTCATAAATCCGGCCCATTGCCCAAACCCATGGCCCCAAACCCGAAATCCGTGGCCCATAGCCCAAGTCCGAAACCCAAGGCCCAAACTAGAAACCCAAAACCCGTGGCCCCAAACCCGAAATCCGTGGCCCATAGCCCAAGTCCGAACCCAAGGCCCAAACTAGAAACCCAAACCCGTGGCCCATGGCCCAAACCCGTGGCCCATAGCCCAAGTCCCAAACCCGAAGCCCATGGCCCAAACCCGAAGCCCATGACCCAAACCCGAAACCCGTGGCCCATAGCCCAAGTCTAAAACCTGTGGCCTATGGCCCAAACCCGAAACCCATGACCCAAACCCGAAGCCCACAACCCAAGGCCCAAATCGGGCCCACGAATCAAAAGCCCAATCTGGTCCCAAATAAAAAAAAAAAACACCACACCAACTCAAACAAAAGCCCAAGACCATTAAAGACCCATGTCTCAAACAAGGCCCAAAGTCCACAAAGCCAAAGTCCACAAAGCCTAAGTCCACAAAATCATCAAGCCTAAGTCCACAAAAATCAAGCCTAAGTCCACAAAAAGTCAAGTTAAGGTCCGAAGTTGACCTTTGACCTGAAATTTGACCTTTGACCTTAGCTTTGACCGAAGGTTGACCTTTGACCTAATTTTTGACCTTTGACCCGAACATTGACCAAACTTTGACCAACCCGAACTTTGACCTCAACCTAGCTTTGACCCGATCTAGCTTTGACCAAAAACGTTGACCTTGACAAAAATGTTGACCCGACTCATCTTCCAATACAAGTCAAATCAAATCAATTCCAACACATTTTTCAAGCCCGATCCCTTTTCAATTCACTTTCAACTTGTAATTTCCTTTCAAAATCCAAAAACCAAAAAGAGTCTCAAAATCATCATTTTATTCAAGTCTCATCAAGTTTTCAAAGAACCATTTTGTGGAATTTAAAAAGAAAAACTCTTCTCACATCACAGAAAACTCTTCTCCATTGCAGAAAGTTCTTCTCACATATACAGAAAGTTTTCTCCTAAAAACATTTCTCAAAATCAGAGTTTTTTTTTTTTACCGAGAATTCCAAACAACTTTGAAGTTTTTTCCAACTCAGTTTAACTCAAATAAACCGTTTTCGGGGAGCAAGTAATGTCTAACCCCTTCAAAACATCTCCTCCATGGTTAGGACATCACTTGTCTTCCTTCCCAAAAATAAAAATCCGAGGCGGGGCACTGGGGTCATAACCTCCCTTGTCGCAGTCTGGATCTCTTTAGGCGGGGCATTAGGGTGACAAACCTCCCCTAATTGCAGCCTAGATTTTTACAAGGCAGGGTGCTAGGGAAGTAACGACCTTCCTAGTTGCAGCCGGGATTTTAGAATCGTCTAACTCCCTTCCACTCGATTTCAATGTTTTCGGTTTTTAACATTTTCAAACCCGGGAGTTAGAGACGTTATTAGGGTTCGACCGAGAACATCTCATCCATGGTGTTTCTCTCTCTGAATCCTATTTTTCGACATAAATTCATTGCCCCCATCTTTCGAGCCTTGACACTTACCATCAATTAAGTGTTATGTTCGAGGGGTACATAGGGTAATCCCTCGGGATTATCCGCCCTTTTATAACAAATGATTTTTCGGTTTTAAAACTTTAAGAGAGACAATTCTGAATAAACCAATCCAACCCTTCCATTAAAGCTCTAGGACCCATAAACACTTCTCATTCCTCCTCTGAACCAACTCTAAGTCATATAGGACCTCCAATTCCTGAAGGCTCTCAGAAATCTGAAACTCTTCAAAATCCGAACACCTGCAAACCAAGCATCCTCTTCCATACTCGATCGTTTTGAAAACCCGAGTTTCTCTTCAACACTTTCAACTTCCCAAAACACTTCAAAAACCAGACCATTTCAAGATCCGAACTTCACAAACAACAACACTCAATTCCACCAAATAATCCGAAACCCCTTTGACTCCACCCCAAATGACCAATTACTCCTCAAAACTCCCATCATCCTCTTAATTCCCGTGAAAGCCAAAACAACCTCAAGCCTCTCAAAACAATCAAAACCTCTCAAACACTTCAACCAGACCAACTCCAAGACCAGCCTATTCTTCAACTCTCAAAGCCATCCTCACCCCTCATTCGATCTTATCCTTTGGCTTTAACTGAATCTCTCTAATAAGTTTTTGAAAGAAGGCAATCCTGACAATTGGAGACCGAGGTTTCCTCGGGCACCAATCCGAAGTCGTGGTTGTTGCCACTTCTAAGGGGTGTAACCCAGTGCGAACCCACACAAATCTCTAGTATGATCAGATAAGTCCTATCCATAGGCAACAAATCATCAGAGTCAACCAACGTTCTTAGAACCCTCCTTCCCTCCCTTCCTGGTTCCTTAGGTCAAACTAGGTGGCGACTCTAGTCAATTCCGCCCTTAGGGCATAAGTCCGCGTGGAGCCCATTGAGAGCGTGTAGTGCACACTTGCATTCCCCTTTATGCTTTCTGGAAAAGACGGACGATGTAGTAGGTATTTGAGGGCTGCCATGAATAACGTGTTTTCACCCCCCCACAGAAGACACAACGGCAAATTCTTAGGATCTAGACTTCTTAGATAGACCGTATTTTAGATAGACCCCCCTCATACCGAAAAATCATCCTCCACACCAGGCAGTAGTAAGAAGGAAAGCACCAGCGTGCAACAAAGCGGATAGAGGAGCATTAACGGAACCCGAGACACGAGTCTACGGGACCGCAACAATTAAATCATACCACCAACGGTATATCAATCGACTAAGGAACTAGTCAGGAGTGGTTAACTCCAAAACTACAACGCCAGAGAGATTACAATACCTGATCAACCTTGCTCAGACAAATGTTGGAACATTTGTGGAGTACACTTCGCTTGGACTATAGAAGTAGTGCCTAAACCAGTTAAGTCTCGGTAACCGCGATAAATGTGTGGGAACGAGCAATAAGGAAAGACACAAAAACGAAGTGAATAGGGGTCCCCAAGGATTGGAGAAGCACTCGGATTAAGGACTATCATGTCAAGACTAAGGAGAAGTTACTCAGAATATTGATTACCAACTAAGGAATCAAAGGAAAAGCCGGTAAGGCTACCGAAAACGCATGGAAACACCGTAACCGGTATAGGTTAACCCAAAAACCACCTGTATCACGCACTTGCCACAGCAAGTTCAGTAAGAAACGGACAATTCAGATAAACTGTTAACAAGCAACAAGTACTTAGTGAAGTACCAAGATAATGAATGAAGCAAATGTCTTATCATAATCCTAATAATTGGAAGAACGAAGCCTCGAAGGGCCTAACGGCCTAACCACTATATTAAAAGATATACCAGTTAGCGAGAAGTGAGACTTGGTCAGAATCGCCCGGCATTGAAATGCCATGAAGATTTTAATTTCAAAACTCAAATTTTTCTTTCAAAACTCAAAATTTTAAAAACCCCAAATTTTAAAACCAAATCTAGGAGAACTACTGTAAGTTATCAAAGGATGATACAAAAGGAGTTGACAACAGAATACTTCCCCTAGGCGTGTGACAAGCATTACGAGTGTACAGAAACGAGATGTGGTACGACCGCACTCCGATAGGAGCTTGCGGGCCTGACAGACCTACTTACAGGTTTGTCGGTAAGTAGTAATGTATCAGTAAGGTACCCCACATATGTATACAAGTAGTGTATGGAACACGAGAGGTAGCCAACTCCGTTCTACTACGGACGGAAAGTAAGTTCACATCAGAACAGCGGATTACCCCAAACCATTGAAGAGGAAGACTCAGTTAAGCTAACGAGTATAAAGGAACCAGAGAATTCATATAAGGGAAATGAATAAGTGTTAGGAAGAGCAAAGAGCACAGACTATTAAGTATAGACATTGGATATGTCTCGAGAATCTTGAAGGAAATACATGGAAGCTGGAGTGAATACCTAACCTAAAACCAGTAAGGCAAATGCCTAACATGAACACGTCAATGTTCAGTGAGCAGGATAGAATTCCCAGAACAATCATAAGGATCAATAGGAAACATCATACATACTTTGAAGGGCATGTTAAACCCAGTCAAGAACACAAGGAGAAAACATCCATGGTCTACCCAATAACGGAGACATTATAACCTTAAACAGGATAGTTTTGGTATACAGTGCGGCAAGGCGGAGTAGCGAACGCAACATACCAGCAGATACAAGCCACATCAAATGGTAATTCATCAACACCCAGGAGCCATGCTTGAAGGGTGTTCGAGTCAATAGCAGATGAATGAAATATCGTAATAAAAGCACAAGCGCTAAACAAACACGTGGGTAGAACCCTGATAAGACAAGATCCTTCAGTTTTGATGATAGCAAACCTTGTATTTTTTATCTAATGTGTTTGTCAAGATTCATGATTCAGATAGACAGGTGAATAAGTGGCTTAGGAGTTAGCACGCAAGGTTGCAAGCGCACTTAGGTCATGAGTGGCTTAGCACGCAAGGTTGCAAGCGTGCTCAATCCACGACATGTGCCCAACCAGTCGGGCACCTGTCTGCGAGAGCTCCGTAGAACTTCTAGCACAGACAACCAGTCAGACACCGCACGAAGATATCTCTCATGCTTAAAGTTGAAAATCAAAGACCAAGACTGCAAGGATCGACACATTCAGATAAAAGACATACATCCACTTAGGCAACTTGCTCACGACAGCTCACGACAAAAGGAGAAGTTCATTACTGCACAAGATAACAAAGCTATAAATGAACATCATTACATAGCTGTAATGAATTCAGAAGAGGGCATTTATGAGCATTTAATGAGCCAAACAGAATCAGGCAAGTGGGGCACGCAAGTGGTGATCAACCTATCAAGAGGGCTGCCGCCAACTTGACCAACCATGAGGTGACACGTAGTTCAAAGCCTCTAGATCAAGTTGAAGAATCTCTGCAAGTCTAATGTGGCTGTTATGTAAATAATCAAAGTTGTAGTCGACTCCTAGAAGTCTAGGCATTAATAGGACGGTAGTTACATTCTAACAACCATGTATATATACTTGCATTGATTCCATATGTAAGTAATCCTGTACGAGAGAAAAGATAGAGATAATATGGGCAAGTGCGGATCAGACTTAGGAGTGTGTGTAAGTGCTAGAGAGTTGGTGAGCTAGATAGGACTAGGTTAGAGTATCAATACATTGGGTATTTGTAGAGCGACAGGTCGGGGAACGGTCGGTGAACCGTAGGCCAATAGTCAGGAGAGGGTTGACGACTTTAAGGGTAAAGTCGAAACTATCCCGGGAGTCCGTGTGTGGGGCAAGGAGGTTGAGTGAATTTCGTGTGTGTAAATTCTCAATCGAAATGTGTTTTCCAGTTTAAGTTTGTCTTGTGTCCATTCCTAAACTATCAAGTTTTATTAGAGTCCACGATACGTCCACAACACATCGAGGACACGTCAGGAGCACTTGCTGGTTTCAATTGGTATCAAAGCAGGTCTCTTCTAGAAAGCTAACTGCTTTGGAAGGCGATCAAGATGTCTCATGCAAGCATTCTAGCAGCAGAAGAAGGTTTTGCACCAAATCGACCACCACTCTTCAATGGAGACAACTACACTCACTGGAAGAATAAGATGGAATTTCAAATCAAGTCTGACGATCCAAGAATGTGGAGGGTGATAACACATAGAGAGTATACCTTCTAGAACAGTCAAGGACAAGACATATCTATCAACAGCATGATAGATGATCAAATCCAGAAGCTGGTATTCAATGCTCGAGCTGTAAGAATACTTCACTGTGCACTACTACTTGAGCAATACTCCAAGATTGCTTCAAGTAAAACAGCCCAAGAGATTTAGAAAACTCTTGAGGTTACTTATGAAGGGAATGATGAGATCAAAAAGAGTCGCATTGAGTTGCTACTCACTCATTGGGAGCTATTCAAGAAGGAAGAAAAGGATAGCATTTCTGAAATGCATACAAGGTTCACTAAGCTGATCAACAAATGTGGTGCTTGGAAGAACTATGTCTAACGAGGATCAAATCGGAAGTTCCTCATATCTCTTCCTGCCTCCTTTGACAGCAAAATCAATGCCATGCAAGAAGTGCATGATCTCTCCAAGATGTCTCTAGCAGACATGCTAGGATCTCTAATGGCTTTCGACATAAAACTACAACACATGAATTCAGAAAGCTTATCTAAAGATAGAGGGAAAGGCAAAGCCCTTCAAGTAGATAAAAATGAAAGATCCGAGTCAGGAGACGACAACGATGAAATGGTCCTCTATGCTAAGAGGTACGTTTGAAAGTTCATAGGAAATAAAATGAGAAAAGGCAAGGAGTCCAAGGAGTCGGATGATCAAAAGGAAAACAATGACAAATGTTTTGGGTGTTCAAAACGCGGACATCACATTAAAGACTGTCCTCAATGATCCCGAGAGAACAACAACAGGGTCAAGAGGCTTGTCCGACAATCATTCAACAAAGGTCCAAAGAAGGATGCTTTCGTTGCCGCATGGGGAGATTCTGAACGGAGTGATGACAATCAAACCTCAAACAGCGACATCTCAGAAGATGAAAAGGCACACCTATGCCTTGAAGAAGTGTGCTTGATGGCACAAGACAATGATGTCTTATAATAAGAAGAAGAAGAAGAAGAAGAAGAAGAAGAGAAGAAGAAGAAGAAGAAGAAGAAGAAAAGAAGAAGAAAAGAAGAAAGAAGAAGAAGAAGAAGAAGAAGAAGAAGAAAAGAAGAAGAAGAAGATAAGAATAAGAAGAAGAAGAGAAGAAGAAGAATAAGAAGAATCCAGAAGCCTCCTCCGCCGAATCCTCCTCCTCCATCAGCCTCCCCTCCTCCTCGAACTATCCTCCTCCTCCTCCTCCGCCTCCTCCTGCCCCTCCTAATCCCCTCCTACCTCCTCCTCATCCTCCTCCGCCTCCTCCGAGCCTCCTCTCCTTTAAACTATTCTAACTTAGAAGAGAACTCAAAAGGCTGAACTTCTAGGACTTAGAAAGTTTTCTCTTACATTTGTTGATCACCTAGAGGCATTAGAACTAAAACGAAGAACTTTTGGAAGAAGATGAAAATTTGAGAAAAACCTCGGACAAAAGCAAGGTAGACAATCTCATGAGGGCACTCATGAACTACAAAGTGATTACAGTGAAATTCTCTCCGCTCATGAAAAGTAAAACAAACTGAAAACACCCTGAAATCAATGAATTAATTGTTGCTCTTAACACTATAGATAAGGAACTAGCTACCATCAAAGAAAAATATTCTAAGATAGATGTTGTCTCTAAGACACCCATGAGGAGAAGCAAACTACTGGTTGTATACCGGTTAGAGACCAGTCGTAGAGATGTCTGCAGCTTATGTAGACAACCTGGTTATCATGAATCCAATTGCTATAAAACGTGTTTTATGAGGCATTGGCAACTCAAGAAACTAGGACTAAAATGAGTAGTCAAAAATGATCTCAGAACATTTAATGGTGGAAATGGGTCCAACCTTTCTATGGACCCTAACCCCACACCACTAACGTTTTAAGTCCAGGATCGAGTGAGAATGAACTCCTGCAGGTACATCGACAGTGGGTGCTCTAAACACATGACAAGAGACAAAAAGAAGTTCTTCTCACTCGAACCAGGAAGCCAAGGAACTGTTTCCTTTGGCGACAACAAGAAAGGAAAATCATCGTTGTAGGTAAGGTTGGCATTACATCTGATTATGTCATAAATAGTGTATATTTATTTCATGGTTTAAAATTCAACTTGCTTAATGTTTCTCAAATTTGTGACAAAGGCAATTCAGTTCACTTCTATCCTACACATTGTAGCATAGTAAGTCAGAACAATGGCAAAGAGTTGTTAAAGGGAAAAAGGTGGAAAAACTTTTATGTAACTAGTTTGGAGGATATTGACAGTCCTAATCTTCCATGCTTGACTGCTTCAATAGATGACTCTACACTATGGCACAAAAGACTAGGGCTTGTTAGCACTTCTTTATTAAGAAAACTTGTCAAGAAAACAAGTGGTAAGAGGTATCCCTGAGATTAAGAAATCTGAGACAAATCCTTGTGATGCCTGTGTTAGAAGCAAACAAACTAAGATTTCTTTTAAGTCAAAGAACTTAGTTAGTACATCCAAGCCACTTGAATTACTTCACATGGACTTGTGTGGACCTATGAGAGTCAAAAGTTTTGGAGGAAATCGGTATGTGTTTGTAATTGTTGATGATTACTCACGGTTTATTTGGACACTCTTTATTGCTTCCAAAGACGAGGTCTTTGAGAAATTTCAAGCCTTTGTAGGAAAAGTCCAAGTACAACTCAACCTCAAGATCGAATCTCTCCCTCCGTCTGACCATGGATCAGAGTTTGAGAATCAACAATTCATGGATATGTGTAAGCAACTTGGGATAAGTCACACATATTCAGCACCAAGAACACCTCAACAAATGGGTAGTTGAGTGAAAGAACAGAACACTATAAGAGGTAGCCAGGGCCATGCTATTGGTAGTAGTCTTCCTCAGGTCTTCTGGGCAGAAGCAGTGGCAACTACATGCTACATCACAAATAAAATGCTCATACGACTTATCCTCAACAAACTCCCTATGAGTTAATTAAGGGAAGAAAACCAAACATAAGTCACTTCAGGACCTTCAGTTGCAAATCTTATGTCCACAACAATGAAAAGAGTCCCCTTGGAAAGTTTGATGCCAGAAGTAATGTGGCCATCTTCCTTGGATACTCTGAAAAAGTCGGGCATACAAGGTATACAACAAAAGGACACTGAAGGTGGAAGAAAGTGTGCACGTGGTCTTTGATGAGGATGACATACTCAAGATCAAGAAATCTGATGAAGATGACAAACTTGGATTAGATCTAGTTGATCAGGATCACACAGATAATCCCAAAGATGAATCACCGACTAAAGAAAACTTGCCCGACAGGTCAGCAATAGGTCAACAACAGGTCGACAAAGGAACAATGATGTCGAGGATCCTCTATCTCTGTCAACCATTCATCAATATTGTGCTTTGTACAAAAATCATCCATTGGAGAATGTCATATCAGACATATCCAAAGGACTCAGACAAGAGCACATACTCGAGATCTTCTAGCCTTCTCATCGATAGTCTCATCCATCGAGCCCAAGAACGTCAAGGAAGCTCTTTGAGACTCAGACTGGATCAATGCAATGCAACATGAACTAAACCAGTTCGAAAGATGCAAAGTCTGGCATCTTGTGCCTCGTCCTACTCATCAAGGAGTACTTGGCACAAAATGGGTCTTCAGAAACAAACTGAATGTGATGGGAGAAGTAGTCAGGAACAAAGCTCGTCTGGTAGCTTAAGGATATCGTCAACAAGAAGGGATAGACTTCCAACAAACCTTTGCTCCAGTGGCAAGGATGGAGTCCATCAGATTACTAATTGCATTTGCTGCACACAAAGGAATCAAACTCTTCCAACTTGACATCAAAAGTGCCTTTCTAAACGGGTACGTCAAAGAGGAAGTATATGTTGAGCAACCCCCAGGTTTTGAGACGCAAGAAGGAAAGGGCATGGTACTTAAACTCGACAAAGCTCTTTATGGGCTCAAACAAGCTCCAAGATCATGGTATGATCGTTTTTCTTCCTATCTCTTAGAAAACCAATTTAAAAGGGAAAGGTAGATAAAACCTTGTTTGTGTACAACAACAATAGGGATTTCCTAATTGTGCAAATACGTTGATGATATAATCATTGGGGCCTCTAATGAGAAATATTACAAAAGTTGAAGCAATGATGAAAAAGGAATTGAGATGAGTGATCTGGGAGAATTGAAGTTCTTTCTAGGACTTCAAGTCAAGCAAAATGACGAAGAGAATATCATATCCCAAGAGAAGTATGTAAAGGATTTGCTAAAAATATTTGGAATGGAGGAATGTAAGACGTTTGACACGTCAATGGCAGTCGGCAACAAGATAGGCATCATGACTGGTGACCGACCGGTCGACCAGCGATCATACAGAGAGATGATTGGTTCTCTACTATATTTGACTGCTAGTAGACCTGACATTATGTATAGCGTTTGCTTATGTGCCAGGTATTAAGCAGATCCAAGAGAAAGCGACCTCACAGCTGTAAAAAGAATCCTGCGTTACTTAAAAGGAACCATGAATCTTGGTCTCTTTTATCCTAAGTTCACTAACTGTAACGTTGTAGGATTTTCAGATGTAGACCATGGAGGATCTATCACCGATATAAAGAGCACATCGGGGACAGCATTCTTTGTTGGATCTTGTCTGACTGCATGGGATCAAAGAAACAACAAAGTGTTGCAATCTCAACAGCTGAATCTGAATACGTTGCTGCGGCAAGCTGTTGTGCTCAACTCCTATGGCTTAAACAACAATTGGGTGACGGGTACTTTACCATAATGTGTGACAATACAAGTGCCATCTCTATTTCCAAAAATCCTGTGCATCATTCTCCTACCAAATATATTGACATTAGACATCACTTCTTAGAGATTGTTGTGAAAAAGAATTAGTTGGTTTATAGTATATTTCTACTGAGGACCTGAAACGGTATGATTCGGTACTCTCCGATACGAACTCGAACACCAAGGTTTATAGTGGTTCGGCCAATAATCCGGCCTACGTCCTTCTATAGATAGAGCTATTATTCATCTTTTAGTTTACAACTCTAGAGAGCTCTTTGGGGTGAGCTCTTCTTTTTCTAACTTGAGTCCCCTACAAATGAGCCCCTCTACTCCTATTTATAGACTTTCTATGGCCAGGTTACCCTTACCCCTATACATGTGATAGTATTACATAAATATAGCTATCAGTCCTTTTACGGGCAATCTCTCCGACTGGAATACCGCTTCCGCATCGGACTAACTCTTCCGGACCATCTTTTCAGTAATAATCCTTCCGTAGTATTCTACCGGTAGCGATCCTTAGGTATGATAAGTGTCTAAATGAGCATGTTTTATAGGTGTATTTCATATATAATATTAGCACTTTTCTTGCTCATTTCTCTCCACTTCGGTTAGTTTTCCTCTAGTTTATTTTTTATTATTACTCACAAAATTATTGGTTAAACATGAGGAAAACCAAGCTGGGAGCAAAGTACACGAAGAGACGAACGCGTAGGCGCAAACGGCTCAGAAACGGAGTCCAAACGAAGAATCTAGAGCCGGTGGAAAATAAGGCATGTCCTCCTGATAAGATGCGGACAAGACACAAGTGACCTCCTGATAAGAGGCGGACAAGGCATAGCAACCTCCTCGCGGACAACCTCCTGATAAAGCGGACAAGACATAGGCAACCTCCTAATAAGAGGCGGACAAGGCATAGGCAACCTCCTGAAGACCACGCGGACGCTCCACTCTTGTCCGCCACTTAACTAGCGGACGGCACACAGGCTACCGCCTCGCGGACGCTCCACTCTTGTCCGCCACTTACACAGGCGGACAAACAAGAGGAGACCGCCACTTAATGGGCGGTTATGCAGGCGGACTCAAGGCTGATTACAGTCGTCGTCTTCAACTTGACTCCGTTATCTATCTACTCCCGCACCGCCTACCATAAATCTCTCACGCATCCAGCTCTCTGTCCCCTGCAATCAATGAACTAAATTAATGAGAGCAATCAATGCTCAATCACGTACGGATCTGCCTCTCCTCAATTCTCTATATAAACCCAACACCATTACTGCTTAACACAACGTACGACCAGAGGCTGAAGAAATCACAAACAGCTCCACACTCCATTCTCTTCCATTTTCCAATTCCTCCCGTATCACCACACTTCTCCATCTTTTATTTATTTTTACCATTTCACCTCACTCATCACGTACGAACTCAAACAGAAGCAGTATTTTACAAAGAGAAAAAGAGGCAGGCGAGTGCAGACCCGTTATTCGCAGGCAGTTCCTGAGTAATGAATATTTCAGTCTCTACTCTGTTTTTATTTCTGTCAATGTCTGAGTAATCTCATAATTGTGCTTAGGATGGGTGTTTAACCCAAATAACTCAGCGTATTTATATACCGAGTTTGCTTATAAATATTTGTTTTGTCTCTCTCTCTTATTAATTAATGTTTAAGAACTGATCATTTTTACTCATTTACGGTTTCTCTCTAATTTCAATGATTTTGTAAAATTAGAGAATAGACCACAAAGAGAGACAAACGTTAGATATTATCTCCTTGATTAGCAGATAAAATCCATCGCTGTTATAAAAGAATTCTCACTTAAAGCTAATTAATGATTTTAGACTTTTCTGATTGTAAGAAGTTTAATGAATTAATTAAGAGCTGTCCTTATCTATGATTTAGAAAGGCCACAAGATAAAATTCTTAACAGACAAATAAGAGCAAACTAGGATTATAATTATTATCTGAGTTATATTCGGGCGATTACACCTTCCTTAGCACATTTTACCATCCACTTAATTCACAACTGTTTTTACTGTTTTTATTTCTTTAATAATCCAACAACAAATCAAGCTTGCCTCCGGCTAAACCCCTTTTACAGTTTTCTTTTAACTACCTAAACTAGGATAATTGAACAATCTCCTTGTGGATACGACACTTGTTTTACTACTACGAATAGGTACACTTGCCTAATAGTTTGTTATAATTCTATATTAATATTAGTGTAGTTTTTATCCCAACAAGTTTTTGGCGCCGTTGCCGGGGAGATTGATTCCATCAATTTCCCTAGTTTCCGGTAGTTCACTCGCTAAATTAAAATAATCTGTTAATATCATTAAATTGTTAATCTTGGACATCTGAATTGGACATCGGACTTCGGACCTGACTTGGACATTTGACTTCGGACTTTGGACATCTAACTCCTAACATCTTAATATTATTGTCATTTCGTTCCATTGTCATTTCGTTCCATTGTCCTTTCTTTCCATTGTCTCTAACTACTAACTTTAAATTTCTTGTCATTTCGTTCCATTGTCCTTTCTTTCCATTGTCCTTACATTCATTCCATTGTCCTTAACATTTCTTTCCATTGTATACTAACTACTAACTTATAATTTCCAGTATACTAACTTCTAACGTTTATCAGCCTAACCAATATTTCTGTCTTTCTTATTTTATTTACTAACTAATATTGCAGTTTCTCACAAACCACAAGTTATCTTCTGTGCATGCCAAACACTCGAACCCGGGCTCTCCACCAATCAGTCCGAGCCCCGAACCCGAGCGTACTTTATTACAAGCACAGAGAAACCTAGAAACCAAGCCATGGCCAATAACGAAGTTATAAATGAAATGGACCATGCAATTCAACCAGAACACCGTGCCCTATCTGATTATCACCAACCTAACACCGAAGGAAGAGCATCAGCCATAGTTCTCCCCGAACTAACACCAGAAGAAGCCGGACGTTGGGTTTTCAAAACCCACTACATCACCGCCGTCCGGGATCTAGGCAATTTTAGTGGAGCGAACCCAGATGAAGCCCCAAATCATCTGAGTCTCTTCCTAGACTTCTGCAATTCCTTTAGTCAAACCGGCAACGTCAAAGAAAGAATCCGTCTACAACTATTTCCTCACTCGTTGTCGGATTCAGCAAACCGTGGTAACCGAAGCCTTCCCTCCCGATCAATCACCACATGGCTTCAAATGGCCCAAAATTCCTTGCCAAATACTACCCAACCAGTAGAAGCGGCAATTGATCGGTGAAATCAATACTTTCTGTCAGGAGCCGGGAGAAACGTTGTACGACGCATGGGACAGATTCAAGATATGCTAATGAAATGTTCCCACCATGGTCTTGACGACTAACCCCTGTCTTTCCTTCTTCAACGGTCTGGATGATGGGAACCGACTACTTGTTATAATTCCTCTGCAGGAGGGAGTTTCATGATGAAATCTCCTAAAGAAGGAATGGACCTTCTCGAAACATGACGAGCAATACGAGACAGTGGACGAGATCCAAAGGAAGAACGCCACGAGCAGCAGGCCTACTCCATGTTGAGCCTACAGATCATTTATCGGCTCAGATCTCGTCCCTTACAAAGATGGTGGAAAAGCTAACGACATCACAAAACGAAATTGTAAAAACAATAGCTTCCCCACCTACAAGTTCATCGTCAGTTCCACCTACAGAAGGATGTGCCATATGCGCCGGTCCTCATGAAACCCCTCAGTGCGAAGGTAAAGGACAGTACGAGGATGCAAACTTCATAGGAAACCGTCCCGGTAATTCCTACAACAACAACTTCAACAACAACTATCCATGGAGAAATCACCCGAATTTCTCATGGAAGAATAATGATCAAAACCAAGGAGGTCAGAACAACAACTCAAATACCTATCAGGGGAACAGACCCCAACAAATTCTAATATAGGTTATCGAGCACAAGGTGCCCCTCCAGGTTTTCCAGCAACAACAACAACCATCGTCAACCTCTTCTGATCCAAATGAGGAATTCAGGAATTTAATGAAAGGATTCATGACTACGACTCATACCCGACTCGTGGATCAAGAAGCCACTAACAGAAGGGTTGAAGCCCAGATACAACAAACCAACCAACAGTTGGAACAAATCAGCCAACAGCTTGCACAAAGGCCACCTGGTGCCTTCCCTAGTCAGCCAAATCCAAATCCAAGGGAACAGGCCAAGGCAGTAACGTTAAGAAGTGGTAGGCCGCTCAGCTCACCTCTTCCCCGAGATGATATTGAAAATCAAGAGCAGCAAGCTCATGAAAATCCAGAAGAAGAAGAAGAACAGAAAGATGCTGAAGAAGCCCCACCTCCCACGAAAATTATTTCCGAAGAGAAGGAGTCTCCTGAATCTACTCCTCCTCCCCTCTCACAAAAATTCTTCCCCCACTTCCTTTTCCAAACAGAATCAGAAAGAAAAATTTAGATGAACAGTTTGGAAAGTTTATTCACTTCAAGAAACTGACGATCAACATTCCTTTTGCCGATGCTTTAAAACAATGCCAATATACGCAAAGTTCATGAAGGATATCATCACCAACAAAAGATCGTTGCAGGAAGTGGAAACTGTACACCTTACACAGGAAGTGTCAGCAGTACTTCTCAAGAGTCTTCCTCCAAAACTTGGAGACCCAGGTTTGCCAATTATTCCATGTTCAATTGATAATGTTGATTGTGGTAGTGGGTTATGTGATCTAGGAGCTAGTATCAATTTAATGCCACTGTCAACTTTCAACAAACTTAAAATTGGTAAATGCGAACCAACTTCTATTCAATTACAATTAGCAGATAGATCTTTAGTATTCCCAAAAGGAATAATAGAAGATTTGATTGTTACTGTAGGAACCTTTGTGTTCCCCGCTGACTTTATTGTAATTGACATGGAAGAAGACACTAGGGTGCCCTTAATCTTAGGACGACCTTTCATGAGAACTGCTAGAGCACTAATCGATGTTGAAAAAGGAAAAATCATTTTAAGGCTGCATAACGAATCTCTAGAATACGACATGTCTAAGGTTATAAAGAAACCCGCTCATTTAGAAGATACTTTTTCATAGATATTGTCGACTCTATTGTGCAGGATAATTCATCTGCTATTATCCGTAATGACGCTCTTGAAAATGCCTTGTCTGAAATCTGTGATAACCGATTAGTATACCCTGACACAATCCAAATGGTAGCAGCTCTGGATAGAATAAAATCATACAAGAAACCACGCTACCCACCACCAGAACCATTAGAGCTATCTACTCAGAAATTACCACCATCCATTGAACAACCCCCTCTCGTAGAACTGAAACAATTGCCATCACATCTGAAGTATGTTTATCTTTCTGATTTTTGTACTTGCCTGTTATTATTTCTTCATCCCTAACAAGTACACAGGAAGAACAGCTTGTGAAGATCCTTCAGAGCCACAAGAAGGCAATAGGCTGGTCCATTTCGGACATTAAAGGTATCAATCCCCATTTCTGCACACATCACATATACATGGAAGATACCTACAAGCCTTTAGTCCAACCACAGAGAAGGCTGAATCCCAACATGAAAGACGTAGTAAAGAAAGAGGTGCTCAAACTTCTCGACGCCGGGATAATCTACTCCATCTCCGACAGCAAATGGGTGAGCCCCGTTCAGGTGGTCCCGAAAAAAGGAGGTCTCACTGTGGTCCCCAATGACAAAGGTGATCTAATTCCTCAGAGAACCACGACGGGATGGAGAGTCTGCATCGATTACAGGAAACTGAACAGCGCAACACGGAAGGACCACTTCCCTTACCTTTCATCGATCAGATGCTTGAAAGATTGGCCGGGCAAGATTACTACTGCTTCCTGGATGGTTATTCAGGATACTTTCAAATACCCATTGCTTCTGAAGATCAAGACAAAACCACATTCACATGCCCGTACGGGACATTTGCATATAACCGGATGCCTTTTGGTCTATGCAATGCCCCAGCCACATTCCAAAGATGCATGATGGCGATCTTCAGCGACTATCTTGAGAAAAGCATTGAAGTCTTCATGGACGACTTCTCTGTCTTTGGTCCCACTTTCGAATCCTGTCTGAATAATCTGGATGCCATCCTCGCCCGATGTGAAGAAACTAACCTTGTGCTTAACTGGGAAAAATGCCATTTCATGGTTAAAGAAGGAATAGTTCTTGGGCATAAAATATCTTCAATGGCATTGAAGTCGACAGAGCCAAGGTCGAAGTTATTGAAAAATTACCACCACCATCAACGGTAAAAGATATCAGAAGCTTCCTTGGCCATGCTGGGTTCTATAGAAGGTTTATCAAGGATTTCTCCAAAATTTCAAAACCTCTATGTGAACTCCTAGCTAAAGACGTCAAGTTCGACTTTACTGACAGATGCCTACAGCCTTCAACACACTAAAAGAATGCCTCATCTCCGCTCCCATTGTGATATCACCAGATTGGAGCCTTCCGTTTGAAATTTGTGCGATGCCAGCGACTATGCCGTGGTGTGCCGCTTTGTGCCAAAAGAAGGAGAAGATCTTGAGAACCATCTACTATGCAAGTAGAACCCTCAACGACGCTCAGAAGAATTATTCAACTACTGAGAAGGAACTTCTAGCAGTAGTCTTTGCTCTGGATAAATTCCGATCATATCTCTTGGGAAGCAAAGTCATAATTCATACCGATCACTCCGCTCTGAGGTATCTATTTGCCAAAGAAGATGCCAAACCCCGACTCCTCCGGTGGATACTCCTACTACAGGAATTTGAGATTGAAATCGGAGACAAGCCAGGAGTGCAGAATGTAGTAGCAGACCACCTATCTCAGCATAGAGGCACCAAGTGATGGCACTTCCATCAATGAATTCTTTCCAGATGAGTGCGTCTTTATGATTGGTGACACCGGTGATCCATGGTACGCTGACATGGCCAACTACCTCGCACGGGAGTAATACCACATGGGTTAACCTACCAACAGAAAAAGAAGTTCTTTTCCGATGTCAAACATTATTACTGGGAGGATCCTCTCCTTTTCAAGGTTTGTGCAGACGGGATGGTAAGAAGATGTGTGCCCCACAATGAAATCCAGAACATTCTCCGTCATTGTCACTCTCTTGAAGCAGGAGGACATCATGGGCCAGCTCGAACAGCGGCTAAGGTACTTCAATCAGGTTTCTTTTGGAAAACCTTACATAAAGACTGTCATTCCTTTGTAGCCTCCTGTGATGAATGCCAAAGACTTGGGAACACCTCCAGGAAACACGAAATGCCTCTCAACATCATACTCGAGGTCGAACCTTTCGACGTTGGGGCATTGACTTCATGGGTCCCTTTCCCTCGTCTTGTTCGAACCTCTTCATCTTGGTGGCAGTCGACTATGTCACTAAGTGGGTGGAAGCTATCGCCTCTCCCACAAATGATGCAAAGGTAGTACTCAGGTTCTTGAAGAGGAACATCTTTACACGATTTGGAGTCCCACGTGCTATCATCAGTGACCAAGGATCCCACTTCTGCAATAAGCAGTTCACAGCCTTGATGACCAAATATGGAGTGAGACATAAGGTAGCCTTGCCTTATCACCCTCAAACGAATGGCCAGGCTGAAGTCTCTAACCGAGAATTGAAGTGGATCCTACAAAAGACGGTTAATTCTTCACGAAAAGATTGGTCCCTGAAGCTGGATGATGCACTCTGGGCGTATAGAACAGCTTACAAGACACCCATCGGCATGTCCCCATATCGACTAGTCTTCGGCAAAGCTTGTCATTTACCGGTCGAACTCGAGCACAAGTCATTCTGGGCCGTGAAAGCCCTCAACTTTGATCTACTGAGAGCAGGTGACAAAAGGAAATTCCAGCTCACTGAATTAGAGAATTTCGAGAGGATGCCTATGAGAATAACCGAATCTACAAAGAGAAAGCCAAGAAGTGGCATGACAAGATGATCCTTAAGCGGGAGTTTCATCATGAGGGAGATTTGGTTCTGTTGTACAACTCCAGGTTGAAGTTGTTTCCTGGTAAACTTAAATCCTATTGGGCTGGACCATTACTGTCTCCAAGGTCACCCCGTATGGATCCGTTGAGTTGGTGGATTCTAAAAAACACACTTTCATGGTCAATGGATCAAGACTAAAGCATTACCAAGGTGGTAATCTCGAGACAGTTGATGCTCGTACAATAAACCTACATGATACTCAGATTTGAGTACGCTTCAAAGCGTCTAGCCAAAGACGTTAAAGAAGGGCAGCTTTCCGGGAGGCAACCCGGACGAACTTATCTTCTATATGCTTTTATGCTGTTTTAATTTTCAGTTTCCCTTTAAATTTTATTTTTGCTAACTTTTAACCCCGTTTATAGTATGGTTGCTTCTAGTGTTTTATGCAGGTGCAATTTCATGTCTACACCGCAACCAAGCTACGCTACTTGAGGCGGAAGCTGAAGCTCAAGTGTGGGGGAAGTCAAAATACACGCTAGCACAAATAAAATCAGGGGAGTACTAGTTTCTTTAATTATGCTTTTATTTATAAAATAAAATATGCAGAGGAGAATTTATATGCTTAAATGAGTATTCGTGAGCTTCGTGTTCTCTCTATTTTATCTACTTACCGAAAAGGTCTTCTGAAACCTTCCCTTGTTTTTCTGATGAACAATAAGGACATTGTTCCATTTAAGTGTGGGGGGAGTGTGTACCTTTTCGGTGACATTTTGTGCTTAAATGCTTAATCTCTCTGCTTATCTTGCGTTTGTTCAAATTCAATATTGTGGACCCTGTATGTATATATGGGTTGTTCTCTTTAAGAATAAATATTGTTATGAATTGTGGGATATAAATGTACAAATTTTAAATTTTGATTACTTTTGAGGAGCATTTTTATGCGGTGTGACCAAATGATCTGAAATGGTTGGATTTTTATTGCTCAGGGGTTCCTTCTTCTTCTTTCTTAGGGATTGCTAAGGGGTGCTTCTCTGTCAAAAAGAGAAAAAAAATAAAATAAATAAGGGACTTGTGAGACACCATTGGTAACCAACAAAGAGAGTTGAGTGTTCTTAAATACAAAGGCTTGATGCCTACATATTATCTTCTCATCTCTTATGCAAAAGTGAAACAAATGCATAAATCTATTTTTCCTTTTGTTTTCTCCTCAATGCCCATTCTTGAGAGAAGTTGGCATGGTAAAAGTTCTCAAAGTCACCTTAAATCAAGAAGCATTGAAGTACTCCGGATCATACCCCGAAACTCTTATTTTATTTTTGCCCTGAGTACACCTATGCCACCAGTAGGTGATGGATCACACTCCTCTAAAAAGTTTAAGATCATGTACTATTGACTTCTTTATCCTACCCTTCATAATAGTATTTGTTAATATTGAGCATTCCCTACTTGTTTGGGTACATGGTTTTGCTTGAGGACAAGCAAAAGGTAAGTGTGGGGGTGTGATAAGTGTCTAAATGAGCATGTTTTATAGGTGTATTTCATATATAATATTAGCACTTTTCTTGCTCATTTCTCCACTTCGGTTAGTTTTCCTCTAGTTTATGTTTTATTATTTATCTCACAAAATTATTGGTTAAACATGAGGAAAACAAGCTGGGAGCAAAGTACACGAAGAGACGAACGCGTAGGCGCAAACGGCTCAGAAAACGGAGTCCAAACGAAGAATCTAGAGCCGGGGAAGAAATAAGGCATGTCCTCCTGATAAGATGCGGACAAGACACAAGTGAACCTCCTGATAAGAGCGGACAAGGCATAGCAACCTCTCGCGGACAACCTCCTGATAAGAGGCGGACAAGACATAGGCAACCTCCTAATAAGAGGCGGACAAGGCATAGGCACACCTCCTGAAGACCACGCGGACGCTCCACTCTTGTCCGCCACTTAACTAGCGGAGGCACACAGGCTACCGCCTCGCGGACGCTCCACTCTTGTCCGCCACTTACACAGGCGGACAACACAAGAGGAGACCGCCACTTAATGGGCGGTTATGCAGGCGGACTCAAGGCTGATTACAGTCGTCGTCTTCAACTTGACTCCGTCTATCTATCTACTCCCGCACCGCCTACCATAAATCTCTCACGCATCCAGCTCTCTGTCCCCTGCAATCAATGAACTAAATTAATGAGAGCAATCAATGCTCAATCACGTACGGATCGGATCTCCTCTCAATTCTCTATATAAACCCAACACCATTACTGCTTAAACACAACGTACGACCAGAGGCTGAAGAAATCACAAACAGCTCCACACTCCATTCTCTTCCATTTAATTCCTCCCGTATCACCACACTTCTCCATCTTTTATTTATTTTTTACCATTTCACCTCATTCACGTACGAACTCAAACAGAAGCAGTATTTTACAAAGAGAGAAAAGAGGCAGGCGAGTGCAGACCCGTTATCTTCGCAGGCAGTTCCTGAGTAATGAATATTTCAGTCTCTACTCTGTTTTTATTTCTGTCAATGTCTGAGTAATCTCATAATTGTGCTTAGGATGGTGTTTAACCCAAAATAACTCAGCGTATTTATAATACCGAGTTTGCTTATAAATATTTGTTTTGTCTCTCTCTATTATTAAATGTTTAAGAACTGATCATTTTTTACTCATTTACGGTTTCTCTAATTTCAATGATTTTGTAAAATTAGAGAATAGACCACAAAGAGAGACAAACGTTAGATATTATCTCCTTGATTAGCAGATAAAATCAATCATCGCTGTTATAAAAGAATTCTCACTTAAAGCTAATTAATGATTTTAGACTTTTTTGATTGTAAGAAGTTTAATGAATTATTTAAGAGCTGTCCTTATCTATGATTAGAAAGGCCACAAGATAAAATTCTTAACAGACAAATAAGAGCAAACTAGGATTATAATTATTATCTGAGTTATATTCGGGCGATTACACCTTCCTTAGCACATTTTACCATCCACTTAATTCACAACTGTTTTTACTGTTTTTATTATTTCTTTAATAATCCAACAACAAATCAAGCTTGCCTCCGGCTAAACCCCTTTTACAGTTTTCTTTTAACTACCTAAACTAGGATAATTGAACAATCTCCTTGTGGATACGACACTTGTTTTACTACTACGAATAGGTACACTTGCCTAATAGTTTGTTATAATTCTATATTAATATTAGTGTAGTTTTATCCCAACAGGTAGCAGGCCTTCCGACATAGGCCTTCCGACAACTAGTCTCCCGGTAGACTTTGTGGCCTCCGCTAGTAGGTTCTCCGATAGCAGGGCCTTCCGCTGGTAGGTCTCCGATGCAGGCCTTCCGCTGGTAGGTTCTCCGGTTGAAATACCCCGAACTAAATATAGGGATTAAAATTAATCTAATACGTATTTAAGGGCCTATGGTACCTAATTAATACTAGTAAGGGAAAAATAAATCCAAAAGAAAATAAAGAAACGCTTAAAAAGCGGAAAACGCTAAATAAGCCTTAAATAACCATAGGAGGTATGAGACCTCGGTTAGAGTATTATATGGATTTTGAAGGTTTAATAAGTCCGAAATAATATATGGGACAAATCCCGAAGAAAACGGATCCTTAAAATGGATTAAAATCACTAACGAACCTTAAAGCGTGTGGGGTTTTCGAGGTAACGCGAGAAACGTGACTTTAAGCGGGTCAAATAGACTCGTAACAATTTTGGTCAACTAAATAATCATTAATAAATATTAGTGAAGCTTTAGAACCAATAAAACCAGTAAAACGAGAATTATTAAAAACTGTCAAAAACGGGAAGTTGTGGGGTAGGAACATAAATAACACAAACTTATGTGTCCACTTTTAAAATAAAAAGCAAAAGTGTGTGTGTGTGTGCAGTGGGGGTGTCCGATTTGGGCTCTCTCACTCCCTCCTCACTTATCTAATATTACAAAAGACAAAATAATAAAAGTAACCCCACTCACCTTTATTCTCTCTCTCCTCCATTTCATTCTCTTCACTCACGTAGAGCTCACCCTCCTCCTCTCTATTTTCTCCTTCTTGACCGATAACATGGTGAAATGAGAAACCCCCACACAAACCCAACTTCTCTCCTCTTGTAACCCCCTCAAATCTCTTCCAATAATTATAAAAGTACACCATTGGAATCCTCTTATCAAGAGCTACATTTCCATCCTTTCAAAATTCGAAAACCAACATCTTCGTTTTTATGGGTATGTCCCATTTGGAGCTTCAAGGCCACCATTAGAAGGCCCTCCTTCTCCTTGTTCTATTGAGGTAAAAATATTCTTAAAAACTCCATCTTTTTCTAGCCTCAAGGGCAAAACGAAAATGTAAACTAAAACCCTTGCTTGCTTCTTCATGCAGCCGATTTTGGCCTTGTTGGTGGAGTTGGAATTTTGTTCTTGAGCCACTCCGAACTTCACTTACACCCTTGCAAGGTAAGGAATTTTCTAAACCCTAAACCCACATTAAAAGCTTAAATAATGTTAGGGTAAATTTTTAGTATTGAATGTGTATTTAAGAATGGGTTGTGATGTTAGATTGGTTGAGAGACTAAAACCGGTAGAGAGAAGGAAGGAGGAAGAAGCAAGAAGAACAAGGAAAATCTAGAAGAAAAACAAGGTAATTAAACTCACCTTTGTGTAGTCTTGTATTGTATGTGTAACAGATTTTAGAAGTTTGAAATGAGTAATGGAAATGGTATTGTGTAGTAATGTATTGTGCAGGAGAATCTAAGTGCTTAAACCGTTGAAAGACATGTAAAATGTATTGAAACTTAGTTGGGTATTGGTTGTTTTGAGTGCAGGAATTTTTAGTAGTGTTTTAGTATTGGTAATTGTATGGGAGCTTGTATATTGATGTTGTGTATAAACAGGTGAGATGATGTTAATGCGTGAGGAAACATTGTGGTGAGAGTGTATAAAATATAGGGGAGACAATGGCAAAATTTGCCTAGGATTATAACACTTAGTGAACCAGAAACTAAGTGACTAATAGGTGTTGTAACAGATTTTGATAGAGAAGATAAAGGGGTAGATTGGGGGAGATAGATAATGTATTGTGATGTACTAGGAACTCTAGAAATGACATTAGAAGAGGTAGTTAGAGAAGGGGAGAGTAAGTGTCAAAATCTGTAGCAAAGTGTATTATTATGCATTGGAGAAGTTAGGAAGGATTAGTGTGCAAGAATTGGTAAAGAGTGTTTGACTTGGGTATAGGTACTGCAATGGCTTGGAAATGTATATGGGATGCAAAGGATGGTATTGGTAGTAGGAGTATTGAGTGTAAAAAGTTGGATCAAAAACCTATAGCATTGAAGGATGAAAATCTGTGGTAAATGTGGGAAGGAAGTGATGAAATTGCGTAAGTTGATTGATGGATTTAGTAAAGAATTTGGTGGATGAACTAAGGCAATTTTGAGGGCCTAGGTAGTGTTTAAACATGTGGGATTACATGTAAGAAGATTGGAGAAGAACAATGGGTAAAGTATAGAACTGAAAACAGAAGTAAAATGCAAATACTGGGCCGGCCGAACTTGCGACCGGACTTGCAAGTTCGGTCGGACCAGAAAAATTCTCCCGTCAGTAACCTTCTGGAATGGACCGAACTTGCGACCGGACTTGCAAGTTCGGTCGGCCAGAAAAATTTCCGTCGAGTAAGCTACTGGAATGGACCGACCTTACGACCGGACTTGCAAGGTCGGTCGGGCTAAAATTTTCACATACGAAACTTACTGGAATGGACCGACCTTGGGACCAGACTTGCAAGGTCGGTCGGCCCTGTAATTCTCCAGCGTAATTCCTTACTGACTTGGACCGAACTTGCGACCGGACTTGCAAGTTCGGTCGAGTCATACAAAAAAAAAATTTAATTTAACTAAATTAAATAATAGTTATATATATATATGTATATGTATACCCACCTATACATATGTGCATATATAGGTAAGTAACCATTGTTAAGTAATTAGGAGTAAGTAAATAAAATGTAAGTATTGTAATGCAAGACTTAGTAAGTATGGATTAGTAACCGTAAGAGTAATCGGGTTAAGTTAATGATAGATAGATTAATCATTCAACTGTATTTATATATACTAGGATTTGATTTGTGAACACCGGAGGAACGTTGGGATACAAGTACAACGGTGAAAGGTATGATTTCTTCATGCCCTGTATCCTAATCTGGTTACCCCGATTTGTGTGCTTATTTGATCACCTAATAAGATAAATGCATGAATCAGATTATATTGCACTTACTCGTGCTTGTTTATATTGTTCTTGATACATCTGTCTTGAACAATAGTTTGTATAATTCATGAAATGAACAAATGAGAATGAAGTGTGTATGTATCTTGTATTGTACTTATGTAATGTAGTGTATTTCGTATGGATGAGTATTGAGCAAGTATTTGAATATGTGGCTTGTATGAATGACTTATGCTAATTCCTAACTACCTAACTCCTAACTTAAGTGAGTAAATTGGAATGAGTAGAAGTCCGATATAGTTTCGGCCACGCGTGAGGATGAGGAGACACAAGAGGTTGGATCCGATTCCTGGTTTGTAAGCTGGTCCACGGCCCAAATCCCTTAAGTGGGTAGCATCCTGGATTAGTGAACCAAGTAAAGCCTGGTGGTGGGACGGTGTAGTCCCTGCCCAGAGGCCATACCGGCTTAACATGAGTAAGAGTAAGCAAGTAAGTATGTATGAGTATGAGTATGAGTATGAGTATGAGTATGAGTATGAGTATGAGTATGAGTATGAGTATGAGTATGAGTATGAGTATGAGTATGAGTATGAGTATGAGTATGTACGCGTATGTATGGAGTAACGAGTAAAAGAGTAATCTCCACCCGATTAACCCGGGTGGACCAATGAAGCTAACAAGAACTGTACTTGTGTATGTAATGAGTATGTGTATTCGGAAGAAGGTAAGTATGTATTGGATGGTTATATTGTATCCCCTGTATGTAATGAAGTGTATGTATGTATGATTGCGTAAGTATTCTTGTATTGTGTATAAGAGCATGTATGTTTGTATGAAAATGAACTGCATGTATTCGACCAAGTGGTCGGCGTACCCTCACTAGTACGCGGGGTATGCGGTTATCATGCGCAGCGAAAGCTGACCCCCTAGGGGGAACGTTTTTAGTGTGCAGGTACCCGAAGCGAATATGGTCAAGGTAAGAGACCGGAGGCACACCCTTGTATTTAGAAGCAAGTAGGTTGCGAGGAACGGGTAGTAAGTAGTCTCTTAGTGAGTACGTATGAACTTGGAAGAGGTATTATACTTGTATAAGGATCTTAGTAAACTCGGTATGTGGATTATATTGTATTGTACTTCAAGTATTGTATCGAATGGAAGATTGTAGCATTCATTGGTATACGGAGTATGTATGGTAGATATGTAACACTCGGGATTCCGGTCCATCAGACCGATGTTGTATGAAGTAGCAGTAGCCTTGTTAGTCACGTGGGTGACTAACGACATTGTATCACCCTCATTATGTAAGTATGTATCCGCTGCGTGTATCTGATGTGTAAGGAGATTGGACGGTAATGATAATATTAGCAGTAGGGGTGTTACACCGGTAAACACTGTGGTCTTTTAGCCATGGTATATTTCATACCATTACATCAGTCCCACAAGTTCTACTTTTTAGCACTAAAAAGTGGAACTTATAAAGAGAAGATAAAATTTAGGCTTTGTACTCTTTTCTTTGCCACTATATATCTCCAAGTCCCACAAGTTCTTTTTCTTTTGCCTAAAAAAGGAAATGAACTTACAAACTTTAGCCCACATGAGAGCTTGTCTACCGGTCATCAAGAAGTCCCACAGGTTCCGGGGGTGATGAATCCCACTTGTACTCCTGAGAAAGGGTCTCCGTTCCTCGACCGTGCTATAAAAAGAAATCCAAAGATCTGGAATTCCAAAGGGCCATAATAATTCCAGAAGACCATAATAATTCCAGAAGACCATAATAATCTCAAGAAGTCCGAGATAATAATAATAATGGGATATTACTTCCACAATCAGATTCCTGCTTGAATCACTTTATTCCTTGGACCTGCATACCTAAATTTAACAGATTGAAAGATATTTGTCTTTTGGGCTGCCCGGAGCGACCGGACTTCCCAAAAGTTTTTGTTAGTTAGAGTATATTAATCACGGGGATAAAAAACCCAAATATACAGCCTATAGGTTGCTTAGAGCAGCCTTTCTAAGTACATGGATAGCACAAGTCTGAGCTGAACAAAAGGAATTCCTAAAAATTCTATTGCTTCCCAAAAGTTGGAGATTCTTATAATGAAGAATTTTAGACTACTCTTTTGTTTTTTGCCAAGATTTCTTTCGGTAACCATTTAGTTACACTTTCACACTCTACCACTGTACACATGGTGAGATCGTCGATTTAACACTCTACCGACTTCGAGACGGTGAGATCGTCGGTTTAACACTCTACTGGCAGTAAGATAGCGAGATCGTCGGATGAAATACACTACCATCGTTGATGGTAGATCGTCGGATACAAAACACTCTACCATCGCTGATGGTGAGATCGTCGGTTACATTCTTTGTCTTTCTTTTCTTTTCTCAAGACTCTCTGATCTTGGTTTTAAGTAAATCAGATATTGTTTTGAATATTTCTTTTTTGAAAACTAGAGGGTGATCAATCCTCTAAAGAAAGTTTCGTAAACTTCTAGTGACAAAACAATATTTACAATGAAACATCAAAAGTTTGGTACCTCTATTTTACCGGTGTGATAATATTACCGGCGGAATGATATTACCGGTAGGATTGACTAGATTATAGAAGGGGCCCGATACTTTTCTGGGTGTAGATGTATGCTTAGATACTTCCGGAAGCAGGTTCTCCAATTTTCGGTAAAGCTTGCAATTTCCTGCCGGGACTGCCCACAGTCCAATACCTCTACTGGTGCTCACAGCCCAATGTTTGTACCGGAAGGACATCATTCTGTTACATTTTGGACTTATACTCCCTTTCAATTGAGCTTTGCTTCTGCCGATAGTTAGAAAACGACACTATTAACTCCGTTACGTTGAGTTCTTGCTCGAGAATATCACTTGGAAATGAGTTTTGTACTCGACACAATCCACCGGAAGAGGTTGGCTGGGCTGTGAGCAGTTCCACCAAAGCTGCAACATGTGAACACATTACTATCTTCTAGATTGGGACTCCGGAATCCCCTGTTGACAATTCGGTTCTGAATAGAAAACATCGCTTGTATCTAGGTGTAGTAGCTCCTACCCGGGCCTGGACCCTAAAATGTCTTCCGGGGCTTGCCGCTTAGCAATTCCAGCTGCTTGCTTTCTCTAGCGGTGGCCAGAACAATTTGCTGGCCCTTCCTGGATACGCGACCATGTTTATTTGTCGCCCAGGATTTTATCATCTTTCGCAAGAGTGCGGAAGCTGAAATCGGTCCGGTGCGTAAGCTATTCCTGTTTCCGTGCTTTTTATTTCTGCCTTGCGACTCCGAAGACTCCGCTAGCGGCTCTCGGTAGTACATGCTACAGGTCAAGATGGCAGGACACATTGCTACCGGTGGAGACTTCAATCTGCTACCGGAGGACACTTCAATCAATTACCGGTGAAGAACTCAATTAGTTACCGGAGAAGAAATCAAATTGCTACTGGTGCGGACATCAAACTGCTACTGGTGAAGGCTTATCGGTAAAAACATCAAATTGCTACCGGATGGGGTATCTCCAGCAGTATAGTACCGCTTCCCATCAAAAAATCTCTATCGGTAGGGTCTATTGCTACCAGGACCAAACAGCTATCTCCGACGGTAACCAATTATATTCTTCCGGAGGTAGCTTTTCTCACTAGAGACTAGCTTTCAGCTTCCGACCCTTTGCGAGAATTCTCCGCGACATCTGGGTTTGGTCAAGGCAGTTGAAACTTTTGACCGATGGCTGAAGCAAAGATTGTGTCCGGACCTTTGTGAAATTGTTGAAGCTTCTCATCAAAAAATCTCTATCGGTAGGTCTTGATCGAACATATCTACCGGTTGCTTTTTATTTAACGTCTCTGCTGGGCCGCATCTCCTGGATGGCCCTAACTTCCGCCGATGGCGCTATCGAATTTCTTCCGGAGGCCGAAGACGTACCTCTGGTGGGAGTGAGAAGTTTCTCTGTGGAGAATCAATCTAATCGTTTGGCTTATTACAAGCTGCTACCGATGCGTGTACTGCTTCCGATGATCGAGACCTCGAATCCGTTTCTAACTCCAAAGGACTAACATCACCGGGCGACAAAGCTTGAGTCGATGAGCTCTTTCGCAAGTAAAGCAACTGTCTTGACCGGTAGAGATGGGAATTGTTACTAGTGAAGAAATAAAATTGCTACTGGTAGTATCCGGACTGAATTGGATGAAGTTTGAACTCCGCCTGAGGCTAGAGTAAATATTTCGCCTGGATTTAGACTTTCGGTAGACTGTTATATAGGATTTGTGATAGTCAGGCCGATTTTGCTTTTGTAGTCCTTCCTTCTAGCAATCGGTTTTCCGCGAACCAATACGTCCACCACTGCCCAAGGCTGATCTACCGGTAGATGGAGATTTAGAGAAGAAGCAGAAAATTCCCCATGTCCTTTTACTTGTTTACGCGGGATGATAAGTTTTTGTAGGTGCAGGCTCTGAGAAACAAACGACAAAGTCAACCGCACCAGTTTTAGAATGCAAATACCTATATATAACAGCAGTCAAACAGGGGTTATACCTGGTCAGAAGCATAATAGATAGAGAATCAGACAAGATTATTTATACAGATTTTTTAGTAGATTTCAGATCCTCTTTTTTTTTAAGAACAAAAGCAGCCTCATGCTCATGAAGTTACATTGAATCAATAATGATTTTCGATCACACCAGAGTACAACGAGACAAAATTTAAGCACAGCAGGGGCATGGATAGAAACAACAACTAATTTGCCAAAAATATGTATAGATAGCAGCAGATGCAACATGCAATTAAGACGTCGTATGACTGCTTTAAAATCTTAGTCTTAAACAAAAAACAACTGCAAATTCTTCAGATTTTAGATTACCAAACTTTAACAGGAAGAAACAAATGCCACTGCTCTACATAAGCTGATTTTAATTATTGCACAGTCTCTGGTTGCTTTTAACCAGAGGATGTTCTCAACATCGCCTTGTTTCGTCATTTCCAAAAGTGAATATAAGATATAACTACAGAATTTAAGAATAGGTTAAAAATAGTAAGTTTCACAGGTTTTATAGAACTAGCCAAAATCAAATTACATTATGCACATACGCCATTGTATAAACAGGTGACCAACAGCTCAGACCAAATCGCAACTATACATCAGAAGTGTCCACACAGCAGCAGTATAAGCTTAGGTAAGGCTTAAGAAGAAGATTTTGACTCAATTGGGCAACAATGGCCATGCAAAACACATAGATTTTTAGCCTAGATCTTTGATTCCCATGTTTGAACAGAAACACAGTCAAACCAAGTAAGCTTTTCAAAGCAATCAATCCTATTCTAAAACCGAAATTCAGTATCATCTTTTTGAGTTCATCATAGCAGACCAAAGGAATTTTTTCTATAAGTTCGAAGAATTCATGAGATGGACTTATCTTAGCAATTATCCCCGGATGTGCCTTCTTTTAGTTTCGTCGTCGTTGTCGTCTAATCACGACTTCTGCCTTAAGGGATTCGTGTCCTTTGTCGATTACCAGAGTCTTGGAGAACTTGTGTTTGAGACTCCGAGATTGGCCCTCCACCTGGTCAAGTCCTTCCCACTGATATTGCCCGGTCGAGAACGATGGATTTGAATTTTTGGATGTATCTTGCGCCCGGTGCTACGTTAAGTTATTGTCCGAGCCTCTCGTATATATTGCAACGATTCTCTTCTTTTCACTTAATGCGTTTGTTGTAGTAACAGGATCGTGGACGATAGTAAATCCAAAATTAAATCGGGAAAAATCAATGTCCGCCTCCTGGGCGCTTGTACTGACTCGTTGGACCTCCATCTTTTTCTTCTGTGCTCTGGGAACAAACAACAATGACAACAGAAATCGCGAGCCAAATCAGCTTCATCGACTCGTCTTCCAGATCTGGATTTTTAATCCGTTTGTCGATGGAATACTAGATTATGACTTTGCGTCATAAATCTTTGCCATGAGCTAAGCCGCAAGTTTCTTGATGCTTTTCAAATCATATCTTGGAATTTCGTCATTGGATCTCGGTGCGCTCGTCGTTTCTCGCCTGAGGGTTGTGCGCCTCAACCGTAGTCATATAAACAGGTTTAGGGAAAAATCAATTGTACGCGATCTTCTCAGGCGAACTGTAAATTCAAAGGTTTGAAGCAGCGCCGGCTTCAATTCCATTTGTGTCGAACTTTGATGCGGAGAGCTTACGAGATAGATCTCCAACTTCTGTCGAGATTTCTACTTGACTAGACAATCGTGGATCTCTCGTCCTTTTCTTGCTTTGCGAAATCACAAGGAACTTTGTTTTTTGCGATTCGATTTGGTTTGCTGTTTTTAGTTGATCGAAGCCGCCTGATCGATCGAGTAGAGAATCCATGAACCTGTCTCTCCAATCTTCTCTTTTGGAGAGATCTCGCGCCTTTTTTGATTTGAATTATAAATCTTGGATATTCAATCTCCATCGAACTTCTCTCTCGTCATCGATCTATTCCTCACGTTTTGCGATCATAGCTCCTCCAGTTCTCTTTTTGAAAATCACGAACCAATTCTCCGCCAACGAATTCCTCCGATCTCGATCTCTTGAATTGTGGTTCAATCGTGGTTGAAGTTTGAATCCCACAGACGGCGCCAAATGAAACGGTATGATTCGGTACTCTCCGATACGAACTCGAACACCAAGGTTTATAGTGGTTCGGCCAATAATCCGGCCTACGTCCACTTCTAGACAGAGCTATTATTCATCTTTCAGTTTACAACTCTAGAGAGCTCTTTGGGGTGAGCTCTCTCTTTTCTAACTTGAGTCCCCTACAAATGAGCCCCTCTACTCCTATTTATAGACTTTCTATGGCCAGGTTACCCTTAAGCCCCTATACATGTGATAGTATTACATAAATATAGCTATCAGTCCTTTTACGGGCAGTCTCTCCGGACTGGAATACCGCTTCCGCATCGGACTAACTCTTCCGGACCATCTTTTCAATAATAATCCTTCCGGTAGTAATTCTACCGGTAGTGATGCTTTAGGTAGCAGGCCTTCCGACAATAGGCCTTCCGACAACTAGTCTCCGGTAGACTTTGTGGCCTTCCGCTAGTAGGTCTCCGATAGCAGGCCTTCCGCTGGTAGGTCTCCGGTAAACAATGTGGTCTTTTAGCCATGGTATATTTCATACCATTACAGGACCAACTAGCTGACATCTTTACTAAGCTATTAAGTAGAGAAAGGTTTACTAAGTTTGTTCATGATCTTGGAATGATATTCATTGATCATATTTAAACTGTCTTTTATTTCCCATGATATGTCACCGACATGTGAGCAACACCTATTATATTGTCGTTCAGTAGTCAACGATCAGTTTAATGCATAGAAATTATGTCAAACGACTACTTGAAACAGATTTGTCATTTTCCGCAACAAGTGAGATTAGTTAGAGATAGTTCAACGGTTAGAAACGGAAAAATCACCAACGATCGATGACAGACTGTCACGACCGCTGCCCGTTATGAATAGTACCGTTAGGACATGTCAGCGAGTGTACGAGGAGCGGTCGCCGACCGTTACTCGATATCTATAAAAGGGCGACGAGAGTTCCTCTCTTGTCACACGATTGCCCTCACTCTCTCTTATCTCTCTAAGCACTCAAAGCAAATTCTCTTCTCTCTTACAACACTCTTGTGAGCTTAAGTGCAAAAATCCCTTGCCTCACAGCCGTTAAAGAACACCCGAGCTAAAAGTTCTAAATTCCAATACAAAATCCTCTACACTGAAAATGGCACCCAAGACTGCTCTACGATCAAAAGCAAAAGCCATCCTCAAGGAAGTTTCCGCACAACAAGTGGCCGACATATAACCAACAGAATCTCCAACTCGCCTGACAAAAGAGGAGGAAGATCAACTCACAGTTAAAGTTGTGCAAGAAGGCGAACTTCGGGCAAGCGAGGTAGAGTGTATAAAGCAACATGTTCCCAACATCTACTACCTCATCAAATTCGGCACCTTCAAACCCACTATCATTCCTGATCTTACTCCCACTGAAAAACCATAAATGTCTCCTCCTGCCCCTTCACCTAAAACCTCCAAAATCACCATAAAATAATTCAACCACCCAACCAGTCGTGTAACTCGGGCATCTAGGCGCGCTCAAAAACAAATAGCTCTACAAAAATCCCACTCGGCACCGGAAAGAACAACACGTCAGTTACACTTCACTGAGGAAGAGGAAGCCTCTCCTTCAGCTGTCGTCAAGGAAGTGGTTCAATCACTGGAGGAATAGGAGGTTCAAAGTGACGAACCAACACAAAAAGACGCCTCCGTAGAAGAAAAAGGTCAGGAGGAAGGTGCAACGGCGCCTGACTCGGAAGAAGAGGCAAACCTTATCGCCGCCTTTGGGGAACCAGTCATCGACAGGTCCCCGACAACACAACGACAACACAAGGATAGGGATACCGACACAGAATCGCTATCTCCTGTCATCCACACGTTCGAAAAGCGTGCACATTTGAAGAAGGCGAAGGGCAAAACAATGATGGGCGCTTCTCCTAGTATTCAAGAAGTCGAGGAGCTTGTTCACGCTGAAAAATCAGTTGCCAAGTCCCAACCCCCATAGTCCCTGAAGTGACTAAAGAAGCTCAAGGAGCTAGAGCCTCCCTTGATCAAAGCCGAGAATGTCAACGACCGATCCTATCCCGTCTTACCAAAGACGATGGATATGGAGTGGATGGAGAAGATGAGTCTATGAGAGATCATCGAGCTATTGGAGTTCCAAGGATGGGTAGACTTCTTCCAGGAGCCTATCCCTGTCTACACCGAGCTGCTCATGGAGCATATGAGACATCTTGAACCACTCCAGAATGATGAAGACGACGACTACCTCCTCTCAATGGTCTAAAAGGCCCAAATTACTATCTCCAAGTCTTGGATTTGCAAGACTTTCAACCTAGAGCCAGAAGGTCTGGTCATTCCCAAGGAAACGACTTGGAATGACCTTGGACACCAAGGAGGGAAGATGGTCAACCTGCTCAACAAAGGAGCAACGATGAAAAACTTCAATGCAATGGACATACCCATCACAGACAAAGTCCTCTTCAGCTTAGTACCCACAACATCACCCCAAGAAACCAGCACACTCACATAGTCAATGCCCGGGATGTGAGGCTGTTGTTTGCACTTAAGACCAAGGAGAAAATCGATCTGCCAGCTATGATTCTCCTCACTCTAGATGAGAGTCGTCAAGTGAACCAAGGTCTGGTGCACGGGGGAGTGGTCACCGTGGCAATCCTGGAGAGTGGAGTGGACCCGACAGGTTCCACGAGTGTGCGCGCACCGCTTAGGACTGCATCGGCTCCGAGATGCTATCCAAGATGGGGATAAAGACTATGGGAGATAAACTCATTGCCATCGAGAAGCCCACAATAAGTGAGGAAGCACGATCAGAACCTCGACCAATAGCAAGAGCTTCAGGACTCAAGAGAAAGAGAAGTCTCTCACCGGTCTACGACAGGTCGGGGACCAGTCTGGATACTTCAACTCGGGATGTTCTTCAGCGAGTAAGTGTCACTCGTACCGCTGTGCAGGCTGTCTCCACTGAACCAAGTGTTCATCACATGGTTCAAGGAGCAATAGATTTTATAGACTCCCACATAGCCTGAGAGTTCTTTGTCTCTTAAAGACACGAGTGAAACCGTGAGCATTAGATTTAGGATTAGATTTGTCTTTTCTATCAAATGTTTTATTTGCCTTTGACTAACTGTTTCAAAGTAACTTTTTGATATCAATGAAAATGCAACTGGTTTCTGTGTACTTGAATGCTTATGATAGGTACGAAATAATTAATTATATTGGCTGCTTCTTCCTTGATTAAAAATTACAAAATGATCTAAGATATTTAGTCCCATCCATTCCACTAATCCAATCTCGGACCTTGACACCTAAAAAATCTACAAACATAGCCCACAAGACGTAGCACCTCATTTATTACCACTCACCGATTAGTCGTTGAGTATATCCAAAACGTCTATAAAAACTTGCTTACTCCATCCGCCACTCACACCCAGTCCTTCACATATCACAAAATAGCACAAGCTCTACAAATTTCATCCATTTCAAATGAACAAACAGGGCATTCCACAATTCACAAGTTTATGGCCACTAAACATCCAAAGAAATACGTCGCCCAAGGCTATGTTTGAAACAGTGCACTAATCCTAATGCGACCAAGCTCGATCCCAATGCAACGGTACATCTATCCTAGTACGACTCGATCTAATCTTCTATCATACCTTACCTGGTTTCAGACACAGAGTTTCGCGAAAATAGAGAGGGAGAGAGAGAGCTTCTGTTAGAATCGAATGTGAGTTTGATTGCCAAATATCACGTGTCTTATTTCATGGGGGTACACCCTTATTTATAGTTTTTTGGGCCTGGTCCCTTTGGTGCCAGCCTGTATTTTACACGTTTAAGTACAGTTCTACCCCCTCTTTAGTATCTTTGACCGACCACAAGCGGCTGGTCAGGTGATGCTCTGTTTTGCTTAAATCCCATTTTCATCCGGCGCAGGCGGCCGGATGCTCTACAAGCTTCTAATCTCATCCGGCCAAAGCGGCCGGATGCTCTATAAGCCTCTAATCTTATCCGGCCAAAGCGGTCGGATGCTTTATGTTTCCTACTTTGGTCCGGCGCCACTTCTTCCCTTCTCATCAGTCCCACAAGTTCTATCTTTCTGAATTTTGGTGAAGAAAGAATAGAACTTCTGTGTCTTGTGCTTTGGTGAAAAAATTTGCGACTTCCTGCGGCCAACTCTGACTCTTTCTTTGGTTTACCCAAGCTTTGTTGTCTCTTTATCTCAGTGCCACAAGTTCTTTTTCTTCATACGTGGAGAAAAGGAACTTTTTGTTGGCCACGCGTGTAGCTCGTGTCCTGGTGTATTTCTCTTTTCGAATTTTCCGCCCGTTACCGATGTTGAATATGCAGGGCCTTCCTTTCGACTGGACGTCGGTAGCGTCTTTAGGAAGCGTGCGACCCTTTCTCTTCCCATGTAAAAAAAAGACACTTTTTTTCGCACATATATATATTTTTATTTGAGCGGGAAAAAACTTCCCTTAAAGCCCAACTCTTCCAGTTCTCTCCTTTTTCCTCTTTCCTCTACTAGCCCGTTACTTCGACCTCTCTTCTTCTTGCTTTCCTGTTGTTGTGCGCTACCCTTCCTCTCATCGCCATCATCCCTCGATTCTTGCCTAACTTGACAATGGCTTCTTCTTCCACTAAACAGAGCAAACTTGCTGCTAAATTTCCGCCCGCCATCGGAGCAATTCAAGGCTCTCAGTCTCCTAACGGCTTTTACCCTTCGTACCTGAAGCCGATAAGACCCTTCCGTTCTGGGCGTCAACCTTCTCCTTCTTCTCTCAACTACTCTTCCCTCTATGATTGTCTCGGGGGGGTCGAAGCTCCACTTGGCACACAAATTTTTTTGCCATCCTCTGATTCTCACCCCCACGACGATTTTGGTCGCGGGTACGTCGTCTATGCCGACTTCTTCCGGTCAGGTTTGACCATTCCCCCACACCCTTTCGTGCTAGGGTTCCTTCTCCGTCGCTGCTGCACCCTCGCCCATCTTCACCCTAAAGCCATTTCACACCTTCAGGCTTTTGCTTCCCTTTGTGACGATATCAAAATTCGGCCGGAGGGTACTGATTTCGTCCGATTCTTCACAGTTAGGAAGGATCCTGAGAGCCTAACCCTCATTGCGAAGAGTGGGTACTCTCTTTTTGACTATAAAAAGGCCCACGAGTGGGGGTCACGGTGGTTCGTCATCGTTCCCCCGTCCGGCCGAGTGTTGGGCATACCATACGCTGCTGAGGCCGGAAAAGGTCAGTTAATCAGCCCCGAGACTCCTCCGGCTGAAATTCCTATTTCGAAGGTTCTGCAGGCGGTAAACAAGAAATTGCCGACCGTCGAGGCGTTTTTTACAAAAGAACGCTTGTCTTCTCTGAAGACATATCACAGTAAGTGTTCTCTTTTGCTTAGTATGAATTCTGTCGTTTCTTTCGGTCTCCTTATCGTTTGGATGTATTGTCGCAGACTTTTTCCAGAAGGCGGACAAGATCGGTCCCTTCCATAACTGGAACTTTGTCACCTTTAAGAATGGGGGCGAAAAAATTGACTACTACGACACGCTGGATGCGGCCACTGATGCGGCCGAGCAGCTTTTGGAGAACGCTGCTCCGGCAAAGCGTTCCAGACGAGAGGTTGGAGATGACCAAGCTGGTAATTTGAAGAAAAAGAAGCGGCTTGAATCTCCTGTACATGCTGACGCCGGATTGTCAGGTACATGGCACGTGATCCCCAAGTCTGGGCGCCGTGTCTTTCTTCCACTCACCCCTGGTTTGGGTTTAGACTTTGGTTCTCGCCCGGGGCGGGAGTCCGGTCATCCGACTCCTATTTGCGAGCAATTTCCTGACTTGACGAGTTACTTTTCCTCAGATCCTGCTCAGGGAAATACCTTGGGGGCCACAGACCTTCACGTCAGTCCTTCGGCTAAAGAAGGTTTCAGCTGCCTCGCCGCTTTCTCCCACTCTTTTATTTCTCTTAGTTTTAGTACCTTTCTATTTCCACCTTCATCCTTTTGATCCTAACTGCTTTTTATCGTTGCGGCAGCTCCTGCTGCTTCTGCTAAGAAAAGACTAAAAAAGAAAACCACGTCAAAGCCAAAGGCCGCAGAGCTAGGGGATTTAGAAGAAGGACAAACCTCCAGCGATCGTGAAGCTTCAGGATCATTTTCTATTGATGTTGCTGCGGCCGTGGATGCGGCAAGGGAAAAAGCAATGGAGTATCGGCAAGTGCCGGAGAACCCTGAGCTTCGAAGTAAGCAAAGGGAGGATTATATAACCTCCCCTACGCCGGAGGGCCCTGTGCCGGAGGATCCTGAGCCCCAGGGTGAGCAGGGAGAAGGCCACATAGCTTCTTCCTCCTCTTCCCCTCCCTCTCCTGCTCAGGAGTCTTACACTGGTCCCTCCCAAAAGGAAGGGTGGTTTTACCATTGCGGGCACCCTCTTCCTCTGATTACTTGCGATGCTGCCAAATATTCATCCATCTGGAAAGAAGCGATAAAGAGATCCGGCCATCCAGACGGAATCTTTGCCCCTCCGGCAACCTTCACTGCTACCAAGAAAAGGTTGCGGATCGGGGATGGGGGGGCGGATGCCATCATGCGACATTCCATCCCAGCAAAAGAAGCGTTCGACATGATGTGGGGGGGGATCTTTCAGGTTGATATTTACGTTACTCGTACTCTTCTTCTTTTGTTTTATTTTTGGGTTTCCTGAACTTATGCATTGTATTGTTTTTTTAGGCGATGTCCATGGCCCAAAGTGCTGAGGTTCACTTTGGCAACCTCCAATCCAGGCTTCGCTATGAGGAAAGCCGAGCCAATAGAGTTGAAGAGGAGCTGAAGCTGTCCCGCTCTTCTCATGACGCTTATATTGGCCAGGTCGAGTATGAGATCGACCGCAAGGCAAAGGAGAGGACTGAGGCGATTAACAAAGACCTGCAGTTGTCCCGGCGTGAGTGCGAGCGTCAGCGCGATGAGTATGAGGCGCAGCTGAAAAAACTTCGGGAAGAGAACTTCTCTCTGAGAGGCCGGATCAAGGAGGCTGATAATACATTGATAGAGGTATGGAACTGTCTCTTGTTTTTCTTGAATAAGGGTCAGCTAGCTTGATCCTTGTTTGACCTGGACATTATGCTGGACCAGGTTCGCTCCATGCACCGGAATGAAGTAAACAATCTTCGGAGCGAAATGAACAATCTTCAGGCAGAGAAGGCCTTTCTCCACCAGGAGGGGCAATCTTTCAAGCAGGAGGCTGAAGATCTTGGACTGGAGAAGCAAACTCTTAAACGGGAGAACGAAGCTCTTGTGAAAGAAAAAGAAAAGCTTATGCAAGAGCATGACCGCCTGCTGGAAGAAAAAGCTGCGCTGGAAGAGCAGTCAAGGTCTTCCTTTGATCAAGAGAAGCAGTCTCTGCTCCGGGATTGTTCTCTTTGGGAAAAAGAGAAGAAGCTCTTGATGCGGATAAAATCGCCCTTCTAGAAGAGAAAGCGAGGCTGGAGGAGAAAGTGAGAGAGCTGGAGGAAGCGAAGTCCCGCTCTCAAGCGGAGAATACCGAGCCATTAGGTCATGGTAAGCTTTCAGGCCTACAACTTTTTCCTTCCTTTTGGCCTTTCTTCTTCTTATTCTTTTTGTTCCGGCTAGGCATGAGTGCTGCCAATTTATTGAAGCACGTCACCCAGTTGAGTGGACGGATAGCCCGTGCTAAGGGGAGCTGTCATCCGCCAATTCTGAACGTGACAAGTACCGTGCCCAAGTCCTGACTCTTGAATCGCAAGTGACCAGGCTCAACATTCTCTCGGCAATCTCAGGAGGAGATACAGAAGCAAGGCACCATAACGCTCATTTAAAGGAGTCCTTTGCTTCTCATGCCGCCGGTTAGTTGACATCTGCCAGCAGATCGTCTCGGATCACTCTCGAGAAAGGAGAGTTGCTGGATGATGACTGTACAATAAGTTGGAATTCAAGGCTGTGCCCAGAAATCCAACTTCTTCTGGAACTTGAGAGATTCTGCCGCAGTCCCGGAGAGACATGTTTTGGTGCTGGTGAAGCCTCATTCCTTCCAGCCGGAAGCAACATCCTGCCGTCCGCCGGAGGGATGCAGCATCTTGCCAGGAGGTCTAAGTCTTCCGGGAGTGTAGTAGGTAGCGGCGATAGATTATTAACCGCCGGAGAAGAAGCTGTTGACAAAGAAACTGCAAAGACAATAGAATAGAGTAGAATAGGGTTTTCATTTCTAGAGAAGTTCTTGTTACAACATGTATTTTTGTTCTGCCGAATGATCATATGTTGTAATTGTCTACCCCATAGTTTTGGGAGAAATAAAGCTATATTTATCATCTCTTGTTATTTGTCTGCCGGAGCAACTCTTTTTGAGCCGAGTTTTCTATTGTCGCGATATTTCTTTCTCCTGTCTTCTACCTTCTTTTAAATGATGCATGTGTAGTTATCATGCAAGTTATGCCGGTGGTTTGCAGCTTTGGATTTTGTTCCGGCGGGCCCCCTTTTCTTTTGGAGCATGGTTATCTATGGTTTTAAGCTGGTCTTCCTGCAGCTTGTTGTTCTGTTTTGTTTTAATTAAAAGTCATGTCAGCTTGCGGCACGTTGGCCGGATGTTTTTTCAAGGCGTGATAGCTGCGGCTGTTGGCCGGTGCTTTCTTTTTCTTTCAAGGCATGATAGCCTGCGGCTCGTTGGCCGGTGCTTTCTTTTTCTTTCAAGGCATGATAGCCTGCGGCTCGTTGGCCGGTGCTTTCTTTTTCTTTCAAGGCATGATAGCCTGCGGCTCGTTGGCCGGTGCTTTCTTTTTCTTTCAAGGCATGATAGCCTGCGGCTCGTTGGCCGGTGCTTTCTTTTTCTTTCAAGGCATGATAGCCTGCGGCTCGTTGGCCGGTGCTTTCTTTTTCTTTCAAGGCATGATAGCCTGCGGCTCGTTGGCCGGTGCTTACTTTCAAGGCATGATAGCCTGCGGCTCGTTGGCCGGTGCTTTCTTTTTCTTTCAAGGCATGATAGCCTGCGGCTCGTTGGCCGGTGCTTTCTTTTCTTTCAAGGCATGATAGCCTGCGGCTCGTTGGCCGTGCTTACTTTCAAGGCATGATAGCCTGCGGCTCGTTGGCCGGTGCTTACTTTCAAGGCATGATAGCCTGCGGCTCGTTGGCCGGTGCTTGCTTTTTCTTCATATTCTAAAAAATAATACTTTTTATTGAGAGTTATAATTTTACACATAGAATTTTTTCAAACATTCCCATGCCAAGAATGCGGCAACTCATATCCCTCAGCATTTTTTAAGCGGTATGAAGCCGTCCGTCTTTGGTGTATGATGTATGGTCCTTCCCATTGGGGCCCAGCTTCTTGGGTTGCTTAACTTCTCGGAGGACTAATTCCCCTGGGACAAAACTTCGTTCTTTCACCCTCCTGTTGAAATACCTTTCTACCTTAGCTTTATCTTTTGCCATCCTTACTGCGGCGGCTGTCCTGGTTTTTCAAGGAGATCAAGTGATCCTGTACCCCTGATTGTTGGTCTCTTCGTCATATGATTCCCATCTTATGGACGGCACCACAATCTCGCCGGAATGACGGCTTCCAAACCATACGTCAATCTGTAAGGCGTCTCTCCTGTCGGTCCTCTTTCTGTTGTTCGGTACGACCATAGGACCTGGGGTACAATTCTGCCCACTTTCCTTTTTTCTCATCGAGTTTCCTTTTTATCGCCTTTACTATTTGGCCATTTGCATTCTCAACCTGCCCATTCGCCTGAGGATGGGCTACTGATGCAAATCTCAAGTCGATCTTCCATTCTTCACAAAATTCTCGGAAGCCTTCGCAATTGAACTGTGTTCCATTATCAGTTACTATGGCTTTTGGTATGCCAAACCTGCATACCACATATTTCCAAATGAATTCTTGTGACTTCCTAGCTGTGATGGAGATAGTAGGCATTGCTTCAACCCACTTTGTGAAGTAGTCGATAGCAACGTACATGAATTTGAACCTTCCTGGTGAAGCCTCCGGGAATGGACCCACGATGTCCAATCCCCACATAGCGAAGGGAATTGGGCATAGAACAGACTTTTGCTCAGCCGGAGGAGTGTGTATCTTATTTCCATGTTCTTGACACTTGCGACATCTTCGTATATATTCTTTGCAGTGCTCCATCATTTTCGGCCAGAAATATCCGAGTCTTAAGATTTTGTGAGTTGTGGTCCTTTCCCCCTGGTGATTTCCGCAGAGCCCATCATGTATCTCTCTTACCAACTCTGCCCCTTCAGCTATGGTGACACACTTCAGAGCAGGTCTTGCAAAAGATCGTCTATACAGCTGGTTATCCTCAATAAAGAATGATGCGGCCCGCCTCTTTACTATTCTGGCCTCCTTTTCTTCCTCCGGCAGTTTTCCATGCCGTATGTAATCTATAATCGGGGTCATCCAAGATTCTTCTTGATCATTTGTCTCTACCGCCAATACCTGAGCTCTTTCTATACTTGGGGAGGTTCTGACTTCCAGCCATATCTCATTGGGTACTCTTTCGGCCATACTTGCCAATTTGGCCAAGGCATCAGCTTCGACATTTTCTTCTCGTGGAAGATGTTTTAGCTCGCATTTTTGGAAATTTGCCTTTAGTTCCTGGACCTTGAGCAAGTACCTCCATAGTTTCTCTTCTTTAACCTCGTAGATGTTGTCACTTTGTCTCGTCACTAACATAGAGTCTGAATACACCTCTAACTCTGTTAAAAATAGGTTATACTTTCATAAGTGTTATCCCAGATAGATTTTTATAAGTATGGAAATAAACAGGGAAGATATCTATTCTATGAAACCTGTCGCCCCCAGGGCTGTGGCCACTTCCAAACCCTGGATAAGAGCTTCGTATTCGGCTTCATTATTAGTGACGTCAAAGTCCAGCCGGAAGGCATAATTCAAGCTTTGCCCATCCGGCGCCTGCACCACTATTCCAGCTCCTGCCCCACTTTTGCATCGAGCCCCATCAACCAAGATGACATATGGATTCTGAGTTTGTTTCCTCTCTTTGCGAAGCTTGTTTCTGTTATGAAGTCTGCTAAGGCCTGAGCTTTAATCGCCGTTTGGGCATGAAGTGAATTTCATATTGTGTCAGCTCTACTGTCCAGCTTACCATCCGGCCGGAGGCATTCGGATTGTTCGCAATTTGCTTGAGCGGCCAATTGGTCCTGACAAAGATTCGGTGCGACTGGAAGTAGGGTCGTAGTTTTGTTGATGCCACTACCAGTGCAAACAAGACTTTTTCTAAATTAGTGTACCGTCCTTCTGTCGGACTCAAGATTTTGCCTGTATAGTAAACTGGTATTTCCCTTTTCTCTTCCATGATTAAGACAGCTGCAACCGCCCAATCTGTTGCGGACAAGTAAAGGTACAGATCCTGTCCCGGAGCAGGTACACCTAATTTAGGCAAATCCCGGAGCATCTCCTTGATTTTCTCAAATGCTTCTATACACTCTTGTCCCCACTAGAATTTACTGTTCTTTCTTAGAATATTGAAGAACGGGATTGATTTTTCCTGAAGCTTAGAACAGAACCTACTTAATGCTGTGAGTCTTCCGTTCAAAGCTTGGACATCTTTGATATTTCTTGGTAGAGAAAGGTCGAGAATTGCCTGACTCTTTTTCGGATCAACCTCAATACCTCGTTGCCCAACAATGAAGCCAAGAAACCTCCCTTTGGTTACTCCAAACACACACTTCTCTGGATTGAGCTTAATTTGGTATTTATCCACAGTGTCAAATGTTTCTTCCAAATCCTTCATGTGTTGTTCCTTTGACGGGCTTTTCACAACTATGTCATCAACATAAGCTTCCACATTTCGGGCAATTTGTTGACAAAATACTTTGTCAATCATTCGCTGAAAAGTGGCCCCCGCATTTTTTAGGCCGAAAGGCATTACCCTGTAACAGAATGTTCCAGCTGAAATAATGAAGGAAGTTTTTTCCGAATCGTCCTCTTTCATTTTTATTTGATTATAGCCGGAGAAAGCATCCAAAACTTAACACAGAACTCTGGGCAGTCGAGACTACCAATCTATCTATTGATGGCAGGGGATAAAAATCCTTAGGACATGCCTTATTTAAATCTGTGAAATCCACACACATTCTCCATTTTCCATTTGCTTTTTTACCATAACAACATTAGCCAACCAGCGCGGATATGCAACCTCCCTGATGAATCCGGCTTTGAGGAGTTTTTGGACCTCGGTTCGTGCGGCCAAATCTCTTTCCTCCCCTATTACCCTTTTCCTTTGTCTGACCGCCGGATGTTTAGGGTCCACCCTGAGCTCATGCCGGATAATGCTTGGGTCTATACCAGGCATCTCGTCCGTGCTCCAAGCGAATGTTGCCCTCTCTGGGGGGATCTTGGGCTGTTCGACATTCTTCATCTCCTTGATCCGGCCCTGAGGAGGAAGGTAACCTTCCCTTGAACTCCTTGTCTGATCCCACAGTTTTGACCACCTCCTCACTAGGAAGGCTGTCCATGATACGGACTTCACACATTCGGGCCATCTTTTGGCTTCCTCTTATCGTGACTACCTTCCCACTTGAGGTTAAGTACTTTATTTTTAAGTGATGAGTGCTGTGGATGGCTTTGAAAGCATTGATCCCTGGCCTCCCGAGGTACATGTTATATCCAGAAAGACCTGGCATAATAAAAGCTGTGAACCTCTCTGTTCTCCTCTCATCTCCTTGGCCCAGGGTCATTGTGAAGTCTATACTGCCGGAAGATGTGGTAGAGACACCTCCCACAAATCCTCCTAGGACCGCCGAATAAGGCTTGATCTGGTCCTCAGGCACCTCCAGCTTCTTAACTGCTTCGGCTGATATGACATTTGCTCCGGCCCCACTATCGATTAGAATTCCCTCCATCATCCGATCGTTTACTTGTGCACGAATGACAAGTGGATCGTTGTGTGGGTATAGGACTCCATCTTCATCTTCGTCGGAGAAGGAAATTGGAGGAAAGCCTTCTTTTTTGGCAACCTTCCTTTCTGGGAGTTCCTGATGCACTTGGTGAATGTGCCTTTTCCTTTCGTTAGGAGTTAGTGGTCCTACCTCCGAAAACAGCCCTGTGAGTTTTCTTAAAGAAAGTTTTGTTAGCCTCCTTTCTCTTTTCCTTTTTAGAAAAGAGGGGGTTTTGCTGTAAACAGAATGCGGAGAAAATGTATGTTGTAAACAAAATGCGCAAAAATGAAGATTCTACTCTTTTTATTTCGTAGCAGGATTTTTGACAACTCATTCTTATATGCTTGATTTTTAAGAAAACAACCTATGACTATCCTTGCTTCCTGAGAAGTCCTTTTGTCTGAACCGAAAAGGGGAAGAACCTTTACTTTCCTTACAGACCTGTTATCATACCCACCGACTTGCCAGGGTTAAGCCTGGGATGAGCCTCTTCCTCCTGCCGCCCTTGCGATACATTCTGGGCGTTGCTCTGTTGACCGCCATACTGCCTTTGCATTCCGGCCTGTTGCTTTCCCTTCTTCTTATTCTCCTCAATGACTCGGAGCTCTTTGGCCAGGGTAGCATAGTTTACAGTCCGATGACTGCGATTTCCATGGAATTCGCAGAATGCAACCGGAATTTCTCCCTGTGGCGGCTTCCTTGGCGGAGGAAGGTAACCCTCTCTTACTGCAGCGGCATATTTCCCTGGGTCAATGTAGACAACAGTCTTTGCCCCCTGGTGCTGCGACCCCTGAGAGGAAGATCCGGCGATTGACCTGCCATAATATGGCTTGTACCTTGACCCTCCTCTTCCGGCATTTCCCCCGAGTCCTTCCTTCTTCTCTGGTACCCCTGCGGCTTTGAAGCTATCGGCCAGCTCTCTAGCCTTGTTCTCGGCTATCTCAGATTTCAAAAAATCATGGATCATTTCAGCTAATTCTCCATGAGTCTTCGGCGCCTTTGTCGCAATTTTTCCAGCTAGCCGAGGCTGAGCCAGGCCATTCCCAAAGGCCTTAATCAAGATTTTTTCGTCTACATCATCGATTTCTGCAACCTTTTTGTGGAAGCGCTCTGCGTACTCCTTCACGGTTTCCCCTTTTCGCTGCTTAACGTCCATCAATTCTATTGTCTCCTTTTTAACTTTCTTACTAGCAGCGAAGTATTGCTGAAAATCTTCGGTCAACTGCTTGAAGCTCGTGATGGACTGCGGCGGTCTCGTGGAGATCCATCCCAATGCTCTCTTTGAAAGCGTTCCGGGGAACAGATTGCAGAGGGCGAGGGAGCTAATCCCCTGAGTGTTCATGGCAAACATGAACTTTTTGATATGCTGGGCGGGATCTCCAGTCCCGTCATATTTCTCAATTGCCGGGGCGACAAAGTGCGGCGGGAGTTTTGCCTTCCTTATTCGCTCCGAAAAGGGGTATAAGCTCATATCTATCTGATCATCTTCCTCCATCTCTCCTTCGTCAACGATTGAATTGTGCTTTCTATCCTTGCTTTCCTCGCCATTGCTGCCTCTGGAATCTCTGTTTTTCAGTTGCTCAATGGCCTCCGTCATTTCGTCCCATTTTCTTTTATACTCCTCGTCCCTTTGCATTAGTTCCTGCTGCAAGGTCTCATTCCCTTCTACGATTTTTTCATCAATGGATCTGACTAACCCCTTTAGCATGTCCTCGAGGTCCCTTTTGGAGATGGCTTCTGGCATCTCCGAACTCATTCCTTCCTCAGAGCGATTGTTCGAGCGATCGTTCTCTTCGGTAACTTTCTTCAGTGCTTTCTTTGATCTCGGAGCCATCTCTCGTGTTTCGATCCTGCAAAAAACGTCATTAGTTACTTTAGGATTTCCACTATGAATCGCCGTAGATTACTTCCCTGCTTCTAGGTGGTCTCGTGGTTGCTTCTTGCTGTTCGTTTCCCACAGACGGCGCCAAATGAAACAGTGCACTAATCCTAATGCGACTAAGCTCGATCCCAATGCAACGGTACATCTATCCTAGTACGACTCGATCTAATCTTCTATCCTACCTTACCTGGTTTCAGACACAGAGTTTCGTGAAAATAGAGAGGGAGAGAGAGAGCTTCTGTTAGAATCGAATGCGAGTTTGATTGCCAAATATCACGTGTCTTATTTCATGGGGGTACACCCTTATTTATAGTTTTTTGGGCCTGGTCCCTTTGGTGCCAGCATGTATTTTACACGTTTAAGTACAGTTCTACCCCCTCTTTAGTATCTTTGACCGACCACAAGCGGCTGGTCAGGTGATGCTCTGTTTTGCTTAAATCCCATTTTCATCCGGCGCAGGCGGCCGGATGCTCTACAAGCTTCTAATCTCATCCGGCCAAAGCGGCCGGATGCTCTATAAGCCTCTAATCTTATCCGACCAAAGCGGCTGGATGCTTTATGTTTCCTACTTTGGTCCGGCGCCACTTCTTCCCTTCTCAATGTTCAACCAGACTCCGACTCCCTTACAGCTTGGTCTATCACCTCAAGTGTCACTCTATCACATACACGTTCTCTACACTGCATGGAGTTCACAATAGATTCTGATGAGTCCAACCTCTCCACCACAGCTGAATCACCTTTGATCAGTCCTACCCAAAGACCATCTTGGATCAAAGCTTCCTTCTCGGAGGATGAACCATTTGTCCTAGAAGATTATGAATGGGATACCCAAACCCGTCACTCCATCTAGATTATCTTGATCATGTTTTATAGTTTATACTCTATGGAATGTCATGGCCTTTACAACATCTTATGTCGTGTAGTTGCTCCCTATTTTGTTGTATGGCAAAGGGGGAAAGAAAAAACATATGTACTTGATGTACTTGTGAGACTATGTCTATCGTCCTTGTATTATATATCATCTGAATGAAAACTTTATCTACCTTGGTTATAGTACAACATAAAAGCTATCACTTATTGTGCATAAAAGCTGTCACTTATTGTATCATCTGAATGAAAACTTTATCTACTTTGGTTATAGTATAACATAAAAGCTGTCACTTATTGCTATCATTCGTTAAAGTTTTTCATTCTTAAAACCCTTAACAAACTCAGGGGGAATCCCTCTTAGGGGGAATCTCTCATTTTTTGAATTGCCAAGTACATATAAGTGTATAGGTTGCCATCATCAAAAAGGGGGAAATTGTTAAGACAAGATCCTTTAGTTTTGATGATAGCAAACCTTGTATTGTCTATCTAATGTTTGTCAAGATTCATGATTCAGATAGACAGGTGAATAAGTGGCTTAGCACGTAAGGTTGCAAGCGCACTTAGGTCATGAGTGGTTTAGCACGCAAGGTTGCAAGCGCGCTCAATCAACGACATGTGCCCAACCAGTCGGGCACCTGTCTGCGAGAGCTCCGTAGAACTTCTAGCACGGACAACCAGTTAGACACCGCATGAAGATATCTCTCATGCTTAAAGATGAAAATCAAAGACAGAAGACTGCAAGAGATCGACACATTCAGATAAAACACATACATCCACTTAGGCAACTTGTTCCCGACAAGCTCACGACAAAAGAAGAAGTTCATTAATGCACAAGATAACAAAGCTATAAATGAACATCATTACATAGCCGTAATGAATTCAGAAGAGGGCATTTATGAGCATTTAATGAGCCAAACAGAATCAGGCAAGTGGGGCACACAAGTGGTGATCAACCTATCAAGAGGGCTGCCGCCAACTTGACCAACCATGAGGCGACATGTAGTTGAAAGCCTCAAGATCAAGTTGAATAATCTCTGTAAGTCTAGTGTGGTTGTTATATAAGTAATCGAAGTTGTAGTCGACTCCTAGAAGTCTAGGCATTAATAGGATGGTGGTTACATCCTAACAACCGTGTATATATACTTGCATTGATTCCATATGTATGTAAGCCTGTATGAGAGAAAAGATAGAGATAATCTAGGCAAGTTTGGATCAGACTTGGGAGCGTCTGTAAGTGCTAGAGAGTTGGTGAGCTAGATAGCACTGGGTTAGAGTATCAATACATTGGGTATTTTATAGAACGACGGGTCAGGGAACAATCAGTGAACCGTAGCCCGATAGTCAGGAGAGGGTTGACGACTCTAGGGGTAAAGTCGAAACTGTCCCGGAAGTCCGTGTGTGGGGCAAGGGAGGTTGAGTGAATTTTGTGTGTGTAAATTCTCAATCGAAATGTGTTTTCTAGTTTAAGTTTATCTCACGTCCATTCCTAAACTATCAAGTTTTATTAGAGTCCAAGATACGTCCACGACACGTCGAGGACGCGTCTGGAGTGCTTGCTGGTTTCAAACCCCGAAGGGATCCCACTTATCAGGGGATACCTTAAATTGCTAAGAGGAACTGACTAATATCAGACTGCTTGGAGGGGCCTTCCATGAATAGAAGCGTGATGCAACGACCTCAACATGGAGCCCAGTACTACCTCCAAACCGTTTGATGGTGTACAAAGAAGCTAAAACTTGTATAAACCGCCTACAAGAGCATAGCTCGAGGCGATATGGCTTATAAGCCATAAACGAAATACATGATGCAGATTTAGACAGTTGCGAAACCATATTGAATAATAAGAAGAATTGCCTGGTGTTGCAGCAGTTAAAGTAAATAAAGTAATCAAGGTAAATGAATAGAACGGTGAACGAACCAAATGATTTGAATTCATTTTAATGAGTAGTTTAGAGTAAACACTACTCCAGTGTCACTGTCATTAGAGCATAAGCCTAGTATAAAATTGACAAGGCTCTTAGTTGCCTTTCTTGCTCTTTATAGTACAGAGACATGAAAATACAAGTGATGACACTACTGATTTGCCCCACGCTTGGACACTATAGGAAATTAGAGGAGTGAGAGACCGCTAGAGTGGTAGGTATGTGAACCCCCACAAAAAGGAGGCTTCATCTTTAACGTCTTTAAGTTTGAGCATATGATTGTTGCCAAGTGGTAATTTGAACAAAAAGGAGAGATTTCCAAGTTTAGTATGAAGAAGGAGTTGTTATAGCAATTGTCAAGAACCGAAAGAGTAATCGGTTAGAAGCAAACATAACGTGTGAAATGCGGACTGTAAGTGGACAACGCTCAAGGAGCATAGAAACTTAAAGAATAAGTATATTCTATAATCAGCCAAGTAAATGGCAACCATAGTACGGATGGTGGAAGTACATGAGCGGAAGCCGATGATAGTGGATGCCATGTGAATCAATGCTGTATAATGAGGAAGAACATGGTGCGTGGCAAGCGACCAGTATATGAGTATAGTTAGAAAATACTATAGAGAATATAACAGAATGATGAACTAGACTCAGTCGAGTTGTAAAGCTAGAAATGGTAGACAGACTGGGCAATAAGTCAGGAGTCTGTACCATGTGATGAAGGATCTCACAAAGAACTTATTATTCATTTCCATAGCAAGTGCATAGGACAATGAGAGCGTATACCTAGTGGATCAACTTGATAAGTAAGTAATAAACCTTGGGACAGGAGTACCCAATTACTAAATAATCAACCGTACTGAATACGGAAGGCGCACAACACACCAATGAATACGGTGCAAGCCGGTTGAACGGAAACCTTGAAACAAAATCGTGCGGCCATGGGCCAAGGATGCACGTGGAGCGTTGGATATACCAACAAGCACACAAATAATTTCACCGGAATAAAAGGGGAAAGAAGCTTATGAAAGTTATGAGGACCGATGCATAGGAAATGCAAGGTCATACAAGTAAAAGAACACTGGTACAAAACCAGATAAGAGAGTGTAATTCAGAAACCACTAACAACAGAGGAAACACTACACATTAGGTAGTAGCTCGACCTCAACCGACAGTGAGTCGAAAGAACCTAGTGAGTAATCACGAAGGTGTACAGCAGTATACGAAATAGATTTCCAGAGAAATGGATAGAAAGTCTATAAGTCATCGAATTCGCATACGGTAAGAAATACCACGTGTAGATGGAGAGACCTTTATTCCCAAGAAAAAAGGGATAGAAAGGAGGATACACAATATTTTTGAATGAAGCACGAACTAAGCTGTAGAGATATCAGGGTCGCGCAGCAGAAGCTTGTGGGCCGCAGCTCAAAGGTTGATATACCTAGTAAATACGAGCGGATGACTAATTATCAATGTCTTGAAGCCTGAAAGGCTAGAACCAAACCCAGTTATGAGTTAAACAAACTCCAATGAGAATTCGTGGTGCAGGGACTAAACCGTCAATATGGTTAAGACCCTTTGACCAGAACACATTGTATAATAGGCTGCATGGAAGTTAAAACACTCCATGACGCCCATATTGAAAGAACCGATGTTCAATGGTTATACATGGTAGATTACGTGGGCGTAATCCCTTTTGAGGGGGGTAGAGCGAAAAGCCGCTTAGTGTATGTTTCACATATTAAGTACGTAAACTACAGTGTGCATAGCACAAATGACTTTGTTTTGATGATTGATACTTAAGTTACATAAACATATGTAGTAATTCATTGTATAATTATGGTTTTGCGCTCAGAAGATGCAAACACCATGTATATGAATATACTTATCTTGTTAACTCGGGTGTGAGTATACAAGTGGTAAGGAGTAAAGAAACTCCGGGGAGAATTAGAATCCCTATGATATATGTCTAGTTGAGATTAGACATGGCTTATGTTGTGTGAATCGGTATGAAACCGATGTCTATGAGGTATTGAAATACCCCTAAATTTAATTTAAATTAATTTAGGGGATTTCTTTTATTAAACCTTTAATAATACTATTAAGTATTAAATTATTATATGGAATTATGAATATTAAATTATTATATGGAATTATGAATATTAAATTAATATAAGGGGTTGTGAAATTTATTTGGGGGTTTTCTCCTAATTATTATATATTATTGTATAGTATTATGAATTTAATAATAAGATCTATAAGTCAATAAATCTTGGGAAAATTATTAAGCACTCCAAATATATTATAAAGATTTTAGGAAGTGTTGGAACATGGTTTTGAAACATAAAAGTCAATATAAAATTCTAGAAACCTTAAAGCTTATTAAGCCTTGCTAGAGTTGATTTTTGAGAATGGTCAAACTAGCCCATGAAACCTATACCAATAAATAGGTTATGGAAAACCATGAAGATCGATAAAAAGAACTTCAAAAACGGATCGTCCTAGCCAAAGTTATGATAGAATGAAGTTTAGAGCCAAAATTTTAAAATCAGCCACGTGTCAAGCTCACACGCGCCCACACTTAGATAGATTTTATCTCCACGATTTTCGGAACCGATTTTGCCCTATCTTGTGACCTCCATAACTTTCTCATCTTTTGGAATTTTTGAGTGTCGTCTTTTGCATTCTCTTCTCCTTAATCTCCTCTTTGCAACCATAACTCACACTAACCCTAACGCATCCAAAATCAACCGGAAATTCGATCCAAAGTAGCCACCCTGCAAAACCGTAACTGCAGATTCCAGTTTTTCCTTTCGAATCAGGTAACTTCGACTAACCATAACTTCTTCGTTTCTCATCCAAATTTCGTGTTCTTTAGCTCGTTTTAAAGAGCGCTAATCTCTCTACAACTTTCATGTTGATGACCAAATCTAATTCTTAATCATATGGAAGATATAGGCGTCTAAAGTTCCGACCCCGATCTGGTCGCGTTTTGCCCAGAATTTTTCCAGAAACGAGAAGGTAAACTCGTAACTTTCGGGTTTGATTTCTTCTTGTGTGTTGTGAGTTAGAGTGAGTTCTTGCTATCAATACGTAGATCTAAGTTTGCTCTTTCGAATGAGCCCTTACAAATAGCCTAACTCGATTTGTACTGCTAGTTATAGATCCTCAAAGTTGGCCTCGTGAACTGCTCAAAGTTCTAATTTTTCCAGATTTTTGGATTCGATTTCACTCAATTCGCACAACTCCGGTAAGTTTCCGATCAATTGCTCCGTTATTGTCATTCGAAATCAAGTTACCGGTCTAACCCATGTCTCAATTTAGTCAATTACGTGCTAGATTAGGAGAATTTGTCAAATTAAGTTTCGATTCGTACTTGGAACCCTAAACCTCGAACAGAATTCGAAATCCATTGAAAACTGCATTATAATTGGGGAAATCGGTATCATTAGAACCGAAATTTGATTTCGAAACCATAGAAACAAGAATCACTCGATTTCGTTCTGCGAGTTGAGAGAAATCGAGAGATTAGTACTTGACATGGCTGAGTTCTGCGCTGATGAACTAGAGGTTCAGGGGCCGTCCGATCTCGCTTTAAAAGATTGGACGGCCGAGATTAGATCGTGCTATTAAATAATTATAAAATTCCAGTAAAAAGTCCTAACTCGTTGGGTTAATTTAAATATCTTCCCGAATGTATTTTGACTTGAAATTTTAACCATAGATTCCTTATTTTATCTAGTTTATTGTGATGTAAATTATTATGGTTTTGGAGTTTTTAAACATAAGCTATGATTTTTACAAGTTACGGGTTTTCTGGAATTATTTGGCTAAATTAAAAAGATATTTTTATGAAATAAAAATTTTATAATATGTCTAAAATGTTATAGTTACTGTATATTAAATTTGGGAATTTTTGAGCAATGGTAAAAGGTTTTAAAAATTGTGTTTATGAGTTTTTCATAAGAATAACCTATAATATAAGGTTTTTAATGTAATCAAAAATTAGAGTGTAGTTGATTAATGAACTTTATAGGTTAGGGAAAATATAATAATACTAATTAACATTTAATACAGTATGTTTATAAATATTTTGGGTATTAACTTTAAGTGGGGTAAAAAAAATTGTTACATATATTTATATGAGAGAAATAAAATAGAAACTTATATTAAATCAAGGAATTTAACTAAACTACATTTTATTTATTATATAATATGGAAGCTAATATGTTTAACTAAAACTAAGGGAAATACTTTATTTTATAAACCATAAATCAGTTGTGGATATGTCTAAAAGATATTAAATATAATTAAATACAATAGAATTCTTAAAGAATGTTCTGGATAAATCTTAATATATGTAGTATATATATATATATATATATATAAAAATACAATAAAAATAGATAAAGGAAATAACATTCCTTGTGAGAAATATAATAGGAAGAATATATAATATATATATATATATATATATATATACGATAAAGTAATAAATAAAAGGAATAAAATACCTTATAGAAAATGTAATATGAAGGAATTAATGAGTTAAACTAAACCTCTACATAATACTAATAATAGAATACTATATGAGGTGGTATTATTTTATGGTTATGAACTGAGTTTTTAGTTACCTTTGAATTTCTAGGTTTATATTAACGGTATTAAAATACATGTATGTATTTAGTCAGTGACCACAATGTAAATCTATAATTGGGTTAAGAAATAATAAGTTGAAATTTAGGAATATTTGTAATTAGTTTACATAAAGTGTTACACAAATAGATCTTATTATTTAATTGATAATAAAATGAATGAAATACTTTTACATTTAAATGTTCTTATTATATAAACAATAATAAAGTAAATGAGTTACTTTTACATCTAAATGTGAAGAGGATAAATAAGTCTAGATTTAATCATTTCTTGATATTTATAGTATTGAGTAATAACTTAATATCTTGTGATAAAATCGTTAAAAGGATTATGATATAAAACTAAATTAAACTATGATTGGGGAATTGATCTAAATAATAATCCTTACGTTCTTAGAATTTGATAAGCCATATAAAATACATTTAATACCGATGTTTAGGATGTGAGTTTATAATTAAGTAATGTATTTAGTAGTTAGAATTTATAAGAAGGTTTATAAATAGAAATTAGATACTTAAAATCTTTAAACCTTTAATTAGATGAAACTGGGTTACGTAAGAGATTATATTGATTTACCTTTTTGACACTGGAATTATTAATGTGTCATTTGAGTATAAGGTATGGGGATTTTTCAGAATAGATTATCTTATTAAATAATTAACAATTTCACTTACGAACCAGAATTTAATTCTTTGATAAATTCTACCTTATGTAGATATATTGTCCATCCTAAATACAATAAAGGAAATTAATTTATTAAGTTATACCTTTGAAACCTTTAGGTTTTGTAAACAATTTAAAACGTATTTAAGACTTAAGTTTAGTATAAAAGGTTTATGCATAGCATATGGAGGGAATGTGTGTAAAAATAGAACATTTAGGAAATTAAATGTAAGTAAGGATACATAAAAGGTTATCTTGAAACACCTTATTATAAAGTTATGATAAAGTAAATAATATACCTTGTGGATACTAAATGTAAGAGTTCGATGAGTCTAAGTTAATTATAATGTGGTTATTTCAAGATGAAAAGTGATTTAACATCTTATGACAAGATTTTTAGATGGTTGTAATTAAAGTTATTCTGAACTAAAGATAAGATAAATGAGTTTAGTAACTCAATTAAGTTATAATAAAATGCGTCTACAACACTATGATTCCAATATACAAGATGTAGATCTTAAATAGGTTGAGGGGAAGACTTAAACATAATGGATTATCTAGTAGATATTGGTAACTTACATAATCATGGCATTGCGAAATAATAGTATAGTATTATAAGATGAACCCATCATAGGTCATAATACAATGTTTATTTTAAATTAAGAATAGCGGTATTGAGCTTAAGATTATTGTCGAAATTCTTAGATTTAATTATATAACATAAACACATTTATGATATAGAGGTCTCAAAAGTCTTGAATGTGAGGATTGTGGTTAAGTATGAATAAAGTGGATAGGAGTGGACAATTAGCCAATGTTGATCGAATACATTCCTTGATCTTACCACCTTGGGCTATACAACGTTCTTAGATAACACAAAGATTATACATAACATTTAAGTGAGGGCTTAAAAGATAATTGAGACTTTGAAATAAGAGTAAGGAGTTTATTTAAGCGTAACATAGGCTACAAGTGATTGATGGTAGATTATCTTTAATATTCTTCAGAGTACTGTTGATTGTTTGCGCAAGTTGATTAGAACTGCTACAGCGTTACCCAGGTACGATTTCTCGTACTCAGCTTGTTGTGTTTTGGACTTTATGGAATGTTTTGTATGATTTCTCGTACTCAGCTTGTTGTGTTTTGGACTCTATGGAATGTTTGTACGATTTCTCGTACTCAGCTTGTTGTGTTTTGGACTTTATGGAATGTTTTGTACGATTTCTCGTACTACGTTATTTTGGCTGATTGACTTGTGGAATGTTTTGGAAAACGCTAACTGACTTTAAAAGGAACTTCTAAAAGGAATTGGTTGTGTGACTAACTCAGCTTGTGTGACTAACTGAGCCTTGGATGTGAGACTTACATGGGTATTGGTTCCTTCTATCTGGTGCCCCGTTAGACATTGGCTGCTTAGGGTTTACGCTTCTGCACTCTGTAGGACTGAGTGTTTTGGTATTGCTCTGGGTAGTTGGTGATCTAGCGAGAATATGGGGAAAGTTATTCTTGGTATTGAGTATGGATTATTTCTAATAAGTGGTGCACACACTTTTCACCGATGACTGAGAACGGGTCGGTGGCAGCGGAGGTCTGCTATACCTCGCCCTTTGTGGCAACTGACAGCGGAGGTCTGTTTACCTCGCCCTTTGTGGCAACTGACAGCGGAGGTCTGTTTACCTCGCCCTTGTGGCAACTGACTGGCGGTGGGGGCCATCTCTCCCAATTGGTTTATTCCACTCTTGAGTATATTTTGTCTATGGGAATCATCTTCTGAAAAGGTGGAGACATAAACTGTCTACCACGGATTATGGATATTAATGTCACTCCTAGTCCTTTGTGACTACTTAAGTCTTTCTCTTCTTAACCAGAATTGGTTCTAACATCAACAATGGATGCTTACTAACTATGTGGTGTGTCTACTTAAGTGGATGACTTGGTTTGGAAGTTCTCTGTCTCTATCATTGTCTTGTTTTCTTTTCTCTTTAACTTGATTGTTTTGAAGTGCTCTATCTCTATTTTACTGTTAAGAGTTTGTTTTCATGTTACTGTTTATTTTGACGAGTTATGTTTTATAAGTTTGTTTTTGGAGAATTGTACCAGTTCCATTCCAGGGAACTGACCCGCCCCTTTTTGGGGTGGGCTGCTTGGTTTCATCTTGCAGGTACGAATTGATTTACAGGTGGCCACGAAGAGAATGAGCGTTTGGGATGGGACTAGGTTTTATGGAGAGTGAATGTGTTTTAGTATTGTTATGTTTATGTTAAGTTTTCTCGAAGTTCAGACCGTAACTTAGTTAATTGTAATGGTTGTAATTGGTGAGGTTGGTACCGGGTGTTTGGAGCCCGATGGTCTATAGCACCTTTAGTTTATTTTTCCGCTGTTGTTTTATTGTTATAGGGTTGTTACAGGTATGATGAGATATAGGTCGGTGTGAAACCGATGTAGAGCCTAGAAAGAATTGGAGTCCTAGATGACTTATTCTGAGGTATTGAGGATGGTTGATGGACTGAGTTCCATCCTTTGGAGATGTATTGCTTTGTTTGTATGACTAGAATGATTAAAAAGATAGAAAATGGTAAATGATTGAATTATTTGATTGTTTGAAACCAAAGTGGGAAGTCGAACTTGATTTACTAGTGATCAAGGGGGACGGAGCATAAATTGGGGTGGAAGGATAGTTCAACACTGATGCTGATCACATCAGGGTTAAATGATTCTTGAAGTTCCCTGTAAGTGGTCACAAGTAATCTTGCTAGGATAAATGCAGTGAGCATGAATTGGGTTTAGTGTGGAATTGTACTGCTAGGTACGTGAGTTGAACTGGTATGTACACCTGTTTGTGTAGCACCGTTAGGTATGTTTGTGTTGTACTAATATGTACACACGGTTAAATTGTACTGTGATAATTATTTTGTGTTGCACTGGTAAGTGCACGGTTGACAATTGTTTTGCATTGCACTGGTATGTGCACGGTGGTAAATTGTTTAGTGTCATACTGATGTGTACACACGTTTACATGGTACCGTGTTGTACGTTGTGTGGTGTTGTTAGGTACCCACGGTTGTTAATTGCTTGGTAATTGATTTGGTGTTGTACCGGTATGTACACAGTGGCTGGACTGACTTTGAGCCTGTAGGGTTATATAGATAATGACCTTGGCACATGATATGTCTAAATGACTAACAATATTAGATTCACCAACTTTGTGGGCAAAGTTCCTTAAGGGGGTAGATTGAAATACCTCGAACTTAAATATGGTGATTAAATTATTCTAATATGATTTTTAAAGGCCTAATAGTGCCTAAAGAATATTGGTGAAGAAAATAAAACCAAAAGAAAAGAAAAAACGCTTAAAAAGCATAAAACGTAAAAATGAGCGTTACGCAACCATAGGAGGTATATGACCTTGGTTAGGGTCCTAGATGGATTCCTAGGGCTTAATTAGGCCAAAATAATATGTGGGAACAATTCCCGAAGAAAACGGATCCATATAGTGGGTTAAAAACGTAAACGAGCCTTAAAGCATGTTATTCGAGAAAACCCGAAAACGTGACTTTAAGTGGTCAAATAGACCAGTAAAAATTATAGTTGACTATATAACTATAATTAAATATTAATTTAAGCTTAAGAACCATTAAAATCAAAGAAACGAGAAAATCCGGAAAAACGGGCCCGGTTAGTGAATAGTGCTCAAACCGGGAATTTAACGAGCGTTTCTTGTAAAAAGATGAAAAACGCCCCAGCTTAAATATTAATAGGGGCTGGTTTTACTGAGTGTGCAACACTCTCCCTCTCTAATTAATAAGCTAGTCAAAAGGCAAAAGTGGGAAAAAGTACAAAAGGCTTTTCCCTCCTCTCTCTCATCTCATTCTTTTCTCTCTCTCCTACCTTTCTTCCCCTCCATCCGGCTGCTTCTTCTCCTCCCCCCTTTCTGGAGATTTCAAGCTGCCATCCATGGCTACTCCACCTTCTTCCTCTTGCCCAAGCTACGTCCAAGCTCCAAATCAAAAATAAATTACATATTTTAGCTCCTCTCACCAAGGGCTACACTTCCCACTTTTCAAAATCCCCAAAATATGAATTTGATCTCCATGGGTATATCCCATTTGAAGAGATAATCAGCTTTTATGAAGCTAGGGATCCCCCTCTCTCATTCAAGGTAAGAAAAATCCAAGAAAACTCATTTTTCTCCCTTCTCTTACCTTGGCTGATTTCAGCCCCTAATGTGTCATTTTTCTTTCTTTGTTTGAGCTATTTTACAAGCCTCTAATGGTGGTTTAAAGCCCTCCTTTGGTTCATGGCTGAAAACCATACAAGAGTTTCCAAAGGTAAGCCCTAATTTTGTGCTTTAAGCCTCTTCATGAATTCTAAGGCTATCTCAATGTGTCTAAGTGTTTTTACTTAGTCCCATTCCCTCTTTGAATGGTAATTTAGAATTCTTGGCAATTGGTATGCCCCTTGTCCGATTTGGAGTCAAGAGAAAAAGAGAGAGAGGAGAAGATTGGAAAAGAAATGAAGAACAAAGGTAATTAATCTACCTTGATGATTATTCAAAGTACCTTTAGAATATTGGGTTGGGAAATAAAAAGATAAATCAAAATCTGAACCGAAAATGTGTTTGATTGAGATTAGAGAGATTTATGGTTATGTTTATGCAATGGTGAGATTAATTGTGATTTGAGGGCCTTGGAGCCAAGTGGTTTATGATTAGTGCATTTAATTGTGTATAATGAATTTCGAATGGATTTTGTGTGCTAGTAGGATCCATTATGGATGTGGCTAGTGAATTGATTAGGAAATGAGAAAATGGTGCATTTGGGCATGCTAGATTTGTGACGAAGTTATGGAGAAAGTTTTGTAGAAATCCTAAGAAATTTAGGTGACTTGGGGAGTTGATGCTACCTAGGGTGAACTAGGTGTTTGGGGAGACCAATTGGATTAGTTAAGCACCTTGAGATGTTAAATGAAGGAGTATAAAGAGTGGAGCAAAAATCTGTAGCAAATGTGTTGTTAAAGTGTCTTGGATTGCCTAGAGGTAAAGTAGCTTGTATAGCCTAGAAAATGGTAAGAGAATTTGGGTATTGTAAATGCAAATGGCAAGGAAGAATTTGGTATGGTCACAATGGTTGGAAGTATGTAAAAGTTTTTATGGAAAGGTAGTTAATGCACTAGTGTGCATAAATATGAAAATGGGAGTAGAAATGTGTAGAATTAAGAAAGAAATGAGTAAGGGTTTAGCTAATGGTTTAGTAGGGTTTAATGAGTGTTTAAGGTGTAATAATATGGTTGTAAACATGTGGAAAGATTAGGAAAAGTTTGGGTGAGGATTAAGGTTGGGTTTGGGGTTGAAAAACGACAAGTGTAGCAGCGTCCGGGACTTGGTCCCTAGACAAAGTCCCGGACCGCACCTTAAAATGAGCCGAAACTTGTTTAGAAAGGTTGGTCCTGGACCTAACCCTTACAACAAGTCCCGGACCATGAGTAAAAATAAGTCGATAGAATTTTCTGTGGTTGGTCCGGGACTATGGACCCGGACCATGTCCCGGACCAGGGAGAAATTGTAGTCAAAAGTCGTTTTCTGAGTTGGTCGGGGAGTTTAGGGCAGGACCAAGTCCCGGACCACCCTCAAATTTCACCTGAAAGTGTTTAAATGCATCTAAATGGATGGGGATTGAATGGTAATGGTTTTAGATGATGTTTAAGCCTTGTTTGGTGACATGTAAATGCCATTAAAAGTGTAAACAAGTTTGAGAAGTGAAGGAGAAAGTTGAAGACTTAGGTACACTTGAGCAAAACTAAGATTAACGGGATAACGGGGTTAAGTACGGGAGTAATAGTAGTTTACATACCGTATGAACTTGATATTAATAGAAACATTCAAATGATATCAGTTGTGCAAGAGTTAACTAAGGAGCGTGAGACGACGCGATAAAGTAATTCCTTGGTGACAGGTATGGTTTTCTTGCAACTTGTGTCCCGCCATGTAATGCCCGGCTTGTGTGTTGCTTTCTTTGTGTGCCGACCTAATAAGATAGAAGCACGAAGAAGTTTACTGCATTTGATACATATATATCTTGATGCATGATGTGTGACTAACCATCCTTGCTTGAATGCGTGGTCTAACTAAGTGTTTTAGACCGACTAGTAAATGTTAAGCGATTGGTTAAGGACTCGTAGAATGAGTCGAATCGCGAAATAATTGAATGTGGGAAAACACACGAGAATTATTGATTTGAGGACAACGATAACCCAAACCCTATGAACTCACTCGAAACGAGAAAAGCAACACACTGGATTAGTAAACTCCCTTATAACGATTAGTCGACCTCCGGTATGAGGTCATGACTTAATGCAAGAAAATAACCAAACTCCTAAGTAATGGAAGTATAGGGGCGACCCTTAAATCGGTGTATGCAACGAATTAGGAAAACCTCCTAAGTTGTGAGATAGCATCGAGAGTGATGCTGCTGACTAACATATATAAATATATATGAGTATATATTGTTACTAACCCGAGAGTTGGGTTAGGGGGATTGTGAGTCATGCGTGCAAGGAAGATGGAACAACAGAGTGTTTGTTACCGATTTCGTGGTCGAACTCCCTTGTTACAGGGCCATGTGCCACATAGTAGTGCCCTGCGGGGCCGTGTGCCATATAGTGGTGCCCGATTGGAGTGAGACTGGCAGAGCTTACCCGTCCAAAGAGGTAAGCTGGGTATTATGGGCTGGGAAGAAGAGACATGAGAGAATGATTCTAATTCCGTGTTGATATTATAAAGCCCGGTGGTGAGATCTATAAGTGTCTCTACCAGGAGGCCTGCGAGGCTTAACTCAATAATTATTCAAGAGTAGAATAACTGAGGAAGCTAGATCGGGACCAAGAGTGTCCAAGGATCTAGGAGACAAGTAAATCATCCGGTAGTGATGGGTAAATTGCGAATAATGAGAATGAGACTTGCTTGAGATAGGGTTTCTCAAGGCTAAAGAACAAGGTGAATTAATCTAATGAACATGATGTGATATCCTTGTTGTTTGTATTTTCTGCTTGACTGTTTGTTATGAATGCGAGCATGAGTATGTTATTTGCACTACATGATTTGATTTACATAAAATCTATCGCATGTTAAGACGGGAATTAGTTGAGTGTGGCCCGGTAGTAGCGGGTTGCACGTCTACCATACCAGCAAAGGTGCTGAGCCCCTTTGGGGCCACCCATTCTTTTTCAGAAACGACGAAGATGGAATACCATTTGAGAGTAGGACGTGGATGGCGGTTATGCAAGGGTAGCTGTTTGGAATTCATGTGTATTTGTATTTGTTGATAGGGTAAGTCCGAATATGTTATCGGCATAGAGAACGCATTAAACTCGGTATAGTTGGTTGAATTGACTTGGTTTAGATGTGTTATGTATGTGACTCAGTTTAGAGTCGGATTGAGAATTGTATTGTATATGTACTCGGGTAATTCTAGTCCATCAGACCGGTACTGCTATTGTTAGGCCTTGTTAGTCACGTGGGTGGCAAACGGCGTTGTTTCACCCCCGTTGTTTAAGGATTTCTTCACTGCAGTTAACAGGATGATTACGAGCTAATGGTGTAATTAGCGGTAGGGGTGTTACAGCAGTTGCGGAGCATGCACTATGGTTTCAAAAGCCAAAACTGAGAGTTTAGACATATATGTTATTCGGTTATACGGGTAAATGTAAATAACCAATCCTGAAATTGAAAGTTATTATATTTTGGTTTTACTCAAATGACTAGTAACCAAAAGTTCATTAAAATTGTTAAAAAATTTGGTTAAAAAAAACTGAAATAATTTTGGTCAAAATACTGAAATAATTTTGGTTAAGACTCTGAAATAATTTCGGTTATTAGTTATAATCGAATAACTGGAATTGAATACTCACCCTACTTCTAAAGTATATCAAAAATCAGGATATCAAATATCTCGAAAAGCACACCTTTGATGTTTGTACATGTTTAACAATATTGGAACTAATTAATCAGGGTATGTATCAGGGTTCCTTCTTCTTTACAAGAGTTCCCTGACTACAAAAGCTTCTGGTCTTAGGTTTGTATGCTTGAGGAAATTCATGAATTTGAAGAATGAAGAGACAAATTTACCTGGCGTCGATTCGGGGGTTCCTTCTTCTTCGATCGACAACCCAAGATCAAAGAGAGAATGTAGATGTTAGCGGTTTCGTCATAAATTCAAATTTTAGAGGTTGTATAGAAGTGAGAGCGCAAGAAGCAGGAAAAGAGAACTGATGCAACAGGAGAGGGACGAAATTAATTCAGGATATCAAAAATTATCCCCACTGGAAAATCTCATCGGTAACATAAATAAAACGCCCTCGTCTAAGAGTGATCTATAAGTTAATTAAAAAGTCAAATGACATCTTTTTTATACCTACGAAATTATTCTAGTGGGTATATTACCCGATAAGATAAATGACAGTGTTTCCTTTACGCAACTCTAATAATGGCCCCACATATAAATTTTTCGTACAACCTAGTTCTCGTGGGTATAATTCATCTCTCTTACCTACAAATTGTTTATCGTGGGTAACTATTGGCTCTAGATTTCTCTACGGAGTTTGTGTCATGGGTAATTATTGGCTCTGGTTTACTTACGGGCCTATCCTTTGGTATCTACTTGCTCCAGTTTACCTATGCGGAACCCCCTGGGTAAGCTACCCCCCACTGGATTCCCTATGATCACAGTCGTGGGTAATGTTTGCCTCCAGTTTAGCCTATGGAACAGACTTGTGGGTAATGTTTGCCTTCAGTTTTACCCACGTGAAATACTCCAAATCTAATTAATACCTTAAAACTGTTAAATAATGAAGAATTGATCTAGAATTAGATCATTTTAGTTACGCATGCTAATTTATGCATGCAAACGTTACGTAAATTAATATTGCTACACGTGCGCATGCAAACTCACGCACGCAAATGTCACGTAAAAATAGCGGTTTTACCAAAAATGCTAACGGGCGTAATTTTACAAACGTCTTAACATACTCGTACAAAACGCTCATGTACGATTATTAACAAGGATCAAGCTCCTTATGAAACAAGCTCAATTAAGAGAGCGTCATCCAGGAAAAATATATACGTGCGTTTATACGACTCGGTATATAATAACGCTCATTGTTAAAAACGCGAAAAATACTAATGAGCAACGTAAATATTTTACGATTGCCTAAGCATTTATAAATGCTAAAATAAATTGATACACATTCAAACAATGCAACAACTTAGGTTACAAAATATTAATACTTAATATATATCATAAATATATGAGAAATATTATAACATCACATATAACACAAAGAATACAACTCTTTTCCAAACAGCCCATATTACCGATTTGGTGTACCATGTTTGGTACTTGTTTTACACAAATTTACTTAGTAATATAATTAACTACCTAATGTACTCATGTTACTCATGAGTATACATTAATATGTCAAGATTAAATCTACCTATTTACCCCATCTTAAACCGGTAATGTATATATATATATATATGAGCAAACAAAATAAAATCTGCTATATACACACCATGGACCTACGGAAGTGTACACATGCATGTTTGAAATGTAAAACCTGAAGTGGACACATGATTACCGTTTATACATGTGTTCAAGATCCAACAAAAAAATGCAAAACATGCTCATATGATTACCGGTAGATGTATATACAACTCATGACAAAGAAAAAAAATCAAAAGTAACATGGTGCCACCGTTAACACACAAGCTTACCTAATTACACAACATAAAACCTATAATATACTAACACCAACCACACTCATGTCTGCCGGTAATATAGCCTTAGAAATCCAACAAAAAAGGTGCTGGGTCATGCACTTGATTACCGAAGGTATACAGCTAATCAACCCAAAAAAAAAAAAATCTATAACTTGTTGATCATTGCAGCCGGCAATATACAAGAACTAATAACATGGCATATACTTTATATTATGCCAAGAAACTTTGTGAGTCACGTATCCACATGTTGTATAATATATAGTCAAGATAAAACCACTACATTCAGCCACCCCTTTACTGTAAAACCTGCACCAAATGAGACTAGATCTAGACTTACATCTATATGCAATTGTATTAGACAAAGTTATGTCAAAGAAAGCTGCTCCTTTCATCTCCTTTACTCCATGTTACCGTACTCATATAAGGAGAAAGGGAGACTCTTACTCATTTAAAAATCAAAAGCAAGGTATTAAACAGAACCATTACCTAACTTACTTATATTATTGGCTAGTGCTTGCTTTTCTCCTCTTAATGTGTTCAAAAAAAAGGCAATCGGTCACACCCTTCCTTTCCCTTTGGAATTGCCGAAAAACATGTCAAATATGGAAGACTTTTGAAGCCTAAAATCGGAAGCAAACAAACCAAGGAAAACATTACCTAACTTTGAATTTGTCTTGTCTTTCATGACTTATTTCAGCCACCCTTTTCTTACACCATTGCCGATTAAGGGAGCTGTAGGGGGAGGCTTGTGGAGCCTAGATTCTAAAGCAAAACATTAAGAAAATACCTTACCTAATATACTCAATCATATTGACAAATAACAAAAAAAAATCCATTCCTTTCTTGCCTTACTAGCTCACGGCAACCCTTCTCATTTCATTCCCTTGCTGCAACCGTATGGGTAAGCTCCTCCTCTCTTGCTCTCTTCTTTTCCTTTCAATCTCCAAGCTCCATTAATGGAGTCTTAAGTTATAACTCCATTTCTATGTTAATTTCTTAGTTAATTCTATCAAGTTTTGAAGCGAAAATCCTTCTAAGATTACTCCAAGAATTCGGCATCAATATAAGCTCCAAGAAGTTGTCTTGAATCTACATTAAACCAAGGAGCATTCAAGGTTAACTTAAGGTATTTTTATGCTTGAAAAATCCTTAACTTTCAATATATATATATAACCGAAAATTATAAATACTCTAAACATATTTTTCTTCATCAATTTCTTGAAGGAAAGTTGGTTCTCCATCCATCCTAGGAGTACCGAATATTCAAGGTAAAATACCTAAGGTAAATCCTTTGAAAACTACTTATAAATCTACTTAAGATCATTGTTAAGATCTAACTCCTAAACCCCTTCCTTCTCATGTGTTAATACCGAAATTTGGAGCTACAATTTCCATTGAAGGAAGCTTGAGAATTTAAAGAGAAATCAAGTACTTAATCATATTTGATTAAGAGTAAGTTTATTAAGCTAATTATTAATGTTCTAAGCATTGTTTAAGCTCAAAAATTTTGTTCAAAAATTATGTACACCTCTTCAATTAATTAAGGCTGAAAATGGTAAGTTATTTACCAAGAAAAATAATTATAACTCTTAAGCTTAAGTTGTTACCATAAGATATGATTTTAAGTTACAAAAAAATTAATTATGAAGAGTTTATACTATGGCCGAAAATAAAAGAGTTCAATTGGTATATTACAAGCCTAATATGCACTGGTGCGGCGTGAGTCAAAAGAGACGGTTCAAACTGTCTAAAAACGACGGTTTTGAACCGTCTCTTATACCGTCGTAGTTTATTCTGTATTATCTTAAACGACGGTTTAGAACCGTCGTTTAAGAGCATAACAGGCGCGCGAGGTTGGGCACTTTAAATGACGGTTCTATATAAACCGTCGTTTATGAACATCACCAGACGCGCGCGAAATTTATTATAAACGACGGTTTTGACACAAAACCATCTTTTATTGTCTTAGTATAAAAGACGGTTCTATGTCAAAACCGTCGTTTATAAACAGTTTGCGGTCGCGCCAATTTCATTATATGAGACGGTTTCTTGTGAACCGTCTTTTATAGTATATTTTTTTAAAAAAAAATTTCTGTATTTTTCATTTACATCCACAAAACCTGCATAATAGCAGCATTATACAACAATCATATTTCACCAAAATATGTGTTGTGTGGCACACTTTTTCATTCACCAAACCTGTATAATGGCAGCACTGTACAACAATCATATTTCACCAAAATATGTAATTAATGTGTGGCATACTTCACACACAGATTGCCATTGCAATTTTAAAAGCTACAACACAACAATGACAGCAGCTGGCCCAACAGTTTAATCGATACTTTTTACACAAATTAAACCAAAAAGTGTGAAGAAAAAACACAAGACAACAGCTAGACAGTCTTGTAGTCACCCTCTTTTTTGACCTCCCAGTCCTAACCATGAATCATTTTCCTCCTTTAAGCTTCCTCTGTCATTGCTGCCACCGTTGACGAGGATCTACAAAGATGCAGAAGGAAATACATGTAGACTTAGAGAGTCAATTATCTCATGATCCCAACTGTTTCATCAATATCAAATACTTACACAAGAATTATAAGAAGTCATAGATACGTACTCTATTTCTTAAAACACTTGATGATGAACAAACACATCTGCTCTCTAACAAATTGCAGATCTTTGACCGCGTAAGTTTTGCCCGAGTTCTTGAAATGTTCTCGAACCTGTAGAGAACAAGATAACAAATATGTATGTAAAGACACATATGTCGTTTTAAAAAAAATGATAGACAGATTTAGAAAATGTATATGTAATGGAAAGTATATTAATATACCTTATCATCTTTTGTGAGCTTCTCTATGTTTAAGACAATTTCCAACATGTATCGCATTACATAGTAACCACAACTCTTAGAGTCCTTTTGCCTTGGACACTGACAAGTATATAGAAAACAAAAAACAAACAATCAAAAATAGCAAATTACGACTAACACAATAATTAATAATGTACCTCAAGATGAACAATTGAAAGGTTGTCAAACTGTTGAAGAACCCGTCTTCATATAAGCACTGTTAAGTTCAAAAATTATCATTAATTCCGGTTCATCATTATACAGAGAAAACAATAAGTTGCATTAATTAACTAACACTTACGCTTTGAACAAGTCGTCGATTTGCAAGTCACGATACATTCGTAATGGGTCAAGCACAAGTAATTGTGATGTTGCGATGGAGAACAGAAGGAGTACCCAATGGTTGCTACGATTGTAATTTTGAAAAGAGTTATCATATAATAATAGAAAAAGTCACAAACTTAACAAAACGAATTAAATGCAAGAGGGAGAGTATTACGCACGTCTGATGGATAGGTATCATCACGTATCTACTACTGTTTTGAACAGCCTTCGTTATACCATGAGACACATAGTTCTTGTATCCTACCGGGTCTCTGTTTGCAGCATCTAGCGATGTTTTTCAGGGCATAAGAATGTCACAACATCTCCCATTTTTTGATGACGCAATCTAGCTTTCAGATACCTTCAACAAAAATAATAATAATTAAAGGTGGAATAGCAAAACAAAAAATAACAAGGAAGTCGTTAAATTATAAGTTATTTTATTCAAATGTATTTTCGAATGTAAGAAACTAAAAGTAACACTTACAGAGAATATGCTTGGATGATAGATATATTCAACAAATCTCTACACAACATCTCTTTGATGTCCTCAAAACTTATTATTGTTCTTTGATCCGCTTCGTAATGGAAAAGCCACTCGGGTAACAACACTGACATGTGAGTCATATGCATACCCTTTTGCAATATCATTTCATACAGCATCTTCTCATACTTCGCGAAATGGTTGATCACAAAGGAGGGACACTCAAACTTCTTTCGCTGAGCTTCAGTAGTTACCTCTGTCTGCATAGGTTCTTTCCCCTTGGATTGCTGGTTGGCCTCAGCCAACTGTGTGTTGTCTCGATCAACATCCATTGATTGGTTGATCTCTTCATCATGGTTTCCCAATCTTCTCGTTTGATCAGGGATCTACCCAATCATATATAATACAAAGAACAAACAAGTTAAAACAATGTATACATTAAAGGGAAAACAATTCATAAAAGATTTAGACATACCTCATCAGTGATGACAATAAAACCGACTGGCCATGGTACAATAGCACCCTTCCCATCAAATAGTGTCACTTTGCCATCAATATCCATGGGAAGAAAAGCATTCTCAAATCCATCAATAATGGTCTGCAGTATTACTCTAGCATAGAATGGGGGAAGACGCTTGAGATTAATCAATGTAGTTGATGCTGATTGTAGCACAGTACCGTATGCAGCATCAACAGGATAACCATCAAGCGTTATTTGCAGACGACATGTTTTTTGTTCCTAAAATAATATAAAATTACAATTTAAATGTGAATAAGGCTAGTATTTTTTACACTCATTCATTTACCATGACGAACAAGATTAATAGAGACATACTAACCTTCAGATTAGCAAACGGATACGGATCAGAAGGGGCGGTACAACTAGATGAAGAAGTCGGTCGGGTTAGATCAGTTTGTTGGTTTCGTCCTCCCAAAACCTTTGAAAAAACCTCATTCACCCTCCGATCTACAAGTGCAGACACCTCATGCTCGGTCAGACTTTTGGAGGTGGACTTTTCAAAAACAAATTTCTAACGCACTTGTCCTCCGAAACCCCTAACCCTTCCAGGATGATCCTTTAATCCAAGAAGTTGATTCAGCGGATCATTTTGACTTGGTGGAGCAAATATATCTATCTCCCCTCGCTGGGATGCTTCAGCCTAGTAAGATGATCCAAAAAATAAGCAATAAGTTATAAATTATAAAAAATAAACTTTTAAACACAACTGTTATTATTGAACAAGTTAAACACTTACAATCTGAGCAGCCAACTCTGCTGTCTCTGGTCGCGGGTGTACTATCTTCCCATCCTTATCTACTTTTGAGTGACCCAAAACGTAGAGCTGAACTCGGTTGGCTTCATACACAGTGTCGATGGGAACTTCAACGCCATCGTCATTCTTTTTTGTGAGCAAAGCAGCATCTTTCCACTTGGGAATGCTACCAGTGTATCCCTTCCGACCCATATACTGTTGAAATCTATTTTTTGATCGGTTTGCCCTTGCTTTTTCTTGAACGTCCTATCAATATAAATCATTAAATTATTCATTAAAACAATATATACACATATTAAAATTTGTGTTATCCAAATTTAGATTCAAACTTAAATATAGATTTATTAAAACAATGTATACCATGAATTGCTCCGACGTGTGAAACTTCTCAAACTCTTCCCATTCTTCCCGTGTGATCATGCCATCATAAAATATCCATGGTGGCACGTCACGCGATTTCCTGATCCAGTTCACCACCAAGAAAGATCTGAACTGCCTCGCCCGTGCACCTATAAGTGAAAGAACCGTCGTCCGTGCTTCATCTGGTATTTTGTACCGTTGTTGTACTTGCTGCCACATTGATTCCTTCACTTCTTCCTCCTCATGCCTCCAATATTTATTAATTGAACAACGAGATTTCGCAAGATTTCCTAACATGCTTGCGAACTCAGCTTTACAGTTTCCCCAGCTTCTGAAGTATTTATCCCAAATTAGATCAATACCTGCATCTTTCTTCAACCTCACCCCTCTGCTCGGCCCCCTACCCTTTCGTTTGTTTGTCGTCGTCTGCTGTTGTGGCTGCTGCAGTGGCTGCTGCAGTGGCTGCTGCTGTGGCTGTAGCTGTGGCTGCAGCTGTGGCTGCTGCTGTGGCTGCTACTGTGGCTGCTGCTGTGGCTGCAGCTGTGGCTACAGCTGTGGCTGCTGCTGTGGCTGCAGCTGTGGCTGCTGCTGTGGCTGCTGCTGTGGCAGCTGTGATGGTTCATAGTCCATCAAACCCTCATCACAAAATAAATCTAGATCATCCATATCGATGTCCATTTTGAATCCTGCATGCAGTATAAGTAGAAGCATTAGATAATTAACAAGTAAATGAAACTAAGAAATAAATATAGAAACAAAACTATCAATAATGGAAAAGCCATAAATAAAATATTCAATGTCATTGATGGACGAAAGAAATAATAGATAAGCTCACATTAATCAATCCACATTCCTTCATCATGGTCTGACCGCACAAAATTTGTAATATGGTCCAACTCCGGTAAATGAATCGAAAGGCTTGGTATATCATCTTGCATGTCGTAATCATCCTCATCGACCACACCATCCACACCAACTATTCCTCTTTTTCCTTGAAGTACAAAGGACCATCTAGGATTAGATTGGTCAGAAATGTAATATACCTGTTTCGCCTTAGTTGCAACAACAAACGGCTCAACTGTGGGTGTTGCACCACCAAGATGAACTAGTTTCATACCATGTTTCTCCTCACGGTAACCATGTCTGTTGTCAATCCACTTGCACCGAAACACACAAGTCTCATATGCGGTGTAATCTAGAACCCAAATATCTTGTACAACACCGTAATATGATTGTTTCAACTCCACTGGATTTTGACCCATACCTCTAACATTGTACATACTCTGGTAAGCAACCACATTGATGCCACTGTTTTGATTCATTGATTTTTGATCTTGTCGTTCCGTATAAAAATTGTAGCCATTTACGTCATACCCTTCGTATGAAACAACGTCAAGATTAGGACCAAGTGCCAACGTCTTCACTAATGCTGGCACTGTTGTTGACTGGTCCGAAAAAACTTTATCCTTGAACCATTTCACAAACGTTTTATTCTGCTCCTTTTTTAGCCTGATGTCACTCATTGTTGGATTTTGTGCTGCAAGCAGGGACAGGTGCATTTCAAAATACGGTTCTACAATTTCAAGGTGACTCAGCACAACTAAGTGAGATTTGTTAAGGGTTTCAATATCAATTCTCTTCATTTTTCTCCCAACGGTACCGTGTCCCTGGAGTCTTCCTTCATGTCTAGATCTAGGAAGACCAATGGATTCAACATCTTCCAGATAGTGAGTACAAAAATCAACAACTTCCTCTGTTATATATCCCTCTATAATACTTCCTTCCGGACGACGACGATTCTTCATTTTTCTCTTCAGTATACCCATGTATCTTTGTCTAGATTATCCACATCGTGAACTTTAGCAGATACTGCTTTAAGAAACACACAAAGGTTGCTGATTGCGTTTCTCACCGCATCAGGTAGGATCCCACGAATTGCGACGGGTAAAAAATCTTGCATTAATACATGATAATCATGGGATTTCATTCCAACTAATTTCAGATCAGACATTGAAACAAGTTTTCTTATGTTAGACGAATACCATGATGGCACCTTGATATTGTGGAGGATATTGCACAGACTATGTTTCTCTTGTTTTGACAATGTGTGACATGCAGGAGGCAAGAACATGCGTTTTCCACGTTCTTGTGGCCAAAGATCTTCCCTTATGTTCAAATAAATCAAATCTCTTCTCCCCTTTATGTGATCTTTGGTCTTGCCTGGTATGTTCAAGAGGGTTCCGGTAACACTCTCTCCGACATTTTTTTCGACATGCATTGCATCAATACAATGTCTGACATCTAAATGTTGCCAATACTCAAGTTCCCAAAAGATTGACTTTTTTTTCCATGCACTTTTCTCTGTGTTTTTGTCAAGGACCAAAGTTATTGACAATATTTTGCACCTTTTTATACACCTCTGAACCTGGTAAAGGAGGACGAGACACACTGTGATCAGTCTTTCCATCAAACTCAATCGTCATCTTGCGATATCTGTGGCCCTTTGGAAGCATTTTTCGATGACCCATGTAAACATTCTTACCACTATGTTTCAAGCGGATATTTGATGTATGCTCACCACAAATAGGACATGTACATGCACCTTTGACTGTGTAACCAGAAAGATTACCATACGCAGGAAAATCATTAATTGTGCAATATAACATAGCCCGCAAGTTAAAATTCTCTTTTCCAAATGAGTCATACACCATGATCCCTTCATTCCACAAGAGTTGTAGATCATCTATCAATGGTTGTAGAAAAACATCTATTTTGTTGCCCGGTTGTTTTGGACCAGATATCAAAAGTGACAACAAAATGTGTCTAGGTTTCATACACAACCACGGGAGAAGATTGTAGATCATCAATAATACCGGCCACGTGCTGTGTATGCTACTCAATGTACCGTAAGGGTTCATCCCATCAGTACACAAACCGAGTCTCAAGTTTCTAGGCTCGCTAGCAAACTGAGGAAATTTCATGTCAATGTTTTTCCACTGGGACGCATCTGCCGGATGTCTCAATTTACCATCATTTTTTCTGTGAGTCGAATGCCACCTTAGATTCTCCGCATCTTTTTCAACTGCAAATAGACGCTTCAATCGTGGTATTATGGGCAAATACCACAACACTTTAGCAGGGGATGCCACCTTACGACGACCGGTGCATTCATTTTGGTTTTTCCTCGCATAACGTGATTCCCCACATTCTGGACATTTATCAGCAAATTCATTACCCTTCCAGTACAAAATACAACCAGATGGACAAGCGTGGATCTTTTTGTACCCCATACCCATTGGACACATCAACTTTTTTGCTTCATAAGTCGATGTTGGTAAAACATTATCCTTAGGTAGTATGCTCTTCATCATCTGTAAGAGAGCAGTGAAACTCATATAACTCCAACCAAATTTCAATCAATTTACTCACATTTGTAGAATCACACCCTGTATACAGCGGTATTTTGGATGAATCCAGCAAAGTCTCATAGGTGTCTGGCCTATTGTAAAACTCTTGTTCAACATCTTCCAGCATTGCAGCAATGTCATCGTAATCCAGTTCATTGTCTACTATGTCATTGTCATCGACCACAATTGTTTGATTATCTTCAACTTCCTCTTGTTCATTACACATGACATCTACCGCCCTCTGACCATGCCACCGGACTATATCTTCATAGTCTTTTGTAAAACCACGACGAATCAAATGTTCCTTTATTTTTTCTATCCCTTGATACTTCAAATAGTTTCTGCAGTCCACGCAAGGACAAAATATGTATCCCTTACTAGCAGGAGTCAGATTATCGACCAGAACATTGCAAAATTTGTCAACTCCCTCAAGAAACTTGTTATCCAATTTTCCGCTGTACATCCATGAGTTTGCCATCTGATATCCTTTAAAATATTGTTTAGTGCCACATGTGAAAAACCAAGGGCAAATTTAAGTATTAATAAAGCAATATTCACGGCTGAAGAATTGTTGTGATGAAGAGTAGGATATGGACTGTTAAGTTTGTTGACTTTGCATCTTTGTGAGTCACGACGAGGATGAACAAAAGGAATAATCACGGCAGAAGAATTGTTGTGATGAAGAGTAGGATATGGACTGTTAAGTTTGTTGACTTTGTATCTTTGTCAGTCACGACGAGGATGAACGAAAGGAAGTCTACTTCATTGTGGAGGGGAATAAGGCGTTCAATGGACGGGTAATTAACTATATATGTTGCATAAGCATATATTACTAAAGGAAAACATTTTAAATGTACCTTATTCGATGCAGATGATAAGCGTAATAGTTTGGTGATGAAGAAACGTGAGGAATCCAATCAGATTAACTCTGTTTAAGAAAATAGAAAGTAATAGTACAAAAAATAGTAACTACAATTGTAGTGCAAAAGTGATAGTAAAAACATAATAATGAAAGCATCAAAACAGAGGCGAAGTAGTGCGTTTTAAGAAGGTAAAAATTATTGTAACATACCTTAAAAATGCAGGAGTACAATGCTCAACTTTTCAAAAGTGAAAAAGAACAGCAGTTTTCCAGCAGCAGTTCTTCATCAACAGTAAATTAGGAGCAAATAAGACATAATGTAATTAAAAACCTAAATCATCCGAATATGAGAGGAAAGTCAACAAATTAAATGGTAGTAATAGAAGCAAGTTCAATATGACCAAGTTCGAGTGTATTACCGGTTCTGAAGTAGACTATTTTCAGCTTGTATAAAATCTGGTGTACAAGATGCAGCAGTTTATTGATTTACTCACTGCAAGGCGCGGACAGTTTAGTAGAGAGGTCTACGAGATGTAACATATATTACTTAAGGAAAAACATTAAATTTGGTGTACGAGATGTAACATATATTACTTAAGGAAAAACATTAAATGTACCTTATTCAGCAGCTCGGTGAGAATATATGCCAGAGAGAAGATGCAGCAGCCCGGTGATATTTGTCACTGTAGAGGAGCGGTCAAAATAAAAGAATGAGATTGCAGAGCTTGTGTGTCATAATTGTACATGATAGAAGAAGGTAAGTTCAAGTGTATTACCGGTTCCAAAATGAACTGCTTTCAGCAGCCCAGTGAGAATATGTAAGAAAGAAGATGCAGCAGCCCCGTGATTATTATCACTGTAGAAGAGCGGCCAGAATAAGGGAATGAGATTGCAGAGCATGTGTCATAATTATGCTAGAGAGAAGAGGGTAAGTTCAAGTGTATTACGGTTCCAAGGTGAACTCTTTTCAGCCTGTGTGGTGTACAAGATGTAGTAGCCCACCAGTGATTCACAAGAAGAGAATGAACAGATCACAGAGCATGTACGTCCTAGGGCGAAAAAAATAAACACTAATAGTAAGAAATAGTCAAGTGCCGGTAAAAATCAAAAGATAGAAAATTTCACAAGAAAATTTCGGCATGGTCTCCTCTGTTTTTCTTTGTTTTCCCGGTTCTAAGAACCTCCACAACTTCTCTCAATAGGATACCATTCAACTCATCAAGCGCATCACTAGCAATTGCAACCAAATAATCTAGTAGCTTAGGCAATTAAGGATCAAAATTGGGCGCACGAGCTTCCGGTATCTTCCATAATGCAACATTAAATGTACCTTATTCAGCAGCCCGGTGAGAATATATGCCAGAGAGAAGATGCAGCAGCCCAATTATTATCACTGTAGAGGAGCGGTCAAAATTAGAGAATTAATGAAACCAACTCCCCAGTTCTCCAGCAACACAGGTATGATTCATATCGTGTTAACAATTCATTCGGTTTCTTTCTTTTAGATTTGAATCCTTAATTGGTCTCTAAAACAGTCAAAAAAACATAAACGGTTTCCAAAGCTTGGTTAGCAACCTTTCATCAATTTTGACTCATTTATTCACCATAATTATTTGCTCTTTTGATTTACTTCTTTAAAACTGAACTGCGCGCCGAAAAAATTAAAATTTAAGACAGTTTTGTGTAGAACCGTCTCTTATAAGCAGTTTAAATCACGTTCTACTTGACTGAGGAACGGTCATTTGGGTATAGTATACAGGCAATTGGAATAATTGCTCAAACCCTGAAAAGAAAGTTACCAGTGGTGCTTCAAGGTAGATCAGGGAGATGCAGTTTCAGGCAAACCAAATAGATCAAGGAGAGTGTTCGACATCCTTGGTGACGCCCGAAAGAAGTATATCTACACATATTGATACACATATTTGATCATCAAACTCTACCTCAAGTAGAAAAATCAAAATAACATGAAATTCGACTGATTAAAAAACTGGTTTGTGTGCTTGAAGGAAGAATCAACCACTGTTAAACAACAAATAAAGTGAATGGGTTTCTTTCGGAGTTCGCACGTTTTGAGACAGAAAAGAAAATCATGTATTGTATTCTTAACTGAAGCTGAAAAGGACAGAAAAAATTACACTGGTTGCTACGAACACATATCTGATCACTCACGTACTTCACTGGTTAATCGTACCTGAATGCTGCATTACCATCATGTATCATCAACTTGTAGACTAATAAGCACCAATCATTAATTAGCTGTATAATTAGAAACTGGACTTATCATACACATTAACACTAGACTTATCACAAGCAGCAACTACAAGTTTGTTTTAGTTTGTGATAAACCGTATAAAAGTCACAAACCCTTGCAACATCTTAGTTTGATTGAAGTAAAAACATAAAGAGTTCTGTTTACTGCTTGCTAAGAAAACGTGATCACACTAAGTTTGATTTGAGACATCTTAAGGAGTAGTAATTTTATTTAAAATTTGGAATAAAGAGAATGATATAGAAGGTTTATAAATTCTGCTCTATAATAAAAAATAGAAGCAACAATGTAGTTTGAAATTGATAAGGTTAGGTTAGTTAATTAGCCCGATTCAGACCTCGTAGAATGACTCAAATTAATTAGATTGTCTAGGCATAATTAATTTCAGAGGGTTCACCGTTCAGGCATCGTCACATAACTTTCTAAGATCAAACTACCTTTCCGTTGAATACCAAATTTCCTTATTTCCAGTCATCTAATCTTTTTTTTTAACCACAAATTTATGCACCTAATTACATAAACTAACAGTACAATTGTACACAAGTGATCAATAGCAAAAACGACTCAAGTAAACCCATGCAATTGTCCCCACTTGTTTTTTCTACCAATCAATCTCTACATCTAATAATTATAACAGATGTCGAACTTGTTCAAATGCACTGCATAATGCATATCAATAACAAAACTAGCACAATGGATTTTCGGCATTCTCAATATGTACAATACTAAGCTTGTATTATTATACAGAAATTAAAACTGTAATCGATTAGCAAAAAACCTTACCATGAGTATATTATCGGTTCTGATCCATCACTAGGTCTGGATGGACAAGGAGCTCGAGCTAGCCAAACAGAGGAGCGCAGCAACAAGGGCAGCAGATAGGGAACGATGGTGGTGGTGTTGGGCTTTATTGCAACAATCGACGACGGTGGTGGTGTTGGGCGTGGTTGCGGTCGACGACAGTGGTGGTGTTGGGCGTGGTTGCGGTCGACGACGGTGTTGGGCGCCAAGATTGTGATTGTCGACAGTGTTGGGCGCCGCGGTTGTGATTGTCGACGGTGTTGGTGCTACTGGCGACGGTGGTTCCTGGTTGGGGCGAAAGAGCAGAAGGCGGCGACAGCACTCGACGGCGACACTGAGAGGGGCGGTGAACGCAAGGAAGACGGTGTTGAGAGAGGAAGGGAACTGTACGCGATCGAGAGGTAGGGGAAAGAGAGTTAGAAAATTAGGCGGTATGTTATTTTAGTAAGGGTTTTAAGAGACGGTTCTCTTAAAACCGTCGTTTATGTTGCTTTTAAAAGACGGTTCTTTCGAAACCGTCATTTATATTACAAGGGGGCGTGATACATTCTGCCGTAAAAACGACGGTCATAATAAAACCGTCGTTTATGCTTCTTTTAAACGACGGTTGTTTCGAAACCGTCTTTTAGAATACAACGAGGCGCGACATTTAGATAGCAAATAAACGACGGTTCTACTTTAACCGTCGTTTAAGAGAAGTTAGTGCGGTAAAATCAGCACTTTAAACGACGGTTGTGTAAAAACCGTCATTAAAAATTTCCGCGCGCCCGCCCAAGGATTATTTAAGACGGGTATATTTAAAACCGCCTCTTATAACCCGTATTTTATAATATATTTTCTACTAGTGATGAGAATTAAGAGTGTTAGAAACATTTAGGTAGTTTAATAAAATATTTAAGTACAAAGAATGATGAGTTTATAAGGTTTAAGGGTGGAAAATGTAATTTATAAACTATATGGTAAATAATAGTCATTACCAAAAATTATAAGTGATATTGGAAGATTTTTGGTATATTATAAGTGTATAATTTTTTTTGTCTAAGTGATTTAGATAATTTTATGAGTATTTTGGTATATTAAAAACCTTTAAAAGATAAGGTTATAATATTAAAAGCTTTGGAATTAAAATCTGGTGTCAAAAGGGTAATTTGGTAATTTTAGAGTCCTTGAAATATTGGAGTAAAAATACTTACAAATTTAAATATAGAGTTTTGGTGAGTAAAAATAATTACTAGTGTTTAAATGACTAGTTTAATAAGTTATGTGGTAAAAATATGATTTTTGGAAAGTTTGGGGTAAAGTATATGAAAACTGAGAATTATATGTGTTCTTGGCATAATTATGACATATTATAGTATAAGAATTAATATTATGAATTTTGGCTAAATTAAATAAGTGCTTAAGTGTTAAAATAACAATTTATAAAGTTTTGGGGCTATTTTGTAATTTCTGGAAAATTTGGTACTTAACCGATTTAAGTATGAATTTCTGGGTATATTAATGTATTAAGTATGAAATTAGACCTTGGTCAAAGTGTTGACCAAAAACTTTGGGTTAAAATGATTTATGACATAAAATAATAAGTTTATAAAAGTTTTGGGGTGATTATGTAATTATAGAAAGATATATGATAAAACCGGAAATTAATAAGGCTAATTGGTGATTTATAAAAGTTAAGGTGTTCAAATAATAAATACCGAATTTATAGTGGTGGTTTAGTGAATTAATTGATTAAGGAAATAAAACTGTGTAATATAACATGTTTTGGAGTATAATGTAGAGTTTATGAAATAATTGAGGTTATAATATAATAACCGAAAAGTATAGTGTATTTATGGGATTAAAGAAATATTTGTAGGTCCTATATGGATATTTAAAGGAATTAGAAAAAGAAATTATGATTTAAGGATTTATGAAATTAAAACTATATGTTATAAAGGCATAAGTAATTTATTTGTAAAGAAATAATATTGTTTGGGGTTAGATTGTAATTAATAAAAGATATGGGGAATAATATTTCCATGTGTGACATGTAACTACAATTTGAGGATTTATAAAGATGTTATGTCATCTAGACAATTATAAACATGTATCATAAATAATACATGTGTATAAAATATATACATTTAAGATTTTCAAGTAAATCAAAGGGAAATGAATATGAGGAATTTAATTTGTGAATACCAAATAATAAGAGGAGAATTAATTAACATGGGACCAATAAATGTCATTGACAAAATTGTAAATTGTTATGTCGTTTGGACAAATACAACATGTCATGTGAATAATACTTGTTTATACAAAAAAATACATTCAAGGAAATTATTTAAGTTAAGAGAAAATAATTGATGCGGAATATAAGATACTGGAGGTAATTAAAAGAGGATTACCATACAATATAACTCTTATAAGTAAAGACTACGATGGTTTAAATTATATAGGTGAACCTTAAACATAAATAAGGTTAAGAGGTTAAAAGAAATTATTTAAGCGTTAAAAATAAACCTCACATGAAACAACGAATACGAGGACATTTCATGATACGATAAAATTATTATACGAGAGTAACGTAAATTAACACTCTCAGTTAATCCTATTCTAGGACATTGTTTGACCAGACGTTGACCGGGAACTAAACAAGTACAATCTACAGTGAACGGTATGGATTCTTGCAACCTGTTGGCTAACGGTTTACACCGGCTTGTGTGCTATCTGTTGTGTGAAATAACGACCAAGATAATTGCTTGTAATATATTGTACTTGCGTATGTGTATCGCTGTGATTATTCTTTGCACTGCTGTGTTATTTTATGTGCGTGAATGATATGCACTGTTGTGTTACTTAATGTGCGTGAACGATATGCGCTGTTGTGTTATTTTATGTGTGTGAACGTTTCTGACTATAAGGTGTATGTGCCACGCATACAACACTACATTACCAGTGGATTAAATACCTACGTATTATTATACCGAGAACTTGTACTCAAGTTTCTCACTAACTTCCTTTATAAACAACGTTGTTGTCTTTAAGCGTGACAACAGACAATATACAACAGTGTGCTTGTTTAACGTCCTTGTATGACGACTAACATATTCTATGCTACGAAAAGTGAGGAGCCCAGATGTTTCTGGCCATGCATGCAAATATGGAGGATGTACCTGTCGCAGGTCGTCCTCAAATACAGTATACGTCATGACGGTGGTTTTGGGTGTAGACTTTGTCCACTCACCGGGTTAGTACCAGAACATTTTAAGCTGGGAGAAAGACTGCATTCTCTCGAGGGTACGATACCCACATATAATTTTGAAGTTGAGAGAAAGATTTCATTCTCTCGAGGGTACGATACCCACACCTATATTTAAGTACAGGAGTTGACTACGTTCTCTCCTGTGGGATTTATTACCCGACCATTAACGCTAGAGTCTTATCTCGTCTGCAGGGTTTATCATACCTGTACCAAAATTAAATAACTAACTTGACCTCTGCTGTCATGTTCCTCTTTGTGATGCAGTTGACCATGTATGGTTACTTGTGTGATTTATAAATGATGCATGTTTTCAATGTTTGATAAAAATGAATTGCATGCTTACCACAAAGTAGTTGTGCGTGACCCGCTAGCTTATGGGCTGCACGGGTTCATACCAGTGTAACACCCCTAATCCTAAACTTGTACTAACGTCGCAAGTCGTAGCATAAATAATATAAGTTCGCAGCGGAAAAATAAAACTAACTATCCTTGGTGTTACACGCCGTTACTCACCCTTGTGAGTAACAAGGCATCCTTACTCTATCCATCCACTTCAAATACTCAACGCTGTGATGAATAGATACTGAGCCGGGTTCATACCAGCAATTTATTTTGCTGAGCCGTTTCATGGCTAACCATTCAAAGGTACCTGAAGAAAGAAGAGTTCACCTGACCGAGTGTAGGTGGGGTAGAATTAAGACAGGGGATTATTACTACTTGTATTGTTTTACAGTACTGTCTTTTTCTATTAGCTTTTGTTATTTTAAGCGGTTTGTATTCAGTGCTCGGACTGTATCATTTGTAAGTTGTATTGGAGTTAGCCTTGTTAGTCACATGGGTGACTAACGGCGTTGTAGCACCACCCGTTTTATGTATTTGTTCCGCTGCATTTCCAGTTGTCTTTGGGAACTATCATCGTACAGGTTGTGGAGTTTCGGGTTGGGGTGTTACAAAATAACCCAACGTTGAATGTCAAAAGTAGCCAATGCCTACCTATCCACCAGACCAACCAACATATCTAGCTAACAATCCATAACTACTTCGGTCGTCTCACCCCAATCTTGTAGAGAGGACGAACGTGACAACACCAAGATGCACCTGTTGAGCAAGCTCAAAAAGCATGATCCCAATCAGCCCTGCCGCCACATAGGGGACAATTGCTATGACCCAACTCTTGCTGGGCCAAGTTTTCTCCCACGACAAGGGCCCCATGCTAAAGTGTTTATCCAAACACCAGAACTCGAGGGGAAATCTAAAAGGATCTCAACAACTTAAGAAAATGAGAGCCCCCATCCAACACAGATGATGAAAGGCCCGTGATATCCTAAATAGAAAGAGCCTACACTACTGGACAATTGCCAATTACCCACACAAATTACCCATGGGTGGTAAGTGGTTGAAATTTTTCAAAAGAATACCCACAAAAACCCTATAGGTAAGGTGTGATGTCCTATTCCCTCGGAATATCCATGAAATACTCATGGAAAATCTTTCCCACTGATAGTACCATAGATAAATGGTGTGGGTAGTGGCGCGGGACTAATGGCTCCAACTGCCGTAACCCGTGGTGTAACACCCCAACCCGAAACTCCACAACCTGTACGATGATAGCTCCCAAAGATAACTGGAAATGCAGCGGAATATATATACATAACAACGGGTGGTGCTACAACGCCGCTAGTCACCCATGTGACTAACAAGGCTAACTCCAAACAACTTACAAATGATACAGTCTGAGCACTGAATACAAACCGCTTAAATAATCAATAGCTAATAGAAAAAGACAGTATTGTAAAACAATACAAGTAGTAATAATCCCCTATCTTAATTCTACCCCACCTACACTCGGTTGGGTGAACTCTTCTTTCTTCAGGTACCTGAAAATGGTTAGCCATGAAACGGCTCAGCAAAATAAATTGCTGGTATGAACCCGTGCAGCCCATAAGCTAGCGGGCCACGCACGACTACTTTGTCGTAAGCATGCGGTTCATTTTTATCAAACCCTGTAAACATGCATCATATATAATTCACACAAGTAGTCATAAAAGGTCAGTAACTTAAGAAAATGAACCCTGCTCAGTATCTGTTCATCACAGCGTTGAGTAGTTGAAGTGGATGGATAGAGTAAGGATGCCTTGTTACTCACAAGGGTGAGTAACGGCGTGTAACACCAAGGATAGTTAGTTTTATTTTTCCGCTGCGAACTTATATTATTTATGCTACGACTTGCGATGTTAGTACAGGTTTAGGATTAGGGGTGTTACACTGGTATGAACCCGTGCATCCCATAAGCTAGCGGGTCACGCACAACTACTTTGTCGTAAGCATGCAATTCATTTTTATCAAACATTGAAAACATGCATCATATATAAATCACACAAGTAACCATACATGGTCAACTGCATCACAAAGAGGAACATGACAGCAGAGGTCAAGTTAGTTATTTAATTTTGGTACGGGTATGATAAACCCTTCAGACGAGATAAGACTCTCGCGTTAATGGTCGGGTAATAAATCCCGCATGAGAGAACGTAGTCAACTCCTGTACTTAAATATAGGTGTGGGTATCGTACCCTCGAGAGAATGAAATCTTTCTCTCAACTTCAAAATTATATGTGGGTATCGTAACCTCGAGAGAATGCAGTCTTTCTCCCAGATTAAAATGTTTCGGTACTAACCCGGATAGTGGACAAAGTCTACACCCAAAACCACCGTCATGACGTATACTGTATTTGAGGACGACCAGCGACAGGTACAGCCTCCATATTTGCATGCATGGCTAGAAACATCTGGGCTCCTCACTTTTCGTAGCATAGAATATGTTAGTCGTCATACAAGGACGTTAAACAAGCACACTGTTGTATATTGTCAGTTGTCACGCTTAAAGACAACGACGTTATTTATAAAGGAAGTTAGTGAGAAACTTGAGTACAAGTTCTCAGTATAATAATACGTAGGTATTTATTCCACTGGTAATGTAGTGTTGTATGCGTGGCACATACGCGTTATAGTTAGTAACGTTCACGCACATAAAATAACTTAGCAGTGCACAAATAGTCACAACGATACACAAACGCAAGTGCAACATATTACATGCAATTATCTTGGTCGTATTTCACACAACAGATAGCACACAAGCCGGAGTAATCCGTTAGCAAACAGGTTGCAAGAATCCATACTGTTCACCGAAGATTGTACTTGATAAATTCCCGGTCAACGTCTGGTCAAACAAGGTTCTAGAATAGGATTAACTGAGAGTGTTAATTTATGTTACCCTCGTAATAATTTTATCGTATCATGAAATGTCCTCGTATTGGTTATTTCATGTGAGGTTTATTTCGAGCGCTTAAATAATTTCTTTTAACCTCTTAACCTTATTTATGTTTAAGGTTTACATATATGATTTAAACCATCGTAGTCTTTACTTATAAGACTTGTAACACCCCCGAATAACCCAACGAGATCACGATAAGACGAAGCAGCGGATTTCCGACTCTTACTCGGGTGTCACAGACGCCAACCACCCACGTGGTTGACAGACCACATCGCTAATACTAAGTTACGGTCTGAATGACTGGAAACAGCCCTCAATACAACTCATAAACAATACATAGTACAATTCCCAATTACCGAGTGTCTACAACAAAATTACCAAGTCATAAACTAAGAATTACATCTCGGGTTTAGTATCAACCCATATATCACCCATACTACTACAAACTTAAAAGCCATGCCCTGATGGACTACCCCCATGGTAGCCATCCCGCCTATGCTCCGTTATCATCCGGCACAATACCTGAAAAAAATTGGGTGTAAAGGACTCAGCAAACTACGCTGAGTATGAGCGTGTGAAGCCCGCATGTTACCGGGCCACACGACTACTTGGTCGAATATATTAAGTCAATTTACATGCTATATTAAAGCAGTAAAGCACATCTCAATACATCATAATATCAAACACACTTAAAGGTAGCATAGCAATATCAACAAACATCCAAGCATAACAGGCTGGCATCATTGCCCATCAAACACAAAACCAAGCACAACAAGCTGCTAATATAGCAACAACAACCATGTAAGTCATCAGACGTGTGCATAGGTAAGTGATACCCATGATCCTCACTATGGGATCGTACGAGCGTTGTGTGTTTTCATTTCTTTTCTCTTGTTCCCTTAAAGTGTATTTTCTTTCTCTTTCCTTGCACCAGGTCTGGGGATGTAATTTAGATCCCGTGACCATCTCATGTAGGTGCTAATCTTTCCTTGTTTCTTTAAGGGTTATTTGTGAATTCTCTTATCACCACAATTTGGAGTACATCTTGTCCATAGCTAATCCTCCATTCCCGGATAGCTCTTTCTCTCTCTGTTGTTTTTAAATGTTACTGGCCATTGCCCCGGATACCAAGGGTCCGTCTCCCTATTCCTTTTTCCATGTTACGCCTCTGCTCCGGATTCAAAGGGTCCGTCTCCCCATGCCTTCCAATGTTCTGGTCTCTACCCCGGATACAAAGGGTCTGTCTCCCTATTCATTCTCAATGTTACTAGCCTCTGCTCCGGATTCAAAGGGTCCGTCTCCCTATTCCTTCTCAATGTTCTGGTCTCTACCCCGGATACAAAGGGTCCGTCTCCCTATTCATTCTCAATGTTACTAGCCTCTGCTCCGGATTCAAAGGGTCCGTCTCCCTATTCCTTCTCAATGTTATGGTCTTTACCCCGGATACAAAGGGTCCGTCTCCCTATTCATTCTCAATGTATTGGCTTATCATTATCTTTGATAACTCGACACCATAGTGGGTGTCTTTAGAGGTCCTCTATAGTTAAGAGGAGTTTTCCCTTTTTATAGTTCTTTTGGTTTGTTTACGAAGTTCGTTGTGTTTCATCTCAAGGATTCATCAACGAGAAGGGACTACACTACTGTGTGCGTGCAAACAATATGCACAATAATAGCAAGCAGGTAAGCAAGGAAAATAATTAATCCATTCACATGCCTTACACAAGCTCACAAGAAACAAACAAGCACGGTAAAACAAACATTCGTTTTCATGCATTAGTCTTGTGGTCATAAACAAACAAGGCACACAGCACACAAGCCGTGTAACACGGCAACATACGAACCACACATGTCCATACCTGGTTCAGAGGCAAATGTCGTCTCACACACGGGTTCCTGGTCGGCGTTCGTTACGACCCTAACGCTGATAAAAAACAATGTGTCAGTCCATGATTTCATGTGACGACATTTTATTCTAGTTTAGCTTATTTATACCAGGGGTTATTCCCTAAGTGAGTCGTTGAATGTACGGTTATTTTTAAACCTTAGAACTTCCCAAGTATTAATCCTAGGCTTATCTTGCTCCTAGGACATTCACAACGTTAACTAAGTCATTTCCTCTAGCTAGTGCTTTAGAGTATTATGAGCACTAACATGTAACGAGTTTATTTAAGATGGACTTTTATTTGCCTAAGTGGTATTCTTTCCTCAGCTAACTAGTAATGTTTTAAGCTCCTTGTTTACACAATAGCACTCTTCAAAACACTTCTAGAACTCCCTTATACTGAAGCTTAAACGTTTCAAAAACTGAAATAAAGTTCTTATATATAACCTTATCTTATCACCCGTTTTAATGTATCTAAGGGTGTCTAAGCTTCTCATAATGTTCCATACATTTAGTTAGATGCATTAAGAGGGTTTTGGGTTAATTATCAAACTAGCATTCCACTCATAACACTCCTGAAAATCAGTCATACTGAAGCAACTTATTATCGAAAGGTCTGAAAGCAAGACTTGTGTACTTCTTCTTCTTCCATCGGTTAGGTAGTGAGCTGACTTTAAGCTTCTCCCAACGTATCTCTAAGCTACTCAAGTGTGTTAGAGATGTTTTAAGTGTACTAACAGCTAATGCTACCCCTTTGATTCTCTCTGTTCATGGTTGTACAGATCTGAAAGAAAATGCAAACATTGAAGCATAAGGTCTGATGTCCTTTCTTCCACTGCCTCTCTTTATTCACGAATGTGGCTATCAATTTCCCCCAAAGTTTTCACCCAACTGGCTAGGTGTATTAGGAAGTTCTTTAACCTCAAAACTCAGTCAAAACACACTGTGATCATCCCTAAACTCCATTATACAGAACCACATAAGACTGCAGAAAGGAAGAAAAATCTGGACAGAAACTGATGAGGCTTAACTCCTATCTTTCTTACTGTCACTTAACCTGACTTTCAGTTTACCCCAAAGTACTCAATCATTTAATTACGGGTTCTAGTTATGTTTAAAACCCAGAACTACCTAGGTAATCCCATTAAGCTCACCAATGTACTTCATTTACAGAACAGGAATCTGAAAAAAGAAATGTAAAGCAGCAGTACAGGTCTGATATCTTTTCTTCTATTCTCTTCCGGTTTGTTAATAATTCTGAATTCCCAAGTCCCTCTCCAAGTAGTAAGATGTTTTATCTGCGTTTTAGCTTCAACACAGACCTAAAACCACAATGAATACATCTCTGAATCCTCTTTACACAGAAACTGAAACTGAAGCTGAAGTCATGACTGAACATTTTCCTGATAATGTCACCTAGATCTCTGTCTGGTTATTCGCGAAGTTGAGTTCCTAGTTTCTCCTTAATTGCATAATCACTTAGTTGTCTGTTTAGCCAAGGTTTTTAATCTCATTACTGATCCCAAAACAATATTACTAGTGCTACTGAAGCAACAGTTGCAGGAGTCTGAAACAAAATCCATATGTTGTCTCCTCGGTTCTGGTTTCCCCTTGATTCAACTTGTGTTTAATCTCCTCAGAATGTGTTGTTAACCTAGCAGTAATTATCAGTTATGATTGAGTTTATTCCAACATCACCACAAAGTTCAGTTACCCAGACACTCATGTTTTCAGAAAACTATAAAATTGAAGTAACATATTCTGATATCTCTCCATCTATTCCCCTCTGTTTGCTCACGTATTGGGTTTCTAGTTTCCCCTAGGTTGTCTAACTAGGTAGTTAAGTATCCTAACACCATTTGGAAATCTCATCAACTCGAACAGCAAGAACTCAGCCTCATAACAATTATTATACAGAAACTGAGAGTAAACTGTGAAATAGAACTGCTACAACTCCTGATGTTTTTCTTCTTTTTTTTTTTTACCGATGCATCAGGTTAGTTCTTTCCTTCAGTTTGATTACCCACTCAGCTAAGTGTGTTATCAGATTTTTAAACCTCGAAACAGACCCAAGATCTAACAGACTGAAACTGAAACTCAGAAAAGAAAGAAACCAGAACTGGTGATTTTGGTTTTCCTCTGCTCTCTAACAGGTTTCAGTTTTTTCCCTAGTTATCTCCCTTTGGTTAAGTGGTGTTTTCACGATTCTAAACTCAAGAACAGACCCCAGATATGGTTATTAAGGTTACAGAACAAACTTAGTTCTATCTGGAAGGAAACTGAGAAACTGGAAATCTGAAACTGAAACAGAAGGCTTGACAGATGCATTTATTTTCTTATCCTTATAAGTTGCTAACTGTTTTCTTTTTTTTTTCTTCTTGTTACACCTAGCCTCACGTTTTAGCAATCTCTTAGATCTGTCATTAAGTTACTACAGCACCTAGGTTACTTCAGGAAGTTAATACACAGCAGCATGCAAAGTTTCAGAAACTGAAACTAACTGAAACTGATATCCTTTCCTTCTTCTGTTTTTTTTTTCTTTTCACTCATGGATCTGGTCCTCTTTTACTCTCGTGTATACCAGGTTAGTAAAGTATTTACCTTTGTCCTAAGTTCATTAATACTTCAACACTACTCCTACAATACCTCTGGACAAATGGGTATACAGAAGCAGATGCTACAGATTTCGAACAGCTCATCAGATTTGAGAGTGGGTTGTTAACACCAGATTCCCTTAGCTAGTGTATACAGAATCCTCTGAACTAATTTGCCTTGTTGCTTAACTCTTATGTAGTAGACACATTTGTAACACACTGCTTCTGAAATCACTAGCTCCCAATCAGTATACTAAGAAGCATTACTACTCAGGACATCATACATGAAAGTGCTCTTACCGGATCAGAAGTTTCCTACATTGGGTCCCCCCCTTTTCTCTTTCTTTCTGTTTCGAAGCTAGCTCTCCCTGGTTGGCTTTGGTGCAATGCAAACTCTCAGGACTTGACTCTCGGTCTAACTGGGATGATCACACAAGAGTTAGATTTGGCAAGCCAGGGAAAAAGGAATGACGGGTTCTGGAGCACACTGAGCTTGTTTGGAAATTTTACCTTTGATCATGTTACAGCGGGAGGGTTGACAGTCGATTTGGCTTGCTGCTTGGAACATGCGGTGTTTCAGATTTCTAGACCAAGGGCACGCCCGCTCCAGACATGTAAGAGTAGTTACAGAAGTTCGAGTATGACAGAGATGGGAGGAGGCGAGGTGATTCAAGGGAATGGAGAGCTCACCAGCACCCGTAGCTGCAAGGAATTACTAGACTTGCACAGAGCGTGGAGCATGTCCAAGCAGACGAAGGGAATTTGCGTGGGTTAATAACCGGTAACATATACACATGGAAAAAAAAAGGCAAGGTACTGGTGCAAGTGGGGTGGGAAAGCTCGTGTCATTCAGAGGTTGTTTAACATGCAGGGGACACCATATAAGAGTTAGTGAAAGCAGCTTAGTGGAGTATAGTCTCTGATGGTTAGTGGGTTGATGATTGAACGACTGAAAAGAAGCAGGGGTCCCGATGTCTTGTTAGTCCATTACTATTATATGTAACTGATGTGGTTTATTTTATCTTATGATAAGTGTGATTACTCTTGTATAACTCGGTGCAATTTGTTACTGAATATGAGCTTAGCTCAACCGGTTAAGACGTTCAGAGAGTATACGAGAGGTATGGGGTTCGAACCTCAGTGGGAGTGTCTTTGCTCCTTTTTCTTTTTTTTTATTTGGACTGTTAATTATTCGGGGTATTTCAAGACTTATATTGTATGGTACTCCTCTTTTAGTTGCCTCCAGTATCTTATATACCGCTTCAATTATTTCCTCTTAACTTAAATAATTTCTTTGAATGTATTTTTGTATAGACAAGTATTATTCACTCGTCATATTATATGTGTCCAAACGACATAACAATTTATAAATTCGTCAATGACATTTATTGGTCATATGTAAATTAATTCTCCTCTTAACTTTATATTTAATAAACTATAATTCCAAATATTATTTGATATTCACACATTAAATTCCTTATACTCATTTCCCTTTGATTTACTTGAAAATCTTAAATGTATAAATTTTATACACATGTATTATTTATGGTACATGATTTTAATTGTCTAAATGACATAACAACTTTATAAATTCTCAAATTGTATTTACATGTCACGCATGGGTGTATTTTTCCCATATCTTTTATTACTTACAAACTAACCCCAAATAATATTATTTCTTTACAAATACATTACTTATCCTTTTATAACATATAGTTTTAATTTCATAAATCCTTAAATCATTATTTCCTTTTCTAAATCCTCTAAATATCCATATAGGACCTACAAATATTTTTAATCCCATAAATACACTATACTTTTCGGTTATTATATTTTAACCACATTTACTACAAAAACTTTACATTATACCCCAAAACACATTATATTACATAGTTTCATTTTCTTAAAGCGTTGAGATGGAAGTATAAGACGACAGGACGATATCCAACTTGGACACCGTAAGGCAAACGCCTAAGACGAACCTAACCTTGATTGTTAGAAGACGTAAGTCTAGTAAAATGACGGTATATTCGAGGACACTAAGTAACCTCAGATCTCCTGAATAGACTTCCATAGCAGGAAGCAGGATGCAGCAACTTACCATGAAACCCGACACTACATTTAATATGTAACCTAACTGTGGATAGTGTTCAAAGGACCAGAACCTGTAAGGATGACCTACAGATAAATAAGAGTGCAAATAATGAGCTGAGACATTAAGCATTAAGAGCCTACGAGCCAAGGATGTTAACCACATCAGAGCCCGAGGCGCAGTAAGTTATAAGAGAGCTTGTTTAAGCCACGAAGGAACTACAATTCGTAGATAGGAACGGTTACCAAACCCATAACTTAAATTGTGGAAAATATTGCCAGGGAAAAAGCACCAATGAGAATATTGAAATAATGCTGAGGCCATGAGTGGGAATGAACCCCTCAAAAAGGCTTTCACTTATTAGAGATGCAATACACTTTTGCTAGAGAATGGAAACTGTAAAATTGAGATTACTTTAGAACATATCAGATACACTTGAGTAATAAGGAAGGTTGCACGGATAGACCCCATATCCAACACCCAGGATGTAAGAATTAGTAATGGTCAGAGATAAACATTGAGATTGCACATTATGACACGTCAAGTGACCAATGCTCAGAAGAGCTTGTGATTCAGTGGATGACTTCTTCAGTAACCAGTTAAATTACATGGTAGATAACATCACTAAGGATGAAAGAAAGCGAGAGAAATTAGCCTGCTTACGAAACTGAGATTGGAGCAGAACATCTTCATATTAAGAGTTAACTATTTTACAGCACGGTATGACAACCGCCATACACCGGAATGAGAGAACTCCCAGTGTGTTTACACCAAGAAGAGATTGAGTATAAGGTAAGACATTAGAATAAATGAGTAAGAGGTTGCACCATCAATGGGCAACATGGTAAGGGCCAACTACCACGGTAGTAGTGGGCGTGAGTACAATAGTTATATAAGGGGAATTAAGTCGTGGTGCGCGGTAAAGCGACCGTTAGGTATGAGCCGTCAAATATTGACACATAGGCAATGAGATTTATGAGTTAAAACCAATATAAGTAAGGAAATAAGATGGTAGACGAACTGTGCATTGATGCCAGTAGTCTGGACCTGGTTAGGTAAGATTTCACAGGAAGCACACTACCCATTCCTTAAGGAACTGGAAGTGCATTCCTAGTAGCATAAATATGAGAAACAAGATAAGAGGCTCTACGGAAAGAGTCCTCAGATATTAAGTGACCGAATCAATACGGAATACAGAAAGGAGCCAGAGCATACCATACCCAAGAACACAATAATGGATTTCCCTTGATTAACTTCAAGAAGAATAATAAATGTTATTATGGAACGATGAAGAGGAGATCGACAACAGAATACTTCATAATTAGCAATAGCTAAACGTGTGACGAACACTATGAGTTTACTAAAACGAGACGTGGGACGACTGCACCCCACAGGGGCTTGCAGGCCTGACACGCTCATTTATGAGTTAGTTGGGTAAGTAGTAATGTATCAGTAAGGTACCCCATGCATGTAAACAAGTGGTGTAAGGAACACGGGAAGTAGTCGACTCCGTACCACCGACAACGACGCAAGATCAGACAAGAGCAGCTGCTACCACAAACAGTCGAAGAGAAGAATTCAGTTGAACCAGCAACACAGAGGAACCAGAGAACAAATAATTAAGGACTATGAAGTGCGAAGAGCACGGATTGTTAAGTACAGACATTGGACATGTCTTAAGATGAATAAGATTAAACTGTAAAGTGCAATAAGCACTAAACAGTAGTTTCAGATTAGGAATCATCCTCAGACCAAAGGTCATTTGGAGGGAACGATTTAGACATCCGAGAAAACACTAAGAGTATGAACATTAGATCTCCAGGGAGACTGGATAGACGAGCTACAACTCATCAAGGCCGTGTATATATAAAGATAACACGTGACCATTGAGGGACCTTTAGTGCTAAACCATAAGCACGCAAGAGAAAGATATCCGATACTGTAAAAGGATAAGAGAGGCAAATAAACCTAAAACTATCAGAGTCGCGCAGCGGAAGCTAGCAGACCACTACCTTTGAGATTAAACCAAACTACGTTAAGGAAACGGTATAAGTACCGTTAAGAATCCTCGATACAGAGACTAAGTCATTTCTGATCGAATTATAAGTAAGATAGATGACGTGGAAGCTAGAATGCTTGGTGAGAATTAGACATCTTGAACTTATGTTCAAGAATGTGATGGTGTTGATTACGTGGGCGTAATCCATTTTAAGGGGGGTAGAGCGAAAACCGCTTATCGTATGTTTGAGTACTTAGTACATAAACTACGGTGTGCATAGCACACAAAAGAATATGAGAATATGTTTTACACAAACATTTTGAGATAAATCATGGTTATTGCACACAGAAGATGTGAATGCCATACATATTAAGTACATGTCTTGTTAACTCCGGTGTGAGTACAAGTTAAGAGAATTAAGGAAAAGGATTTAAGGAGACTTAAGAAATAAGGAATATATGAGGTATGAGTCGATATGAGACTAGGTGTGAGATAAGAATAAGATAACATTATGAGATACAATTTGATATGATTATGAGTTAGGAAATAGTAATGCTATGTGGTATGAGACAGTGGAAGTTGGTATGAGACTGATATAGAATTTAGTAGGAATTTAAGTCTTGAGGTAATTACTAAGAGATGAATTGGGAATGTTTGATGGATTGAGTCCACACTTTGGAGATGTATTGATTATGATTAGAAGAACTAAAAAGATAGAAAATTGGACATGAGTGAATTATTTGGATGTTTGAAAATGACGTGGGAGGTGGAACTTGATTTTCTAGGGATCAAGGGAAACCGAACACAAATTGGGGTGGAAGGATAGTTCTACACTGATGCTGATCACATCAGGGTTGGATGATTCCTGAAACTCCCTACCAGTGGTCACAATTAAATCACACTATGGATAGAGGCCTTAGGATAAAATGAAATTGGAGCTGATTGTATTTTTAATTAGAAGAATTATTCCTCACATGACCTCGTAAAAAGGATTACCTTTTTACTGAGTCTCGCCCATGAAGTCGAGGACGCACGGGCCTTTGTCTTCGGACCGGTGACATGGGGAGAGCAGAGTGTTTTGTATTATGGCCCATGAAGTCGAGGACGAATGAGCCATTGTCTACGGACCGGTGACATGGGAGAATACGTTGGAAATTATGTGAATGTTTTAATCATCAAAAGAAACAAGGAGAATTTTGAGTGCTATACATGCTAAAGCATGTTGTGTGATATTTAAGTATAAGAATATGGCGGACCTAAGGATTCAATGAGTTTGAGTATACATAAGTATGATCTGTACGAGCTATGGAATGAGGTAAGACATGTATTCTAATAAGATAAGATGCATGGGAACTTTGGGGACAAAGTTCTTTTAAGGGGGGTAGATTGAAATACCCCAAACCTAAGTATGCTAAGTAAACATCAAATTATGATGTAGTAAGGCTAGAATATGCCTTAGAAAGATTGGTAGACAATTTAAACCAAAGAAAACACAAAAAGTGCCTTAAGGGCAATTAGGGCAAAAGTGTGCTCTAAGCTTGGAGAGACTTGGGTGAGTACCCAAATATCATGACAAGACCTTAGTAATATTCTAATGGTCATTTTAAACCAATTACCAAAGAAAACCAAGCTTGAAAACAAGTTAAAACACAAAATGTGCTTTAAGAAGTCTTAAAGCACATTTTTGAGAAATTGTCTTAGAATTGAGTTTTGAGTGGCTAGATGTCCATCATTACTCTTTAATCAACATGTGTACTAATTAGTATCACATTAGGAAGTCTAAATCAATGGGAAACCAAAAATTTCAGAAATATGTGCACTAATTAGTGAATAGTGCCAAATAGTGACTAGTTTAAGTTTTCATCAATATAAGCTAATTAGTTGGTCAACAAAGACCATGACTAGCCTTATTTAAGATGGGGGCCGGTTTTCTAAGGGATGAGTCACCCAAGACTTCATCAAATAAGAAAGGATAAAGAGGAGTAAAGTAAAAGGAGTTACTATTTGCTTTTATAAAGCAAAATATCTCTTATTAGCCTACCTTCTCTCCTCTTCTCCATTCATTCTCTTCTTCCACGGTTTTCTTCATGCTCTTCATTCTCTCAAACCGAGAGAACAAGCTCCATTGTTGCCTCACCTTGCCTTGTCTACAACTCACTCATTTTAGCTCCAAATCAAAAACTAAACACATATTATTCTTAGTTAGCTCAAGCTCTAGCTTTCTATCTTTTCAAATCTTTCAAAGCTCATGTTTGGTGCCATGAGAAAACTCCATTGATGGAGGAAAATCAAGTTTGAAGAGCTCATTAGCTTCTCCATTCACTTAAGGTAAAGAAAATGTAAGAAAAACCAAGTTTCCATCACTTCCTTATATGGCTGAAAATTTACTACTCATGGGGCTATGTTTTTATGCCTTGTTATAGCTTGTTTTATTCACCAAGGACTAGTGGATGTCCTCTTTCATTCAATGCCTAAGTCTACCTTGAGACTTCAAAGGTAATCATCCACTTTTATGCCTTAGAACACATTTCTAACCTAGGTTTTCATTCCTTGAGGTTAGTGTATTGTTTAGTACTCATGTGAGTCATTGAATATTGGTTAGAACATTGGCAAAGGGAGTTTAAGTGGTGGCCGATATTCATTCAAGAAGAAGGTCTAAGGAGGAAGATAAGATAAGCTTGAGAAAACAAGGTAAATTACTTACCTAATGGTGGTTTAAGGTTTAAGGAATGAGTTTTAGATGGGTACCAATGTAGCCTAGGGCTTACATTAGGTAATGGGTTATGTAACCTAAGAAAAAGAACTTAAATAAGCTTGTGAACTTGTGACTAAGGAGCCAATGAGAATGAGTTAGTAATATAAGTTTAGGATGGATTTTAAGAGCATTATAATTACTATGAGATTGATGGGTGTATTTGCAGGTTGAAAGCTTTTATATGTGGGAAATTCAGTGTTTAAGTTTAAGTCATTTAAGGGCCTAAGAGCCATGTCATTTAAGAGCCTTGGTGCTATGCAATTTAAGATTATTGCAATATAATGAGTTGTCGTGAATAAGTTGGTTTGGTGGTGAGATGTGATGAGAAAGAACTTGATGTGTGTGAGATGGATGAATGAGGAAAACAATGCATTTGGGCATGATAAGATGCTAGAGAAGCTATGGCAAAATTTGAGTAGAAAACAAAGTGTTTAAGTGGTAGTGGTGAGCTAATATGCCCTAGGGTTTATTAGGGAGCATGAAAAGAAAATTGGGTGGAAATGAGTTAACTAAGGAGTTCTTGAGGTTTAGAATGACCTAGAGATGTCTAGGAGGAATTAGAGGATTGGTGAGTGTATTAAACACACCAAAATCATGATATGAGGAATATAATACTTGTGCATAAGTTTTAAGGAGAAGGTGTATAATGCTTAAGGTGATTTAAGTATGAACTTGGGAATATATCAATGAAAGTCTTGGGAAGCTTGCCTAAGTAGTGATGATGTTAGTAGAGGACTAATGAGGTTTAGTTTAGATTGTAATAAGTGGACTTAGGTGATGGAAGAGAAAGGTGAGGGAGAATGTTGTCAAACGTCAAGGAAAATGACTAGAAATGTAAAAGAGCGTGTGATCATGAGGAAGGTGAGTAAGTGAATAAAAGAATGTATAAGTAAGTTTAAGAGTTTAGGAGTGATGAGTAACAAATGAAAAGAAGAGAAATTGTGCATGGACATGCAAGATGACCTTGGAAGGTTTAACTAGCAAGATGGAGTGCAATGATGTTAAGGAGGAGTTATATGGGTTGAAAAGAAACACTTGGGATAGTTAAAGTTCTAGACAAAATGTACATGTTGGAAATGTAAGGAATTATATGACAAATGTTAGGAGTGTTTGTAAGAATTTAGTAAATGTTGAGAAGATCTTTGGAAGTTGTTTTGGAGAGTTTGGTGGAAGTTCTAAGGTGAGTTTAAGTGCCTAAATGGTATTAGGACACATGGGGGAACTTGTGGAGAAGTTTGGAGTCAAATGGGAATTTAGAAATAAGGTTCTGGAGTCGACCGACCTTGGGACCGGACCTGCAAGGTCGGTCGGGCTCAGTTTACACTGCCGGAGAAAGTTTCTGGAACCGACCGAACTTGGGGACCGGACTTGCAAGTTTGGTCGGGCTTGTAATTTGTGAAGGAATTGAGTCTCTGGAATCGACCGAACATGGGACCGAACTTGGCAAGTTCGGTCGGGCTTAAATATCCCACGGGGAAACTCTCGGGAATGGACCGACCTTGGGACCGGACTTGCAAGGTCGGTCGGGGTAGAATTTTCAAGTGGTAATATGTTCTGGAATGGACCGACCTTAGGTAAGGTCGGTCGGAAGTTCGGTCGAGCCAAAAAAAAAATAAAGAAATTTTGGATTCTAAGGATGGAAATAGGTAATAAGGTATACCTTTGGTAGGGTGGTAATGATTAGGACCCTAAGAACTTAAGGGATTAAGTTAAGTTATGTGTAAGCTTAAAAGCTTAAGGTTAAGTTTTTAAGATTAAGTTGTAAGACTTAAGAGGTGTTAGGTGGGGATGATTAAGGGTTAAGTAAGTTAAGTAAGTTAATTAAGTTAAGTAAGATTAGTAAGTTGAATTGAGTTAAGTGATTAACAACCTAAAACTGAATGAATGTTTTAGGACTGGGAATTTGGACTCCGGAAGGGAGTAAGCAACCGAACGATCAACGGTGAACGGTACAGTTTTTCTTGTGACCTGCTTGCTAACGAGGTGTCCCTCGGCTTGTGTGCTATTTATTTTGTGTGCTCACTAAACAAGATAAAGCATGCAACCGGAATATTATGATTATTGTATTGTTGTGTGATGTTTGAAAACTAACACAACATATCGTGGGAACTTACTAACCAACGTTTAGTAAGGAATTGAGTGAGACTAAGGAATGGTCCCTAATATGGGTTGATATAAACCGAAAGAGGTTAACCAACAAACATGGTCTTGAGACTATTACTAACTGGAACTTGAGTGAGGAAACCCAGGACCGATCTCCGGTCATGCATGCTAAGGAAAAAGGGGGACGGTATCTGAATCAGATCCGCCCTCCGCTTAAGGACTTGTCTTCGGACCTGTAGCCTAGGGCCGGTTGCCGGCTCAGCTACGCTGGACTCCCGTCCAGAGTAGGTGGCATTAAGATGGTGCGGTGGGATCACCTAAATCCCAGGTTCGAATTAAGCTACAACCATTCCCTTCCAGGAACGGTTTGTATTCTGAGATTAAGTTGAGACTAAGATTAAGGTAAGGTTAAGATGAGTTGCAACCATTCCTCTTTAAAGGATGGTTTGTATTATTAAGATTAAGATAAGCTACATCCACTCCTTATTAAAGGATGGTTGTTTCTAAGATTAAGTTAAGACTTAGATTGAGGTGAGATAAGGATGGACTAAGGTTAAGATGGAACATTACTTAAGGAGTTAAATAAATAACTCTCTAATTAAGGAAACGCATTTAAGTCGTTCATTGTGTGTGAACTTTGATTGTTCATTGTTGGTTTGTTGTTTACTGCACTTACTATTATGTTGTGCATCTAATCAACCTCCATGCTATCGATAATTAGTCGTCGTAGCCACGTTAGCTTGGGGGCCATGAGAGGATCGTACCAGCATTCGTGCTGACCCCCTTTGGGGGCTGTTTTTACTACACATGTGTACATCAGGAGGCGACCGTCGCAAGAGTAAGAAGAGGATACAATTGTTAAGGATTAAGTGTGACCTACGAGTTGTGCATGTACACTCGTATGGCAATTGAGTTAGTAAGATGTATAGGTTGTGAGAGGATTGTAAGAAGAATATGTATTTGGTTAAGGTTGTTATGTACTAATATTCGGTATAATCTGTAGTCAGACCGTGGCAAGGTCCTGGAGTGTAAAGTATTCTGCTGTGACATGTATATATATATGCTGTTAAGTTGCGAGACCACATTTGGATTGAGTTGGGGTGTTACACCTCTTGTAGTTGTAATCGTTGGCGCTCGGGTCTTGTATTAATACTGGGGCATTAAAGTTCCTCTCTTTGATCTACAGGTCATCAGCTTGTGATTCTGGTATTTGAGTGTACTGTCACCATATTCGGTTTTCATTTTCAATGTAGAGTATCAGCTACGGTCGAGCCGTGCATCTTGTATAATATAAAAAGATTTCCTGTTTTAATTGATTCGCCAATTGTCGGTAGTACATACACGATTACTATCGTCTGTTCATCAGGTATACCATAGTAGGATTCCCGCTAAGGTGTCTAACAAGGTACAGTTTCCTTGCAATTCCACATATTTTTTTTCGGTTTATGAATTAACTCATGTGAGTATTAGTATAACGTTTCTACTCCTTATATTCTACCATGCTTACAGGTAGGTTCCCATTTAATATATTGGGTTTGAATTCATAAAGAAAAACTGAAGTCGATCTTTCCCTTCAGATGGCAATATGGCCATAACTTAGAAGGTAGCTTGAGAATATTCTCATTATAGGTAAATGTCTCTTGCTCTTATAATAACAGTTAGTATTTTCCCTCACAGTAGCTTATTTTTCCGACATATGCAGAGTCGTTTTAGCCACTAAATCTCTTCAGGATAACCTGGACAATTTAACTTTTAACTTACACCTTCTATATCTCATATACTTTATTAGTCAATTTTTATATTAAAATTAAGGATAAATACCTACTTATCACATAAACATTTGTGACCACTTTAGGGAGTCTCAGGAATCATCCAACCCCGACGGGGTCAGCGTCAATGTTGAACTATCCTTCCACTCCATTTTGTGTTTGGTTTTCCCTTGATCTGACCAGGATCAAGTTCGACCTCCCACGTCAAATATCAAACAACCACATAATTATCATTTTCCAAATTTTATCTTATCGAACTTTGTGACGTGGTGATTACTACATGTACATTTTCCCTTCACTGTTATACAACTATTCCAATAACTGTTATAACCTATACTTGAAATTAGTGCATTCCTTAACCCCTTGGAACTAAGTTCCTTTGATCAAATCATCAAGCGGGGAAGCCAGTTTTTCCTCTTGGCATAAAAGATAAATTCCTATTAAAACGTCTAGACACTTGCTGCCTAGTAATTACTTCATCAATCACTTTAACTCTTAAACCCATAATACAAGCTATGAATTCAGTTATGGACTTGGATACCTTAGAATGCACTCTTCTCTCAAAAAGGCTTATCCAGTATTTAACTTATCAGGGCTTGATTATTGCCTACACTTTGGTTATCATTACTTGGAACAAAGACAGTCACAGTTAGACTCTAAGGAAAAGTTTTTATAACTCGATCAAGGTTTCATACTGTATTATTTCCTCCGTCTTAAAGCTTGGCTTTTTCCTATTCCATTTAAACTCCATCAATCAGGTGAACCATATGTTCAACCTAGGTTAAATATCTTTTAATATTAGTACCAGTTCAAGCTAAGGGTTTCCAGTATGAATCCCACGGTTTGGTGACAAGACAATCAAAGCTTATTGTTTGTTTCTTCCTCTTAGAAACGTGGTTAATCCACAAACTCATTGGCTTCCAAAAATAGGTCAACTAGATGTATTAAATAGAGGATTTAAGATCATTGAGATTGGTATATAACGTTAGGAAAGTTCACGTATAAAACACTTGTTACAAGCCAAGGGGTATGTTTTTCCTACCTTTAAGTTTAACTTCCACTCACTTTTAGTGTATATATAAATTCAAATTCTTAATATAACTTACACTACCTCCATTGCTAGTGTCAAGGAAAGTTATTTGTTACCATGTTCATATTAAAATTTATACTACATTGGGGGTTAACTTTATTTGATTTCTTGCGCTCTTTATTCGCATTCACAAATTGAGCTATCATAGAAGACACATGCTCGTATAGAACCATAAGGATAGTGTAGGACATATGCCTCACATTAGGGTAGGTATATTTTCTGGTACTTAACCCTCTGAAAAATATCAATACTCCTCAAAAGCTTAGGTTTACAACCTCCAATTATATGTAGCATTTGGTATTGCTAATTCGGTAGCTCTCCTGACTTCAGAATATATAGGTTCAAAGTTTGTTCTCTTCTCACTGTTTATTAGGAGTCTAGCATTGTCACTGTAATGATACTAGCTGAGACCCTTGGTATTTGAACAGGTATTACATCTTGTGCTTATTTATGCTGGATGTTTAGTTATATATATTGAGATTCTGTTTCTCTATTGTCATATTTCAAGGTTTCGCACGATCTTCTCGCGAAGTTAATAAGGGATTGTAAGATTTTCCAGTCCCGCACTGGGCGGTAAGCTCAGTGCCGTGGTATCCCATAAAATTCAGTGTTTGCTCTTCACGTGTAGGTCTTCATTCACCTTTATTTGGTTTACTGGAGCAGCACTTGTTGTAGCAAGTGCGCCATGCAGGTTGGATCATCATGCAGTGTATGTCCATTGAGATATATATTTACTCCATCATCACTGTATACTTGGCAGTATTGTCAGCCTTTCTGGTTATCATTGGTATGGCGTCACTGTTATTCGTCGTCAGCTTCCCGTGTGGATGACAATTGGCGTCGTACGGTCTTCAACAAACCCTTTTGTCAATTCATGTAGTCTTAAGTATTTTATATTAATTAATGTATTCATTTTCATGACATCTGCTCGTCATTTAGGCAGGTCATAATTTGTAGTTACTGTAAGTTTGGACAGTTGATAACGCCCTTCGGTGGACCAAGTAAAAAAAACTAACTTACTACTCCTCACTGTTCTATCACACACCCTGTATCCCAAGGCTAATTTTGGTTGTATTCAGTTCTCAGAGCGTAACCACGCTCTGATACCACTTTTTGTAACACCCCAACCCGAAACTCCACAACCTGTACGATGATAGCTCCCAAAGACAACTGGAAATGCAGCAGAACAAATACATAAAACGGGTGGTGCTACAACGCCGTTAGTCACCCATGTGACTAACAAGGCTAACTCCAATACAACTTACAAATGATACAGTCTGAGCACTGAATACAAACCGCTTAAAATAACAAAAGATAATAGAAAAAGACAGTACTGTAAAACAATACAAGTAGTAATAATCCCCTATCTTAATTCTACCCCACCTACACTCGGTCGGGTGAACTCTTCTTTCTTCAGGTACCTGTGAATGGTTAGCCATGAAACGGCTCAGCAAAATAAATTGCTGGTTGAAATACCCCTAACATTTAAATAATTAAATAATGGTAAATATATATTATTTAGGGTATTATTAAACCCTAAGGGAGTATATAAACACTCAGGCGTTAAAAACGGACCTAAACTCCTTAAGGTCAAAAACGTGCGTTAAAGCCCGACCTTAAGCTAAACAAGTTATATAAGCTATAAACTTCATATGAAGTTAATCAAGGATCATTATATGACCCTTAGAACACAGGACCTCATCTAAAATTGAATAAAAATACAAATGGCTCAGGAGTTCCCTTAAAGGCCCTTAGGGCCCGAAAGTCCCGGAAATAAGTTATAGGATGAAGTAAAGCATTACACTTCATTCCAAATGCACCATAACACTCTATAAGTTATATAATATGAAGTCCTCATGCTAAATTCTCAGTTAAACGCAAAGTGCTAGGAGATGCCTTAAGGGGGTCCCATAAACCCCCGGGAATGCCCCGGAGGAGTGCCGAGGTGGGACGAACTCCTATAAAATTAATTCTTAGAGTTCCTAACATCATTATTAATCATTCTAAAGATAATTGTTGAGCTACTTTCTCAAAAATAAAAAAGTACTCGGGAGAATTTCTTAACGCTCCTTTTTGCCCGGTTAGCCCGGGAATTGTGTTCTGAGTTGATATAACCCCATATAACTCAATGTAACACCTTAACATATTATTATTGACTATAAACAATGTTTATAAACACTTGGAACACATAGCAACTACTTAGTTTCCAGAAAATCCTTAAAGCACAAAAACGCATCTTCGGGTGTCACAAAAATGCGTTCTACGCAATTGCCTTGAAGTTTTTGAGGAGCCACGAGTTGATAATCTTAAAAAGGGATAAAATTACATCTAAATCAATTAATTCCAGTACTAAATTCATAGTACAAGGGGGCGATTGTTGGGTCAAAAAGGTACCTAAAATCAGCATTTTTACCTTAAAACTTTCATCTTTTACCTTAGTATAAATGTACCAATTAAATGTTGTGACCTATTACATGTTATAATATGGTCTTAATATAATATAGTGTGACAGGAATTAAATCAAAAATCAATTCCACCTGGTCCATATTGTAGGCGCCATTTAGGGTCAATTTTGACTAGATTTTGCTTCAAAAATTGCCTTATGGAATGGTGACTCACCTTAGCATATACCATGTGATAATGTCAAATAAAAATCAGTCAATTTGGAGCTTCATTACCTATTTCCTGCAATAAGACAAGAAGGGATTAGTTTAACAAAAATCATGGAAATTAAATATGCCAAAAGTAAATACTAGATCTAGCTCTTTGTACTAGGCTATAAACAAATGAAATACCCATGTTTACCTCATGTGCTGCCGATTTCTTGCAATAATAAGGGGGATTGATTGTCTCATTAATTAGCCAACAAACATAAACCTAACAAGCATGATCTCTTGTTCAAAACAAACACAAATCAACTTGTCTCCTAAGGCACATGGTGGCCAATTTCTACAAAGAAAAGAAGGTGTATATGCCTTATTAAAATCAAGCTAAATCACCTATCAACCTAGCCATGTAATCATGTTTCAATTATCAAGGAAATCAGAAGCCAAACTACTCTAATACTACCGTAAGAGACATGGAAAAACAAAGACAAATCAATGTAGAAAAATCAAAAGGGAGACATATACCTACCTTGTCTTGTCTTCTTCTTTCAAATTATCAATCAAGCCTCCATTATTTCTTTGCCAATCAGCCGAAAATCTACTCCAATTAAGAGACTTTTGTAGTCAATTTTGAAATCAAAATAATCAAAAACATGTCATAAAATAATGCCATGTGACATGCCAATAATTTCCAAATTTGATTCCTTTCATTTCTTGCCTTAAGACCATACGTAGCCTTCATTCCTTCCCTTGCCCACATCAACCGATTGGTAAGCATCCTCTCCTCCTCTCATTTCTTCTTCCTTTGCTAAGTTAATTCCTTAGAGCTTCAAGCTCCATTAATGGTGTTCTAAGTTCTAACACCATTTTAATGTAATTTCCTAGTTAAATCTTCTAAGTCTTGAAGCAAGAAATCATCCTAGCAACTCATACAATTTTCGCCAAGCATAAATATTCCTGGGAGGTTCCTAGATTCAACAACAACACAAGGAACAACAAGATCAAGTTAAGGTATATTTTTATGTTGAAAATCCTAGTAAATTACCTTAAGCAACTTTTGAAATTTAAGAGCTTCTAAATCCATATTCTCTTCATTATTTCATGAAGGAAACTTGAAGCTACAATCATCCCAAGGTGTACCAAAAATACCTTGTTAAATTCCTAAGGTAAACTCTTGTAAAATTACTCCAAATATTATTTATAAATCTTTTTTAGAAGTCTTACAAATGGATCTCCTAAATATATATAAGGAGCCGAAAGTTCTTCATCAAGATAGCATTTGGAGAGCTTGGAATTCAAGGTCAAATCAAGTGCAAGAATTGTCTTGATTTAAGGAGTAAGTTTCTTAATTAAGGTTTATTAAGTTTAAGCTTGATTTAAGCTTCAAACTTTGGTATAAAAATTATGTATAACCTCTAAATAAATTAGGGCCAAAAACATTGGGTTATAATATCAAGAAAAATAATTTATAACATATAAGGTAAGATTATTACCTTAAGGTATAAATTGGTGTCACAAAACCTAATTATGATGCATACATAATTAAACCGAATGGTCTAGGGGTTAAATGTTCTATTTTGAGTTTATAATCATTCTAAGTCATTAGCATAATTTTTAGAAGTGTTATATGGCTTATATACATTTATATATACATATTATAAAGTTTAAATCAAGTTTTAAAACCATATGGTAAAACATAATTAAATCTGAGAACAATATGTGATATTTAGTGAATTTTGAAATATATATAAGTGTATTAACTTATATTATAAATTTTGGGAACATTAAAAATAGCTACAAGTATTTAAATGGCTAGTTTAATAAGTTATGTGGCTAAAATGTACATTTTGAAAAGTTTGTGGTATTAAATAAGATTGCCGAGAACATAAGGGTTCATTTGGTATATTTATGGTATAATAAGGTAAGAATTAATATTATGAATTTTGGTGAATTTAAATAAGTGTTTAAGTGTTAAAATAACATTTTATAAAGTTTTGGGGCTATTTTGTGATTATTGAGAAGTTTGGGAAATAACCGAGAATATACATGATTTTATGGGTGTATTAAAGTATTAATTATGAAATTAAGTCTTGGTCAAAGTGTTGACCAAAAACTTTGGGTTAAAATGATTTATGACATAAAATATTAAGTTTATAAAAGTTTTGGGGTGAATATGTAAATTATAAAAGTTTAAGTGGAAAACCGAAAATTAATTGGGGTGGATATGTAAATTATAAAAATATAAGTGTTCATTTCGGTATTTAAGAAGATTGAATATTAAAACTATAGATTATAAGTTAATATGTAACTTATATAAAGTCTTTGGGGTTAAAATGTTGTTATAGAAAATATATGTTGAAACCGAAATATAGATGTGGTTATATGGTAATTTTCGAAAGTTAATATGCTTGATTTACAATTACCAAAAGTTAATGTGAATATTTCGTAGATTATAAAAGTTATTTGGTAATTTATAAAGATTAGAATATTTATTTGGCAATTACCGAAATGATTAAGTGGTTAATTAATAAAGTATAAAAGTTATATGATTATTTGGTAATTTATAAAAGTTATTGTGTTAAATTATAATTACTGGAATTAATAAGGTTGGTTTTGTAATTTAATAGAGAAGGAATTAAAACTACGTATTATGGTGTAACATGAGATATAATATAAAGTTTATAAAATAATTGTGGTTATAATAAAAATAACCAAAGGATATAATTTAAAGAATAAGTGGAAACAATTATGAGTATATGATTAAAGAAATAGAAATATACTATAAGGTAGATATTCATTATCACATGTGAGGTTACATAAAATAATGAATTGACGAACTACCTAGGGCCACTGTTAGAATAATAGGGGAAAATAAAGAACATACAAAGTTAGTATACAACGAATATAAACTCTACAGTGACAACACTGTAATATTTAGTGGACATTCATATTAATATTACCCGTTATTGCATGTATAAATAACAGCGTACAGGAAAGAATTACTAGAGCGTGAACTATCAAGCTAGCTGTTATCACGGTGAACGGTATGTTAATTGTGTGGTCTGAATGTCCTAAGGATTTTCCTAAGGTCCAGACGTTGTGTGTTTAAATTATTAAGAGCGATATCTGTGATTTTATGTATATGATATTGCACACTGTATTGCTCGACACCACTGTGTTTTATTTATACGCGAATGTCTTAAGACTAAAAGTTTATACGTCTAAACTGGAACAAGACTAACTAACCTTTAGGTATTTTTGAACCTAACTGATGGTCAACTATTAAGGTCTTAATTCAAGTATTGGTTATTGTACCACTGACTAAAGGGCTAACTTATAAGAGAGGAATCCAGACTGTTTCGACTTTCTGGTTGCGCATCGTGATCACTACGAGAGACTTCAATGGGGAGTCACTCAAGGGAATCCATCAGTCACATTTGATGGCAGATGGCACTACCGTTGGTGCACAGGTTCGACCGGATCGGTCAATTATCAAGGGCCATAAGGTCAGCTGGTAACGGTTCCTTTGGAACCCAGGGGACACACTGTCCGTTATTAAGTTATTAAGGCTTGTCTTGACATGACGCCGAGGAGGAATTAATTGGAAAGGTTTAAGTGGTTGGTTTAAAAAGGATAAGGGTCATGTGACCTACTAAAAAAAGTACAGTTAATTAATACGCGTATCTTGTTTGGTTATTGTTTGGGATTATTGGTGTTTGTTTATCTGGTTGTTGTTTATTATGCACTGATGTTGCAGGTGAACTGTTATATGGTTGTTTAATATTTACAGTTATTACTGTTATTATTGTAAACCAGTATTTTATGTAATGAATCTAATATCAAGATGGCTAAAATGACTTAAGGAATCTAGATGACTTAGGACTGCATTTAGCATACCAGCATTTCGATTGCTGAGCCCTTCAGTGGGCCAAACATTTCAGGTAACTGAAGAAGACACAAGCCGGAGTGCGGGGAACAGGGTAGCTATTGTGTTTTAATAAACACTTTGTAGTTTTATTATGTACTGTATTTTGGAGATTGATGTATTTAGTTAGTTGCTCAGTTAGTTTGCATTTGGTATGTAATAATTAGAGTGCTCAGTATCTGTACATCACAGTGTTGAGTAGTTGAAGTGGATGGATAGAGTAAGGATGCCTTGTCACTCACAAGGGTGAGTAACGGCGTGTAACACCAATGATAGTTAGTTTTATTTTTCCGCTGCGAACTTATATTATTTATGCTACGACTTGCGATGTTAGTACAAGTTTAGGATTAGGGGTGTTACACTGGTATGAACCCGTGCAGCCCATAAGCTAGCGGGTCACACACAACTACTTTGTTGAAATACCCCAAACCTTTGTATGTTGTTTAAACATTTAAATATGGTATATTAAGACTAAAAAGAGTCTTAGAAACATTAGTAAACAATTTAAACCATAGAAAACACAAATAAATACCTTAAGGTCAATTAGGGCTAAAATGTGCTCTAAGCTTGGGATAAGCTTGGGTAAGACCTAGTGAGCTTACCAAGACCTTATTTATATACTAATGAACATATTAAACCAATTACCAAAGAAAACCAAGCTTGAAAACAAGTTAAAACACAAAATGTGCTTTAAGGAGTCTTAAAGCACATTTTCAAAAAATTGTCTTGTAAATGAGTTTTGAATGGCTAAATGTCCATCGTTACTCTTTAATTAACATGTGTACTACTTAGTATCACATTTGGAAGTCTATATCAATGGGAAATCAAAAATTTCACATCTATGTGCCTTGTTTTAGTGAATAGTAACTAAAATAAGCTAGATTATAACATATGTTAATATAAGTAATTTAATTGGTCAAAAAGGACTAAAATGCCCTAAGAACATTAAGGGGGACGGTTTTCTTAGTGGTGAGTCACCACTCTTGTTAGCTTGTTAAACAAATAAGAGATGACTACTTAAGTTACTATTTGCTTTAACATATAAATATCTCTTTAAAGTAAACTTATCTTCACTTCTCATTTCCCTCTTCATTTCCCACGCCTCCAAGCTCTCTTCTTCATTCTCCATTTACGGTTTTGCAATAGTACCACACACAATTCCATCTTCAACCTCCTATATCTCCTAGCTCACTTTGCCAAATCAAAAACTAAGACCACCATTCTCTTTGTCTCATCAAGCTCTTCATTCCTATCTTCTCAAAATTCCAAGAGCTCCATTTCGGTGCCAAGAGGAATCTCCATGGGAGGAGCTTGAGCTCACCTTTTCACATATTATTGTTATCCTTTGCTTCTAGGTAAGGAAACTCAAATAAAAACTCCATTTCCTTCATGTTTGTATGTTGACCGAGAATCACCATTGATGGGGTTCTTTATATTGCCTTGTTCTAGCTTCATTCCAACCTTTCATGGACTAGGAGGAGTCCTCTCTTACTACATATCCAAACTCTCTTTTGTATCCAAGGTAAAACAATTATCTTAATGTTTTAAAACAATGTATAATCTAGGGTTTACAATGAGATGAAGCATAAAGCTTGTATACTCATTTTATCATTTGTATAATGTTTAGAAGTTGACAAGCAACTAAAAGCCTTGCCGATTTAGCCAAGGAAACAAGGAAGAAGTTGTGAGGAAAAGAGGTAAATGTGCTAACCTAATGTGGTTTAAAGTCTTAGGAGAAATGAGCTTATATTGCTTATTAAAATGATCTAAGGAGCCAATGGTGAATGACTTAGTAAAATGTTCTCAATGGCTTAGTAAAAGGCATATGTATTGTTGGGTGTATTTGCAGGTCAAAGGCAAATATAATGTGGGAAATTCAGTGTTTATGATTTATGCATCTTAAGGGCCTAAGAGCCATGTTATTTAAGGGCCTAAGTGCCAAGCAATTTAAATTATGCACTATATTGTGATGTAGTGCTAAATGAGTGAAGTTTTGTGTATAAGAATGTACTTGATGGATTTTAGTGTTCTTGATTGTTTAATGGTGAAAACAATGTGTTTTGGTTTAGTAATGTTCTAGGAGAACCCATGTCGAAATTTAGATAATGTATAAGAAGCTTTAGGTGTTTAAAATGAGTTTTGGTAAGTTAGGAAGTGTTTAGAATGGTTAAGTGTTCTACTAGTGAAAGAAACATGCATTAAGCTATTTTAAGGTGTAAAAGGGACTTAAGCATTATTTTAGAGGATTTATAATGCAAATGAGTGCTTTGGGATACTTCAAGATCATGGTGAGATTGTGTTTAGGACTTGTGTAATGTTGGGGAATAAGGAAGAAGTGATTTGTTGCATGGAGGAGCTATAAACTTGTAAGGATGTTCAAGGAGTTTGGTTAGGAAGAAAAGATGCTTGGGAGATGATGTTATGGTGAGGAGAAAGCATTTTGGTATAGTGATTATCATAGGTGAGAAACACCATTTGGAAACCTTGCAAGAAATGTTACAAGTGTTGGTGAATTTTAAGAGAAAATTGAGTAACAAGTTAGACAAGGAACTAGGTGTGTTTAAGATGATATTTTGGCATTAGAATATACCTAAGATCATTTGGGAAGTTTATACATTTAATGAGTAAGGTGAACCATTGCAACAAGACTTAGAAAATGTTCAAAATGTAAATCTGTAGCAGTGGTCGGGACTTAGGTCTTGGATAATGTCCCGGACCATGCATTTAAAAGGGCCGAGGATTCTTACACAGCCTTGGTCCGGTACTTAGGATATGTAAGAAGTACCGGACCACCCCCTGATTTACCCCCGAGAGAATTTGCCTATATTGGTCCGGGACCTAGGACCCGTAAGAAGTCTCGGACCACCCCATTAAAACAGGCCGAGGGTTTGGCTAAGTGTAGGTCCGGGACCTTAGTTGGGGACCAAGTCCCGGACCACTTTAAAAAGTTAGTTTAAGGTTAGATAATGATGTCTAATGATGGGGATTAGTTAGTAATGATGTTATAAAGTTATATAAGGCATGTTAGGAGTGTAATAATGACAATTTAAAGGGTGAGGATTTATAACAAAGTGTGAATACAAAATAACTAGGTAAGTGAAGTAAAAGTTAACAATGGATTAGTACATTAATTAACCGACATTACTAAATGTGTATAGGATTCTTCAAAGGTGGAAACCAGTCGAAGCAAGGACCAAGGTATGGTTTTCTTGCAGTCTGTTGTCTACCGGTTTACACTGGCTTGTGTGTTGTTTGTTTTTCTGTATGTTTACAACCTTGTAAGACTTAATTCTTGTAATGAGTTTACAGTTGTTTATACTATTGTGATGTTATGACGTGACTCATTTCCCTTGTATGTGTCTAACATGACTTACCACTTGCTTGTTAATTGTTGTTAAGTTCCACTGTTGAACTTCTAACAAGTGCTAACTGGGAAGTGAGGAATCCGGTTGTCCGGTCATGCATGCAAGTTTGAGAGTAGATATCTGTATCAGATTCGACTCTTATGTTGTTAAGATTGTTCTCCTTTATTTGGTGTTCGATCTCCCGCTAGCTTCCTCCAAAGCTTACCTATTCTGACTTATGATCGGTTTAGTGGGAACATGTGTTTGTGTGGTGTGTTCGGGTCACAATATCCGAACCATCTGTGACTTAAGTTACTCGTTCGACTAACAGAACGGTAATGAGTGTGTGTAACAAGCTTAACATGGGAATGAACCATTCTCTAGGCTTCTTGTGTTGTTTAACCTTCTTGGTTTGTTATTGTGAAAAGTGAATCCACTGTGTATGTGATGTTGTGCTATGCAATGATGTTGCTATGCCATATGTATGTGTTATATGTTGAAATGAATGCCATGTCATCATGACAATTAGTTGCGTGTATCCCGGTAGCCGAGGGGCTGCGCGTTAATCATACCAGCCAAGGGTTGCTGACCCCCTCGGGGGCTCCATATTTTTACTGCAGGATGAGGATCGAGGAAGCAGAGTGGTTGTAGATCAAGGTTATGTCATACTTTTGTTTAATTTTGGACGGTAGGCCCGGGATGCGCCTGTACTCCCGTGGCGTTGTATTTTGGCACAGTTGGTATTACAGTGACGGTTTGTATTAAATACTCGGTATGTTGGTTATGTATATATATGGTTGTTAGTACCTAATGCTCGGGAGTCTGATCATCAGACCGGTACACTTGTATTTATTATGCCTTGTTAACCACGTGGGTGGTTGACAGCGTTGTAGCACCGAATCGTCTTGTTATTGTTTAGTTATTTTTCCGCTGCGATTTCATTTAATGTTAAGTGCGTAGTAGGGGTGTTACAAAAAGTGGTATCAGAGCGAAGTATCGCTCTGATGACTAGAATACTGAGCTTAGGAATATACCGAGTTAGGAAACCTAACCACAATTACCTAAGTGAGCAGTTAGGGAAAGGTTAACCACTAACTAAGTGTGGAGATACCATGTTGTCGGGAAAACGTTACAACCGTTGGAACCGATAAGTGTGCAAGCGCAATGCTAATGAAATGTTCGTGTGAATTCAGATGTCTGGTAGACCATGAGGTCGAGGCCGCGGGCGCGGCATTGGTGATACAGGGAACCAAGGAGAGAACCCTACGACACAAGTCATGGCCGATGCTGTAGCGGCCGCCGTAGCCCAGATGGTCCCACAACTTGTAGCTGCAATTCAGTAGGGGCAACAGCCCGAAGTGCAACCACCACCGCCACCGCCACGAGAGACCAACTGGGTCAAGGCGTTGGCAGATCTTAGACCCCCGTCGTTCCATGGGGAGACCGACCCACGTAAGCTGGAGGCGTATATCTCCGAGTTGGAGACCGCCTACTAGACCGTGGATGTGCCTGCTGGGGCCAAGGTCCGTCTTGCCGCTTACTACCTGAAGGGTTCGGCACAAAGTTGTGGAAGCTTGTGAGGGAGGACCGGATGGCGGATCCTCAGTTTGGTTGGAGGGAGTATACGGCTCTGCTGCGAGCCAAATATTATCCTGTGCATGTGCAAGAGGCTAAGCGCCTAGAGCTGGATAGTCTGAGGCAGGGGGATAAGATGTCGGTCGATGAGAACACACAGCACTTCACCGTCTTATCCACCTGTTACCGGACCTGGGATACTCGAACCGGGTGCTGGTAAACCGTTTCTACAACGGTCTCAGCCACTGTCTTCGCTATGGGATGGGGCCAGCTGAGTATACTACCTTGCAGGTAATTAGAATACAGTGTGATGTGAATAAGTGTAATCCATAAGTGAGTATTAATGTGAGTTTGTGAGTATGTTTTGCGGGCATGACTGACATCCTAAATTCAGGAGTGCTATCATGCCGCTGCTAAGGTTGAGATTACCGTCCGTCTGAGGGACGAGGAGAACGCGCACAAGCGCAAGGCCACGAGCGAGGGCCAGAGTCCGCAGGGGTACGGGGGAGGAAAGAAGAAGAAGAAGCCTTATCCCCAGCCCCAGAAGAGTCAGCACCAGGGTGACATGGGCCAGCCCAAACCACCACAGCTGAGGAGCCACTGAAGCTCACATATGCATACGCGGCGAAACCCCTACGCTCTTACCCGCCTGAGGGTAATTATTTAACCATGTGTGTCAAGCTGAAGTGTATGTTGTTAAGTTATGAAGTAAGTATTGATTGTGTACTGTGATAGCAGCTAGCACGGGTTTGGACCAGAGCGCCACTACTACTGTAAGTGGTGTAACGGAGACCATCCCGGCAAGGACTGCAAATGAAATGACGTGCAGTGTCGCTACTGCGAGAAGTGGGGTCACTGTGACTATGAGTGTTACCGGAACCCCAACAGCAGAGTCATCAAGCCCAAGGGGCAGTGGAAGGGTAAGGCCACAGCGACCATCGATGGCCCGAAGACGGCTAACCAGCCACCCACAGATCAGAGGAGCACCGATTGCCAGTAGGGGAAGGGGTCGGGACATAGCAAGGCCACCCTGCATGTGGTGGACCGGTCTGAGGCGCCAGGGCCCTCTACTAGACCAGGTACCGCCTAAACTGTTGAGTGGAATAAGTGATTGCATACCGCATTTCATGCATTGTGTGTTAGTGAGTCCAAGTGTACTACCATGTGAGTAAAGAATTAAAGTATAATGTGAAAGTCACCTAATTAGATAATTCTAAACTTAAAGGAGCCTTCAATATTTGTTATCCAATCCCACCCACACCAAACCCTGAAGAAACCACCATCAACATCACCGACTTTCCAATGGGGCAATGTCAGGTCATCCAGCCAGGTATGATACTGAAATACCCCAAACCTTGATATGTGGTTTAGATATCAACCTATGGTATGTAAAGGCTAAAAAGTGCCTCAGAAACATCAGTGAACAATTTAAACCATAGTAAATGCAGTAAAGCACTAAGATACAGTTTGAGCAAAAACATGCTCTAAGCTATGAGTGAACTTGGTTAGGACCCAAAGAGCCTACCAAGACTTAATAATATTCAATTATGATTTAATAGGGCTAATTAAGTCCTTAGGAAACCTTGGTAGACATTGGAACCAAACAAAACATAAATAAATACCTTAAGGTCAATATGGGCTAAAAGTGCTCTAAGCTTGGGATAAATTTGTATAAGACCTAATGGTCATACCTATATCATATAAATATGTTAATGAACATATTAAATCAATTACCAAAGAAAACCAAGCTTGAAAACAAGTTAAGACACAAAAAGTGCTTTAAGGAGTCTTAAAGCACATTTTTGAAAAATTGTCTTGTAAATGAGTTTTGAGTGGCTAAATGTCCATCATTACTCTTAAATATATATGTGTACTATATAGTATCACATTTGGAAGTCTATATCAATGGGAAATCAAAAATTTCACTTCTATGTGCCTTGTTTTTGTGAATAGTGATTTTTATAAGCTATTTTGTAACATATGTTATTATAAGTGAGACAACTGATTAATAAAGTCTAAAGTACCCTTATGTAATAAAGGGGGCCGTTTTCTTAAGTGTGGTGACTCACCACTCTCTTGTTAACATGTTAAATAAATAAGATGACTACTTAAGTTACTATTTGCTTTTAAGTACAAATATCTTCTTAAAGCAAATTCTATCTTCATTCTCTCATTCTTCTTTCTCATTCTCTCATTTCACACGGTTCCAAACTTATTCTTCCTCTCTTTCTTGCTGTTCTCTCACGGTAATACCACCACCACCATTAAAACTCAAGCTTTGACCTCTTGTAAAATCTAGCTCACTTAACCAAATCAAAAAACAACACCACCATTCTCTTCCTCTCATCAAGCTCTTCATTTCTATCTTCTCAAAACTTCAAGAGCCCCATTTCGGTGCCATGGAGTTCCACCATTGAAGGAGCTTGAGCTTGTTTTTCCACATATTATTGATCTCCTTTGCTCCTAGGTAAGGAATCTCAAAGAAAAATCAAGTTTCCTCCATGTTTTGTTATTGACCGAAAATACTCATTGATGGAGCTCTTTGTGTGACTTTGTTCTAGCCTCATTCCAATCTCTTATGGACTAGGTGGAGTCCTCTCTTCATAGATATTCAAACTCTCTTCAAAGATCAAGGTAAAACAACTACATTCATGTTTTTGAAACAATGTAAACCTAGGGTTTACAATGAGTTTAAGCTTAAAGCTTGTATACTCATTTCAATGTTTATTATATTGTTTAGTGGTTGATAAGGAATCAAATGCCTTACCGGTTTTATAAGGAAACAAGAAAGAAGTTTGAGTGGAAAAGAGGTAAATATGCTAACCTAATGTTGTTTAATGCCTTAGGAGAAATGGGCTTATAATGCTTGTTAAAATGATCTAAGGAGCCAAGGGTGAATGACCTAGTGAAATGCTCTCAAGGAGTTTATTAAGGGCATATGTATTGTTGGGTGTATTTGCAGGTCAAAGGCATTATTTATGTGGGAAATTCAGTGTTTATGGTTTATGCAAGTTAAGGGCCTAAGAGCCATATTATTTAAGGGCCTAAGCGCCAAGCAATTTAAGTTTATGCACTATATTGTGATGTAGTGCTAAATGTGTGAAGTTTGTGTATAAAATGTGTTTGATGGATTTTAGGTGCTCTTGAATGAAATAAGGTAAAAACCTAAGTGTTTGGATGTGAGTATATACAAGAGAAGCTATGGCCAAATTGGGAAAATGTGTAAGAAGTCCTAAGTGTTTAAATGGTTTTGGTGAACTAGAAAGTGTGAAGGTGAACAAATGTTTTTACTTGGGTAGAAAACATGTATTAAGGTGATTTAGAGTGATACAAGGATTTAGGTATTATCTTGGAAGTTCTAAGGATTCAATGAGTGTTTTTGTGATGTATTAAAGCCTTGGAGAAGTTTGTTTAAGTTTAGGAATGTTGATGTACAAGGAAGAAATGATGTTTAGGTAAGATGTGAAAAGGATATTTAGTTGGTAAGAAAAGAAGTTGAGAGATGATGTTAAGGTGTAGAGGAAGCACCTTGGTATAGTGGTCATTTTAGGTGAAATACCACCTAGAAATCTTAAGGAGAAAACATTCCAAGTGCTAGGAATTTTGTAAGAAATTTGAATGATAAAATGGTTTGGTGAGTGATTTAAAGAGTTTAGCATATGGCTAAAGGTGTGTTTGAAGTGCCAAATGATGTTAGAACACATTAGGAGGCTTGAGGAAAATATGGAGGAGGTTTGACAAAGTTTGGACAACTTCTGATGTTGTCCGACCCAGTGGTCCGACCCAGGGTGGGTCGGACAGCTCTGTTTTAGTCACCTGTGGGAGTTTCTGGAATGGTCCGACCCAGAGGTCTTGGGTCGGACATGGGTCGGACATGTGTGATCTAGGTCTCTGGAATGGTCCGACCCAGATGGTTGGGTCGGACATGGGTATTAAAAAGACGGGAAAAGTTTCTGGAACGGTCCGACCCGGTTGTGGGTCGGACGGTGGGTCGGACGGCCCAAAATTATGCAAAAAAAAAAAACAAAACATTGTTTAAAGTTATAAGATGATGGGGATTATTAAGTAATGATGTTATAAGATTACTAAGGACATGTTAAGTGAGTTATAATGACAATTTAGTGGGGAAAAGTTGTATTAAAATGTAAAAGTAAAACAAGTTAAAATGTGAAGTTATGTAACTAAGTTAACGGGGAAATGTTATAAGCATTAGACTTAAACAATCATGTTACCCCGATGTTAATAAAAATACATGTAATGTTATCAGTTGTTCGAGAATTGCTCGAGGAACGTAAGTGGACGTGATAAAGTGGACTCCGGTGACAGGTATGGTTTTCTTGCAACCTGTGTCCTACCGGATTACACCGGCTTGTATGCCAATGTGTTTTTCTGTATGTTTGCCACGTTGTAAGATAAAACATGTAATGAGTTTACAGTAATTCATATATGTGGCGTGTTCAACTCCGATACCATTTAACCTCGGCAGTGTTAACCTTAGTTAACTGAGTCTAGGATCACATGAGAGTTCGGTATTCGGATTAAACGACCCGAACCATGGGGCGTTCTAACCACGGCTATGCGTGAGTTGATTATGTGATGTGGTGTATGTGAATGTAGGGATCTCCCTTGTATGTTTAACCCAGTTGTAATATTGTATGTGTGTAGGTGTGATAGACTCCATAGTGGGGTTCTAACTAATATCTAAAGTAAGTATGTACTAACAGTGGTGAGGAATCCGTTTGGGCGGTCGTGCGCGTTGTGGTGAGGGGGTATCCTTCTTAGCCTTACCCTTCTCTTTTTATGGTTGTTTCCCTCACGGGTTATGATCTCCCATTAGCTTATTCCAAAGCTTAGCTATTCTGACTTATGATCGGTTTAGGGGGAACATGTGTTTGTGTGTTGTTGTTATTGTATAACGAGCTTACCATGAGAGTGACACCATTCTCTAGGCTCACCAGTGAATTAACTATGTTTGGGTCGGTTCCTAAGAGGACCGTTCCCGTTATGTATGTGATGTTATTGTAATGCAATTCCTATTGCGATGTTATCATGTGCACGTCGAAACGTGAAAGTGTTGTTATGTTTTGTTATGTGAGGATTGTTATATGTTGTAAGATATGGAGTGTGTGGATCATGGAAATGAATCCCAGTTTGTGATAAGAGGCGTTTAAGGATAACCCGATTTAAGGGTAAGTGTCGTCTATTAAGGAAGTAGCTCCATTGGAGGAGGAACACTCTAGGGATAATGAATACCATGAGTGACTTATCAAGTAAGGATGTATTATCCGTTTGTTGAGCCCATAGGGGCGAAATGTTATGTGTTTGTGTGTTTACAGTTGCATGCATGATTTAAATATAATCAACCGCATGCTAAGACGACAATTAGTTGTGCGTGGCCCGGTAGCATGTGGGCTGCGGGATTACCATACCAGCAAAGGTGCTGAGCCCCTTGGGGGCCACCCTTTCTCTTCTTTTCCTATTTCAGGTACAAAGAGCAGGAAGCCGTTCGAGAGTAGGACGGGGTAGTCGTTGTACATGGGTAATCATTTAAGTTGTATATATACAGTAGGTGTAGTAAGACCGGAATTGTTACCGGCATCAGTTTGTAAATACTCGGTACAGTTGAAAGGTGTATGTTGTTGTTGTGTTAATGAAAAGGGATAATAATGTGTAGTCGCTCGGGAACCTAGTCCATCAGATCGGTACAATGTTTATGTAATAGCCTTGTTAGCCACGTGGGTGGTTAACGGCGTGTAACACCAACGAGTTAAGTAATGTGAAGTAGTATGTTTTCTGCTGCAGAATGTCGTTATGTGTTTGTTGTTGGATGGGGTGTTACAAAAAGTGGTATCAGAGCGAAGTATCGCTCTGATGACTGAATTACCGAGCTTAGGAAGTACCGAGTTAGGATTTAAGTACTTGGGGTTAAGGGTTGAGTGATAGCGTGAGAGATACGCTAGATAGGAATTTCCAATGTGTACTGGAAACCTACAATATCCATCCCACCCTCCACAATCCCTGTTTTATAACTTGGGCAACAACGCCAGAGAGATGGAAGTCCACTCTTACTCGGGAATACCCGATCTGGCTGTTATTAAATACCTCTAAAGGTACGGAGAAACTGTCATACGGTAGATCCCGAAAACTGGGAATCCCGGAGACGGTGCGCATCTGAACAATGCTAACCGCATTTCATAACAAAGAATGAAGAATCAGTGTATAGAGAATAGAATTTCTGGCAACCTGGGTCGACATGCCGAGCAGTCGAGAATAACCAGCTTGCAACACACTAATCGTGCAACAGGCAAGAAGTGGATTGATGAAACCCGAGACAAGTGTCTACGAAACCACAATTGTTAAGTGATACACCAACGGTACACCAACCGACAAAGGTACTACAACGTGGTGCCCAACCTGAGACAAGTCTCAGTAACCACGACAATGCGTGGAACGGGCTACGAAGAGGAAACAATACAAAAGAAATAGGGGGTCTCCCAGAATGGGAAACACCCTAGTTGATGATTCATGTGAAGACAGTGAGAAGTCACCTAGAGGAGTTATTATCAAGACAGTGAGATCAGTGAGGGCCAACAAGGCCACTGATGACAGCGCGGGTAAAAAAAATACCACAACCGGTATGTATTAAACCGATAGCCAGTTAGCATGGCGCACTTGCCATAGCAAGTGCTGCTATAACAGGGCTGTTCGGGAAATTTATAACCACTATAAAGTACTTGGTAAAGTACCATAAAGTTAAGTGTGATCGTCATAACAGTGGAAGGGCCTGTTAGCCTAACCTCTGTAATTGTGAGTACACCAGTCAGCAAGAAGCTAGACTTGGTTAAGGTAAAAAGATGTTATGAGACCATGAAAATTTTCTCAAACCCAGATTTATTCAAACTCTTTTCTTTTTAAAACCAAAATTTTCTTTCAAACCAACGCTTCTTTCTACCTTCTTTTAAGAACCAAACCAGTAAAACCAAGGGCAGTTGATAAGAATTCAACAATGGATAAACTTTCCCTCGATTAAGTTCGGGAAGCATGGAATGAATATTGTCACGGGACAATATAAGGGAGTTGACAACAGAATACTTCACCTAGGCGTGTGACGGACACTACGAGTGTACCAACTGAATTGTGGGACGACCGCACTCCGATAGGAGCTTGTGGGCCTGACAGACCTGTCTATGGGTTAGTTGGGTAAGTAGCAATGTATCAGTATGGTACCCCACATATGTATACAAGTAGAGTCCGGAACACGGGAAGTAGTCGACTCCGTACTACGGTCAGCAGTATAAGTCAAACAAGAACTAAGGATTACCATGAATGGTTGAAATTAAGGAACTCAATTAAGTTAACGAGACTAAAAGGATTAGTGAATTCCTTTCAAGGAAATGTTTAAGAGTCAGGAGGTGCGAAGTGCACTAACTGTTATGTAAATACGTATACGTCTTAAGGATCCTCAGGGATAAATATGATAGCTAGAACGGAGACCCAGCCTGTGCATGGCAAGGCAGATGCCTAATGTGGACACATTAATGTGCAATGGACGGGATGAAACTCCCAGAATGAGTACCTACACTACTAGGAAGTGTTGATCTTCACAGAAGAAGATAATAAGCCAGTTAAGAACGCAAACGGCATGGCTAACGGAATGTACCAATAAGTGTGAGCCAGATGTAAAAGCATAACTTAGCAACACCCAGGAGCAATCCTTGAAGGGTGTTCGCATCAACAGTTGTTGCAGGAAATGACGTGACAGAAACACGAGGGTTGAAACTAACACCCAGTTAAGACATAAGTTGTCAGGAGACGGACTGACAGTCCTAAGGGCATTCCATGAAAGGAAACGGAATGCAACGACCTTGTCATGGAGCTCAATATAATATCCAAACCATGTAATGTTGTACAGAGAAGTACATGTGTGTGGACAGCCTACAATGAGCGCAGCTCAAGGCAGTAAGGCTTATAAGCCACAAATAAAATGTGTTATGAAAATTAGATTGATTGCAAAAGTTTATGTTATATAAGTGAATAGAGTGGAGAACGAACCACTGCATTAAGAGTGGGGATACCTCTCAATATTGTGAGACCGCAGGAGCGGTAGTTATGTGTATCAAGCCCAAGAAATATGTTAAGGATTGACGATGTTATTACTGAAAGAGAGCAGTTAGCTTAGTAGTATGTGTGTATAAAGTGAAACACCGAGCTGAATAATGCCGGCTTATGACTCGAATGATCGATGCTCAAGAAGCATTCAGTAGTCATCCAAATGAGTGATGAACCATAATACGAATGATGTAAGTATATGTGTGGAAGTTAATGTGACAGTAAATACCATGTAAGTTAGTGTTATATAATAAGCACGGTGCGCAGTAAGCGACCGTTGTATAAGTGTTGTTGAATAATAATGTGGCAGATAAGACCAGTTGTGAGTTAAACTCAGTGGAGATGCAAGGTAAGCGATGTTAAACGGACTGGGCAATAAGCCAGTGGTAGGTACTATGTGATGAGGAACTCAGTGTGAATTCCATGGCGAATTGCATAAGGGATTTACTGTCAAGAGTTTACGCCTCTGCACTCTGTATGACTGAGTGTTTTGGTATTGCACTTGCGCAGTAATGATCGAGTGGGACAGCTAGGAATTGGAAACATGTTAATTACAGAGGAATAATGTTATAATGGCCGATGCATAGGAAATGCAAGGCCGCACCAATAAAAGAGTGCTTGTACAAAACCAAATGTGGAGACATGATTAACAGTAAGTGACTACAGTAGCACTAACTGCCAAATATCGGTATGGAATATACCCCAAATGTTGTAAATAGCTGAGAGAGCACTACACACTAGGTAGTAGCTCAATCTCAACCGACAGTAAGTCGGAAGGGAACAAGTCAATCATTGTGAAATACATAGCTGTATACACAGTAAATTGTTATGGAAGTGGATAGAAAGTTTATAACTCACCGAATTCGCTAACTGTAAGAGATACCACGCGTCGGTTGAGAAACCATTGTTACCAAGATGAAGGTGACAATTGGGGATGTACAATACAGTAAGAATAACAAATGGGGCAACTAAGCCCTATAGTTGTCAGAGTTGCGCAGCAGACGCTAGTGAACTAGTGATTCAAATGTACAACGTGAATAACGAGTACGAGTGAATGGCTAATTATTAACCCCTAGAAGCCTAACAGGCCAGAATCGAAACCAACTAAGAGTTTAAAACAAACTCCAATGAGAATTCTTGGTTAGGAACTAAACCGCCAATATGGTTAAGATCCTCTAATCAGAATCCATTGTGTAATAGACCGCGTGGAAGTTAAAACACTTCACGACGGCAGAACATTTTAAGCAAATTTTTAGTGATTGATTACGTGGGCGTAATCCCTTTTAAGGGGGTAGAGCGCAAAACCACTTAGTGTGTATTACCGTACAAGTGTACGTGACTTATGTTGTGCATAGCATACAATAATTTGTTTTGATGATTGGTGTGTGTGTTACGTAAACATACACATCCATTCATGGTTTAATTGTGGTAATTGCGCACAGATGATGCGAATACCATTGTGATAAGTGTGTTGATTTATTAACAGTTGTGTGTGATAGTACAAGTGTGGGGAGTAGAGAAACTCCCGGGGAACAAAAACCCGACAGTGTATAAATGTGAAACTGTGTGTTGTATTTTGATAAAATATATGTGTATATATATACTATATAGTGATTCATGAAAGGTTATGAAACCGACATAGAACCTAGTGAGAATAAGATTCCCTAGGTAACAAAATTAAAGTAAATGGAGATAACTGATAAACGAAGTTCTATCCCTGGAGATGTTATGATCATGACTAGAATGATTAAAAAGATAGAAAATTGGAAATGAGTGATTTACTTGATGCTTGAAAATGAAGTGGGAGGTGGAACTTGATTTGCATGCGATCAAGGGAAGCCGAACACAAATTGGAGTGGAAGGATAGTTCAACACTGATGCTGATCACATCAGGGTTGGATGATTCTTGAAGCTCCCTATAAGTGGTCACAAATAACCACGCTAAGAAAAGAAGCAAAGAGCATAAGTTGGACTTGGAGTTGTATGTTTTTCAAAAAGGATTTTGGATTGGTATTTATTAAGCGTCGATAGATGCTTTACATAATTAAAGTTCTCTTACTTAACCTCACAAGGAAAATTTAAATTTAAGTGATTGTTTTGATCTCCCAAAGGCACGGGGACGGAAGGTGTCCATCGCGACCGGGTTCTGCGGGATCACAGTGTATATCAAAGATATTTTTGATTGCTATACATGCTATGACATGTTGTGTGGTATGTGTAATAAATATTATTTTGACCTTGAGTTCCTAAAGTGTATGCTATTAAGACCTATGAGTCTAAATGTGTTGTGTTACATAGACCTATGTGTCTAAAGGCTGTTATGTTATCAAGACCTATGTGTCTAAATGTTGTTATGTTACCCAAGACCAGAGAGTCTAAGGGTTGTTATGTGTGTGAAAATGTTGTTAAGATACCCGGACCATTGAGTCCGAGGTTATCAAGTGAATATGTTATGTTATGTATGGATGTGAATGTGTTACCCGGACCATCAAGTCCGAGGGTGTGTTGTAAAAATGTTTGAGTTATGGAAGTTTATTTCCAAGTAATTCCCGTATTCTAATCTAATGATGTGTGGGAAATGTGAACTTCGAGGACGAAGTTCTTTTAAAGGGGGTAGATTGAAATACCCCAAACCTTGATATGTGGTTTAGATATCAAACTATGGTATGTAAAGACTAAAAAGTGCCTCAGAAACATCAGTGAACAATTTAAACCATAGTAAATGCAGTAAAGCACTAAGATACAGTTTTGAGCAAAAACATGCTCTAAGCTATGAGTGAACTTGGTTAGGACCCAAAGAGCCTACCAAGACTTAATAATATTCAATTATGATTTAATAGGGCTAATTAAGTCCTTAGGAAACCTTGGTAGACATTGGAACCAAACAAAACATAAATAAATACTTAAGGTCAATATGGGCTAAAAGTGCTCTAAGCTTGGGATAAATTTGTATAAGACCTAATGGTCATACCTATCATATAAATATGTTAATGAACATATTAAATCAATTACCAAAGAAAACCAAGCTTGAAAACAAGTTAAGACACAAAAAGTGCTTTAAGGAGTCTTAAAGCACATTTTTGAAAAATTGTCTTGTAAATGAGTTTTGAGTGGCTAAATGTCCATCATTACTCTTAAATATATATGTGTACTATATAGTATCACATTTGGAAGTCTATATCAATGGGAAATCAAAAATTTCACTCTATGTGCCTTGTTTTTGTGAATAGTGATTTTTATAAGCTATTTTGTAACATATGTTATTATAAGTGAGACAATTGATTAATAAAGTCAAAAGTACCCTTATGTAATAAAGGGGGCCGGTTTTCTTAAGTGTGGTGACTCACCACTCTCTTGTTAACATGTTAAATAAATAAGATGACTACTTAAGTTACTATTTGCTTTTAAGTACAAATATCTTCTTAAAGCAAATTCTATCTTCATTCTCTCATTTCTTTCTCATTTCACACGGTTCCAACCTTCTTCTTCCTCTCTTCTTGCTGTTCTCTCACGGTAATACCACCACCACCATTAAAACTCAAGCTTTGACCTCTTGTAAAATCTAGCTCACTTAACCAAATCAAAAAACAAACCCACCATTCTCTTCCTCTCATCAAGCTCTTCATTTCTATCTTCTCAAAACTTCAAGATCCCCATTTCGGTGCCATGGAGTTCCATCATTGAAGGAGCTTGAGCTTGTTTTTCCACATATTATTGATCTCCTTTGCTCCTAGGTAAGGAATCTCAAAGAAAAAATCAAGTTTCCTCCATGTTTTGTTATTGACCGAAAATACTCATTGATGGAGCTCTTTGTGTGACTTTGTTCTAGCCTCATTCCAATCTCTTATGGACTAGGTGGAGTCCTCTCTTCATAGATATTCAAACTCTCTTCAAAGATCAAGGTAAAACAACTACATTCATGTTTTTGAAACAGTGTAAACCTAGGGTTTACAATGAGTTTAAGCTTAAAGCTTGTATACTCATTTCAATGTTTATATATTGTTTAGTGGTTGATAAGGAATCAAATGCCTTACCGGTTTTATAGGAAACAAGAAAGAAGTTTGAGTGGAAAAGAGGTAAATATGCTAACCTAATGTTGTTTAATGCCTTAGGAGAAATGGGCTTATAATGCTTGTTAAAATGATCTAAGGAGCCAAGGGTGAATGACCTAGTGAAATGCTCTCAAGGAGTTTATTAAGGGCATATGTATTGTTGGGTGTATTTGCAGGTCAAAGGCATTATTTATGTGGGAAATTCAGTTTTTGGTTTATGCAAGTTAAGGGCCTAAGAGCCATGTTATTTAAGGGCCTAAGCGCCAAGCAATTTAAGTTTATGCACTATATTGTGATGTAGTGCTAAATGTGTGAAGTTTGTGTATAAAATGTGTTTGATGGATTTTAGGTGCTCTTGAATGAAATAAGGTAAAAACCTAAGTGTTTGGATGTGAGTATATACAAGAGAAGCTATGGCCAAATTTGGGAAAATGTGTAAGAAGTCCTAAGTGTTTAAATGGTTTTGGTGAACTAGGAAGTGTGAAGGTGAACAAATGTTTTACTTGGGTAGAAAACATGTATTAAGGTGATTTAGAGTGATACAAGGATTTAGGTATTATCTTGGAAGTTCTAAGGATTCAATGAGTGTTTTGTGGATGTATTAAAGCCTTGGAGAAGTTTGTTTAAGTTTAGGAATGGATGTACAAGGAAGAAATGATGTTTAGGTAAGATGTGAAAAGGAGATTTAGTTGGTAAGAAAAGAAGTTGAGAGATGATGTTAAGGTGTAGAGGAAGCACCTTGGTATAGTGGTCATTTTAGGTGAAATACCACCTAGAAATCTTAAGGAGAAAACATTCCAAGTGCTAGGAATTTTGTAAGAAATTTGTGAATGATAAAATGGTTTGGTGAGTGATTTAAAGAGTTTAGCATATGGCTAAAGGTGTGTTTGAAGTGCCAAATGATGTTAGAACACATTAGGAGGCTTGAGGAAAAATATGGAGGAAGTTTGACAAAGTTTGGACAACTTCTGATGTTGTCCGACCCAGTGGTCCGACCCAGGGTGGGTCGGACAGCTCTGTTTTAGTCACCTGTGGGAGTTTCTGGAATGGTCCGACCCAGAGGTCTTGGGTCGGACATGGGTCGGACATGTGTGATCTAGGTCTCTGGAATGGTCCGACCCAGATGGTTGGGTCGGACATGGGTCGGACATGGGTATTAAAAGACGGGAAAAGTTTCTGGAACGGTCCGACCCGGTTGTGGGTCGGACGGTGGGTCGGACGGCCCAAAATTATGCAAAAAAAAAACAAACATTGTTAAAAAAGTTATAAGATGATGGGGATTATTAAGTAATGATGTTATAAGATTACTAAGGACATATTAAGTGAGTTATAATGACAATTTAGTGGGGAAAAGTTGTATTAAAATGTAAAAGTAAAACAAGTTAAAATGTGAAGTTATGTAACTAAGTTAACGGGGAAATGTTATAAGCATTAGACTTAAACAATCATGTTACCCCGATGTTAATAAAAATACATGTAATGTTATCAGTTGTTCGAGAATTGCTCGAGGAACGTAAGTGGACGTGATAAAGTGGACTCCGGTGACAGGTATGGTTTTCTTGCAACCTGTGTCCTACCGGATTACACCGGCTTGTATGCCAATGTGTTTTTCTGTATGTTTGCCACGTTGTAAGATAAAACATGTAATGAGTTTACAGTAGTTCATATATTTGGCGTGTTCAACTCCGATACCATTTAACCTCGGCAGTGTTAACCTTAGTTAACTGAGTCTGGGATCACATGAGAGTTCGGTATTCGGATTAAACGACCCGAACCATGGGGCGTTCTAACCACGGCTATGCGTGAGTTGATTATGTGATGTGGTGTATGTGAATGTAGGGATCTCCCTTGTATGTTTAGCCCAGTTGTAATACTGTATGTGTGTAGGTGTGATAGACTCCATAGTGGGGTTCTAACTAATATCTAAAGTAAGTATATACTAACAGTGGTGAGGAATCCGGTTTGGCCGGTCGCGCGTTGTTTAGGAGGGGGTATCCTTCTTAGCCTTACCCTTCTCTTTGTTATGGTTGTTTCCCTCACGGGTTATGATCTCCCATTAGCTTATTCCAAAGCTTAGTTATTCTGACTTATGATCGGTTTAGGGGGAACATGTGTTTGTGTGGTGTGTTCGGGCCTCCAAACCCGAACCATCTTAACTTAAGTTACTCGTCCGACTATTAGGACGGTAATGAGTGTTGTTGTTATTGTATAACGAGCTTACCATGAGAGTGACACCATTCTCTAGGCTCACCAGTGAATTAACTATGTTTGGGTCGGTTCCTAAGAGGACCATTCCCGTTATGTTATGTGATGTTATTGTAATGCAATTCCTATTGCGATGTTATCATGTGCACGTCGAAACGTGAAAGTGTTGTTATGTTTTGTTATGTGAGGAGTGTATATGTTGTAAGATATGGAGTGTGTGGATCATGGAAATGAATCCCAGTTTGTGATAAGAGGCGTTTAAGGATAACCCGATTTAAGGGTAAGTGTCGTCTATTAAGGAAGTAGCTCCATTGGAGGAGGAACACTCTAGGGATAATGAATACCATGAGTGACTTATCAAGTAAGGATGTATTATCCGTTTGTTGAGCCCATAGGGGCGAAATGTTATGTGTTGTGTGTTTACAGTTGCATGCATGATTTAAATATAATCAACCGCATGCTAAGACGACAATTAGTTGTGCGTGCCCGGTAGCATGTGGGCTGCGGGATTACCATACCAGCAAAGGTGCTGAGCCCCTTGGGGGCCACCCTTTCTCTTCTTTTCCTATTTCAGGTACAAAGAGCAGGAAGCCGTTCGAGAGTAGGACGGGGTAGTCGTTGTACATGGGTAATCATTTAAGTTGTATATATACAGTAGGTGTAGTAAGACCGGAATTGTTACCGGCATCAGTTTGTGAATACTCGGTACAGTTTAAAGGTGTATGTTGTTGTTGTGTTAATGAAAAGGGATAATAATGTGTAGTCGCTCGGGAACCTAGTCCATCAGACCGGTACAATGTTTATGTAATAGCCTTGTTAGCCACGTGGGTGGTTAACGGCGTGTAACACCAACGAGTTAAGTAATGTGAAGTAGTATGTTTTCCGCTGCAGAATGTCGTTATGTGTTTGTTGTTGGATGGGGTGTTACAGATACTCTTAAATGAATACCTGACACCGGAAGCACAAATCCACATCATCAGACGATGCAATGAACTGGGAGCAACACCCGGAGGTTTCTACACACCCGAATACCCGAGTGGATCGAGAATGAAATTGAAGATGATGTGCATGGTAAGAACTGGAATCCCTACACCAAGACATATCAAGAAGTGCGAGCTGAAGATGGAGCAACGGTACCAAAGATACCTGAGGAGTTCCTTGCGGTCGTTAACCACGCCGTGGGAATTGCTCAGCAAGTTGAAACGGATTCAATTCCAAGTGTTAAAGCGGATTTGTGTATTGTGAACTTCTACTAGAAAGGTGGATGGTTGGGTTTACACAAGATAAGGATGAGTCACCCGAGTCTCTAAGGAAGGGAGTACCCGTGGTGTCTAGGTCCATTGGTGATACCGCAATGTTTATATATGGCGAGCAGAAACGTGCTGATCTCGCGAAGAAGTTAGTGTTGCAATCGGGAGATGTACTAATCATGGGTGGGCAGTCAAGGATGCTATATCATGGCATCAGGAAGATCAAACTGAATACCGCACCATCGGCAGTGATCAATGCCACACACATGAAACCCAGACGACTGAATTTGACCTTCAGACAGTTTAAAGCCTTGTATAATTATGTAATGTGTTAAGCCAGTGTATGTTAAGGATGTTATGTGTGTTAGTTATGTCAACAGTGTAAACCAACGTATGATGTAAGAAGAGTGTGTTAATGAATAAAGTGGAGTTGTTGAAGTATATCAACCGTGTTGTTGCCTAATACTTATTAGTTTGCCAATGAATTAGGCTGTGCACTCGGAACGGGAGGTATACTAAGTGCTGCAATGAGGTAGAAGCCGGTAGGAGCGGCACAATCCTCACCGGTACCTTTCCAGTCAATGGCGTGGACGCTTCGATCTTGTTCGACTCCGGAGCCTCTCACACATTTATTTCGCTATCTTTGTGAAGAGGCTGGGGTTAGACGGTGATGAGATGCCAGACTTCCTAGTCACTCTCCCGTCGAAAGAGCGGATCAGGTGTACCCGCTACCACCGAGATGCTGTTGTACGAATTCGTGATGAAGAGTTTCCGATCGACTTGATAGAGTTCGACATACTTGCTTTTGATGTGATTGTCGGGATGAACTGGTTGGAGTGGTACAAGGGCAGAATCCTGTGTGCCGAGCATCGTCTGCTTCTTCGAAGTCCGTCTGGGGTTACTATATCTTACCGCCAGAGGCCCAGGGAGCCTTCGACTCAGATCATCACCGCCATGGCTATGTATTGTGAACTACGATGAGGGAATGATGTATACCTCTGCTATGTCCAAGACATAGAGAGAGAGACCAGAGTTTAGCCCAGATGTGCCGGTAGGTGTCGGAGTTTCCTGATGTATTTCCTAAGGAACTGCCGGGCATGCCGCCAGCACGGGAAGTTGAGTTTGAAATTGATTTGGTTCCGGGCACCGGACCAATTGCGAAGGGCCTTACCGTATGGCTCCAGCAGAGATGACAGAGCTCAAGGAGCAGCTGAGAGACCTACTCGACAAGGGATTTATCCGCCCTAGCGTTTCACCATGGGGAGCGCCGGTCCTCTTCGTGAAGAAGAAGGACGGTAGCCTCCGCCTGTGTATTGACTATCGAGAACTGAATGCAGTTACGGTGAAGAACCGTTACCCTTTACCATGCATCGACGACTTATTTGATCAGTTGAGAGGAGCATCAGTATTCTCCAAGATAGATCTACGATCCGGATACCATCAGATTGCCATTCGTGACAGTGACATTGAGAAGACAGCGTTCAGAACCAGATATGGACATTATGAGTTTACGGTTATGCCGTTTGGTTTATCTAATGTACCAGACGGTCCAGATGGTTTAGAGGTCTATTGCGACGCATCAGGCAGAGGTATGGGTTGTGTGTTGATGCAACATGGGAAGGTCGTAGCATACGCCTCCCGACAGCTGAAGAAGCATGAAGAGAACTACCCTACCCACAATTTAGAACTGGGTGCCATTGTCTTCGCGTTGAAGATATGGCGACATTAGTTGTATGGGGTAAGTGTGACAATTTATTCTGACCACAAAAGTTTGAAGTACTTGTTCACTCAGAAGGAGTTGAACATGAGACAAAGAAGGTGGGTTGAGTTTCTAAACGACTACGACATCAATTTACAGTACAAAAGGGAAAAGCAAATGTCTAGCTGACGCATTGAGTCGCCGAGCACACTCTCTCCACTCGCTAGTCCTCATATACTGGCTTGTTGAAGAGGTGGGGAGTGCTCAGATGACGGATCAATATATGTTGGAGATCAGGAGCAGAACTATTGATGGCACATTCGAGGGTCAGAAGTACGACTTCCGACTCCACGATGATGACCTGATTAGCAATGGCCCTGTGTATCCCGAGGAGTAGCGCATGTACTGAAGGAGCGCATACATTACTCATTGTTCTACTACTTCGATTTCACCCCCGGAGCTTCAAAGATGTATAAGGGTATGAAACGTTTATTTTTGGTGGACTGGCATGAAAAAGGATGTGAATGATTATGTATTGAGGTGTCTCACTTGCCAGAAGGTCAAGTTTGAGCACCGACGGCCGGGTGGTATGGTACAGCCAATGCCAGTGCCTGAGTGGAAGTTCCATGACATTTCTATGGACTTTGTAGTAGGGCTTCCGCCTACAAGGGGAGGTCTGAATATGATTTGGGTTGTTGTTGACCGACTGACCAAGGTGGCTCGATTCATACCGATGAAGGACACCTGGAAAGTGGCAAAACTAGCAGAGCTCTTCGACAGAGAGATTGTAAGACATCATGGGGTACCGAAAACAATTGTGTCTGACAGGGATACCAGATTCCTCTCAAGGTATTAGAAATCCACACGGGAAGCGCTTGGCACCGAGCTGAAGCTATGTACAACGTTCCACCCACAGACAGATGGTTAGAGTGAGCGCACCATCCAGACACTTGAGGATATGTTACGTGCATGTGCACTTGATTTTCAGACCAGCTGGATTGATAAGTTACATCTGATCGAGTTTAGTTACAACAACAGTTACCATGCTTCGATCAAGATGTCTCCCTTCCAGGCTTTGTACGGTAGACCATGCCGCATGCCATTATGCTGGGATGAGTCGAGTGAGACGGTCATTATAGGACCAGAGTACCTAGAACAAGTTCAAACAGAAGTACACCAAATCCGGGCTAACATGAAGGCAGCTCAGGATAGACAGAAATCGTACGCCGATGTGCGCAGACGGTACCTGGAGTTCGCCGTGGGCGATCAGGTATTTCTTAGGGTATCCCCCATGAAGGGAGTATTTCGTTTTGGCCAGAAAGGCAAGTTGAGCCCGAAATATGTGGGGCCTTATGTTGTGACGGAGCGGATCGGCCCGGTAGCTTACAGACTTGATTTACCCGCCGAGCTGGGCAAGGCACATGATGTATTTCATGTGTCCCAGTTGAAGAAATATATGTCTCATCCGTCTCACATGCTTCAGCCTGAAAGGCTAACCTTAGAGCCGACCATGCGATTAGTGGAGACTCCGGTACGGATTCTGGATACTAAGACTCGAGACACTCGCCATAAGTCTGTGAGACTGGTGAAGGTCCTCTGGTCTAACCAGGATGTCAAGGAGGCCACTTGGGAGCTGGAGGATAAGATGAAGGCGAAGTACCCGTCATTGTTTACTTCTTAGTGTTTATGTGTATAGGGTACGGGGTGTACCCCTATTTTAAGGGGGGTAGAGCCGTTTCGGTTATGTGTGTACGACGTGTATTTAAATACATCGTCTATGTTATGTTGTTATGTTACAGACCGTTGTGTCTGAATGATGTTGATGTTGTTGTATGGACCTTGTGTCCGTTGTTATGTAAGTGTGTTGCCAATGTTGTTATGGAAGTATTACTCATATGTATTCCCGTTTTCTAATATGTAGGATATGGGGAAGTATGAACTTTGAGGACAAAGTTCTTTTAAGGGGGGTAGATTGAAATACCCCAAACCTTTGTATGTTGTTTAAACATTTAAATATGGTATATTAAGACTAAAAAGAGTCTTAGAAACATTAGTAAACAATTTAAACCATAGAAAACACAAATAAATACCTTAAGGTCAATTAGGGCTAAAATGTGCTCTAAGCTTGGGAAAAGCTTGGGTAAGACCTAGTGAGCTTACCAAAACCTTATTTACATACTAATGAACATATTAAACCAATTACCAAAGAAAACCAAGCTTGAAAACAAGTTAAAACACAAAATGTGCTTTAAGGAGTCTTAAAGCACATTTTTGAACAATTGTCTTGTAAATGAGTTTTGAATGGCTAAATGTCCATCATTACTCTTTAATTAACATTTGTACTACTTAGTATCACATTTGGAAGTCTATATCAATGGGAAATCAAAATTTTCACATCTATGTGCCTTGTTTTAGTGAATAGTAACTAAAATAAGCTAGATTATAACATATGTTAATATAAGTAATTTAATTGGTCAACAAGGACTAAAATGCCCCTAAGAACATTAAGGGGGCCGGTTTTCTTAGTGGTGAGTCACCGCTCTTGTTAGCTTGTCAAACAAATAAGAGATGACTACTTAAGTTACTATTTGCTTTAACATATAAATATCTCTTAAAAGTAAACTTATCTTCACTTCTCATTTCCCTCTTCATTTCCCACGCCTCCAAGCTCTCTTATATCTCTTCTTCATTCTCCATTTACGGTTTTGCAATAGTACCACACACAATTCCATCTTCAACCTCCTATATCTCCTAGCTCACTTTGCCAAATCAAAAACTAAGACCACCATTCTCTTTGTCTCATCAAGCTCTTCATTCCTATCTTCTCAAAATTCCAAGAGCTCCATTTCTGTGCCAAGAGGAATCTCCATGGGAGGAGCTTGAGCTCACCTTTTCACATATTATTGTTCTCCTTTGCTTCTAGGTAAGGAAACTCAAATAAAAACTCTATTTCCTTCATGTTTGTATGTTGACCGAGAATCACCATTGATGGGGTTCTTTATATTGCCTTGTTCTAGCTTCATTCCAACCTTTCATGGACAAGGAGGAGTCCTCTTTTGCTACATATCCAAACTCTCTTTTGTATCTGCAGACGTTATATTGTGAGTGGTTTAAGTGGTGTAATTAAAGTTAAAGAAAAGAAATTAAAACCCAAAATAAACGTCGGGCTGCAAACAAATCCCGGTCGCAGTAGTATAGTGAAATGTAAGCGACCGGATATCGAACCACGGGACTAATGTACATATTATAGTACCTAAGCGTGTCACAGGAGGGGGGATTAATTGACTTGTTTTTATAAATAAAAGAAAAGATAAAATAAACTAAATTAACAGATAAACTAAACGGGACTCTGGTTCAGATTAATATTATCTGCTCTTTCATGCTATTCCTACTGGTTTAATTATAATTGTCTGGCAAAATTTCTTTTTTAAAATATCTTAAGGACTAAGTCATAGCCTCATAAGAACTCGTTTACCAGAAATGCCCGGTCTATCAGGCTTCGAGCACTCTTATGTAAACGGACGTTAAATTCGAGGAAATATAATTGCATCTGAAAATACTAACCCATTAAATCATAATAGAGCTTTCTCCAGATTTACGGTTTAATCAACCTATCTATTTATCACCTGGTCTGATCAAAATAGACTTAGCAAGCAATTTAATAAATTCGCGAGATCTATTAAAAAGGCAAGAGAAGAGCTTTAAGCGTAACAAACTTCATTAAATTAAAACCAGTAAAAACATTGCATAATTAATACAGATATAATAATTATTCCCAAAGCGTATGTAAACTAGCCTAACATATTAAATAGAATAAAAACAGAATGATAGAAATCATCCGTAATCACTCCGTCTCGCTCTGCTATTTTGTATACGTAGGCTAGAGGTGGATTTAGTGGACTGTAAAATAAATAAAATGGAGAAGGCGGAAGGAGAGAAATGAGATGGTGTGAGTTGGAACTCCAGAGGAACCACGGAAGGAGCCTCCGGAAGGACACTGGATAAGGAGGAATGAAGCTCGTATTTATAGAGGAAGAAGAACAAAGCAGCAGCACTGATTGAGCTCGTTGATTGCAGCTCCCCATTGATTGCAGCTATTGATTGCACAGGGGACAGGGCTGAATCGCGTGCGTGATTTCTGGTAGGCGCCGGCTCAAGTTGAAGAGCGAGTTGGGTAGAAGATAACCCGTTAATTTCCTACAGATTTACACGTGTCCGCCACTTATTTAGCGGTCTCCTCTGTATGTTGTCCGCCTGTTAAGTGGCGGTCATCTCTGTCTCAACCTCCTCGCGGTTGCATCTCTGTCGTCCGCCTCATATGAGGCGGTACTCTCTGTAATGTCCGCTCGCGTTCTTCTGTCTCTTGTCCGCCTGAAAAGAGGCGGTCGCCTCTATCTCTTCCGCCTGGCGGTTGCATGAGAGTGGTCCGCCCCTTAATGGGCGGTTGCATGCAATTCGTGCGTGTATGTTGTTGTTCTTCACGTGACCATTTTAATCCCTTATAAACATATGTATGTTTTAGGTATTTTTCCTACAATTTAACACATAAAATACATCAGTTAATATAACAACATATTTATAGGAAAAACCCTAGATAAGTGAGAAACATTACTAAAAATGCTACAATTAATAAGGTGATTAAACCCTAAAAAGTCTATATGTTTTGCACTTATCAAACTTCCTCACACTTGACTTTTGCTTGTCCTCAAGCAAATAAGGAATATAATTATCTCTAAGCCTTAATAATAAAACAAGATTAAATAAGTGTAGAAGGGAATTTAGACAAAGTGACAATTGAAAGAATAATTCTGCTCTTAGAAGTAGGTTTTTATAAACAGTGAAGAAGAACAATTTAATAAAAGCATAGAAAAACTAGACTGCAGAAAACAAGTTAGATTAACCTGGGATTTTCAACCAATTTCATTCACTAACCTGGGATGACAAGGGGTGTGAAGTAATGCCTTATTCCGCAATACCTTTCAACACCACGTACTCATGTTTATAAACATAAATTGCAATTTATTTATTTACACTTCTTTTTTTTGAATGTGCAAATTGTATGGACAAAGCACATATTATTTATATAATATTTTTTTTTAATTGCATTATTTTTCTGTACCCCAGACTTTTCTCTCTATCTTTGTAGCGGTGTTGGGTCTTCTATCCCAGGTCACGAGACCTTAGGTAGATAGGTGTTAAAGCACCCCAAAGAACTTAATAACCAGATAGACGAGGCCTGTTTTTGGTTAGAAAAATTTATAAACAGCGGAGTACCTTGTCTTTATCCTTTTCTTTCCTTGACTTTCCACATATTTCCATAATCCCAAGCTAAACCTAATTGATTTTTACAATCAGCAGATCTATCTTATTTTGAGCGGAAATAGAGTATTTTGAAGGAAAATAATTTTATACAAACTCCTTGAAATAAAACTACCTTTCAGTTGTCACTTGACATAATTTCAGACACTTCTACAATTATTTATCTTATTTTTGCAATTTTTTTTAATTTTAGGCAGTTTAGAGTAGCAAAAAGTGAGTGTGGCATTATCGAACTACTGTCATAATTTCAGGGAAAGGTCTTTCCTTCCTCACACTTAAGAGGAGCAATGTCCTCATTGTTCAGAATTAAAATCAAGAAAATGACCTTTCAAATTATGACAGACTCTTAAAGGATTAAATAAATACGGGTTGAATATTAATAAAATAAAGGAAGAACTGAAACTCCCCTTGTATCGTAGATTGAGGAAGGTATCCTTCCTCACACTTAGAGCTTTGGCAGGGGTGAGACGTCCCTCACACTTGAGTTTGCGCAAGTGTTCAACCCAAGATATTGAAATTCCAAAGCAACTGAGGTTGCTTTCCAAAGGTGAGTTCAGCTATATATTCGACATAGAATTTGTTCTGAAAAGAAAATCATATATAGCCAGCAGAACTCCAATTGAACCAAAAGAAAATAAAAATAAAATAAACATAAATAAATAGGCATAACTAACTTGAAGCAAAAATAAAACAGCATTACATAAAATTAAAACATGAAGCAAACCGAACTGTTACCTTCCAGAAGTTTGATAAGGTTTAAACAGTATAAGTCTACAAAATGTTAGTACATAACATAATAAAATACTACATAAAATAAAATCATTAAGAGATAACGAATATTAATAAACAAAAAGCAAATAAAAACTAATATTAAAAGCAACATAAGTATTAATATTAAAAACATCATAAAAATTAAATTTATTATCAAAGCATGAATATTAGACGTAAACATTTTAGTAATATTTAATAAAAATAGAAAACAAGAAGAATAAATAATATGAAAAATAAACAGAATAATTATACAACCAAAATTCTGTCGAAAAATCGACAGAACCTCCCCTAAAAATCTACGATTCTTCACAATCAATTCAGTCAAACGCAAGGTAACTTAATACCGTTATCAGCCTAAATCCACATATAAAAACCTATAATCATAAATTCATTCGTTTAATAAAACAAGGCATAATTTAATTGGAGAATAATGCTATTTTAACATAGCAAATCTCGTATCTACATATACCTAAATTTGAAATTCATCAAAAACGACAAATTTAAGTATATTCAGTGTAGATTTAACCTTGTGTATATATTATGATTTATAGAAGAAGAATCTGAGACAAAAATTGCATATTAAGCTCGAATTTTCGAACGGGTCGACCTAGGGTTCGAAAGTTCAGTCCTTAATTTCTCCCAATGTAGTTCATCATTTGAGGATTTGAAGCTATAGAAACGTTAAGAATTGAAAAACAAAGATTTCGATACTAACCTTGCGTGATTTGGTGGAGGATTGAAGAAGATGTGTCGATTTGAAGAGGAGGGGAGTCGCGCGGCGGCTTGTTCGTTCTCCTCTGCACCGGTTCAAATTCTCTAATTTAGGGAAGAACAGATTGCAAAACGCGGCGTTTGAAGTTTTTGTTTTAATCGGGTTCGCTCGAGTTTAAAATGAACCGGGGGAGAACTGATTGGAAAACGCAGCGTTCCGTGTTTTTTTTTCAGTATAGAGGGACGTCCGCCTCTTTGTCCGCTCGGTTTTCAGGCGGAAAAGGGCCGCGGTATTCAGTTGCGTCCGCATGGTAATGGGGCGGTTGTCCATGCGGACAACCCCCTGCTCCGTTTTTTTTTTCTTCTTTGTTCTGTAATCCTAATAAAAACAACAACAAATATATTTACATAAAATTATGAGTTAGAAAATAAAAATGACATAAATTATAAGTTAGTAGTCAATTTACAGAAAATTAAATGTTAGAGACAATGGAAATTAAATGTTAGAGACAATGGAAATTAAATGTTAGAGACAATGGAAATTAAATGTTAGAGACAATGGAAATTAAATGTTAATAAGAGTTAGAAGTTAGATGTCAGAAGTTAGATGTCCGAAGTTAGATGGCCAAAGTCAGGTGTCCAATTTGTCCAAATGTCCAATTAATATTAACAGATTATTTAGATAATTAATATTAACAAAATATAGAAGATAATTAATATTAACAACAAACGGAAATAATATAGAAATATTATTAACAGGTGAATAATCCGGGGCTTAGGAACTAGAATAAATCTAGTCCCCGGCAACGGCGCCATTTTGCAGACGTTATATTGTGAGTGGTTTAAGTGGTGTAATTAAAGTTAAAGAAAAGAAATTAAAACCCAAAATAAACGTCGGGCTGCAAACAAATCCCGGTCGCAGTAGTATAGTGAAATGTAAGCGACCGGATATCGAACCACGGGACTAATGTACATATTATAGTACCTAAGCGTGTCACAGGAGGGGGGATTAATTGACTTGTTTTTATAAATAAAAGAAAAGATAAAATAAACTAAATTAACAGATAAACTAAACGGGACTCTGGTTCAGATTAATATTATCTGCTCTTTCATGCTATTCCTACTGGTTTAATTATAATTGTCTGGCAAAATTTCTTTTTTAAAATATCTTAAGGACTAAGTCATAGCCTCATAAGAACTCGTTTACCAGAAATGCCCGGTCTATCAGGCTTCGAGCACTCTTATGTAAACGGACGTTAAATTCGAGGAAATATAATTGCATCTGAAAATACTAACCCATTAAATCATAATAGAGCTTTCTCCAGATTTACGGTTTAATCAACCTATCTATTTATCACCTGGTCTGATCAAAATAGACTTAGCAAGCAATTTAATAAATTCGCGAGATCTATTAAAAAGGCAAGAGAAGAGCTTTAAGCGTAACAAACTTCATTAAATTAAAACCAGTAAAAACATTGCATAATTAATACAGAATATAATAATTATTCCCAAAGCGTATGTAAACTAGCCTAACATATTAAATAGAATAACAGAAACAAGAATGATAGAAATCATCCGTAATCACTCCGTCTCGCTCTGCTATTTTGTATACGTAGGCTAGAGGTGGATTTAGTGGACTGTAAAATAAATAAAATGGAGAAGGCGGAAGGAGAGAAATGAGATGGTGTGTGAGTTGGAACTCCAGAGGAACCACGGAAGGAGCCTCCGGAAGGACACTGGATAAGGAGGAATGAAGCTCGTATTTATAGAGGAAGAAGAACAAAGCAGCAGCACTGATTGAGCTCGTTGATTGCAGCTCCCCATTGATTGCAGCTATTGATTGCATAGGGGACAGGGCTGAATCGCGTGCGTGATTTCTGGTAGGCGCCGGCTCAAGTTGAAGAGCGAGTTGGGTAGAAGATAACCCGTTAATTTCCTACAGATTTACACGTGTCCGCCACTTATTTAGCGGTCTCCTCTGTATGTTGTCCGCCTGTTAAGTGGCGGTCATCTCTGTCTCAACCTCCTCGCGGTTGCATCTCTGTCGTCCGCCTCATATGAGGCGGTACTCTCTGTAATGTCCGCTCGCGGTCTTCTGTCTCTTGTCCGCCTGAAAAGAGGCGGTCGCCTCTATCTCTTCCGCCTGGCGGTTGCATGAGAGTGGTCCGCCCCTTAATGGGCGGTTGCATGCAATTCGTGCGTGTATGTTGTTGTTCTTCACGTGACCATTTTAATCCCTTATAAACATATGTATGTTTTAGGTATTTTTCCTACAATTTAACACATAAAATACATCAGTTAATATAACAACATATTTATAGGAAAAACCCTAGATAAGTGAGAAACATTACTAAAAATGCTACAATTAATAAGGTGATTAAACCCTAAAAAGTCTATATGTTTTGCACTTATCAGTATCCAAGGTAAAACAATTATCTTAATGTTTTAAAACAATGTATAATCTAGGGTTTACAATGAGATGAAGCATAAAGCTTGTATACTCATTTTATCATTTGTATAATGTTTAGAAGTTGACAAGCAACTAAAAGCCTTGCCGATTTAGCCAAGGAAACAAGGAAGAAGTTGTGAGGAAAAGAGGTAAATGTGCTAACCTAATGTGGTTTAAAGTCTTAGGAGAAATGAGCTTATATTGCTTATTAAAATGATCTAAGGAGCCAATGGTGAATGACTTAGTAAAATTCTCTCAAGGGCTTAGTAAAAGGCATATGTATTGTTGGGTGTATTTGCAGGTCAAAGGCAAATATAATGTGGGAAATTCAGTGTTTATGATTTATGCATCTTAAGGGCCTAAGAGCCATGTTATTTAAGGGCCTAAGTGCCAAGCAATTTAAATTATGCACTATATTGTGATGTAGTGCTAAATGAGTGAAGTTTTGTGTATAAGAATGTACTTGATGGATTTTAGTGTTCTTGATTGTTTAATGGTGAAAACAATGTGTTTTGGTTTAGTAATGTTCTAGGAGAACCCATGTCGAAATTTAGATAATGTATAAGAAGCTTTAGGTGTTTAAAATGAGTTTTGGTAAGTTAGGAAGTGTTTAGAATGGTTAAGTGTTCTACTAGTGAAAGAAACATGCATTAAGCTATTTTAAGGTGTAAAAGGGACTTAAGCATTATTTTAGAGGATTTATAATGCAAATGAGTGCTTTGGGATACTTCAAGATCATGGTGAGATTGTGTTTAGGACTTGTGTAATGTTGGGGAATAAGGAAGAAGTGATTTGTTGCATGGAGGAGCTATAAACTTTTAAGGATGTTCAAGGAGTTTGGTTAGGAAGAAAAGATGCTTGGGAGATGATGTTATGGTGAGGAGAAAGCATTTTGGTATAGTGATTATCATAGGTGAGAAACACCATTTGGAAACCTTGCAAGAAATGTTACAAGTGTTGGTGAATTTTAAGAGAAAATTGAGTAACAAGTTAGACAAGGAACTAGGTGTGTTTAAGATGATATTTTGGCATTAGAATATACCTAAGATCATTTGGGAAGTTTATACATTTAATGAGTAAGGTGAACCATTGCAACAAGACTTAGAAAATGTTCAAAATGTAAATCTGTAGCAGTGGTCCGGGACTTAGGTCTTGGATAATGTCCCGGACCATGCATTTAAAAGGGCCGAGGATTGTTACACAGCCTTGGTCCGGTACTTAGGATATGTAAGAAGTACCGGACCACCCCCTGATTTACCCCCGAGATAATTTGCCTATATTGGTCCGGGACCTAGGACCCGTAAGAAGTCCCGGTCCACCCCATTAAAACAGGCCGAGGGTTTTGCTAAGTGTAGGTCCGGGACCTTAGTTGGGGACCAAGTCCCAGACCACTTTAAAAAGTTAGTTTAAGGTTAGATAATGATGTCTAATGATGGGGATTAGTTAGTAATGATGTTATAAAGTTATATAAGGCATGTTATGAGTGTAATAATGACAATTTAAAAGGTGAGGAGTTATAACAAAGTGTGAATACAAAATAACTAGTTAAGTGAAGTAAAAGTTAACAATGGATTAGTACATTAATTAACCGACGTTACTAAATGTGTATAGGATTCTTCAAAGGTGGAAACCAGTCGAAGCAAGGACCCAGGTATGGTTTTCTTGCAATCTGTTGCCTACCGGTTTACACCGGCTTGTGTGTTGTTTGTTTTTCTGTATGTTTACAACCTTGTAAGACTTAATTCATGTAATGAGTTTACAGTTGTTTATACTATTGTGATGTTATGACGTGACTCATTTCCCTTGTGTGTGTCTAACATGACTTACCACTTGCTTGTGAATTGTTGTTAAGTTCCACTGTTGAACTTCTAACAAGTGCTAATTGGGAAGTGAGGAATCCGGTTGTCCGGTCATGCATGCAATTTTGAGAGTAGATATCTATATCAGATTCGACTCTTATGTTGTTAAGATTGTTCTCCTTTATTTGGCGTTCGATCTCCCGCTAGCTTCCTCCAAAGCTTACCTATTCTGACTAATGATCGGTTTAGTGGGAACATGTGTTTGTGTGGTGTGTTCGGGTCACAATATCTGAACCATCTGTGACTTAAGTTACTCGTTCGACTAACAGAACGGTAATGTGTGTGTGTAACAAGCTTAATATGGGAATGAACCATTCTCTAGGCTTCTTGTGTTGTTTAACCTTCTTGGTTTGTTATTGTGAAAAGTGAATCCACTGTGTATGTGATGTTGTGCTATGCAATGATGTTGCTATGCCATATGTATGTGTTATATGTTGAAATGAATGCCATGTCATCATTACAATTAGTTGCGCGTATCCCGGTAGCCGATGGGCTGCGCGTTAATCATACCAGCCAAGGGTTGCTGACCCCCTCGGGGGCTCCATATTTTTACTGCAGGATGAGGATCGAGGAAGCAGAGTGGTTGTAGATCAAGGTTATGTCATACTTTTGATTAATTTTGGACGGTAGGCCCGGGATGCGCCTGTACTCCTGTGGCGTTGTATTTTGGCACAGTTGGTATTACAGTGACGGTTTGTATTAAATACTCGGTATGTTGGTTATGTATATATATGGTTGTTAGTACCTAATGCTCGGGAGTCTGATCATCAGACCGGTACACTTGTATTTATTCTGCCTTGTTAACCTCGTGGGTGGTTGACGGCGTTGTAGCACCGAATCGTTTAGTTATTGTTTAGTTATTTTTCCGCTGTGATTTCATTTAATGTTAAGTGCGTAGTAGGGGTGTTACATTTGTCGTAAGCATGCAATTCATTTTTATCAAACATTGAAAACATGCACCATATATAAATCACGCAAGTAACCATACATGGTCAACTGCATCACAAAGAGGAACATGACAGTAGAGGTCAAGTTAGTTATTTAATTTTGGTACGGGTATGATAAACCCTTCAGACGAGATAAGACTCTCGCGTTAATGGTCGGGTAATAAATCCCGCAGGAGAGAACGTAGTCAACTCCTGTACTTAAATATAGGTGTGGGTATCATACCCTCGAGAGAATGAAATCTTTCTCTCAACTTCAAAATTATATGTGGGTATCGTACCCTCGTGAGAATGCAGTCTTTCTTCCAGCTTAAAATGTTCCGGTACTAACCCGGTGAGTGGACAAAGTCTACACCCAAAACCACCGTCATGACGTATACTGTATTTGAGGACGACCTGCGACAGGTACAGCCTCCATATTTGCATGCATGGCCAGAAACATCTGGGCTCCTCACTTTTCGTAGCATAGAATATGTTAGTCGTCATACAAGGACGTTAAACAAGCACACTGTTGTATATTGTCAGTTGTCACGCTTAAAGACAACGACGTTATTTATAAAGGAAGTTAGTGAGAAACTTGAGTACAAGTTCCCAGTATAATAATAAGTAAGTATTTAATCCACTGGTAATGTAGTGTTGTATGCGTGGCACATACGCGTTATAGTTAGTAACGTTCACGCACATAAAATAACTTAGCAGTGCACAAATAGTCACAACGATACACAAACGCAAGTGCAACATATTACATGCAATTATCTTGGTCGTTATTTCACACAACAGATAGCACACAAGCCGGTGTATTCCGTTAGCAAACAGGTTGCAAGAATCCATACCATTCACCGAAGATTGTACTTGATAAATTCCCGGTCAACATCTGGTCAAACAAGGTCCTAGAATTGGATTAACTGGGAGTGTTAATTTATGTTACCCTTGTAATAATTTTATCGTATCATGAAATGTCCTCGTATTCGTTATTTCATGTGAGGTTTATTTCGAGCGCTTAAATAATTTCTTTTAACCTCTTAACCTTATTTATGTTTAAGGTTTACATATATGATTTAAACCATCGTAGTCTTTACTTATAAGACTTATATTGTATGGCAATCCTCTTTAATTGCCTCTAGTATCTTATATACCGCTTCAATTATTTCCTCTTAACTTAAATAATTTCTTTGAATGTATTTTTGTATAAACAAGTATTATTCACTCATCATATTGTATTTGTCCAAACGACATAACAATTTATAAATTCGTCAATTACATTTATTGGTCATATGTAAATTAATTCTCCTCTTAACTTTATATTTAATAAACTATAATTCCAAATATTATTTGATATTCACACATTAAATTCCTTATATTCATTTCCCTTTGATTTACTTGAAAATCTTAAATGTATAAATTTTATACACATGTATTATTTATGGTACATGATTTTAATTGTCTAAATGACATAACAACTTTATAAATTCTCAAATTGTATTTACATGTCACGCATGGGTGTATTTTTCCCATATCTTTTATTACTTACAAACTAACCCCAAATAATATTATTTCTTTACAAATACATTACTTATCCCTTTATAACATATAGTTTTAATTTCATAAATCCTTAAATCATAACTTCCTTTTCTAAATCCTTTAAATATCCATATAGGACTTACAAATATTTTTAATCCCATAAATACACTATACTTTTCGGTTATTATATTATAACCACATTTACTTCATAAACTTTACATTATACCCCAAAACACATTATATTACATAGTTTCATTTTCTTAATTAATTAATTCATTAAACCATCACTATAAATTCGATAATTATTATTTGAACACCTTAACTTTTAGAAATTACCAAATCATCCCATAACCTTTCGGTTTTGACATATAACTTCTTATAATTACATTTTAACCCCAAAAACTTTATAATAGTTATATATTAACTTATAAATTATAGTTTTAATATCTAATTCTCTTAAATTTCAAATGGCATATAAATTTCCATTAATTAAGTTTCCGCCCCAATTTAATTCTTGGTTTACACATAATGAAAACGTATAATTTGTCACTCACATCTCACAAACGAATAGAACACCGAGGATTATAGTGGTTCAGCCAATAATCCGGCCTACATCCACTTCTAGACAATTTCTTTATTCATTTCTTTGGGGTTACAATACTAGAGAGCTTTTCTAGAGGTTTCTCTCTCTCCTCATGTTGTGTCCCCGTCAAATGAGCTCCTCTATCTCTATTTATAGACTTTTTCTAGGGTTCCTGGGCTTGCCAACCTGTCATATCTTACCAGGCTGTCACTATAAATATCTTATCCTGATTTCTACATCTTCTGTCCCAAGCTATCCGACCGGGCACAGGCGCCCGGTCGCTACCTACTTCTTTTTCTTAGTTACTTGACTGGCCGGAGACGACCGGTCGTTCCCCCACACTTGCTCCATACTTTGCGACCAGTCGTGGCCGACCGGTCGCTACACGCTCTTTCTTTATTCCCTCTTCTTGGTGTGGAATTTCGGTGCTACCTCAGCCTCTTCACACCTTTTGGTACTTGACCATGTTTTCCCCTCTTCAGTGCCCGGTCACTGAATGCCCGGTCACAGAGCATGAGGTGCGAGATGCAGCGCCCGGTTATGAGATCTAGCTTCCAAAGCAAGGGTCGGGCAGGGCCCGAATCTGGTGCCTGGCGCCCAAACTGGAGCCTGAAGAGGGTCTTGAAGAAGCTTGGGGTCTGAGTCGGGGCCTGGGGTCTGGGCCACCTTGGTTCTTCTGTCTCGTCATATTTTTGCCCTCTTCATCAGTCCCACAAGTTCTACTTTTTGGCACTTAAAAAAGTGGAACCTACAAAAAAAGAAGATAAAAAATTGCATGCCTTCTACCTTTCCCTTCTCCTATCTCCTAGTCCCACAAGTTCTTTTTCTTTAGCTTTTACAAAGGAAAATGAACTTACAAAAAGTTGGTACAATTTGGTACAATCAAAAGTCCCACAAGTGCCTTTTCTGCTGAATCTGACAAATTGGAAATTCTGAGACATAAATCATCAAGATAATATATCTTGATGAATGAATCCCTCAATATCTTGATGGATGAATCCCTCAATATCTTGATGGATGAATCCCCTGATGTTCTGATATACAATATGTAAGAATGTCAGAAGTCCGGAAGTCCATCATAAGATCTTCATGCAGAAGACCAACCATTCCCTTTTTGAAGGGTAAGATAATATAATGATCCAATCCTTGCTATACTAGCCAAAGGATGATAATTTCCTCAAAGGGATAAGAGAGATAATATATTTTCCCATCTTTGCTTATGTTAGCCAAAGAATGGTACTTCCTTTTAATATATATTTCCCAACTTTGCTGGTGGTAGCCAAAGGATGGTACTTATGATCATACCCTTCTAAAGTGTTTCTTTTAGAAGGTAATGGATCGAGGTACGATGTGGCATCCCACACCTAATAATTCACCCATTACAGGCGACCAGAGCTCCTGATGGATCCATAGATGGGGTTTTTTGGTGGCTCTATGGCCGGGTTTCATTTCAACCCAAGGTGGCTCTATGGCCGGGTTTCATTTCAACCCAAGGTGGCTCTATGGCCGGGTTTCATTTCAACCCAAGGTGTTACTTTTTTCCAGAGGGCCTATGAAAGCGCCATGGACCAGAAGGCCTGTGAGAGCGCCATGGATTTTCGTCTCTGATGAGACGACCAGAGGGCCTGTGAAAGCGCCATGGATTTTGATAATATTTTTGAAATTTTGCTGACATAGAGTAGTTTGTGAATTTCTTGGCAACTCTGTCGGGCGTGGGTGTTGGCCCAAGGCGGCTCTATGGCCTTCTTCTTTCATACTTTCCTTGAATACTTCAGGGGGTGATCAGTCCCCTGGTACAAGTACCTGTGTTTCCTCAAAATTTTCGTTAGTACTTTCGAGCGATTGGCAACAAATGAGGATATTAAATAATCTTGCAATTTATGAGTATACTATAATCATGTTCCCGCTAGAGAATAACTGCTTCGTAGCGACTGACCTTGACAGATTTTAGCATGTGAGGAGATATGCAAAAAGGATGTTAGTGATATGAGTCATTTACCAGCTCACAATCATGTATAGATTAGAGCAGTTGCCTATGTGAAAAACTATTAAAATCTTATCATGCAGCATCTGCGATTTTCGAGTGTAGAGATATGACGCTAGCCCCCTTTTAGATCAGCAAGCAGCAGTAAAAGGATTGCTGATTCTGACATGAAAGAGATGCATGTTTAGCTTCCCCAATCAGCAAGCAACGAATAAGCAAAAGTTTGTTCTAAATGAGAAACCAAAGTCAGTATTGCTCATAACAAGTTTCAGGTGTTTTGTAAACTGACATGAATGACGTCGAAAGCAATTAACGGTCTTGGTATGACACCTTTCCCTCACTGTTAATACAAAAACATATTGGATTTATTAAATCCTGACATTGTCAAATTTTCACATGTCAAACAGAGGCAAACAAAGCGAAGTTAAACCATGAGTCCATCCAACAAGTGGTGATAGCAGCATAATAGTTGAAACAACGAGATAGTATCAGTCAGGAAGATACCATTATTCTTGGTTGGAGAGAACTGCTAGCTTAAAAAATAAGAAATTGCTGCAACTATGCAACAGCAATAACGCTTACATATGATGGAGCAAAAAAAATCTACCAAATTGCAAAGGTAATCTTCAGTGGAGAAAGAATGACCATTCTTAACATCTTTGACCTCGAGTAGTTTGAGCAATATTCAAGTTAAATAGAAAAAATAGGGGCAAATACCAAATAGCGTACTGAAATACCCCAAACCTTAGTATGTTGTTTAAACATTTAAATATGGTATATTAAGACTAAAAAGAGTCTTAGAAACATTAGTAAACAATTTAAACCATAGAAAACACAAATAAGTACCTTAAAGTCAATTAGGGCTAAAATGTGCCCTAAGCTTGGGATAAGCTAGTGAATTAAGAGCTAACAATAGCTTGATTAAGAGCTAATAAGCTTATCAGGACTTCATTTAGGTGTTAATGAATATATTAAACCAAATACCAAAGAAAACCAAGCTTGAAAACAAGTTAAAACACAAAATGTGCTTTAAGGAGTCTTAAAGCACATTTTTGAAAAATTGTCTTGTAAATGAGTTTTGAATGGCTAAATGTCCATAATTACTCTTTAATTAATATGTGTACTACTTAGTATCACATTTGGAAGTCTATATCAATGGGAAATCAAAAATTTCACATCTATGTGCCTTGTTTTTATGAATAGTAACCAAATTAACCAAGTTTATAACATATGTCAATATAAGTAATTTAATTGGTCAACAAAGACTAAAATACCCCTAGTTATATAATGGGGGCCGGTTTTCTTATAAGGGATGAGTCATCCCCTTGTTAATTTGATAAGAAAGGAAAGTGATAAAGTAAACACTATTTACTTTACTACTTAAGTATCAAAACTAGTTAAGTCTTCTTCATTCTCTCATTTCCCTTGTTCCCACTGTCTTCTACCTTCCTTCTTTCTCTCATTCACGGTTGCAGCAGCTCACCACCATATACCATCTTCAATTCCTTGTAATTCCTAGCTCTCTTTGCCAAATCAAATTCTAAGACCACCATTCTCTTTGTCTCATCAAGCTCTTCAACTTCATCCTTTCAAAACTTCAAGAGCTCCATTTTGGTGCCAAGAAGAATCTCCATGGAAGGAGCTTGAGCTTATATTTCTACATCATATTGTTCTCTTTTGCTTCAAGGTAAGGAAACTCTAAGAAAAATAATGTTTCCTACATGTTATTATGTTGTCCAAAAATCACCATTAATGGTGCCCTTACCTTGCTTGTTTTAGCTTCATTTGAATCTTCCAAGGGCTTGGTGGAGTCCTCTCTTGATACATATCCAAACTCTCTTTTGTATCCAAGGTAAAACAATTATCTTAATGTTTTAAAACAATGTATAATCTAGGGTTTATAATGAGATGAAGCATAAAGCTTGTATACTCATTTTATCATTTGTATAATGTTTAGAAGTTTACAAGCAACTAAAGCCTTGCCGATTTTAATCAAGGAAACAAGAAAGAAGTTTGTGAGGAAAAGAGGTAAATGTGCTAACCTAATGTAGTCTAAAGTCTTAGGAGAAATGAGCTTATATTGCTTATGAAAACTACCTAAGGAGCCAATGGTGAATGACTTAGTAAAATACTCTCAAGGAGACTATTAAGGGCATATGTGTTGTTGAGTGTATTTGCGGGTCAAAGGCAAATATATTGTGGAAATTCAGTGTTTATGGTTTATGTTATTTAAGGGCCTAAGAGCCATGTTATTTAAGGGCCTAAGTGCCAAGCAATTTAAATTATGCACTATATTGTGATGTAGTGTTAAATGAGTGAAGTTTTGTGTACAAGTATGTCCTTGGTGGATTTTAGTGTTCATGGATGTTTAAATGGTGAAAAAAATGTGTTTTGGCTTAGTAATGTCTAGGAGAACCCATGTCGAAATTTAGATAATGTATAAGAAGTTTTAGGTGTTTAAAATGAGTTTTAGGAAGTAAGGAAGTGTTTTGAAAGGTTAAGTGTTCTACTAGTGAAAGAAACATGCATTAAGGTATTCTAAGATGTAAAAAGGACTTAGGCAATGTTTTAGAGGATTAAGAATGCAAGTGAATGTTTTGGGATACTTCAAGATCATGGTGAGATTGTGTTTAGGACTTGTGCAATGTTGGTGAATAAGGAAGAAGTGATTTGTTGTATGGAGGAGCTATAAACTTGTAGAGATATTCAAGGTGTTTGGTTAGGAAAAAAAGATGTTGGGAGATGATGTTGTAGTGGTGAGAAAACATTTGGGAATAGTGGAAGTTATAGGTATGAAACACCACATAGAAACTTAGTGAAAAACATTACAAGTGTAAACCTTTTTACAAGAATTTGTGTAATGCTTGAGGAGGATTTTAGTGAATGATTTAAGGAGTTTAATGGAGGTCTTGAGGTGGGTTTGAAGTGCCCAAATAAGATTAGAACATACTAGGATATAGGTGGGGAAGTTTGGAGTTAAATGGACAATTAAAAACAAGGGTCTGGAGCAGACCGACCTTGGGGACCGGACCTGCAAGGTCGGTCGAGCCCAGTTTACCCTGCGAGAAATGGTTTCTGGAATGGACCGACCTTGGGGACCAGACTTGCAAGGTCGGTCGGGCATGGATTTTTAGTACGGAATGAGTCTCTGGAATAGACCGACCTTGGGACCGGACTTACAAGGTCGGTCATGCCTAAATTTTTGTACGTAAGAGAGTCTCGGGAATCGATCGATCTTACGACCGGACTTGCCAAGATCGGTCGGGCCTGAGTTTTCAAAGGGGAAAACTCTCGAGAATAGACCGAGCTTGTGGACCGAAGTTGCAAGGTCGGTCGGAGTAGAATTTTTGACGGTAATGTGTGCTCTGGAATGGACCGACCTTGTGTAAGGTCGGTCGGTAAGTTTGGTCGGACCCAAACTTGTAAAACAAAAAAAACAAACAAAGTGTAGCTTAAGTAGTTAACCCTAGGGGGTATAATGTAGGTAATCAAGGATAAGTTTGGGCATTAAAACATGTCAGATAACCATGTTAAACACTTAGTAAATTTGAAGTTAAGTAAGTTAATTAACCGACATTCTTAATCATGTATAGGAGTGGCCTACGGTGAAAATCAATCGAAGCAAGGACTGAGGTATGGTTTTCTTGCAGTCTGTTGCCTACCGGTTTACACCGGCTTGTGTGTTGTTTGTTTTTCTGTATGTTTACAACCTTGTAGGACTTAATTCATGTAATGAGTTTACAGTTGTTTATGCTTTTGTGATGTTGTGATGTGACTCATTTCCCTTGTTTGTGTCTAACATGACTTACCACTTGCTTGGGAATTGTTTGTAAAGTTCCACTGTTGAACTTCTAACAAGTGCTAACTGGGGAGTGAGGAATCCGGTTGTCCGGTCATGCATGTAAGTTTAAGAGTAGATATCTGTATCAGATTCGACTGTTATGTTGTTAAGATTGTTCTCCTTTATTAGGCATTCGATCTCCCGCTAGCTTCCTCCAAAGCTTACCTATTCTGACTTATGATCGGTTTAGTGGGAACATGTGTTTATGTGGTGTGTTCGGGTCACAATATCCGAACCATCTATGACTTAAGTTACTCATTCGACTAACAGAACGGTAATGAGTGTGTGTAACAAGCTTAACATGAGAGTGAACCATTCTCTAGGCTTCTTATGATGATTAACCTTCTTGGTTTGTTGTTGTGGGAAGTGTACCCACTATGTATGTGATGTTGTGCTATGCAATATTGTTGCTATGCCATATGTATATGTTATGTGTTAAAATGAATGCCATGTCATCATGACAATTAGTTGCGCGTATCCCGGTAGCCGATGGGCTGCGCGTTAACCATACCAACCAAGGGTTGCTGACCCCCTCGGGGGCTCCATAATTTTACTGCAGGATGAGGACGAGGAAGCGGAATGGCTATAGATTATAGGCTGCAGATATACTTTTGGTTATTTTGGATGTTGAGCCCGGGATGCGCCTGTGCTCCCGTGGCATTATATTTTGGTATTGTTCGTGTTACAGTGACAATCGTTACAGTTGACAGTGGAGTTTACGTGTACAGTTTTAAGTGACGGTTTGTATTAAATACTCGGTATGTTGGTTATGTATATATGGATGTTGTTACCTAATGCTCGGGAGTCTGATCATCAGACCGGTACACTTGTATTTATTCTGCCTTGTCAACCACGTGGGTGGTTGACGGCATTGTAGCACCGAATCGTTTAGTTATTGTTTAGTTGTTTTTCCGCTGCGATTTCAGTTATTGTTAAATGTTTAGTAGGGGTGTTACAAAAAGTGGTATCAGAGCGAAGTATCACTCTGATGACTAGAATACCGAGCTTAGGAATATACCGAGTTAGGAAACCTAACCACAGTTACCTAAGTGAGCAGTTATGGAAAGGTTAACCACTAACTAAGTGTGGAGATACCATGTTGTCGGGAAAACGTTACAACCGTTGGAACAGATAAGTGTGCAAGCGCAATGCTAATGAATGTTCGTGTGAATTCAATGTCAGGTAGACCACAAGGTCGAGGCCGCGGGCACGGCATTGGTGATACAGGGAACCAGGGGGAGAACCCTACGGCGCAAGTCATGGCCGATGCTGTAGCGGCCGCCGTAGCCCAGATGGTCCCGCAACTAGTAGCTGCAATTCAGCAGGGGCAACAGCCCGAAGTTCAACCACCACCGCCACCGCCACGAGAGACCAACTGGGTCAAGGCGTTGGCAGATTTGAGACCCCCGTCGTTTCATGGGGAGACCGACCCACGTAAGCTGGAGGCGTACATCTCCGAGTTGGAGACCGCCTACGAGACCTTGGATGTGCCTGCTGGAGCCAAGGTCCGTCTTGCCGCTTACTACCTGAAGGGTTCGGCACAAAGTTGGTGGAAGCTTGTGAGAGAGGACCGGATGGCGGATCCTCAGTTTGGTTGGAGAGAGTATACGGCTCTGCTGCGAGCCAAATATTATCCTGTGCATGTGCAAGAGGCTAAGCGCCTAGAGCTGGATAGTCTGAGGCAGGGGGATAAGATGTCGGTTGATGATTACTACACCGCTTTCACCGGCCTTATCCACCTGTTACCGGACCTGGGATACTCGAACCGGGTGCTGGTAAACCGTTTCTACAACGGTCTCAGCCACCGTCTTCGCTATGGGATGGGGCCAGCTGAGTATACTACCTTGCAGGTAATTAGAATACAGTGTGATGTGAATAAGTGTAATCCATAAGTGAGTATTAATGTGAGTTTGTGTGTATGTTTTGCGGGGCATGACTGACATCCTAAATCCAGGAGTGCTATCATGCCGCTGCTAAGGTTGAGATTACCGTCCGACTGAGGGACGAGGAGAATGCGCACAAGCGCAAGGCCACGAGCGAGGGCCAGAGTCCGCAGGGGTACGGGGGAGGAAAGAAGAAGAAGAAGCCTTATCCCCAGCCCCAGAAGAGTCAGCTCCAGGGTGACAAGGGCCAAGCCCAGACCACCACAGCTGAGGAGCCACTGAAGCTCACATATGCATGCGCGGCGAAACCCCTACGCTCTTACCCGCCGAAGGCAGCTAGCACGGGTTCTGGACCAGAGCGCCACTACTATTGTAAGTGGTGTAACGGAGACCACCCCGGCAAAGACTGCAAAGGAAATGACGTGCAGTGTCGCTACTGCGAGAAGTGGGGTCACCGTGACTATGAGTGTTACCGGAACCCCAACAGCAGAGTCAACAAGCCCAAGGGGCAGTGGAAGGGTAAGGCCACAGCGGCCATTGATGGCCCGAAGTCAGCTAACCAGCCACCCACAGATCAGAGGAACACTGATTCCCAGAAGGGGAAGGGGTCGGGACCTAGCAAGGCCGCCCTGCATGTGGTGGACCGGTCTGAGGCGCCAGGGCCCTCTACTAGACCAGGTACCGCCTAAACTGTTGAGTGAAATAAGTGATTGCACACCGCATTTCATGCATGTGTGTGTTAGTGAGTCCAATTGTACTACCATAAGAGTAAAGAGTTAAGGTATAATGTGAAAGTCACCTAATTAAATAATTCAAAACTTAAAGGAGCCTTCAATATTTGTTATCCAATCCCACCCATACCAAACCCTGAAGAAACCACCATCAACATCACCGACTTCCCAATGGAGCAATGTCAGGTTATCCAGCCAGGTATGATACTCTTAAATGGATACCTGACACCAGAAGCACAAATCCACATCATCAGACAATGCAATGAACTGGGAGCAACACCCGGAGGATTCTACACACCCGAATACCTGAGTGGATCGAGAATGAAATTGAAGATGATGTGCATGGGTAAGGACTGGAATCCTTACACCAAGACATATCAAGAAGTGCGAGCTGAAGATGGAGCAACTGTACCGATGATATCTGAGGAGTTCCTTGCGGTCGTTAACCACGCCGTGGGAATTGCTCAGCAAGTTGAATCAGATTCAATCCCAAGTGTTAAAGCGGATTTATATATTGTGAACTTCTACCAGAAAGGTGGACGATTAGGTTTACACCAAGATAAGGACGAGTAACCTGAGTCTCTAAGTAAGGGAGTACCCGTGGTGTCTTGGTCCATTGGTGATACCACAGTGTTTATATATGGCGAGCAGAAGCGTGCTGATCTCGCAAAAAAGTTAGTGTTGAAATCAGGAGATGTGTTAATCATGGGTGGGCAGTCAAGGATGCTATATCATGGCATCAGGAAGATCAAACTGAATACCGCACCAACGGAAGTGATCAATGCCACACACATGAAACCCGGACGTTTGAATTTGACCTTCAGACAGTTTTAAAGCCTTGCATAATTATGTAATGTGTTAAACCATAGTACGTTAAGGATGTTGTATGTGTTAGTTATGTCAACAGTGTAAACCAACGTATGATGTAAGAAGAGTGTGTTAATCAATAAAGTGGAGTTGTTCGAAGTATATCAACCATGTTATTACCAAATACTTATTAGTTTGCCAATGAATTAGGTTGTGCACTCGGAACGGGAGGTATACTGAGTGTCTGCAATGAGGCAGAAGCCGGCAAGAGCGGCACAATCCTCACCGGTACCTTTCTAGTCAATGGCGTGGACGCTTCGATCTTGTTCGACTCCGGAGCCTCACATACATTTTTTTCGCTATCCTTTGCGAAGAGGCTGGGGTTAGACGGTGATGAGATGCCAGAATTCCTAGTCACTCTCCCGTCGAAAGAGCGGATCAGGTGTACCCGCTACCACCGAGATGCTATTGTACGAATTCGTGATGAAGAGTTTCCGATCGACTTGATAGAGTTCGACGGACTTGGTTTTGATGTGATTGTCGGGATGAACTGGTTGGAGCGGTACAAGGGCAGAATCCTGTGTGCCAAGCATTGTCTGCTTCTTTGGAGTCCGTCTGGGGTTACTATATCTTACCGCTAGAGGCCCAGAGAGCCTTCGAATCAGATCATCACCGCCATGGCTATGTATCGTGAACTACGATGAGGGAATGATGTATACCTCTGCTATGTCCAGGACATAGAGAGAGACCCAGAGTTTAGCCCAGATGTGCCGGTAGTGTCAGAGTTTCCTGATGTATTTCCTAAGGAACTGCCGGGCATGCCGCCAGCACGGGAAGTTGAGTTTGAAATTGATTTGGTTCCGGGTACCGGACCAATTGCGAAGGCGCTCTATCGTATGGCTGCAGCAGAGATGACAGAGCTCAAGGAGCAGCTGAGAGACCTACTCGATAAGGGGTTTATCCGCCCTAGCGTTTCACCATGGGGAGCGCCGGTCCTCTTTGTGAAGAAGAAGGACGGTAGTCTCCGCCTGTGTATTGACTATCGAGAACTTAATGCAGTTACGGTGAAGAAGCGTTACCCTTTACCACGCATCGACGACTTATTTGATCAGTTGAGAGGAGCATCAGTATTCTCCAAGATAGATCTACGATCCGGATACCATCAGATTGCCATCCGTGACAGTGACATTGAGAAGACAGCATTCAAAACTAGATATGGACATTATGAGTTTACGGTTATGCCGTTTGGTTTATCTAATGCACCAGCTAAGTTCATGGACTTAATGAACCGCTTGTTCCAAGATTAGTTGGACAAGTCAGTGGTAGTCTTCATCGACGATATTCTTGTGTACTCGAAATCGAGAGGTGAGCATGAAAGCCACCTGAGAAATGTGTTACAAACATTGAGAAAGAATCAGTTGTATGCTAAATTTTCAAAGTGTGAATTTTGGTTGGACCAAGTATCCTTTCTTGGTCATATGATTTCTGAGGCCGGGATCGCTGTTGATCCGGCAAAGATTGATGTTGTGCGCACCTGGCCTAGGCCGAAGACAGTTACTGATATCAGGAGCTTCCTCGGTCTGGCAGGATATTATAGGAGGTTTGTGAAGGACTTCTCCAGTGTCTCGAAGCCGATGACTTCCTTGATGAAGAAGGATGCTCCATTCGAGTGGACAGATGAATGCGAGAGTTCTTTTCAGAGTCTCAAGGATGCTCTGACATCTGCACCAGTACTGACTATACCAGACGGTCCAGATGGTTTTGAGGTCTATTGCGACGCATCAGGCAGAGGTATGGGTTGTGTGTTGATGCAACACGGGAAGGTCGTAGCATACGCCTCCCGACAGCTGAAGAAGCATGAAGAGAACTACCCTACCCACGATTTAGAACTGGGTGCCATTGTCTTCGCATTGAAAATATGGCGACATTATTTGTGTGGGGTAAGTGTGACAATTTATTCTGACCACAAAAGTTTAAAATACTTGTTCACTCAGAAGGAGTTGAACATGAGACAAAGAAGATGGGTCGAGTTTCTAAACGATTACGACATCAATTTACAGTATAAAGAGGGTAAGGTAAATGTGGTAGCTGACGCATTGAGTCGCCGAGCACACTCTCTCCATTCGCTAGTCTCTCATTCTCGCTTGGTTGAAGAGGTGCGGAGTGCTCAGTTGACGGATCAGTATATGTTAGAGATCAGGCAGAAGTTTATTGATGGCACATTCGAGGGTCAGAAGTACGACTTCCGACTCCTCGATGATGACCTGATTAGACTCAATGGCCGACTGTGTATTCCGAGGAGTAGCGCTGAACTGAAGGAGCGCAGACTGAGTGAATCCCATTGTTCTACGACTTCGATTCACCCCGGAGCTTCAAAGATGTACAAGGGTATGAAACGTTATTTTTGGTGGACTGGAATGAAAAAGGATGTGAATGATTATGTACTGAGGTGTCTCACTTTCCAGAAGGTCAAGTTTGAGCATCGACGGCCTGGTGGTATGGTACAGCCAATGCCAGTGCCTGAGTGGAAGTTCCATGACATTTCTATGGACTTCGTAGTAGGGCTTCCGCCTACAAGGGGAGGTCTGAATATGATTTGGGTTGTTGTTGACCGACTGACCAAGGTGGCTCGATTCATACCGCTGAAGGACACCTGGAAAGTGGCAAAACTAGCAGAGCTCTTTGACAGAGAGATTGTAAGACATCATGGGGTACCGAAAACAATTGTATCTGACAGGGATACCAGATTCCTCTCGAGGTATTGGAAATCCACACGGGAAGCGCTTGGTACCGAGCTGAAGCTAAGTTCAGCGTTCCACCCACAGACAGATGGTCAGAGTGAGCGCACCATCCAGACACTTGAGGATATGTTACGTGCATGTGCACTTGATTTTCAGACCAGCTGGATTGACAAGTTACATGATAAGTGAAGAATTTATCTATATTTCTATGCTTAATGTGATTAATATTTTATTGTTTTATATGATAAATTCCTACTTATATGTTTAATTATGTTAAATGTTTGATTAGGTATACGATGTTCTCCTCACATGTGGTTTTATGCCTAAACAGATTAAAATACTGAGAAAGGACTAAAAAAGAATTAATCATACTATATATATATATACAACGCAAATAGCACACGTGAGGACATTAGTTTCATCTCATTCTTTTGACGTGGGCTATGGGTCATGCACGCATGCAACAAAAGACAAACAAAGTGATGCACATTTGGTCTTCGAGAGTCACGTATAGCAATATATCATACAGGGCCATGCATAATGTGTTGGACTTCGTCAATCTCCTCCCAGACTAATACAAAGACGGGCCGCATACCATTTTCTACATCACGTGGGCTAACAATGATGGCTTCATTAATTACGTGACATGGACTTCATGATTATGGACACCATTTGCTACATTCCGTTGGTATATATTTATATATACATGGGCTTATTTTGGATGGTTGCCATATCTTGACGCGGAGCAGTACGAGAATACAAAATTGTATTCGCTTTGACCGACGTGGGCTGATGAGGATTACGACCTGAGCATATATATATATGTCACATCTTCGAAATTGGAGAGGACTTGAGTCCACGAGCTGCACTTGGATGCACATGCCATGCACATACGAGAAGAAATTTTGGAAGTCTGGATTGGCGCAGACATTTTCTTCCAGAGGCGCAGCAGACTTACAGAGGCGCAGACAAGACTGCAAGGCGACAGCAGGAAAGTAATGACATGCGCAGACGGTGGGCTGCTTCACATGTACATGCATGCATGTTGGTGCAGACTTTACAGAGGATATTTGAGCTGGAGGCGTAGAAAGTAAAACAAGACGTTGGCTGGGCTGCACATGCTCGACAGGAGGGGAGAAATCGAGTATATAATCAGAGGTTACGAGAGGAGAAAAAAGGACGAAAAACACATCACACACTATAGAGAGAATTGGAAGAATTTTCCAAACCTCAACCGCGAGCAGTTCTAGCATAGAGCCGTGCAGGTAGACAAGCAAGTCAGAGGGAAACTATCAGTCAGTCTTGACAGACCGGAGCAGAAGGCAGAGACCGAATTCGTCCTCATCTCACAATCAGATGATGTTTTCTAGTCTCTTGATTATTGTTATAATTTCTTTGTCTCCGATGTCTGAGTAATTTCTATAAATTTCGGTTTGCTATGTAATCCAAATTCAAGGTTCCATTATCTTTGTGATTTACCATGTTAACAGATTAAAGTGTTGTCCCTTATTTATTATTATAAATCTTGTGATTTGGCCAATTACTGGATTTTACCTGTTTATCTGCTTATAAGTGAGAACTGCGGTAGATAATAGACAACAGGAACAGCACCGGTTAATTTAGAGATGGTAATCCTCTAGGAATATAACTGATCATTAAACTGGATTATTCTTAAAGCTGTTAGCAATTAATAAATTTGTAACGAGAGTTAAAATTTATTAGCTGTTAATTAGATTCCACCCGAGCGGGAGACCGAACGTGGATATTCTGATCTAGGATTTTAATCCAGATGTTGGTAAACGCACTGAGAAAGGAACCGAAGAAATTGGAGGATTAGTAAACCGGAATTTCCTTTCCATTAATTCAAAAACATCATTGTTTTGCTCCTGTTGCTCTTGCATTTATTACCCTTGTTCTTATTTACGTTTGCTTCAGTACTTAGTAATTCAAACAAACAAAACCCCCTGTTACTTGAGTTATTTTACTTTGTTTTGATCTTAAATATTAATCAAACTAAAACGCTGCCTCCCCTGGATTCGATAACCTGGAGGGACACTTCTAGGAAAACTTGCTATAATCGACCGGTATTCTTGCCGTTAGGTTTTTACCCAACATTACATCTGATCGAGTTTTGCTACAACGACAGTTACCATGCTTCGATCAAGATGTCTCCCTTCCAGGCATTATACGGTAGACCATGCCGCATGCCATTATGCTGGGATGAGTCGAGTGAGACGGTCATTATAGGACCAGAGTATCTAGAACAAGTTCAAGCAGAAGTACGCCAAATCCGGGCTAACGTGAAGGCAGCTCAGGATAGGCAGAAATCGTACGCCGATGTGCGCAGACGTGACCTGGAGTTCGCCGTGGGCGATCAGGTATTTCTTAGGGTATCCCCCATGAAGGGAGTATTTCGTTTTGGCCAGAAAGACAAGTTGAGCCCAAAGTATGTGGGGCCTTATGTTGTGACGGAGCGGATCGGCACGGTAGCTTACAGACTTGATTTACCCGCCGAGCTGGGCAAGGTACATGATGTATTTCATGTGTCCCAGTTGAAGAAATATATGTCTCATCCGTCTCATGTACTTCATCCTGAAAGGCTAACCTTAGAGCCGACCATGCGATCAGTGGAGACTCCGGTACGGATTCTGGATACTAAGACTCGTGACACTCGCCATAAGTCTGTGAGACTGGTGAAGCTCCTATGGTCTAACCAGGACGTTGAGGAGGCCACTTGGGAGCTGGAAGATAAGATGAAGGCGAAGTACCCGTCATTGTTTACTTCTTAGTATTTGTATGTATATGGTACGGGGCGTACCCCTATTTTAAGGGGGGTAGAGCCGTTTCGGTTATGTGTGTACGACGTGTATTTAAATACATCGTCTATGTTATGTTGTTATGTTACAGACCGTTGTGTCTGAATGATGTTGTTGTATGGACCTTGTGTCCGATGTTATGTAAGTATGTTGTTAATGTTGTTATGGAAGTACTGTTTTATGAGAATTCACGTGTCCTTTTCTAATATTTAGGATATGTGGAAGTATGAACTTTGGGGACAAAGTTCTTTTAAGGGGGTAGATTGAAATACCCCAAACCTTAGTATGTTGTTTAAACATTTAAATATGGTATATTAAGACTAAAAAGAGTCTTAGAAACATTAGTAAACAATTTAAACCATAGAAAACACAAATAAGTACCTTAAAGTCAATTAGGGCTAAAATGTGCCCTAAGCTTGGGATAAGCTTGATTAAGAGCTAATAAGCTTATCAAGACTTCATTTAGGTGTTAATGAATATATTAAACCAAATACCAAAGAAAACCAAGCTTGAAAACAAGTTAAAACACAAAATGTGCTTTAAGGAGTCTTAAAGCACATTTTTGAAAAATTGTCTTGTAAATGAGTTTTGAATGGCTAAATGTCCATCATTACTCTTTAATTAATATGTGTACTACTTAGTATCACATTTGGAAGTTTATATCAATGGGAAATCAAAAATTTCACATCTATGTGCCTTGTTTTTATGAATTGTAACCAAATTAACCAAGTTTATAACATATGTCAATGTAAGTAATTTAATTGGTCAACAAAGACTAAAATACCCCTAGTTATATAATGGGGGCCGTTTTCTTATAAGGGATGAGTCATCCCCTTGTTAATTTGATAAGAAAGGAAAGTGATAAAGTAAACACTATTTACTTTACTACTTAAGTATCAAAACTAGTTAAGTCTTCTTCATTCTCTCATTTCCCTTGTTCCCACCGTCTTCTACCTTCCTTCTTTCTCTCATTCACGGTTGCAGCAGCTCACCACCATATACCATCTTCAATTCCTTGTAACTCCTAGCTCTCTTTGCCAAATCAAATTCTAAGACCACCATTCTCTTTGTCTCATCAAGCTCTTCAACTTCATCCTTTCAAAACTTCAAGAGCTCCATTTTGGTGCCATGAAGAATCTCCATGGAAGGAGCTTGAGCTTATATTTCTACATCATATTGTTCTCTTTTGCTTCAAGGTAAGGAAACTCTAAGAAAAATAATGTTTCCTACATGTTTTTATGTTGTCCAAAAATCACCATTAATGGTGCCCTTACCTTGCTTGTTTTAGCTTCATTTGAATCTTTCAAGGGCTTGGTGGGGTCCTCTCTTGCTATATATCCAAACTATCTTTTGTATCCAAGGTAAAACAACTATCTTAATGTTTTAAAACAATGTATATTCTAGGGTTTATAATGAGATGAAGCATAAAGCTTGTATACTCATTTTATCATTTGTATAATGTTTAGAAGTTTACAAGCAACTAAAGCCTTTCCGATTTTAATCAAGGAAACAAGAAAGAAGTTTGTGTGGAAAAGAGGTAAATGTGCTAACCTAATGTAGTCTAAAGTCTTAGGAGAAGTGAGCTTATATTGCTTATGAAAGCTACCTAAGGAGCCAATGGTGAATGACTTAGTAAAATACTCTCAAGGAGACTATTAAGGGCATATGTGTTGTTGAGTGTATTTGCAGGTCAAAGGCAAATATATTGTGGAAATTCAGTGTTTATGGTTTATGTTATTTAAGGGCCTAAGAGCCATGTTATTTAAGGGCCTAAGTGCCAAGCAATTTAAATTATGCACTATATTGTGATGTAATGTTAAATGAGTGAAGTTTTGTGTACAAGTATGTCCTTGGTGGATTTTAGTGTTCATGGATGTTTAAATGGTGAAAACAATGTGTTTTGGCTTAGTAATGTCTAAGAGAACCCATGTCGAAATTTAGATAATGTATAAGAAGTTTTAGGTGTTTAAAATGAGTTTTAGGAAGTAAGGAATTGTTTTGAAAGGTTAAGTGTTCTACTAGTGAAAGAAACATGCATTAAGGTATTCTAAGATGTAAAAAGGACTTAGGCAATGTTTTAGAGGATTTAGAATGCAAGTGAATGTTTTGGGATACTTCAAGATCATGGTGAGATTGTGTTTAGGACTTGTGCAATGTTGGTGAATAAGGAAGAAGTGATTTGTTGCATGGAGGAGCTATAAACTTGTAGAGATATTCAAGGTGTTTGGTTAGGAAGAAAAGATGTTGGGAGATGATGTTGTAGTGGTGAGAAAACATTTGGGAATAGTGGAAGTTATAGGTATGAAACACCACATAGAAACTTAGTGAAAAACATTACAAGTGTAAACCTTTTTATAAGAATTTGTGTAATGCTTGAGGAGGATTTTAGTGAATGATTTAAGGAGTTTAATGGAGGTCTTGAGGAGGGTTTGAAGCGCCCAAATAAGGTTAGAACATACTAGGATATATGTGGGGAAGCTTGGAGTTAAATGGACAATTAAAAACAAGGGTCTGGAGCAGACCGACCTTGGGGACCGGACCTGCAAGGTCGGTCGAGCCCAGTTTACCCTGCGAGAAATGGTTTCTGGAATGGACCGACCTTGGGGACCGGACTTGCAAGGTCGGTCGAGCATGGATTTTTAGTACGGAATGAGTCTCTGGAATAGACCGACCTTAGGACCGGACTTACAAGGTCGGTCATGCCTAAATTTTTGTACGTAAGAGAGTCTCGGGAATCGACCGATCTTGCGACCGGACTTGCCAAGATCAGTCGGGCCTGAGTTTTCAAAGGGGAAAAACTCTCGGGAATAGACCGAGCTTGTGGAACGAACTTGCAAGGTCGGTCGGAGTAGAATTTTTGACGGTAATGTGTGCTCTGGAATGGACCGACCTTGTGTAAGGTCGGTCGGTAAGTTTGGTCGGACCCAAACTTGTAAAACAAAAAAAACAAACAAAGTGTAGCTTAAGTAGTTAACCCTAGGGGTATAATGTAGGTAATCAAGGATAAGTTTGGGCATTAAAACATATCAGATAACCATGTTAAACACTTAGTAAATTTGAAGTTAAGTAAGTTAATTAACCGACATTCTTAATCATGTATAGGAGTGGCCTACGGTGAAAATCAATCGAAGCAAGGACCGAGGTATGGTTTTCTTGCCGTCTGTTGCCTTCCGGTTTACACCGGCTTGTGTGTTGTTTATTTTTCTGTATGTTTACAACCTTGTAAGACTTAATTCATGTAATGAGTTTACAGTTGTTTATGCTTTTGTGATGTTGTGACGTGGCTCATTTCCCTTGTGTGTGTCTAACATGACTTACCACTTGCTTGTGAATTGTTTGTTAAGTTCCACTGTTGAACTTCTAACAAGTGCTAACTGGGGAGTGAGGAATCCGGTTGTCCGGTCATGCATGTAAGTTTAAGAGTAGATATCTGTATCATATTCGACTCTTATGTTGTTAAGATTGTTCTCCTTTATTTGGCGTTCGATCTCCCGCTAGCTTCCTCCAAAGCTTACCTATTCTGACTTATGATCAGTTTAGTGGGAACATGTGTTTGTGTGGTGTGTTCGGGTCACAATATCCGAACCATCTGTGACTTAAGTTACTCGTTCGACTAACAGAACGGTAATGAGTGTGTGTAACAAGCTTAACATGAGAGTGAACCATTCTCTAGGCTTCTTATGTTGATTAACCTTCTTGGTTTGTTGTTGTGGGAAGTGTACCCACTATGTATGTGATGTTGTGCAATGCAATATTGTTGCTATGCCATATGTATATGTTATGTGTTAAAATGAATGCCATGTCATCATGACAATTAGTTGCACGTATCCCGGTAGCCGATGGGCTGCGCGTTAACCATACCAACCAAGGGTTGCGGACCCCCTCGGGGGCTCCATATTTTTACTGCAGGATGAGGATCGAGGAAGCGGAATGGCTATAGATTCTAGGCTGCAGATATACTTTTGGTTATTTTGGATGTTAAGCCCGGGATGCGCCTGTGCTCCCGTGGCATTATATTTTGGTACTGTTCGTGTTACAATGACGATCGTTACAGTTGACAGTGGAGTTTACGTGTACAGTTTTAAGTGACGGTTTGTATTAAATACTCGGTATGTTGGTTATGTATATATGGATGTTGTTACCTAATGCTCGGGAGTCTGATCATCAGACCGGTACACTTGTATTTATTCTGCCTTGTCAACCACGTGGGTGGTTGACGGCGTTGTAGCACCGAATCGTTTAGTTATTGTTTAGTTGTTTTTCCGCTGCGATTTCAGTTATTGTTAAATGTTTAGTAGGCGTGTTACACTTACTGTACAGATGAGTAAGTCCTTAGTAAGAGTAAATTTTTTACAGAAATGACAACAGAATGTTTATCCGAGAAAGCCACAATGTGTTTGAGAGTAGCAGTCTATTTAAAAGCAAGAAAGAACTGCTCATCATCAGGCATTACCTTAAGATTTTAACTAGCGTATGATGTTTATAATTGAAGTTTGGCCAGCAGATAGAAGTAGGATGAATATAAACAATCTGTTCAAAGAATTTGGTGAATACAAGTGAATCTGCTTATATTGTGTATAGAATTCAGCATGGAATAATGTTAAAGAACGCAGACCGCCTCACAATTTTGTCGCTGTTCAAAACTGTCAAGCATAGCATGGTATGACAACTGATATTTTGAAGTGATTACAGAGCATAGAAAGTATGACATCAATGTTTTCTATTCTAGTGAATCTTTTGGCAAAGGAAGGAATTGCAACAGTTTTAACAGTTCATGCGCTTCAGCTGCTAAAACATACAGCAAGAGAGGAAAACTGAGTTAAAATCTGTTTTAGACTGTTCTTGTTTATCTCCATCAGTAACAGCGTAAATTATTGGTAGAATCAGAGCATAAAACAAGGGTAAAACTATGGATAAGTAATTTAAGCCAGCATAACTATACCATCAATTCAGACGTAAAGGCAACTTACGAACCTCTAGCTCATCCTCTACTGATTCTTTACTTTTCATGATCGTCATGAGCTTGATTTAGTTTTAGAACCGTACCTTGAATCCTTGAGTAGAAAGGATTTGTTATTGAAATCAAGCTTGCATTTCGGGCACATCTCTTGTGGTGCCTCTGTTCTCATCTTTGCTGTACTGCCTTTGTTATCTTGCAGCTCTTTGAACTGTCCTTACAGCCTTCTTTGATATCTTGCATTTCTCTTGGTCTCTGATTTGTATAGAGCAAGCATTCCAAAACCGTCCATAGTTTCAGGTTGTAGTCCCTCGCTTTGGACTTTCTTAGATGGTAGATTCTTCTTAAACCAAAATTGTTAGAAACCAAGTTGCTTGACCAAAGGTCAAGGCATAGCATGGTAAAGGAAACTAGAAAGAATGGAAAAAATGAAAGCCGGAGTTGTAAAACCGAATTTCAAAGGACTCATGAGATATTGCACACTGATCACTAATGCATTTTTAAGCGGTCTCAAAAGAGAATAAACTAGTAGTAAGGAAGAAGTAGATCATGTATATAAATGAAACAGACACAAAATATCTGTGAAGCAGTTCATATAGTGAGTAATGAAACAGTGCAGGTAAACAGAATATGCATTTATTCTTCTATGTATTTAAAACAGCTGGTAGGGAAGTGAAGAGATGGTGATGTTTCATATTTTCGGTCATGAGTGATAATCACAATGTTATCAAAGGTCAAAACCGAAATATAGAAAGTAATGACCAAGATCAACAATCTTGTCGAGATAATGAATTGGTTCTTCAACAACCTTATATGCAATTGGACCTACGACAGAGTATTAACCGCCTACCCTTAGAAAGGAATCGCAAAAACTGATATTATATGGTTTCTAAAAATAGCTCTTGAAATGCTATGAAAATTTGATGATATGTATGGAAAGTTTGAGTAATCAGCCAAAACATATAGGTTGGACAAAATTTGTAATAAGCACAGCAGGAAGATATCCACAAAGGAGGATTTTTTATCGCATAAGCAGATTCTTACTTTATACCTTAGGTCATTATCGGTAGGTTTTGCCTTCGAAGGTGATTTTTGTAACCAAATATGAGCAAGAAATGCAGGCTCAGATGCAGAAGCGGGAGTACAAATAGTAGTTTATAATTGCCAACTTAAAAACTACTTGAACACCCAAGACAGAAACATCAAGAAGAAGGGATAATCAGTGTATTTATGCAGTCTAAAAAAACTTTGAATTAAATCAGTAAAACAAAAGGGTTTAATTTGGGAGCTATATATTTGCTAAAATAGATTGGCAAAATGGTAAAAAGGGTGAAAATACTGTTGAAGTCATCTTGACAGGGCAGCAACTATAAAGCTCAATCTGGGAAGAATAAACAGCAAAATGTAGCCATATAACAGTAAATCAGACGACATGATGCAGGTCTATAATGTTTATCATGAAGCACCAAACAGTAGTACATTCAAACTCAAAATTAAAACAGAAGCAAGCCCATTACTCTTATCGTCATGTTGAGCTCTATTTTTTACCTTGTAAGTCCCTCAACGCCAGTGGTATAGCATATTGAAAAACAGGACAAAATAGATTCAAAACATGAGGCAGATTGTGTTATTGCACAATAATTGTATAAGAAGGGCGCCCGAAGCGGGATGCTTAACCACATCTGTAAATAATAACAATGAGACAAGATCAAGATGTACCATACTTATCAACTCGATCCGTATATAACTAAGGTTCAATTCAGCGAGATAGAACGTATTTTTGAACAGACAAAACTTGATGGTTGTTCCTACATATTTGTATCGTATCGAGGTTGCTTAACTGTCTAACCTATTAATCATCTAAATAGTGCAGCAGACTGTTATTAAAACAACTTGAAGCAGCCTAACAGAAGATAATGACGCAATTTATGTAGAATAATTCATATGCCAGGACAGTCAAAACTCTTTATACATAAGCAATGATTCCATAACAGCAGCAGCATAGCTAGCAGTAAACACAGATTAGGTTACTAAAACTCAAGTGCTTCACATTGTAACAGGCTCTGGAAAAATTGGTCAATAGAGAAGATTAGTGTTTGACTAACTAATCAGATTATACTCTCTTTAAATGTCGAATGTGCATATATTCTTTACAGAATCTCTGTAGTTTCTCAGATTGTATGATATGCAATCCCAGTTTACTAAAATGGCAAAACAAGACCGCACCAGCAAGTTATACAATAGAGTGCATCGAGTTTTGTAGCTAATACAGTTTATAATAATTGAAAACTGCAATATAAGTTTTTCAATATTTTATCAAAGGAATCATCAAAAACATGTTTCTGGCGTAATACAACTAGGTAGGGGATGCATATTACTATGGTCTAACCTGAGCTAATGCAAAAAATGAAATTAGAGAGTAGAGCATTTTTTGGCAATTTTACGCACACTTTGTTGTTATAGCCAAAACCAGAAGCATAATTAGTGTTCATTTTCTATCTTAATTGGGCGATCGTAGCATCAACCAACCAAGTTTGATCAGAACTAACTATGCTAACAAGCAATGTAACGGTGCAGAAAAAGGAGCAGAATAGAGCGGTTTTCAATTTGGGTTGCTGGGAATTTCATTACTCTAAAAAAGTGAAGCAAGAATGGGGTAAGCCAGTTGTAATTCTTGGGTAAAGCAGGTACATGATTTTTATTATGCCTATAACAGGAGACGGTCTTTTTACTGTTATTTCCAATTTTATATGCAACCCTGACTGAAGGCTCATCATCTGGCTTTGGTTTCCGGAATATTATAGACTGTTAATGATTTCCAGCAAATGATAGAAGTAGAAGATTTTTTTTTTTTTAGATATGTTCAGCAAAATGATCCAATTAAAATCAATCCTGACTACAAAAGCGAGTAATCAAGACATTCTACTAAACAAGTCATAAAAACAGTAATCAGCAAGAGGAAAAACTGAACTAAATCCTTTTCTGATTGAGAATTTACTGCACCCACCAGTGTTTCGAGATTGGTTAAAATATGATTTAAAACATGAACATACCTTGAAGATTATAAGCCAGAAATAGATTTGAGGTTCTGATATCTTCTCTCCAAAATACATCATCATGCTACCGAGTATATTTTTTTTGGTTTTGTATTATTGAAAACAGAGGCAAGAATTCAGATAGAGCTAAATATGAAACACCCAAACAGCAGCACAACTCAAAGTTACGCAGTATACAATCATTTAAAGCAGTAATGTAATGCGGTGGATATGGCTGCATTAGGAGAGTTTAAGAAAAAACTCATTCCACATTCTTTCAAGCAGATGTAAAAATTCTGTTGAAGGTTTGAAAGTTCAAAGGTATTGTGAATAAAGCATTAAAGCATGAACACTCATACTAGGCCCCCACAGCAAGTCAGAACTGACAACATAGATGGTAAATAAGTATTATCATATAGACTGAAAGTTGTTTTCAATCTTGGTGGTGTTTAGGGATAGAACAACACAAACATTTGACAGGGGCAGTCAAGATTTAGATATTTAGATCGATACGCATGTAGCGGTAGTTTTGCTTTAGGTAGAAGTTTCAAGCACATGAGCTATTTCTAAGGGGAAACATAGATATGAAAGCGCAAAATATGAGCTATCGGAGATCCATAGCAAATTGTGACCAATTCAATTTATGTCAGTACTATGATGAAGAAGCAAACTCGGAACATCTTGCGCAGAGTTTTGAAATCTGAACATAGTTCCACATTTATTTTGAGTTTTTATCATACCACGAATAGTTACCTTCTCATGGTGCAACAACTAATACTCATCGTAACAGTATGAACAACATATATTGTAGACAGCCAATGCTTACCCACCGATACTCCTAAATTCGCAGGGAAATTATAAGGTAAGAAACAATATTTTTGGTTTTATACTTAGTGAAAACAGATTTTATTGATACATATAGGAAAATGTTATAGTAAGAGCAGATCCAAATCACCCTCATGACTTGGCACGCAGATGAATTTACCAGAGCAGTAAACATATAACTGGAATCAGGTTTGACTAAAAGGCTCCCATTTGCTTTGCACTGTTAAGATGGTTACCGCACTGTGTCTGTAATGCGTTTTAAGTCTAAATGCAAGTTCTCATGATTAGCCCAAAGCCACTTATATCTAGATTCAGCTGATAGCAGAAAACGATCGCAAAGACATGTGAGAAGGAATAACTAGTGGCAGAGGGAATGAACGGAATAAATTTCCAATTCGGTTGATTTGCACCAATTATTTATGAGCCAGGTGGAGTTTTAGCTAGAACTGAAGCTTAATAATTTCTTGTTCAAGAAGCGTACCTCTAAGATAATTGTAAATGGCTTTCTCAATGGGACGATAATCTCAGCGACCTGGCTCCTGCCCGCTTGAATACTCTTCAAATATTTTCACGCTAGCGATGTCGCCCGGTCAACATGCTCAACGCCCGGTCAAAGGGATGCTTGGAGGTCCCGCCCGATCAACATGCACAACGCCTGGTCGGAGGAAGGAAGATGTCTTTTAGCTTCGAGTCGTGGATACTGTCTGGTTGTACCAAGGTTGCTGCTCTGGGTTAGGTGCGCCAAGGTCTGAGGAAGAAAGGCTACCACCCGGTTAAGGTGGCCGCTTGGGTTGAGAATCTGAGATTGGCACGCCGCCCTGCTGAGGATATCGCTCCCGATGAAGGGGAACGCCCGGTCAAGAGAAACGCCTTGTAATATCGCCTGGTCGTGAACAACGCCCGGTCGATAGAATTGCCCGGTCGTTCCTGAGCCCTGCTTGCTTCAAGGCTTCCTGCAGCCCGGTCATGAATTCATTGTGCACCACGCTTGGCCGGAAGAAGATGCCGCCCGGTCAATGTGCCCGGTCGATGCACGCGACGCCCGGTCGAAAATTCTGTCTTAGCTCAAGATTACGCCTGGGTCCAAATCCAAATCATGGTGCGGCTACCCTCGATCGTCGCTTCACTTGTAGCTTGGCTTTACAAATTGGATTGCCCGATTGGGAGCAGCCTGTGTCGCTCCAGGGTGTAATCGAAGTAGGAAAGTAGTTGGACTCCGTCCTATCTTTAGAGAATTGCCCGGCCGTCCCAATGTCGCTTTTTAGAGTCTTGTGTTGCCCGGACCAAAATACCATCCATTCTGCCTGGAGCGCCTGGATCAAAATTAGAAACAGTGTCATGGACTAGAGGCTGGTACATCGCTCCTTCGGGACCACTGCATTGGTCTGATCTTCCAAGATAAACCTTCATCTAACAATCTTCCTTGTCTAGCCCTATACTCTGCGATTGTGGAACCACCGCAATTGCGTACTCATCCTTTTTCGACTCTCATTCGTGAGTGTGTTTCCAGTTGCTGTAACACCCCATCCAAAGCCTATCGTGGTTATCGCAATCTGAACTCTTAATCGAATACGTCGCAGCGGAAATAAACAACACCTGGACCTTGCCACGGTCTGATCGTTAGAATATACCGGCTTAAATACTTACAATACTTATCCGAAAATACTTATCCAATTTAAACATCAACATTCATAATACCACAACCAACCGAGTACTAGTATCTTAAACATAATCCCAAACTTACATCAGTTTAATATAAACAGCCGGGTGCACAGGCGCAACCCGAACTCAAAATAAATGTCCCACCCTAAGACTAACCGCTCCTACTCTCATAGTGCGTCCTCATGGGCCTCTTACCTGCAAGTGTAAAAATAGCCCCCGAGGGGGTCAGCACGAATGCTGGTACACCCTCTCATGGCCCCCAAGCTAACGGGGCTACGACGACTAATTGTCGATAGCATGGAAATTGATTACATACACAAGCATAATATGAAGTGCAATAACAATAACCACAGATGAACATATATAGTTCACAAACAATGAACGACTCAAGCGTTCCCTTAACAAGTGGGTTAGTAACCCCCTCCTTAGTCCTCATTTCCTTAATCTCAGTTCCTTACCTTACCTTAATCTCAATCTCAATCTTAATCTTAATCTCAGTATACAAACCTTTCCTGGAAGGGATTGGTTGTAGCTTAATTCGAACCTGGGATTTAGGTGATCCCACCGCACCATCTTAATGCCACCTACTCTGGACGGGAGTCCAGCGTAGCTGAGCCGGCAACCGGCCCTAGGCTACAAGTCCGAAGACAAGTCCTTAAGCGGAGGGCGGATCTGATTCAGATACCGTCCCCCTTTTTCCTTAGCATGCATGACCGGAGATCGGTCCCGGGTTTCCTCACTCAAGTTCCAGTTAGTAGACATCTTAAACACCATGTGCTAGCTAAGCCCTTACGGGCATTAACCAACACCCATCAAACTTAACTCTTATTCTTAACTCAGTAAGTACTAAACTTTGTTAGTAACAATCTCAAGTCTCGCGGGTTAGTGTAAATATAACACAATCACAACGAGAACAATATAATCCGGTTGCATGCTTTATCTTGTTTTAGTCATAGCAATTAAACAGATAGCACACAAGCCGAGGGACACCTCGTTAGCAAGCAGGTCACAAGAAGGATTGTACCGTTCACCGTCGATCGTTGTTTGTTTAACCTTCTTCGGGGTCCCAACTCACAAACCTAAAACATTCATTCATTCTTAGGTTATTAGTTATTTGCACCTTACTTAACTCACTTAATCTCTAAAGATTCTCATTTAATAACCTCTCAAGTTCTTGCCACTTAGCTTACAAACTTAACTTTAAACATTAAAACTTATACTTAATCTTAACTTAATTCCTTAAGTTCTTAGGGTCCCAATCATTACTACCCTACCAAAGGCATACCTTATTACCCATTGCCATTCTTATAATTCAAAATTTCTTTTTTTTTTATTTTTAGGCCCGACCGGACTTCCGACCGGCCTTACCTAAGGTCGGTCCATTCCATAACACTTCTCCGTCTAAAAATTCTACCCCGACCGGACTTGCCAAGTCCGGTCCTATGTCCGGTCGATTCCAGAGACTTATTACCGTACAAAATTCATGCCCGACCGACCTTGCAAGTCCGGTCCCAAGGTCGGTCCATTCCAGAAACTTTCTCCGGTAGTGTAAACTGAGCCCGACCGACCTTGCAAGTCCGGTCCTAAGGTCGGTCGGCTCCAGAAACTTGTTTCTAAATTCTCTTTCAACTCCAAACTTCTCCTCATATATTCTAATATGTTATAACCTCATTTGGGCACCTCAAATACACCTTAAGCCCTCCTTAAATACCTTAAATTATCCACCAAGATTCACCTTAGTCATTATGCATTTTTCCTTGTAATAATGCTACACTTGTAATGCTTTCCTCTAGGTTTCTAGGTGGTGGTTCATACCTAATGTAACCACTATGCCAAATGTTTTCTTCACCACTATAACATCATCTCCCAAGCATCTCTCACTATCTAAAACTCTTTTAAGCATTTACTAAAAGTTCCTTCACAAGTTTAAACTTCCATCATCAACACATTATTTCCTTCTTAGTTGTGCACCAACATTTGCCTAAGTCCTAAATACTCAAATACATTCTCTTGATTTTTATATCCTTCATAGTAATGCCTAAGTCATTATAAGTCATTAGAACACCTAACTCTCACTCCTTTTCATCAAGACAACCTATAGAACATTCCTAGTACTTCCTTAGTCATTAAATTCCCTTAGAATGTCTTAAACACTTAAACTCTCCTTTAAATTTTGCCATAGGTTCTCTAGTATATAGTACCACCTAATACATGGTTTTTCTCCATCAAACAACCAACATCACCCAAATTCTCACCACAACACCTTAACACCCAATTTACACCAAAACCACACCACATCATCATATAGTGCTTAAACTTAAAATGCTTGGCACTTAGGCCCTTAAATGACAATAATCTTAACCACTGAATTTCCACATATATATGCCTTCAACCTGCGAATACACTCAACAAGGCTCCCATTGAAATAAAATGCTTCTTGTACTTAACCTTGATATTCTTAAACTATCTCTTTTTCTCATTTGCTCCTTAGTCACAAGTTCACAAGTATAGTCATTGTTTCTCCTAGGTTTTATAGCACCTTCCCAATATAAACTCTACACTAAACTCATCATATACCCACATCTCATTCCCTTAAACAACAAAACACCTTAAGGTAAGTAATTTACCTTGTTTTCTCACAAGCTTAAAAGCTTTTCTTTGTTCAATCTCGGTCACCAATGTGATTCTCCTTGCCAATGTTCTAACCAATATCCAATGACTCCAATGAGTACTAGATAACACATTAACCCTAACGAACAAACCCTAGGTTTAAAAATATGTTTTAAGGTATTAATGTGATTGTTTTACCTTGGTTTCTCAAGACAAACTTGGATGTGAAGCAAGAAGGACCTCCTCTCTCCTTTGAAGAGTAGAAACAAGCTAGAACAAGGCATAAACATGGAGTCCCATGAGTATATATTTTCGGTCATGTGAAAAAATGGTGGAAACCTAGATTTTCTTACACTTCCTTTACCTTAAGAGAATGGAGATGCCAATGGAGTCTCCAAACTTGAATTTCCTCCTCTAATGGTGGTTTGACTTGGCACCAAAATGAAGCTCTTGAAGTTTTGAAAAGATAGAAAGGAGGAGCTTGAGCTAACTAAGAATAATATGTATTTTGTTTTGGATTTGGAGCTTAAATGAGCAAGATGTGGCCAAGGGAAGATGGAGCTTTCATGGAGGTGAGCTCTACGTGAATGGAGGAGAGAAAGAGAGCAAGAAACCGTGTGAACAAGGGAGAATGAAGAAGTGAGGAGAGAGGTAAGTAAATGTGATATTTATCTTAAAAGGTGAATAGTACTTTATGCTTTATAACTTACTTATTTTTGCTTTCTCTTTACTTAGCTAGATAAGTGTGGTGAGTCACACTTAAAAAAAACGGCCCCCTTTAATGAATGAGGGTAGTTTAGTCTTTGTTGACCAAATGTCTCACTTAAATAGACTTATGTTTTAAACTAGCTTAATTAATTCACTATTCATCAAAAACAAGGCACATTGTTGTGAAATTTTTGATTTCCCATTGATATAGACCTCCAAATGTGATACTATATAGTACACATATTAATTAAAGAGTAATGATGGACATTTAGCCATTCAAAACTCATTTACAAGACAATTTTTCGAAAACGTGCTTTAAGACTCCTTAAAGCACATTTTGTGTTTTAACTTGTTTTCAAGCTTGGTTTTCTTTGGTAATTGACTTAAAATGACCATTAGGATATTACTAAGGTCTTAGAACAATATTTGGGTACTCTCCCAAGTCTCTCCAAGCTTAGAGCACGTTTTTGTCAAAACTGCTCTTTTGGTGTTTCCTTATGTATTCTTTGATTATAAATGTTTCTTAATGTTTCTAAGGCATTATTTAGCCTCCTTATATCTTAGTTTATCATTTAAACACCATATCTAAGTTTGGGGTATTTCAATCTACCCCCCTTAAAAGAACTTTGTCCTCAAAGTTCACACATGTGTTTAACCATTAACGGTACACATTTCTCTTAATCTTAATACCACATCTTATATTTGCTAACAGAGAAATTGTTAGGATAAACTATATACAAAAGAACAAAATAATAAACTAATCCTACAACTCTACTACGGGTAGCAAAATAAAACCCGGTCGGAGTATAGTGTGAACATATTACGACGAGAGTATCGTACCCAAGGGACTTATATAAAATTAGTCCTAATCCGGGCAAAAGCCTATTCTATAATAACAAGGGGGGAAAAGTAAATGTATTCTAATCTAAAATAACTAACTAAAATCCTAATAAATGTATGATTCGGGAATAGATCAACCCAGTACCACTGTGAACTTAATACAAACAAGTCTCTGAAATCACCCGAACAAATGAAAGTGCCGGTATCCTGCCGGATAGTTTTTGCACGGCATGTTCAAAGACGTTGAATATGCCGGACAGAACAACCCGGCACTAGACCCGGCAAGAACGAAATGTGAATTTTTATCCCAATTTCGAAGCCTGAAAACAAGGACTCACTATCCAAATTCGAACCCAACAATCTCTCGTCAGTATTCGACTGAAATAATGAAAATGGATAAGGTTATTCAACTCTTTCGGTGTTGTCATCTACACCTCTGCATCTAACAACGGTGGAAGACCACTAAGATTCTTTAACCAAAAACACTCTTGTCTTTTGAACCTCAAGTGAAATTTAGAAGATAGGAGAACAAGTAGCGAACTCATTCTGCCTTATATGGAAATCTGATCTTAGAAAAACTTGGGAATATATATATGAATGATCAGAGTGTTTACAAGGAAGAACTCATCCCTAACCAAAACTAACAAGGATTCTGCATCACCATCCACACAACTACAAGAAGAGAATACAAAGAGGGAGAAGGAGATGTTAATAGCCTTAACCCGTCAAGGTCTTCTTCTTCTTTTGCGTGGATGGATCTGCAGACGTTCCTTGGACACCAACACTTGGAGTGGGGCGGAAACTGAGATGTGAATGGAGTATAATATGGTGTGAAGTGTCAAATTGCTGCCTTCCTCGGCCTATTTATAGGCACCCAAATGTGTCGATGCCGGGCGTCGTGCCGGGGTCCCCAATAGCCGGCACACGTGTTAAATGCGCCCAACTGCTAACGGTCAAAACCGTCGATGTCCGTGCGAAACAGTGCTAATGCCGGGTAGGACTTACCCGGCATCACATCCGGCAGCGGTTGGAAAACACGTGGATCACATGTGCTGTCGTATGGTCAATCGAGGCGATTTACACTTATGCCGGATAAAATTTACCCGGCATAACATCCGGCAAGGCTTCTTTCTGTTCTGTACTTATGCCGTGCAGAAACTACCCGGCATGGAGTCCGGCTTCAATCTTAACTTTTGCCTAGAAAATCATCCTTGCACAGAAAAACTCATAAAAACATAAGATTGTACAAATATTATACTTTAACACATAATTAGCATAAATAACATCAATATAACTTTATTTAGAAATATAATACTAAATCTAGTGCATAAAATATGATAAGTCTGCGGCTTATCAAGGCCCTACACTTACCTTTTGCTAGTCCTCGAGCCAAAACAAGATTAGAAAGAACTAATTACTTATGCACAAAACAGATAAACTTTAAAATGAAATGTAGATAAATATTCTCAACTCTAAGACTCTAATTCATAAGTATCACTTAATCTACCTTATTCTATCAAAACATACTAATGGGTATAAAACAAAGAATTTCAAAACCGATCAAAAGTTTTGGGCTATTTGCATAAGGGATTTTTGTATCTCTCCTTTTCCGGTTTCCATCATTCAGCTCTATTTTCAAGAGTTTCTGAATGTGGCCAAGACTCTCATCAATGGATTTTATGAATCAGCCCTATTTTGCAAGGGTTTCTGAATCAACCATGATTTTTTTGCATTGAAGAACTGGGAATTTAGGAGAAAATAAAAGGAAAAACTCGTTTCTTGCTTTTTTCTGAGGCACTTTTTTTGCACACCTCAAGAATATATGCTTTTCCTTTGGAAGAAGATTTTTTCTTTCTTTTTTTTCTTTTTCTTTCTTTTCTTTTTGCACAAAAACCCTATATTAAGATTCCCCAAAAGAATTCTCACCACATTTTGAAAAAGAAAAGAATAACACCCAGAAGTATAATAAGGAAAGGTTAGGAGAAAGGATCATATACTAATGTTAATAAGAGAATCAAAAAAGTTAAAAACAGGAATATATAAGTCATTAGAGGCTTACCTCTTGAGAGAAAAGTTTTAGTCATTCCTAATCTTATCACGATCAAAAACATGCAAAAAGTTTAGTAAAAACATTGAATAAACGCAAAACTTATGCTATTATTAAAACTTATTTTTTTAAGGGGGGTCCCTGCCCTACACTTGGCAGGAACACTGTCCCCAGTGTTCGAAAGAAACGAATATAAGTAAAACTTTTTTTTTTTTTTTTTTTCAAGAAAACTTAAATAACTAGGCTGAAAATATTGACGAAAACAATCATATATATATAAAAAAATAGAAATTAAATGTAAGAAAGGCTCCCCTGATTGGACATTGAAGGTGTGAGGAGGACCCGCCCTACACTTAGCTTTTTAGGCTACTTGGCGTTATCTGAGATCCTTGGTAGAATGGTGACCTAATTCGCATGCTCCGTGGATTGGTTTGCGTTTGGGACGGAAGCTGACCTTGCTGTCTTGGTTGCATCAGAAGTTGCTGTAATTGCAACTGCAACGATTTTGTGCTCCTTGCGAATGGTCGAGATCTCCATTTTGAGTATCCTGGGTCTTGTTCATCAGGGCTGACATCATGTCACGAAGTTCTGCCATTCAGCCTCTGATGATGATGTAGGAGGGATGGTCTGAATTGTCTTGGACCTCCCTGTAGCCGTCTTGACTCTGAAAGTGTTGAGGGGGTTGGTTCCCCTGTTTGCCATGGCTGCCGATACCCTTGGTTACTCACATAATTGACTTCCTCAACATTCTGAAAGTCTGGAAGTCAGGGCTCGAAATATTGAGAGAAATTTGAACATGCCGGGTTGATATGCCGGCTGAAACAGATCCGGCACAGGACTTCCTCCCAAAATGCCGGGTAAAGGAAATCCGGCATAATACACGGCAAGTCAAACTCGAAATATAAATTAAAGATCATTGTATAGGAACTATTTTGAATTGCCAAGAACTCAATACTGCAAGAAATTTTTGAAAAACTTTGAACATGCCGGACCAGTGCCGGTAAAGCATATACCGGCATCAGACTTCCTCCGAGTTGCCGGGTGACACACGCCGGCACTCCGCACGGCACATTCAAGTCTGCAAAACTCTGGGCGAAAATAAATTAAAGAATCAAAGAATCAAAGAATCAAAGAATAAAGAATAGGGCGTTTTACCGAATTTAGGACTTGGACTATTCAAGTCCCCGGCAACGGCGCCAATTTGCTACAGAGAAATTGTTAGGATAAACTATATACAAAAGAAACAAAATAATAAACTAATCCTACAACTCTACTACGGGTAGCAAAATAAAACCCGGTCGGAGTATAGTGTGAACATATTACGACCGAGAGTATCGTACCCAAGGGATTATATAAAATTAGTCCTAATCCGGGCAAAAGCCTATTCTATAATAACAAGGGGGAAAAGTAAAGTAATTTAATCTAAAATAACTAACAAAATCCTAACTAAATGTATGATTCGGGAATAGATCAACCCCAGTACCACTGTGAACACTTAATACATAACAAGTCTCTGAAATCACCCGAACAAATGAAAGTGCCGGATATCCTGCCGGATAGTTTTTGCACGGCATGTTCAAAGAGGTTGAATATGCCGGACAGAACCAACCCGGCACTAGACCCGGCAAGAACGAAATGTGAATTTTTATCCCAATTTCGAAGCCTGAAAACAGGACTCACTATCCAAATTCGAACCCAACAATCTCTCGTCAGTATTCGACTGAAATAATGAAAATGGATAAGGTTATTCAACTCTTTCGGTGTTGTCATCTACACCTCTGCATCTAACAACGGTGGAAGACCACTAAGATTCTTTAACCAAAAACACTCTTGTCTTTGAACCTCAAGTGAAATTTAGAAGATAGGAGAACAAGTAGCGAACGCACTTTATATGGAAATCTGAATCTTAGAAAAAACTTGGGAATATATATATTGAATGATCAGAGTGTTTACAAGGAAGAACTCATCCCTAACCAAAAACTAACAAGGATTCTGCATCACCATCCACACAACTACAAGAAGAGAATACAAAGAGGGAGAAGGAGATGTTAATAGCCTTAACCCGTCAAGGTCTTCTTCTTCTTTTGCGTGGATGGATCTGCAGCCGTTCCTTGGACACCAACACTTGGAGTGGGGCGGAAACTGAGTGTGAATGGAGTATAATATGGTGTTGAAGTGTGTCAAATTGGCCTTCCTCGGCCATTTATAGGCACCCAAATGTGTCGATGCCGGGCGTCGTGCCGGGTCCCCAATAGCCGGCACACGTGTTAAATGCGCCCAACTGCTAACGGTCGAAACCGTCGATGTCCGTGCGAAACAGTGCTAATGCCGGGTAGGACTTACCCGGCATCACATCCGGCAGCGGTTGGAAAACACGTGGATCACATGTGCTGTCGTATGGTCAATCGAGGCGATTTTACACTTATGCCGGATAAAATTTACCCGGCATAACATCCGGCAAGGCTTCTTTCTGTTCTGTACTTATGCCGTGCAGAAACTACCCGGCATGGAGTCCGGCTTCAATCTTAACTTTTGCCTAGAAAATCATTCCTTGCACAGAAACATATAAAAACATAAGATTGTACAAATATTATACTTTAACACATAATTAGCATAAATAACATCAATATAACTTTATTTAGATAAATATAATACTAAATCTAGTGCATAAAATATGATAAGTCTGCGGCTTATCAATATTCACATTCATACATCTCAAGACTCAAAGGTCAATCTCAAATACAATACATAAGTATTATACATAACTCAAACTTACACCGAAGTGTAGCAACTTACACAAATTTACATCTTAAACAACCAAACAAACGACAAACATGATCGTTTCCTAACTCAAAAGCGAGGAAGCTCTACCCCCCTTAAAAAGGGGTACGCCCCGTACCCTATACAGACGATCTAGTCAGTAGATAAAGAAGGGTACTTCGCCCTCATCTTATCCTCTAATTCCCACGTGGCCTCTTCGACATCCTGGTTAGACCAGAGGACCTTCACCAGTCGCACTGACTTGTGGCGAGTGTCCCTAGTCTTACTGTCCAAGATTCTCTGAGGAGTCTCCACGGATCTCATATTTGGTTCTAAAGTCAACCTCTCAGGTTCTAACACATGGGAGGGGTGGTGCATGTATTTCTTCAGCTGTGAAACATGAAAGACATCATGCACTTTACCCAGCTCAGCAGGTAAATCCAACCTGTAAGCAACCGGGCCCACCCGCTCCGTAATCTCATAAGGACCAACAAATTTCGGGCTTAGTTTGCCCTTCTGCCCAAACCTGAATACACCCTTCATCGGTGATACTCGCAGAAATACCCGGTCGCCCACTGCGAACTCCAGGTCCCGTCGTCGAACATCAGCATACGACTTCTGCCTATCTTGAGCAGCTTTCATGTTCTCCCTGATTTGCTGAACTTCAGCCTTAACTTGTTCTAAGTACTCTGGTCCTATAATGACCGTCTCACTCGACTCATCCCAGCAGAGCGGTGTACGACATGGTCTACCGTACAACGCTTGAAAAGGTGCCATCTTGATCGAAGCGTGATAGCTGTTGTTGTATGAAAACTCGATCAGATGCAATCTGTCAATCCAACTGCCCTGGAAGTCTAAGGCACATGCCCTCAGCATGTCCTCGAGTGTCTGAATAGTACGCTCAGTCTGACCATCTGTTTGAGGATGGAACGCGGTACTCAGCTTGAGTTCTGTACCCAACGCTTCTCTGGTAGCTCTCCAGTACCTCGAAAGGAATCTGGTATCTCTATCTGACACTATGGTCTTTGGTATGCCGTGATGCCTCATGATTTCTTTCTCAAATAACTCAGCTAATTTGGTCACCTTCCAAGTATCCTTCATCGGTATGAATCGGGCTACTTTGGTAAGGCGATCCACCACCACCCATATCATGTTGAGACCTCCCCTAGCAGGTGGAAGCCCAACTACGAAGTCCATGGAGATATCATGGAACTTCCACTCCAGAACTGGCATCGACTGTACCATTCCGCCCGGTCGTCGGTGCTCGAATTTCACCTTCTGGCATGTGAGACACCTCAAGACGAACTCGGTAACATCTGTCTTCATCCCCGACCACCAGAAGTATCTCTTCATGTCTTTATACATTTTAGAGGCTCCCGGATGGATGGAAACTGAAGAACAGTGTGATTCTCTAAGTATACGGTCTTTCAGATCCGTGTTACCTCGTGGTATGCATAATCGGCCCTTAAGTCTGATCAGATCATCGTCATGAAGTCTGAAGTCGTATTTCTGACTCTCAAAGGTACCATCTGTCAGCCTCTGTCTGACTTCTCTCATATACTCATCAGTCCTCTGAGCCTCTCGCACCTCATCAACCAAGCTGGAGAAAGAAACTAGCAAATGGAGTGAGTGTGCTCGACGGCTCAGGGAATCTGCTACAACATTGGCCTTCCCTTCTTTGTATTGGAGGTCAATGTCATAGTCTTTCAGAAATTCTAACCATCTCCTCTGTCGAAGATTTAACTCCTTCTGAGTGAATATGTATTTCAAACTCTTATGATCTGTGTAGATCGTGACACTAACCCCGTATAAGTAGTGGCGCCATATCTTCAAAGCGAAGACTACAGCTCCCAGCTCTAAATCATGTGTGGGGTAGTTCTCCTCATGTTTCTTCAACTGGCATGAGGCATATGCCACCACCTTGCCATGTTGCATGAGCACGCAACCCAGCCCTCTGCCGGATGCATCACAATAAACCTCAAAGCCCTCTGTACCGTCTGGAATGGTCAGAACCGGTGCAGTGGTCAGTGAGTCCTTCAAGCGCTGAAATGATCTCTCACAGTCAACTGTCCACAAAAATGGTGCGTCTTTCTTCATCAGACTGGTCATTGGCTTCGCGACCTTGCTGAAATCTCTAACAAACCTCCTGTAGTAACCTGCTAGACCGAGAAAGCTCCGGATGTCGGTAACAGTCTTCGGCCTTGGCCAGGTACGTACGGCATCAATCTTTGCTGGATCCACTGCGATCCCAGCATCTGAGATGACATGACCTAGGAAAGAGACCTGGTCAAGCCAAAACTCACACTTGGAGAACTTAGCATACAGCTGGTTCTCCCTCAATATTTCTAACACCCTCCTCAAATGTTCCTCATGCTCAATCTTAGACTTTGAATATATCAGAATGTCATCAATAAAAACCACAACCGACTTGTCCAGCTGCTCCCGGAACAAGCGGTTCATCAGATCCATAAACTTCGCCGGTGCGTTTGACAAACCGAACGGCATCACTGTAAACTCATAGTGGCTGTATCGTGTCCGGAATGTCGTCTTCTCAATATCTCCCTCCTTAATGGCTATCTGATGATACCCCGATCTGAGATCAATCTTGGAAAACACAGATGCTCCCTTCAACTGATCGAACAGATCGTCAATGCGGGGTAGTGGGTACTTATTCTTCACTGTCACTGCATTCAGCTCTCTGTAGTCGATGCAGAGGCGGAGACTACCATCCTTCTTTTCACGAAGAGGACTGGCGCTCCCATGGTGACACACTTGGTCTAATGAATCCTTTATCTAACAAATCTCTCAATTGTTCTTTTTAACTCATTCATTTCTTTGCCGGAGCCATACGGTATGGTGCTTTGGCTATCGGTCCGGTACCAGGTAGCAGCTCAATGGTGAACTCTACCTCCCGGGGTGGCATGCCGGGCAGTTCCCGTGGAAATAAGTGGGGAACTCCGACACTACCGGTAAGTCGGGGTCGAACTCAGGGTCTCTCTCTATGTCCTGTACATAGCAGAGGTATACTTCTTCCTTTCTCCTTAATTCTCTATGCATTGCCATGGCGGTGATGATCTTAGTCGAAGGCTTCTGGGCCTCTTGGGTGTGTGATATTGTTACCCCAGATGGACTCCTGAGCAGCAATCTATGCTCGGCGCAGAGGATACGTCCCTTGTGCCGCTCCAACCAGTTCATCCCGAAGATAACATCAAATCCTAGCTTACTGAACTCAATGAAACTGACTGGAAAGTCTTCTCCCTTAATTTTGATGGTGGCTCCTCGGTAGTAACGAGTGCAACGAACCTTCTCCTTAGACGGGAGTGTAACCGTGAAGTCGGGTAGCTCATCAGCGTCTAGCCCCAACCTGCTCGCAAATGATGCAGAGACAAAGGTATGCGAGGCCCCTGAGTCGAAGAGAACTGATGCCTCAATTCCATTAATCGGAAAGGTGCCGGTGAGGATAGTACCGCTAGCGTCGGCCTGAGCCTCTGTGAGTATGCTTAGTGCACCTTCCGTACCGAGTCCATAACCTAATTGTGTTCACAAGCTCCATGAGTATTAATGGTATAACAAGAGTCGTAATCAATTATATGAACAACACTGTTATTTTATTCATGACCATCCTGTTTACAACATGTGCTTCAATCTTACATCTCATTTCTCATCTCATTCTAACATTACATGGCTAATATTGTCTAAAGGTTAGGTTCAATCTTCCTGGTCTCATATGCGTCGCATTGATTATTGCTGACGGTGCTGTATTCAGCTTGATTCTCTTAATCCCATGGTATAACATCCTTGATTCTCCCCCCAAAATTAATACATCACCTGACTTAAGTACTATCTTATCTGCACGGTCCGCACGCTTCTGCTTGCCGTATAAAAACTCCGCATCATCTCCAATGGACCAAGACACTACGGGTATCCCTCTTTCGAGAGACTCCGTTGTCTCGTCCTTATCCTGGTGTAGTCCCAGTTTCCCATCTTTTTCGTAGAAGTTTACAATGCAAATGTCTGGCTGGATGTCTGGAATCGGTTCAGCTTCCAACTGCTGAGCGATTTCCATGACTTGTGTAATGACTGGATGGAACTCTTCGGGTATTCCCGGTGGTGAGACTCCATCTTGCTCCCTTGTGGTTTGGTAATTCTTGGCATACGGATTCCAATCCTTGCCCAAGCTCATCATCTTTAATTTCATCTTTGCTCCCCCTGGGTACTCCGGTGTGTAGAAACCTCCCGGTCCCATTCCTAGTTGATTGCATCTCCTGATGATGGCTATTTGTGCTCCGGGTGTCAGGTATCCCCTTAATAAAATCATACCTGGGCGGATAACCTGACATTGTTCGGTTGGAAAGTGTGTGGTTTTGATGTCGGTGTGCTCCGGGTTAGGTGTAGATGGTATTGGGTAGCAGATCTTGAATCTTCCTAGAGTGGTAGTAGGTTATATCTCACTTAAGTTCTAATCTCATCTTATTTTTACTTAACTCATTTATTCACCAAACATGCATGATAATGCGGTAAGCAGGTAGTTTTACTACTAAATGGTTATAGTGGTACCTGGCCTCGATGAGGGCTCAGGCTCATCGTCCCGGTCTACCATGTGTAGAGTGGGTCCCGTCTTCTGGGTCACCCGTGGGTTCTTGTCCGCCGGCTGCTGCACTTTCCTCTGACCGTCAGATCCAGCTCCCTGATCGGTCTTGCCCTTGCCCCTGGTATCGGGCCTATAGGCTCTGCTAGCAGGGTTCCGGTAACACTCGTATGCCCGGTGTCCATACACTCCGCAGAAGTTGCACTCCACCTTGTTTCCCTTACAGTCGAGCCCGGGGTGGTCCTTGTGACACCATCTACAGATGAAGCGTCGCTGGTAGCCACCACCGGCTCCCCTCTCAGTCTCAGATCCTGATGATTCATATTGTCAATTCTCATATCTCAAACGGTTACTAATTTATTTCTTAACTCATTCAATATCAATTTTTCTCACCCTTTGGCGCCTTAGAGCGCAGTGGTGTAGCTGCAATAGCATAGGTCAGCTTCAATGGCTCTTCCGAAGCCTTCTCCTTTTCCTCCTTCCCCTTCGGGTTCTGATTCTTCTGGGCCTGAGGCTGGTACTTTTGTTTCTTGTACCCTCCTTGCCCTTGACTCTCTGAGCTCTTCCCAGCACTCTTCCTCTTTGCATTCTCCTCGTCCCTCAGCTGGACGGTAATCTCAACCTTAGCAGCGGCATGATAGCACTCCTGCAAGGTAGTGTAACTCGTCGGCCCCATGTCGTAGCGGAGTCGATGGCTAAGCCCGCCATAGAAGCGGTCCACCAAGATCTGGTCAGAATACCCTAGACCCGGCAGAAGACGGAGCAAGGCAGTGAACTCTGAGTAATACTCGTCCACTGTCATCTTGTCCGACTGCTTAAGCGCATCCAACTGCAAGCGCTTCTTCGTCTGGACATGGGCAGGGTAGTACTTTGCTCGTAGCAAGGCGGTGTACTGCTCCCAGCCGAACTCTGGATTGGCCACATGCTCGGCCCTCACCAGCTTCCACCAATCACCTGCCGCCCCCTTCAGATAGAAAGCAGCTAAGCGCACCTTGATCCCAGCAGGGACATCAAGGGTCTCGAAGGCGGTCTCCAGCTCGGAGATGTACGCCTCAAGCTTGGCGGGATCGGTCCCCCCCTTGAAATGAGCGGGTCGAAGATCTGCTAGACTCTTCACCCAGTTTGGTTCCCTAGGTTGTGGCGGTGGAGGTGGTGCACCCACACCAGGCTGATAGCCCATGTGCCCTAAAGCAGCAGCTACGATCTCTGCGATCGTCTGCCCTCCAGGTATCCCTGAAGTATCCTCACCCCGGCCGCGACCTCGGCCTCCTCTAGGGCGTCCTGCCATCTGAACAAGCATAACTCACATTAGATTCGTACTCATCATTGTCTTGGTTAGTAAGTTTATAACGTCCGTAGACGGTAAAGACAATCCACACTTATTAGTGGTCATCTGACTCTACTCACTCTAACTTCTCACACCCTTAACCCATCACTTATTCCTTAACTTATATCCTAACTCGGTGGTTACTCCTGTCCGGTATTTCTTGATCAGAGCGTAACTACGCTCTGATACCACTTTTTGTAACACCCCATCCAAAGCCTATCGTGGTTATCGCAATCTGAACACTTAATCGAATACGTCGCAGCGGAAATAAACAACACCTGGACCTTGCCACGGTCTGATCGTTAGAATATACCGGCTTAAATACTTACAATACTTATCCGAAAATACTTATCCAATTTAAACATCAACATTCATAATACCACAACCAACCGAGTACTAGTATCTTAAACATAATCCCAAACTTACATCAGTTTAATATAAACAGCCGGGTGCACAGGCGCAACCCGAACTCAAAATAAATGTCCCACCCTAAGACTAACCGCTCCTACTCTCGTAGTGCGTCCTCATGGGCCTCTTACCTGCAAGTGTAAAAATAGCCCCCGAGGGGGTCAGCACGAATGCTGGTACACCCTCTCATGGCCCCCAAGCTAACGGGGCTACGACGACTAATTGTCGATAGCATGGAAATTGATTACATACACAAGCATAATATGAAGTGCAATAACAATAACCACAGATGAACATATATAGTTCACAAACAATGAACGACTCAAGCGTTCCCTTAACAAGTGGGTTAGTAACCCCCTCCTTAGTCCTCATTTCCTTAATCTCAGTTCCTTACCTTACCTTAATCTCAATCTCAATCTTAATCTTAATCTCAGTATACAAACCTTTCCTGGAAGGGATTGGTTGTAGCTTAATTCGAACCTGGGATTTAGGTGATCCCACCGCACCATCTTAATGCCACCTACTCTGGACGGGAGTCCAGCGTAGCTGAGCCGGCAACCGGCCCTAGGCTACAAGTCCGAAGACAAGTCCTTAAGCGGAGGGCGGATCTGATTCAGATACCGTCCCCCTTTTTCCTTAGCATGCATGACCGGAGATCGGTCCCGGGTTTCCTCACTCAAGTTCCAGTTAGTAGACATCTTAAACACCATGTGCTAGCTAAGCCCTAACGGGCATTAACCAACACCCATCAAACTTAACTCTTATTCTTAACTCAGTAAGTACTAAACTTTGTTAGTAACAATCTCAAGTCTCGCGGGTTAGTGTAAATATAACTCAATCACAACGAGAACAATATAATCCGGTTGCATGCTTTATCTTGTTTTAGTCATAGAAATTAAACAGATAGAACACAAGCCAAGGGACACCTCGTTAGCAAGCAGGTCACAAGAAGGATTGTACCGTTCACCGTCGATCGTTGTTTGTTTAACCTTCTTCGGGGTCCCAACTCACAAACCTAAAACATTCATTCATTCTTAGGTTATTAGTTATTTGCACCTTACTTAACTCACTTAATCTTCAAAGATTCTCATTTAATAACCTCTAAAGTTCTTGCCACTTAGCTTACAAACTTAACTTTAAACATTAAAACTTATACTTAATCTTAACTTAATTCCTTAAGTTCTTAGGGTCCCAATCTATACCCTACCAAAGGCATACCTTATTACCCATTGCCATTCTTAGAATTCAAAATTTCTTTTTTTTTTATTTTTAGGCCCGACCGGACTTCCGACCGGCCTTACCTAAGGTCGGTCCATTCCAGAACACTTCTCCGTCTAAAAATTCTACCCCGACCGGACTTGCCAAGTCCGGTCCTATGTCCGGTCGATTCCAGAGACTTATTACCGTACAAAATTCATGCCCGACCGACCTTGCAAGTCCGGTCCCAAGGTCGGTCCATTCCAGAAACTTTCTCCGGTAGTGTAAACTGAGCCCGACCGACCTTGCAAGTCCGGTCCTAAGGTCGGTCGGCTCCAGAAACTTGTTTCTAAATTCTCTTTCAACTCCAAACTTCTCCTCATATATTCTAATATGTTATAACCTCATTTGGGCACCTCAAATACACCTTAAGCCCTCCTTAAATACCTTAAATTATCCACCAAGATTCACCTTAGTCATTATGCATTTTTCCTTGTAATAATGCTACACTTGTAATGTTTTCCTCTAGGTTTCTAGGTGGTGGTTCATACCTAATGTAACCACTATGCCAAATGTTTTCTTCACCACTATAACATCATCTCCCAAGCATCTCTCACTATCTAAAACTCTTTTAAGCATTTACTAAAAGTTCCTTCACAAGTTTAAACTTCCATCATCAACACATTATTTCCTTCTTAGTTGTGCACCAACATTTGCCTAAGTCCTAAATACTTAAATACATTCTCTTGATTTTTATATCCTTCATAGTAATGCCTAAGTCATTATAAGTCATTAGAACACCTAACTCTCACTCTTTTTCATCAAGACAACCTATAGAACATTCCTAGTACTTCCTTAGTCATTAAATTCCCTTAGAATGTCTTAAACACTTAAACTCTCCTTTAAATTTTGCCATAGGTTCTCTAGTATATAGTACCACCTAATACATGGTTTTTCTCCATCAAACAACCAACATCACCCAAATTCTTACCACAACACCTTAACACCCAATTTACACCAAAACCACACCACATCATCATATAGTGCTTAAACTTAAAATGCTTGGCACTTAGGCCCTTAAATGACAATAATCTTAACCACTGAATTTCCACATATATATGCCTTCAACCTGCGAATACACTCAACAAGGCTCCCATTGAAAAAAATGCTTCTTGTACTTAACCTTGATATTCTTAAACTATCTCTTTTTCTCATTTGCTCCTTAGTCACAAGTTCACAAGTATAGTCATTGTTTCTCCTAGGTTTTATAGCACCTTCCCAATATAAACTCTACACTAAACTCATCATATACCCACATCTCATTCCCTTAAACAACAAAACACCTTAAGGTAAGTAATTTACCTTGTTTTCTCACAGCTTAAAAGCTTTTCTCCTTAGGTTTTCTTTGTTCAATCTCGGTCACCAATGTGATTCTCCTTGCCAATGTTCTAACCAATATCCAATGACTCCAATGAGTACTAGATAACACATTAACCCTAAGGAACAAACCCTAGGTTTAAAAATATGTTTTAAGGTATTAATGTGATTGTTTACCTTGGTTTCTCAAGACAAACTTGGATGTGAAGCAAGAAGGACCTCCTCTCTCCTTTGAAGAGTAGAAACAAGCTAGAACAAGGCATAAACATGGAGTCCCATGAGTATATATTTTCGGTCATGTGAAGAAAATGGTGGAAACCTAGATTTTCTTACACTTCCTTTACCTTAAGAGAATGGAGATGCCAATGGAGTCTCCAAACTTGAATTTCCTCCTCTAATGGTGGTTTGACTTGGCACCAAAATGAAGCTCTTGAAGTTTTGAAAAGATAGAAAGGAGGAGCTTGAGCTAACTAAGAATAATATGTATTTTGTTTTGGATTTGGAGCTTAAATGAGCAAGATGTGGCCAAGGGAAGATGGAGCTTTCATGGAGGTGAGCTCTACGTGAATGGAGGAGAGAAAGAGAGCAAGAAACCGTGTGAACAAGGGAGAATGAAGAAGTGAGGAGAGAGGTAAGTAAATGTGATATTTATCTTAAAAGGTGAATAGTACTTTATGCTTTATAACTTACTTATTTTTGCTTTCTCTTTACTTAGCTAGATAAGTGTGGTGAGTCACACTTAAAAAAAACGGCCCCCTTTAATGAATGAGGGTAGTTTAGTCTTTGTTGACCAAATGTCTCACTTAAATAGACTTATGTTTTAAACTAGCTTAATTAATTCACTATTCATCAAAAACAAGGCACATTGTTGTGAAATTTTTGATTTCCCATTGATATAGACCTCCAAATGTGATACTATATAGTACACATATTAATTAAAGAGTAATGATGGACATTTAGCCATTCAAAACTCATTTACAAGACAATTTTTCGAAAACGTGCTTTAAGACTCCTTAAAGCACATTTTGTGTTTTAACTTGTTTTCAAGCTTGGTTTTCTTTGGTAATTGACTTAAAATGACCATTAGGATATTACTAAGGTCTTAGAACAATATTTGGGTACTCTCCCAAGTCTCTCCAAGCTTAGAGCACGTTTTTGTCAAAACTGCTCTTTTGGTGTTTCCTTATGTATTCTTTGATTATAAATGTTTCTTAATGTTTCTAAGGCATTATTTAGCCTCCTTATATCTTAGTTTATCATTTAAACACCATATCTAAGTTTGGGGTATTTCAGTTGCGTTCCTACCTTAGAACAAGACATAACTAGCGTCAAATTTCGACTGCTTTAAATAATATGTAATTATCGCAAGATTGACAATATGTGGCGTATAAGGTAGCGAGAAAGGGAAAGCGAGATTAAAGGTTTTCTCCATTTGTGTTTTGTTGCTGGTGGTTGCTTGTTCGTTGATGAGCTCCGATTTTACTTCGATCTTGAAGTAATTAGTAGCATGCGATGTTTGAACTTCTTCTTCCAGAGCTTGATTGCAACGATGGATTTATAGACTCCTGTTACTGTTTGAGGGATAATATTACAGATTTCGCCTTGATGGAAGCAATGAGACCATTCTTTCACAGAATGTTGTTCCCAATTTTCTTGAATCTAGGCGCCGCTCACGCTTGATTTCATCCTCGATTTGGTTGTAGCCTCTTTCGAATTATTTGCTTCGAACTCGCCGCCTCCTTAATTGTCGTTTCCTTCGAGCTTTTTCTTATGTTGTGGATCTTCGAATCGTCGGTGGATGGACTTTGCTTTAGATCTGAACAATAATCTCGCTAGCTCTTTTTGCTTTTTACTTCTTTTGGAGATGAATCGGCATCCCTTCGGGTACAAACGCTTCGTGGCATTCGATGACCGCAACGTCAATCAGCCTTCCGTTATCAAGCTCGTTCTTGAGCGGATTCGTCAGAGGAGTATGAGAATCTAGATCCCAATCGGTGCTTTTTTTAGACAGATATCTAACAGATTTCTCGCGATATGCCCTTGCGTACATCGATTTTAACCTAGATCGAACCGCAATCTGTAATCCCAACAAAACTCAAAGTCGTAGCCAGTCTCTAATTCTCGTATCGAGGTTACATCGTGGTTACTGTTTCCAGTTGTTCGTTTCCCACAGACGGCGCCAAATGAAAACGTATAATTTGTCACTCACATCTCACAAACAAATAGAACACCGAGGATTATAGTGGTTCAGCCAATAATCCGGCCTACATCCACTTCTAGACAATTTCTTTATTCATTTCTTTGGGGTTACAATACTAGAGAGCTTTTCTAGAGGTTTCTCTCTCTCATCATGTTGTGTCCCCGTCAAATGAGCTCCTCTATCTCTATTTATAGACTTTTTCTAGGGTTCCTGGGCTTGCCAACCTGTCATATCTTACCAGGCTGTCACTATAAATATCTTATCCTGATTTCTACATCTTCTGTCCCTAGCTATCCGACCGGGCACAGGCGCCCGGTTGCTACCTACTTGTTTTTCTTAGTTACTTGACTGGCCGGAGACGACCGATCGTTCCCTCACACTTGCTCCATACTTTGCTACCAGTCGTGGCCGACCGGTCGCTACGCGCTCTTTCTTTATTCCCTCTTCTTGGTGTGGACTTTCGGTGCTACCTTAGCGTCTTCACACCTTTTGGTACTTGACCATGTTTTCCCCTCTTAAGCGCCCGATCACTGAATGCCCGGTCACAGAGCATGAGATGCGAGATGCAGCGCCCGGTTATGATATCTAGCTTCCAAAGCAAGGGTCGGGCAGGGCCCGGATCTGGTGCCTGGCGCCCAAACTGGAGCCTGAACAGGGTCTTGAAAAAGCCTGGGGTCTGAGTCGGGGCCTGGGGTCTGGGCCACCTTGGTTCTTCTGTCTCGTCATATTTTTGCCCTCTTCACATAAACTTTTATAAATTATTTACAATTTCACCCCAAAACTTTTATAAACTTATTATTTTATGTCATAAGTCATTTTAACCCAAAGTTTTCGGTCAACACTTTGACCAAAGCTTAATTTCATTCTTAATACATTATTGTACCCATAAATTTATATATTATTCGGCTTTACACCAAATTTCCTAGAATTTACAAAATAGCCCCAAAACTTTATAAATTGTTATTTTAACTTCTAAGCACTTATTTAATTTACCCAAAATTCATAATATTAATTTTTATACTATAATATGTCATAATTATGCCAATAACACATATAGTTCTCGGTTTTCATATACTTAACCCCAGAAATTTCTAAAAATTATATTTTTACCACATAACTCATTAAACTAGTCATTTAAACACTAGTAATTATTTTTTTACTTACCCAAAATTCATAATATGTACTTATATACATATATAGCTCATTAAAACCTATTTTTCACCAAATGAATTCGGCTATAATTATTTGGTGCCATATAATTTTTAAAACTTGATTTATAACTCAAAATAATTATACATAAATACATATGAGCCTTATATCTCATGTAACAATTATTGCAATGTCCTAGACATATTTTTAGCTCAAAATGGAGCAATTTCTTCCTCGATAATTCAGCCATAAATTTAACTCTTCATAAATAATTTTTGTGACATAAAATTATATCTTATAGTAACAACTTTAGCTTAAGAGCTATAATTATTTTTCTTGGTAAATAACCTTACTAAGTTTTGGCCTTAATTAATTGGAGGTGTGTACAAAATTTTTGTACAAAATTTATGAGCCTAAACAAAGCTCTAAACATTAAGTATTAACTTAATAAACTTACCCTTAATCAAAGATGATTAAGTACTTGATTTCTCCTTGAATTCCCCAAGCTTCCTTCAATGGAAATTGTAGCTCCAAATTTCGGTATAAACACAAGAGAAGGAAGGGGTTTAGGTGTTAGATCTTAACAAAGATCTTAAGTAGATTTATAAGTAGTTTTCAAAGATTTACCTTAGGAATTTTTACCTTATAATTTCGACCTTGATAGAATGGATGAAGATCCAACTTCTCCTCATGAAAATTGATGAAGAAAACACAATTAAATGTGTAGAAATTTTCGGACATAAGTATTAATATTTGTTAAGGATTTTCATGTATGAAAAATACCTTAAGTTAACCTTGAATGCTCCTTGGTTTAATGTTGATTCAAGACATCTTCTTGGAGCATAAATGCTAGCCGATTTGATGTAGTAGATTTAGGTTGATGTTTGCTTCAAGACTTGATGAAGAGAGCTAGGAAATTAACATAAAAATGAAGATTGAAATTAAAACTCCATTAATGGAGCTTAGAGCTTGAACGAAGAAGAAGAAAGAAAGGGAGGAGGAGGACCTTACCAATCGGCAATGCAAGGATGAGAATGAGCAAGCTGTCGTTGGTATTGAAATGGGAATGAAGAAAAAATGTTTGTTAATTTTCTTAATGTTATGCTTAGTTAATTCATTAACTATTATTAGCACTAATCCCCCCACTAACTTAATGCAATCGGCACTCCATGTGCTAGGTGGAGTTTGATTCCACCGAATGCTATGCCAAGATTAGAAATGAATTATTAATATGTCCCATGGGAGTTGTTTATGTCTTTGCTTTCTCCTTGTCTCTAGGTAATTATTTATGCAATTATTTAGAGATTGATTGCTCCAATAATGTCTCCCCTCTAGCTAGGCTTTCGGCAATGGTGGAAGAAAAGAAGGGATGGTTAACAAGTCATTATTGTAAGGTAAGTAGGTAAGGTTTATTCCTTTGAATTTCTTAATGTCTAAAGTCTTCTTTTCCTCTTGTTTCATACGGTAATGAGTGCTGGAATGAGGCTGATTAATTTGACATAATATTGTTTAATCACTACCCACATGTGTACTAGATCTAGGTCTAGTTTGTAGCATTTATTTCATGATTTATATATGTTAATCTTATCTCCTCTTTGGTGCAGATTTTCGGTAACATGGGCCAAACTAGGACTAGTTTTATTTTGTCAATATATTTTATAACATGTGGAAGGATGACTCATAAAGTTTACATGCTAAATAAGACATATAAACCATGACTTATATGTTGTATAAGACCGATTTCATATTGTGAAAAGTTACAGATTTTTTTTCTTTGCTAATGGCTAGCACATTACCGTCACTTGTATATGATACCTACAGATTTATGATTGATTATAAACCAATACTTATCGTTAACTAGGTGGTGATTTGTTTGCAGTTTTTTTTTTTTAACACATGTATACCACGTTAGTTACATGATGGCAACAGAATTTTGTTTAGTTACTTATAGACTAATGTATTACCGTAATGGCATGTGCTCCCTTTTGTTTAATTAGTTCCATGTGCATAGCCATTGACATGTATAGTGGCTGCTACTGTTTTGGTTAGTTTATATGCATACTACCGTTCTTTTTATTAGTATACATGTATAGACTTGTTCCTTATCTGGTTATATACCCATTACGTTAATTGCTACAACATTTAATGCTTGGCCATGTGCACACATGATAAGTGTATAGCCATGGTGTACGTTACCTGATTTTTTTTTTCTTTGTTCGATTAATTACCAAGTGTACTACCGTATAATACTTGGTGGTTGTACAGATTTTTTGCTTCATTAAAGGCTTAAGCATTACCGTTAATGAGGTGATCATTATTTCAGATTTTGAGTTCCATTTAGTACCTAAGCATACGGTAGTATGCTACAGATTTTTCCCATTTGATTATGAGCATGAAATTCTACCGTAAAGCATATGGTGTATATTAGTATATTTAATTTGTCTTAACAATATATACTCTTATATAAGGTAGGTACATTAGGTGAAATACCCCTAACCTTAAAAACATAATTAAATGATATATTAATGATCTAAGATGGTTAATAAACATCTAAATATCATTGAGGAACAATCTAAAGATCTCAACAAGGCAAAACACGCCTTAAGATCGGTAAAGCCAAAAAAGTGCTTTAAGACACCATAATGATTGTATGACCTCAAATAGGATCCAGAGTGGATTCCTAAGTATTATAATGAAGTATAGAACACAACAAAACTATTATCAAAGAAAACTAAGCTCGGGAACACCCTGTGACACAAAAATGTGCACTAAAACACCTTAAAGCACGTTTTTGTGTATGAGCTCTATGATAATGACTTTTTGTCATTTTAAAGACTGGAGTATATCATTAAATCATTAATTTGACATGATAGACTATTTTATAAAGTCTAAATCAAAGTTTGAAAATAAAAATCAAAATATGTCATTTATTTATGAATAGTAACCCAAATAGTACATTTTTAAGCAAATTGACCAAGTTTGGTCAATGGTCAATTAATTGACCCTTCTAACCTCATGGCTGTCGGCAGGCAAGGAGGAGGGAAGACAGCTCACACAGCATTAGTTGCTAATTACTTACCTAATACCAATTTACTATAGTAAAAGTTACTTTTTCAATCATTTGAGCTCATTTCAATCATTCCCTTGCCTCTTGCCCCATTCCAGCAGAGCTCTCTGAGTTCCCAGACCCTCTCAAGCTGTGTTCTTGAGTTAGGAAGACAATTCAATCTCTGAAGCACCTAAGGTAATGGTTTAAGGCTTATTTTAGCTCCTTTTCTTCATCTCTTCATTACCTACACTTAGATCTCGTGACTTATCACTTCCCATGGCTCATTCTCAGTGTTTTAAGGTTAGAACCAACACCAATCTCAGCTGAAGCAAGTTTAGGGACCAAGGTTTTCAAAATTTGTATTTTAAATAAAAACATACCTTAAGCTTCTCCTTTCTTCATACGGTTTCCTTCTCTTGATTTTTATGATTTTATACACTCATAATCTTCATATTTACATGTTCATTCAGTTGGCTAACCATTTGGAGCAAGGGTGGCCAAAATCCAAAGGAAATATCATTCTTTAAGGCATTTTGCCAAGGAAAAACCTATTACCATAGCAGCTTGTTGTTGTCTAGCTATTTCCTATGTTTATATGGTGAATTTAACACCATGTAGTGTGTTTAATTCAGGCCGAAACCCCTTGGAATCTTCCTTGCATTTTTAAGGTGATTTTTGCCTTAAATCTTACATTAATTGTTCCTTATGGTTAAGCTCAAGCTTGGAGTGTAACCATATCTTATTTTGGTGTATTAAACATGTCTAAATGATGTGGTGAATTTTCCTTCAAGCTGCCGAGTTGTTACAAGGAGAGATCAAGGTATAAACACCTTAAAACTTATGATTTTATGATTTCTTAGCATATATATTAATTATGCCGAGAGTGGAGTTAATAATATGGGTTATATTAACCTAAAAATGGAAAAAAAATGACTAAGGTAAATTAAGCTAGTCATTTAAGTGATTTAATTAACATAATGGTCAAATTATGACATTATGTGGAAAAATAATTAAACGACATCAAGGCCGTGACCTTATACTATATTTTGAGCAATTTTATGTGTAATTTTATGTTATAAAGCAAAGTTGTAATAAGGCCATGTCATTAGGCCATTTTTAATTTAAGTTTAAAGCTTATTTAGTTTAGTTTATGCTTATATAATTAAGTTTGGGGCCAAACCATAATTACTGGTAAAATATAAAGCCGTGGGCTTAATTTAGAGGAATTTAGGGTTTTTAAATGAATTTAATAAAATTATAACATTTTATAAAGTTATGGGTCAAAATTGTAAAAATAGAAAACTATGGGGTATTATTGGTGATTACCGAAAGTTTGGTTCCAATTTGGTGTTAGAAGTCAAAGTGACTATATAGGAGACTTTGACCAAGTTTGGAGAATTTAAGAAATTAAAATGCTACCTTATAATAAGATAGTTATTAAATTGTAAAAGATTTATAAGAGATGGGGTTATAATGTAATTTCTGAAACTTTGGGGTACTAAATGGGATTTAGTATAGTCCTTAAGTTATTAGGAATTTTTAGAAGTTTATTTGGTTAAATTTGGAGTTTATATGAATTATATAAGTATAATATATGATATTTTATGACATTATTACAAATGGGTAACAAATGGGTAAAAACTGAGAATTATAGAAAGTATAAGGTTAGGAATAATATTTATAACCTTTTGGTATAGTTTGGTAATTTTTGGAGTTGTATATAAGGTTTTATAAAGATATATGTATAATATATATAGTTTTAATAGAATTAGAAAACTATGTATTATAAATTGGGAAGATTTGGACTATATACAAAGTTTGGTGGTGGGAATTTAATTAAAACAGTCCTAGGGTCTGTTTGAAAATTATAGCCTTTAAAAACTATAGGTTATAATTATATTAAGGTTTAAGAATTATAATATAAGATATATATTATAAGTGTAACAATGAAATATAATTTGGGGTTGATTTGTGATTTATAGAAGTTTAGTGGTATATGGTGAAAGCCGAGAATATAAGGGGCTGTTTGGTATTTTATAACAAAATATAACTATAGGTTAAAATTGTTTTAATGACTTAAATGTCATAAAATATGTTATATAGCTATAATATAACATTATATTAATTATGTGGTGGATTTTGTAAATACTTAAGAAAGTAAGTGTTGTTCGGTAATATGGACATTTTTAAATTAAATTTATAATATGGTTTTAATGTTATTAAGGGTGTAGCATTTATAATATAAGAAATATTCATTAAGAGAATGAGTATATATAAGGACTTACCACATAATAAATAGTTCCATAATACATGTATATAAATAAATATATGTTATGGTTTAGAAAATATAATATGGTTCAATAACCATAAACTATCTTAATTAAAATGATAATAGATAAAGAGTAAAGAATTACAAACATTAGATAAGAAAGTTCTAATGTTAGGAGTATACATGGAATAATAAGGATTCATATATAATTCAAAGTACTTTTACATATGAATTATACTACATTAAACTTGGAAAGACAAACCTTAGGAAACTAAATACTAAGGTGAAATGTATAATATACGATAAAGAATTATACATGCAATATAGAAACAAACTATATGATATACAAGTGTATATTAAGTTACATGCGATAACAAGTTCAACATTAAGTATATTTACATACAAAACGAGACTACGCATGTAATATAACATTTTTCCAATTCCGAGTTAAGCCGAAAACCCGACAAAACGTTGGCAGTTAATGACGGGGGATTAACCGGGAGGTAATAGCGACGGTACGGGGTACCATAGAGTTAAGTTGTTATACGGGATTCTAATCAGTAGTGTTATGTATTGTTAGACTGTTAGAGACAACACGAGGAGCATCGGATCTAGCTGATTCATACTCCACCGTAATACTTTCAGGGTGAACGGTATGTTATTCATGTGGCTTGATTGTCTCTGAGGACTTCCTCAGTTCAGACATTGTGTGAAAATCTGTGTTATGATTGAATGTCTGCTTGTGTGAATTAATATACTTGAGTTGTGTATTAATGCTGCTTTATTATTATTACTATTGAACGATAACAGTACAGTTCGTATATATGAACATATTATAAAACGAACTAGCGGCAACAAACTACAGTTGGTTCGTCGGTCGGAGACTCTACCGCTGGAGTGGCTACTGTTATAACCCAAGATTTGGTTATTTTATTTCATCGCAATTTAACTTTAAGTTGGTTCAATCTTAATTCAGGACATGGAAGTCCTTTGGATTAAAGACAAGGGCGAGGTGGTCCTTTTGGTTTTGGATTTTGGTAAGGGATTTTTATTGATATTTGGGTGATATTAATAAATATCTTTTACATTCTAATTAGTTTTCACCCACTACCTAATCGCGTTCTCACGACTCCACTAACTCCGTCAGTTTTGAAAATCCTCAGACGCTCCTTCCTTCTCTGTGCTCTCTTCTCTGTTCTCTCTCTTCCAAAGTACGTTCAATCAGTGCCCAAGTTCTGCTGTTGTGTTCTTGCAATTCGAGTTCTGCTGCGGATTCTTCTCGCCGTTGCGCTCCGGGTCAGGTTAAGGTAAGGGCGTCGGTTGTTCTTGTGTAAATTCTGCAATTGGGAAGCCTACTCTCTTCTGATTAAGGTTTCTAAGTCTGATTGTCAGGATCGTCAATCCTTCTGCGTGGCTGTGTTCGGACTCCCCTCTGCGATTCCTTTGCTATTGATTCAGGTACGGATTGTGATTTCGTGGGCAATGGCAGTTTCTGATTTGGGAATTTGGTTCTGATTTTGGTCTGTTCTTCAGTTGTGTTGTCCGGGTGTATTGTCGTTCTGCATTGGGGAATTCTGCGTTGGTCTGGACTCTGCTATCCAGTTTGGGTTTCGTCTGCTGATAATTCGAGGTAGGTGGCTTTCGGATTCGATCCGTGTGTTCAACCTTGGGGAGTTTGGGTTCTGCAAGTTAACTCAATGATTTGATCTTGTGTTTGTGTGTGGTTCATGTCTGTTTAATGCCATTTCAATGGATTAAACCCCCAAGGTTGTTTGTAAATGTGTGTGTTGATTTAGATTGGTTTTTGTGCCTCTGTTCGTGTTAAATTCGCCTCTGTTTTCTGAAATTTTCGGCGTGTCCGAACTTCTGTCCGACCATTGAAGTTCGGACATGCCCTTCTGCGCTCTGGATTTCTGAACTGTTTGATGTGTCCGAACTTCCGTCCGAGCTTCTAAGTTCGGACGGGGTGCGAGGACGAGTCCGGCTTACAAGTTTCGAATGGTGTCCGAACTTGTAAGTCCGGACATAAGTTCGGACACCCCCTTTCTCATTCCTCTGTTTTTGCTTCGACTTGTGTCCGAACATTGATGTCCGGACACAAGCTCGGACACTCCGCGTACCTGTTTTCGTAAAACGTCCGAACATCCGTCCGAACATGGATGTTCGGACATCTCTGTCTCTGCTTCTGTTTTGAGTCTCGACTTGTGTCCGAACATCGATGTCCGGACACAAGTTCGGACAGGCTACTGTTTTGGCCATAACTTGCTCGTTTGAGCTCCGTTTTGACTTCCGTTTGCGGGGTTGGATTCCCCTTCTGATTTCCAAGCTATCTATGGGCTTTCTGGTGCCTTTGGTGCACATATGCTTATTTGTATTTAAGCTTCTGTTTTGGGACCTAGTTATCTCTGTGTCTGAGCCTTTGGATGGCTGGTTACGCTGTCTCGTAGCGCGCTATGTAGGATCCTTCTGTTCACGGGTGATGTTCCCCGTTCTGTTCACGGGTGTTTACACCTGTTCTGTTTACGAGTGAGGTTTCCTCGTTCTGTTCACGAGCTGGTTGCTCGTTCTGTCTGTATGCTGTGATCGCTAGTGTCCCACTCTGTTTTCCGCTTCTGTCTGCTTCTGCTCTGTTTAGTCCCTTAAGGAATGGACTTCAGTTTCTGGTTTCTGACATGTTTATGGATTCTTTGACTCCTTCTGATTTGTCAATATTCTGTAAACGTTTTGAGCATGCTGGTTGTTGAAGTTGGTCATCTACTGGGCATAGTTGTGTGCTCATTCCCCTACTTCTAACGCTTTTGCAGATTGATTAGCGAGGATCGTCTCCCCTCAGCTTCTGGAGTTTAGTTGCTTATTTAGTTCTTTTGAGACCTTTGTATTGAATTTGAGCCTTTGGGCATATTTCGTTAGCTTCCGCTTTTGACATCCGTTTAGTGGGTTTTGTAATGACTTTTGGGGATGTTCTAACATCTCTTTGGTTATACTTTATTTAAGTATTTCGTTTGGGCCTTATTTGTTTATCTGTTTAAGTTGCTTATTAGAGCCTTGCGTTATTATGTAATAATACGCGGCGTGTAATACCCCTAACTCCTAGGCCAGTGTTTGGGGGTGTTACATTTAGTGGTATCAGAGCTCTGGGTTCTAATCTGCTGGGATTTTAAGTTAGCCAGTCAGTCAGAAATGTCAGTGTTAGTGTCTGAGTTTAACTGCTTGCTGTTGGACTTTCAGAATGCCGCCAAGAAGAGCAAATAACCCTCCAGGGAATGTGGCTGATGCTGTTCAGCAGTTCATGACGCAGCTCATGCAGACCATGGCTGCAGGAGGTGGTCCAGCTGGAGGAGGACCAGCTGGCGGAGCAGGCCCAGCTGGGGCAGATGCTGGTGGGAGGAACGTGAAGGCGCTTCAGGAGTTCATGAAGCTGAAGCCGCCATCGTTCGATGGGGCAGGAGACCCCCAGGTGGCCAGTCATTGGCTGTCAGAGGTGGAGGATTTTCTACGAGTCATGGGCTCAGAGGAGGAACAGAAGGTCGACTTCGCCACCTTTCTGTTCAAGGCCGAAGCCAAGGAGTGGTGGAGGTCAGTTATGGGGAAGTTCCCACAGCCTTGGACGTGGGAGCAGTTCACTGGGGAGTTCAACAAACAGTTCTACCCCGACGTCTACAAGGATCAGCGCATTCTGGAGTATAACCGACTACGCCAGGGTCGGGACATGAGCGTTGAGGAGTACGTTCGTAAGTTCATCAGTCTGTCTAAGTTTGCACCTGAGCCTGACGAGCATAGGAAGGCCAGGAAGTTTGAGAGTGGCTTGAGGCCAGACATCCGTTCTGCTGTGACGCCCCTGCGTCACAAGACCTTCAGGGACGTTGCTGATGTCGCCCTGTTGGTAGAGGCCGACTTGAGAGGTCGCCAGTCTGGAGGGAAGGACCAGAAGAGGAAGCAGAGGTCCGATGAGAGCGATAGGAGGGATCAGTCTGCTTCTCAGAAGAAGCAGTCCACTGGAGACCGAGCTGGAGACCGCTCTGGGGACCGTTCGCGAGACAGAGGTGGTTCGTCTTCATCAGCTCCGCTCCGAAGTGCCGGGTCTGCGGCAAGTTTCATAGAGGCCAGGACTGCTACAGGAAGTCTGGAGCCTGCTTCAAGTGTGGGTCCTTGGAGCATAGGATTGCTGATTGCCCTCAGGCTGAGAGGAGCAGGGGTAGTTCTGGAGGTAGAGCCGTTGAGTCTGCTTCAGGGTCCAGAGATCGAGACCGGGCTGAGCAGAAGAAGCCCCAGGGCCAGGCCAGAGTGTACGCGATGGCTGGAGAGAGAGACCGATCGACTGACAGAGTTGTCACAGGTATTCTCCAGCTGTCTTCTCGTTCTGTTTTCTGTTTGTTTGACTCTGGAGCCACCCACTCTTTTATTTCTGCTGAGTTGGTGGGTGAGCTCGGTTTGCCTGTTGTGCCTCTGGGTGTTGAGCTGTGTGTGCATAGTCCATTGGTTAGGGACTCTTCTATGCTTTTGAATTCTGTCTGTAAAGCTAGTCCTGTGTTAGTCAAGAATAGGATTCTGTGTGCTGATCTCATCCCGATGGAGATGACTAGTTTTGATGTGATTCTGGGCATGGATTGGCTTGCTGCGCACCATGCCCACATCGATTGTGCCGCTTCGAGAGTCACTTTTGAGGAGCCGGGCCAGCCCCGTTTGATTGTAGCAGGGAATGGACTCCCGTGCTCGCCGCCAGTCATATCAGCGATGCAGGCGTTCCGCTTTCTGAGGAAAGGATGCCAGGGATATCTGTGCTACATCCCTGAGGTTCGCAAGGATGCGAAGATGGAGGACATTCCAGTAGTCAGAGATTTCCCAGATGTGTTCCAGGATGACGTACCTGGGCTTCCCCCTGTTAGAGAGGTGGAGTTCTCGATCGAGCTCGCACCTGAGACTCAGCCGATTTCGAAGGCCCCATACCGGATGGCGCCTGCTGAGCTTAAGGAGTTGAAGGTCCAGTTGCAGGAGCTGCTGGATAAGGGCTTCATTCGCCCGAGTGTGTCGCCTTGGGGAGCGCCAGTGCTATTTGTAAAGAAGAAGGACGGTAGCATGCGGTTGTGCATTGACTACAGGGAGCTCAACAAGGTTACCATTAAGAATAGGTATCCTCTCCCGCGCATAGATGACTTGTTCGACCAGTTAGCAGGAGCTAAGGTGTTTTCGAAGATCGATCTGAGGTCGGGATATCATCAGTTGAGGATTAAGGCAGACGACGTGCCTAAGTCCGCTTTCAGGACTCGTTATGGACATTACGAGTTTCTAGTGATGCCATTCGGGCTGACGAATGCGCCTTCTGTATTTATGGATATGATGAACCGGGTGTTCAAGCCATTTTTGGACCAGTTTGTTGTAGTATTTATTGATGACATCTTGGTGTATTCCAAGAGTGCTGAGGAGCACGAGGAGCATTTGAGGACCGTTCTCCAGACCCTGAGGGAGAATGAGTTGTACGCGAAGCTGAAGAAGTGTGAGTTCTGGTTGGATCAGGTGGTGTTCTTGGGACATGTGGTCTCTAAGGATGGTATCTCCGTGGATCCGGAGAAGATTAGGGCTATTACTGAGTGGGCCAGGCCTACTAATGTTGGAGATATTCGTAGCTTCCTTGGATTGGCGGGCTACTACCGCAAGTTTGTGGAGGGCTTCTCCAAGTTGGTGATTCCGTTGACTCGTCTGCTTCAGAAGGATGTGAAGTTCGAGTGGAGCGATGCCTGTGAGCAGTGTTTTCTGGAGCTGAAGAGGAGGTTGACTACTGCGCCGATCTTGACTCTTCCAGAGGGGACCGAGGGCCTGGAGGTTTTCTGTGATGCGTCCCATAGGGGACTTGGGTGTGTTCTGATGCAGCAGGGGAAAGTGGTTGCATATGGCTCTCGTCAGCTTAAGCCATATGAGAAGAACTATCCGACCCACGACCTGGAGAGCTGCTGTGGTGTTTGCTCTGAAGATTTGGAGGCACTATCTGTATGGAGCAGCGTGCAAAGTTTATACGGACCATAAGAGCCTCAAGTATCTGTTCACTCAGAAGGAGTTGAACTTGAGGCAGAGGAGGTGGCTGGAGTTACTGCACGATTATGATCTGGAGATCCTCTACCATCCTGGTAGAGCGAACGTTGTGGCTGATGCGCTCAGTAGGAGGGGTCCGTCTGGGACCGTCTGTGCTTTGTCTGGTGTGCAGAGGTCTGCTCTGGAGTTGCAGCGTATGGGTATCTGGGTCGTCCGACCAGAGAGATCTGGGATGTTAGCAGCATTACAGATTCAGCCTACCTTGATCGACAGGATCAAGGCCAGTCAGGAGCTTGATGTCAGTTTGGGTAAGATCAGAGAGATGAGTTAGCAGCGGGTCAGGAGTCTGAGTTCAGGGTTTCAGAGGATGGCTGTCTGAGGTTCCGAGACCGCGTCTGTGTGCCTGCTGACGATGCTTTGAGACGTGAGATCATGCAGGAGGCTCATGGAGCTCCTTACTCGGTGCACCCAGGAGGTGTGAAGATGTACCGGGACTTACGTGAGACATTTTGGTGGAGCAACATGAAGAGGGACATCTCCGACTTTGTATCCAGATGTAGGACCTGTCAGCAGGTCAAGGCAGAGCATCAGAGACCGGCTGGTTTGCTTCAGCCTCTTCCCGTTCCGGAGTGGAAGTGGGAGAGCGTCGGTATGGACTTCGTCATGGGACTGCCTAAGACTCCGAGGGGTTTTGATGCAGTTTGGGTCATTGTGGACCGGCTCACGAAGAGCGCTCACTTCCTACCAGTCAGGAAGACCTTCAGTTTGCATCGCTTGGCTCAGCTGTACGTGGATGAGATTGTGCGTCTACATGGGGTTCCTGCTTCGATTGTGTCTGACAGAGATCCGAGGTTTGTGTCCAGATTCTGGCAGAGTTTGCATCAGGCTATGGGGACGAAGTTGTCTTTCAGTTCAGCTTACCATCCTCAGTCAGAGGTCAGACAGAGAGGACGAATCAGGTCCTTGAGGACATGCTCAGAGCATGTGTGTTGGACTTCGGGGGCAGCTGGGATCAGCACGTTGCACTGATTGAGTTCGCCTATAATAACAGCTTTCAGACCAGTATCGGGATGGCTCCGTTTGAGGCCTTGTATGGCAGGAGGTGCAGATCACCCATCTGTTGGGATGATCTGAAGGAGAGAGCTGTGATCGGTCCAGACTTGGTTCAGGATGCTGTGGGCAAGATTCAGTCTATCAGGGAGCGTCTGCTTGTGGCTCAGAGTCGTCAGAAGAGTTACGCCGATCAGAGGAGACGACCTCTAGAGTTTGAGGTGGGCGACCATGTGTATCTGAAGGTTTCTCCGGTTCGTGGAGTTGTCCGGTTTGGGAAGAGAGGCAAGCTTAGCCCTCGTTTTGTGGGTCCTTTTGAGATCCTAGAGAGGATCGGACCGGTTGCCTATCGCCTGGCTTTGCCTCCATCTTTAGCAGCAGTGCACAGTGTTTCCACGTTTCTATGCTGAGGAAGTATATTCCGGACCCATCTCATGTAATCGACTTCAGTCCGCTTCAGTTGAGGGAGGACTTCACGTTTGAGGCAGTTCCTTCGAGGATTCTAGCCCGAGATGTTCGTAAGCTCAGGAGCAAGACCATGCCCTTGGTGAAGGTGCAGTGGTCGGGTCAGTCAGAGGAGGAGGCGACCTGGGAGGTCGAAAGTGAAGTACGTTCTAAGTTCCCCGCCCTTTTCGAGCAGTAGGTATGTTTTAATTTCGAGGACGAAATTCTTTTAAGGGGGAGGTGATGTTATAACCCAAGATTTGGTTATTTTATTTCGTCGCAATTTAACTTTAAGTTGGTTCAATCTTAATTCAGGACATGGAAGTCCTTTGGATTAAAGACAAGGGCGAGGTGGTCCTTTTCGTTTTGGATTTTGGTAAGGGATTTTTATTGATATTTGGGTGATATTAATACTCCCTCTGTCCTGAATTGACCGTCCTGTTTACTATTTGGACATGTCGTTTGACTTTAATTTTTAACATATAAGATATATTAATTTTGAAAATTTAAGTTTTGCATATGATTCCTTACATGATAAACTATATGTTACAAAATTTAGTTTTATAAAATTATTTTATCTTATATGTTTAATATTGAAGTGGAAAAACGTGCCATAAAGCAAACAGGACGGTCAATTCAGGACGGAGGGAGTAAATATCTTTTACATTCTAATTAGTCTTTCACCCACTACCTAATCGCGTTCTCACGACTCCACTAACTCCGTCAGTTTTGAAAATTCTCAGACGCTCCTTCCTTCTCTGTGCTCTCTTCTCTGTTCTCTCTCTTCCAAAGTATGTTCAATCAAGTGCCCAAGCCCTGCTGTTGTGTTCTTGCAATTCGAGTTCTGCTGCGGATTCTTCTCGCCGTTGCGCTCCGGGTCAGGTTAAGGTAAGGGCGTCGGTTGTTCTTGTGTAAATTCTGCAATTGGGAAGCCCACTCTCTTCTGATTAAGGTTTCTTAAGTCTGATTGTCAGGATCGTCAATCCTTCTGCGTGGCTGTGTTCGGACTCCCCTCTGTGATTCCTTTGCTATTGATTCAGGTACGGATTGTGATTTCGTGGGCAATGGCAGTTTCTGATTTGGGAATTTGGTTCTCATTTTGGTCTATTCTTCAGTTGTGTTGTCCGGGTGTATTGTCGTTCTGCATTCGGGAATTCTGCGTTGGTCTGGACTCTGCTATCCAGTTTGGGTTTCGTCTGCTGATAATTCGAGGTAGGTGGCTTTCGGATTCGATCCGTGTGTTCAACCTTGGGGAGTTTGGGTTCTGCAAGTTAACTCAATGATTTGATCTTGTGTTTGTGTGTGGTTCATGTCTGTTTAATGCCATTTCAATGGATTAAACCCCCAAGGTTGTTTTGTAAATGTGTGTGTTGATTTAGATTGGTTTTTGTGCCTCTGTTCGTGTTATATTCGCCTCTGTTTTTCTGAAATTTTCGGCGTGTCCGAACTTCTGTCCGACCATTGAAGTTCGGACATGCCCTTCTGCGCTCTGGATTTCTGAACTGTTTGATGTGTCCAAACTTCCGTCCGAGCTTCTAAGTTCGGACGGGGTGCGAGGACGAGTCCGGCTTACGAGTTTCGAATGGTGTCCGAACTTGTAAGACCGGACATAAGTTCGGACACCCCCTTTCTCATTCCTCTGTTTTTGCTTCGACTTGTGTCTGAACATTGATGTCCGGACACAAGCTCGGACACTCCGCGTACCTGTTTTCGTAAAACGTCCGAACATCCGTCCGAACATGGATGTTCGGACATCTCTGTCTCTGCTTCTGTTTTGAGTCTCGACTTGTGTCCGAACATCGATGTCCGGACACAAGTTCGGACAGGCTACTGTTTTGGCCATAACTTGCTCGTTTGAGCTCCGTTTTGACTTCCGTTTGCGGGGTTGGATTCCCCTTCTGATTTCCAAGCTATCTATGGGCTTTCTGGTGCCTTTGGTGCACATATGCTTATTTGTATTTAAGCTTCTGCTTTGGGACCTAGTTATCTCTGTGTCTGAGCCTTTGGATGGCTGGTTACGCTGTCTCGTAGCGCGCTATGTAGGATCCTTCTGTTCACGGGTGATGTTCCCCGTTCTGTTCACGGGTGTTTACACCTGTTCTGTTTACGAGTGAGGTTTCCTCGTTCTGTTCACGAGCTGGTTGCTCGTTCTGTCTGTATGCTGTGATCGCTAGTGTCCCACTCTGTTTTCCGCTTCTGTCTGCTTCTGCTCTGTTTAGTCCCTTAAGGAATGGACTTCAGTTTCTGGTTTCTGACATGTTTATGGATTCTTTGACTCCTTCTGATTTGTCAATATTCTGTAAATGTTTTGAGCATGCTGGTTGATGAAGTTGGTCATCTACTGGGCATAGTTGTGTGCTCATTCCCCTACTTCTAACGCTTTTGCAGATTGATTAGCGAGGATCGTCTCCCCTCAGCTTCTGGAGTTTAGTTGCTTCGTATTTAGTTTCTTTTGAGACCTTTGTATTGAATTTGAGCCTTTGGGCATATTTCGTTAGCTTCCGCTTTTGACATCCGTTTAGTGGGTTTTGTAATGACTTTTGGGGATGTTCTAACATCTCTTTGGTTATACTTATTTAAGTATTTCGTTTGGGCCTTATTTGTTTATCTGTTTAAGTTGCTTATTAGAGCCTTGCGTTATTATGTAATAATACGCGGCGTGTAATACCCCTAACTCCTAGGCCAGTGTTTGGGGGTGTTACAGCTACTGCCGTGGGTGACCCGCCATAGGAGATGGGTAACTTAGAGACACGTCATTCTAATGAGACGTTGTCATTAAGCATGACTGAACAATTACGAACGACTATATTAGCTCATACATTAGGCGAACGTTATTTGGGCTTTTATGCCAAGACGGGAATTATACTTGTTTGTAACTCTCGTTGTTTCTCCTTGTTGCTCAGTGGTTAGTTATGTGTGGTATGTTGGTGGACTTGCTAAAGCGAGTCATTGTGCTCATATTGTGTGTTGTGAATTGGTTTGATTGAGTCATTGTACTTTTGTCTGTATGGTGAACTGCTTGAGTCAAGTCGCTGTGCTCGTGAGTGGATTATTGTGGATTGTTTGGTCGAGTGGGTCGCCATACTCAGTTAGGAACTATCAAGTGTTTGTTGAAATAGAGTCTTTGCACTCGTATAAGCGTTGTAACGCTTTCAGTGGTTTATTACGGTGCGATGTATGAAGTAGGGGGCTTGTTTGCTAATTGAGTTTACTGCAACATATACTGTTGCTTTACAGTTTTTATATTAAACTACTTGCATGAAAATGAATTGCATGCTCTAGACCAATTAACTGAGGGTCTGAGGGGGCATGACAGTCATGTAGTAGCATACTCAGCAGGGGCTGATTCCATACCACAAACAAACATTTTGCAGGTATGCGGCTTCCGGTGTCGACAAAGAGAGGGACGTGCTGGGTAGTTTCGTTACAACTGTTTTAATATGCACTGTTGCATTTTGATACAAACATAGAAACGTGTATAGGATTGGGATACTTAGAATGCTCACTGTGAATGTATTTTATATTGGTTTGGGAAGGTTTAGATCTATCTCTTGTTGTCACTGCGAGAAATTGTTTCGTATTTATATATATATATATATCAGTAAGCACGGTATTACTCGTATGGGCGAGTAGGAACGGTGACACCAGTAGTTTAATTGTTTGGATTACCGCTGCGATTACCTTGTTAAGTAAGATGATTAGGAGCCGATTAGAGTAGGGGTGTTACAAAAGTGGTATCAGAGCGGAGTACCGCTCTGATGACAAGAGATAGTAGGACTTATACAGTGAGCATAGGTTTTGGGAATACGGGAAACGTTGTGAGGATGCGTGACCTTGCGGGGTTGATGCAATGCTTAAGGCTTGCACACCATAGCCGTAGAGGCACTTCAATATTAAACGACCGAGACTGCGGTATTAGACTGAGTGAAGGTCTAACCCGTCCTCTTGACATATGTCAGGGAGAGGTCTGGGTAACAATACTAAGGAAGAACGCGGAGCAGCGGAAGGTGGTGAAGGTCCAGCAACCCCAAGTAACGCGATGACGGTATAAACCGCTCGCACATGATGGGAGAGCATCCCGGGAAAGTTGCAATGGTACCCCACCCACCGCTGCCCGTACCTCGAGTACTATCTAGTGAGGCAATGAAATGAGAAGCACCACGGAGATAACTCTCCTGATCGGGAAGACCCGATGTGGACGCTATGAAAATTATGTTAAATATAGAAAATAAAACTTTAAGTTGTGATGAGTTGTTTAGGACCGGGGGTCCTGGTAATGACGTGATGTCTACCATACGAGTGTGAGATGAATATTAAACCAAGGTTGAGGAGATAATTTCCGTGGGACTAATGGGGTTTGCTTGTTATAAGCAAAACAACCCTGTCCTACATCCAGGAAAGCACTAGTAAGTGCGCTTGGGGGAAAAGAAAGTGGAAACGACGAGTAATGATTAGTTTATGGTGTATGTAACAGACGGAATGGATTACCTTCTAGAAGTCTCACCCGAAGCGAGTAACTCAAACCATGCAATACTGAAGGTTCAAGATGGCCTGACGTGCATGAGGAGAGGTTCTGAGAGCTGTAGAAACAAGAACTCGCTAAGTTGCTAACATGCAACGCCTCGAGAGGGGAGTGAGACTGCATTAATTTGAATAAGAACTTCTTCAATAGGAGTAGGAACCCGATTAGGGAATAGCACTGCATTGACACACCGTACCGGTGGCGCAGTCTGCATGGTGCACTTGCCACTACAAGTGCTACACTAACCAAAGTACTAAATTTCAACCTACCTTGCGCACTTGCTACAGCAAGTGCAGCGACGGTAAACTATCCCTAAAGGACCGAGTGGTTCAAACGGTTACCAGTAAACACTAAACTTTTATGCGAGTCCGTAATGCAATAAAGCAGGACATAGCCTTCTTAAGGGCAGGGGTACGAAACCCTTGGGTTAGAGGTCGGTAAAACCTCGGGAGGACCTAGCCGGTCTGACCATTAAACCTGGAAACAATACACCATTTAGTAGAGTATGGAAGGGGAGTAATGAGAATAATGGTAATTAGTGCTTACAAGCCTAACCCTAGAGCCGGTATGGACATTATACGTCAATCATTACCGGTGGGGAGTGTCGAGTCTTCAGGACCAGCATAACCATATTTAGGGAGTGCGCGACACTTGTGGTTAAACCACTACCGTTGAACATTGCCAGAGGACAAGAAATTAGCTATATGAGCCAAAATTTTAAATTAAACCTATCTGACCGAGTGAATGGAAATATTAGACAAGGGCTGCTAAAAAAAATAATAAATAAATTTAATAGGCAGATGTGATCGTGCAATAAAAGGGCCGATGTTATGCCCGCACCACACACACCGGAGGTGTTGTTAATCCATTATGCTGCTAGACTCCCGTACGGGGGCAGTGGATATTAACTGAACAGTGAATTTGCCTAAGAACGGGAGATACCGTTACCTCGAAGAGGATGGAGGAAATACTAGTTGAATAAGAGTAAGGACTACACAATGAAGAGCTATGATCAACGGAACCCACTAAGTTGGGGGTATCCAATTATAACCTGAGGAGAAAGTATTAGAACCAACTGGAATTAAATTAAATAGAAAGACAAACAATCATTTAACTATCTGAATAACCATTGAGCCTGAATACCGTATGGCATAGGCCTACGGAAGGATACCCTTAGTACCACCAAAATAACCCAACACTAGGAGAACAAAAGTGATAAATCACAAATACTGATTAATATCAGGCTAAAGAAGGACTACCATAAGGCAAGGGAAACACGAGGTGTTAACCTTTATCATGGAGTCCGAACTACACCAAAAGGTGTAACCCAATGAATTGGGTGGAGTTCGAGGACTGAAAATTCATATCTGAAGGCGTTAACAGCCTAGGAGTGAACGGGAGAGATAGTAAGTAGTTACTGATCCCCACTCACAGATACTAGGTGACGGCGATAAGTCGCAAACACCTATCTTAGAGAAGATAAGGGAAATATACATTAATAAAGGAACCCAGAGAACCCTCTAGGGCCATTCTAACATAAAAGTTAAGAATTGGCAGTCTAGATGCTTCAACATAAATTACCAGGACTAAGAGCACGATAATCAACGGGTACGAACACTACGAGTGTACTAAACGAGACATGGGACATCCGCACCCCTAGGAGCTTGTGGGCCTGACGAAACTTACATTGAGTTAGTTGGGTAAGTGGTAATGTATCAGTATGGTACCCCATGTATGTAAACGAGTAGTGTGAGGACCCAGGGGGGGTAGTCAACTCTGTGTCTGAGTCAGTGAATGGAATCCTAACTAGGTAAACCATGAATTGACGAGAGAGATCTCAGTCAAACCAACTAGGTTAGGGGAAATCAAGGATAGCTTGATAATTAAACGACATAAGGTCATAACTCCACAGTGGATGAGTTAGAACACAAGTTTTGAGGATTTTTAGTAAACGAGGAAGCCAAGGCCTAATTTATAGTAATGGCAAGGTGAACCCATGAATAAGAAGAGGAATTGTGGTATCCTAGGAAGTTATATTAGAGAAACCCTCGTAAGATTATAGATGCTACCCAAAGGGGGGGGGCAGAAAGAGCTATATAATGCGTTGAGGGCGCCGCGATGATGTCGCATTAAACAATAATAACCACATGCTCAAGCCATAAAACGCTAGTATGTTAGTACCAATTAGGGTTGAACAGAAAACGAACGACAAGCTAAAACCCACAGTCGTATTGTATGTTTACAACAGACGAAGGGCAAAAGCGAACATTATAAGAGATACACTAAGCTGGAGATTAGATACTCCATACAAACCGCAACAGCGGATAACCGTCTAATCGACTGGTACATGGTGCGCAGCAAAGCGACCATTATAATAACTGTCAACCGAATTATATTAGAGAAAAGTAGAAAGTAGAAGATCAAATAAACCAATGGATTCCCCTAATGGAGTATAGGGATGAACCATATGTGCGGGTAGTAAAATACCAGCACATGAGGGATAAGAGTTCACACCAACAAAGAGGACCTACAAGGTACCTAAGGAACGAACTCATCCCGGTTAGAAATAACTTGGAGTCATGAGGCGCCAGTTAGTTGCGCATATCAGACTCGTCTTGACATTTTAGAGACAACTACTACAAGCACTAGGCGCTAGAACATAGCTCGACAACCCTTACACCGAAGGTTAGTTCGGTAGGGTGGCATGAACTCTTGGGAATATACCATGAGTATGTACGGAATTCAGGAAGACTGAATAGAATAGCTAGTCGAAATAATAAGCGTGTGTGACAAACGATACCATGCAGCGAAATCAATTACTCCATTCCCATAATTATGGAAGATCGTGTAGAAAACACCATCCCGTGGAGTTGAAACCGACATGAAATTACTACCTAAAGGGGTAAACTAACCATATAGTAATTGGGCAGACTGCTTGCGGAGCGAGTGGGCCCATATTGCTTAGGTTTGACGTACCTAGCAGGTTTGGGGAAAACAAATGATGTGTTTACATCTCCTGATCAAACTGTATATGAACATACATACACTTAACCGAGATAGGCCGTATAGCCAGATGGGCTAAAGCCCGACCTTACAGAAAAGGGATAATGAAATATGTAGCACATTAGTGCACGAATAATTCCACTGAAGTGGAACGTCTTGAACTTATTATTTCAAGATGATATATTCGTAGATTACGTGGGCGTAATCATTTTTAAGGGGGGTAGAGCGATTTCGCACGCTTAAAATATACCGAACGTAGGAGTACGTAGCGCATGGTACACATGCTCCAAAATATTATTGTACGTAGAGTACAAGTATTATGATTGTGTTATATTACTTGGGGTAATATTATGATGTATTATGTGTATGAATATATATATTAGTTCGCATTAGTTGTGGCGTATAGGAAAGGGAGAACAGATAGAGTGTTCTTATCCTAATTCCGATTATTATGCAAGCGTTGCGAACATTAAACACATAAACGCCTGGCTTGTTAGCTCCAGTTGAGAGTTCAAGTAGGTCTATCTGGTAGCTCCGATGGGAGATTCCAAATAGATGGAGTAGAAAGCTCCATACTATATGATTTGTGACTCGGTATGAAACCGATTATTAAAATGCGATGAGTGAATCGGCATGAGACCGATGTGTAACCTAGTGGAGGCAAAACCTCTAGGAGTTGTATGAAAGGTTGTAAGTCAAGGGAACTTGGTATATGGTTAGGATACATGATCCTAGATGCCAATGACTAGATGAATTACACTAGTTGACTTGTGTGTCTATGAACACAGGGTGGCAAATATCAAGAGGAAACAAGATTAGAAATGAATAAAACAATTAATTGATTGAAATTGACGTGGGAAGTTGAACTTGATCCTGGTCCGATCAAGGGAAACCGAACACAAATTGAGGTGAGAGATAGTTCAACACTGATGCCGACCACGTCGGGGTTGAATGACTCTCAAAACTTCCTACAAGAGGACACAGATATGAATAGAAATTGGAATATAGGGCGTCACTCGAAGAGCCGTGGACCGTGGAGTCCTTCGTCATTAGACCGGTGTGTCTGCGAGTGACATCACCCAGAGAGCCATGGACCGTAGAGCCCTTTGTCATTAGACCGGTGAGTCTGTGGGTGATTAAGGAAATCAGGTGATACTATTTGAGGAGCCGTGGACCGCAGTGCCCTTCGTTATTAAACCGGTGTGTCCACGGGTAGTTACGTTGGTTAGCATGGGGTTGGGGATCGTCAAGTCCTGGTCTTTAAGACTGCTTCCCTGTGATTCATCATCGTTAAATATATGTGCACACATACATGTGGAGTGATGTGTGGGTATCCTCGCGAGATACTAGCATGTAGATAGGGATGCGTGGAGTATCCCTTGCAAACACCTTTGAGTACTTTATTGAGTTTTGCACCTTGTCTAGTGTTGTGAATGATTGAGCTTTGCACCTTGTCTAGTGCTGTGTATGAATGAGTTTTGCACCTTGTTTAGTGCTGTTTATGAATGAATGTGTCAGGATTATTGACTATATGGAATGAGATTATTGCTGTATCAAATATGATATATATAGACCAGGTCTGAACGTAGTGGGATGTACTCCCTAGTGATGATCTGTCTGTGATTACTTAGTGGAACTGGATTCCTTAGGTGAACTGATTATGAATAAGGACTTCGGGATGAAGCCTTTTTAAGGGGGGTAGATTGAAATACCCCTAACCTTAAAAACATAATTAAATGATCTATTAATGATCTAAGATGGTTAATAAACATCTAAATATCATTGAGGAACAATCTAAAGATCTCAACAAGGCAAAACACGCCTTAAGATCGGTAAAGCCAGAGTGGATTCCTAAGTATTATAATGAAGTATAGAACACAACAAAACTATTCTCAAAGAAAACTAAGCTCAGGAACACCCTGTGACACAAAAATGTGCACTAAAACACCTTAAAGCACGTTTTTGTGTATGAGCTCTAAGATAATGACTTTTTGTCATTTTAAAGACTAGAGTATATCATTAAATCATTAATTTGACATGATAGACTATTTTATAAAGTCTAAATCAAAGTTTGAAAATAAAAATCAAAATATGTCATTTATTTATGAATAGTAACCCAAATAGTACATTTTTAAGCAAATTGACCAAGTTTGTCAATGGTCAATTAATTGACCTTTCTAACCTCATGGCTGTCGGCAGGCAAGGAGGAGGGAAGACAGCTCACACAGCATTAGTTGCTAATTACTTACCTAATACCAATTTACTATAGTAAAAGTTACTTTTTCAATCATTTAAGCTCATTTCAATCATTCCCTTGCATCTTGACCCATTCCAGCCGAGCTCTCTGAGTTCCCAGACCCTCTCAAGCTGTGTTCTTGAGTTAGGAAGACAATTCAATCTCTTAAGCACCTAAGGTAATGGTTTAAGGCTTATTTTAGCTCTTTTTCTTCATCTCTTCATTACCTACACTTAGATCTCGTGACTTATCACTTCCCATGGCTCATTCTCAGTGTTTCAAGGTTAGAACCAACACCAATCTTGACTGAAGCAAGTTTAGGGACCAAGGTTTTCAAAATTTGCATTTTAAGGTAAAAACATACCTTAAGCTTCTCCTTTCTTCATACGGTTTCCTTCTCTTGATTTTTATGAGTTTATACACTCATAATCTTCATATTTACATGTTCATTCAGTTGGCTAACCATTTGGAGCAAGGGTGGCCGAAATCCAAAGGAAATACCATTCTTTAAGGCATTTTGCCAAGGTAAAACCTATTACCATAGCAGCTTGTTGTTGTCTAGATATTTCCTATGTTTATATGGTGAATTTAACACCATGTAGTGTGTTTAATTCAGGCTGAAACCCCTTGGAATCTTCCTTGCATTTTTAAGGTGATTTTTGCCTTAAATCTTACATTAATTGTTCCTTATGGTTAAGCTCAAGCTTGGAGTGTAACCATATCTTATTTTGGTGTATTAAACATGTCTAAATGATGTGGTGAATTTTCCTTCAAGCTTCCGAGTTGTTACAAGGAGAGATCAAGGTATAAACACCTTAAAACTTATGATTTTATGATTTCTTAGCATATATATTAATTATGCCGAGAGTGGAGTTAATAATATGGGTTATATTAACTTAAAAATGGAAAAAAATGACTAAGGTAAATTAAGCTAGTCATTTAAGTGATTTAATTAACATAATGGTCAAATTATGACATTATGTGGAAAAATAATTAAACTATAGCAAGGTCGTGACCTTATACTATATTTTGAGCAATTTTATGTGTAATTTTATGTTATAAAGCAAAGTTGTAATAAGGCCATGTCATTAGGCCATTTTAATTTAAGTTTAAAGCTTATTTAGTTTAGTTTATGCTTATATAATTAAGTTTGGGGCCAAACCATAATTACTGGTAAAATATAAAGCCGTGGGCTTAATTTAGAGGAATTTAGGGTTTTTAAATGAATTTAATAAAATTATAACATTTTATAAAGTTTTGGGTCAAAATTGTAAAACTAGAAAACTATGGGGTATTATTGGTGATTACCGAAAGTTTGGTTCCAATTTGGTGTTAGAAGTCAAAGTGACTATATAGGAGACTTTGACCAAGTTTGGAGAATTTAAGAAATTAAAATGCTACCTTATAATAAGATAGTTATTAAATTGTAAAAGATTTATAAGAGATGGGGTTATAATGTAATTTCCGAAACTTTGGGGTACTAAATGGGATTTAGTACAGTCCTTAAGTTATTAGGAATTTTTAGAAGTTTATTTGGTTAAATTTGGAGTTTATATGAATTATATAAGTATAATATATGATATTTTATGACATTGTTACAAATGGGTAACAAATGGGTAAAAACCGAGAATAATAGAAAGTATAAGGTTAGGAATAATATTTATAACCTTTTGGTATAGTTTGGTAATTTATGGAGTTATATATAAGGTTTTATAAAGATATATGTATAATATATAGTTTTAATAGAATTAGAAAACTATGTATTATAAATTGGGAAGATTTGGAATATATACAAAGTTTGGTGGTGGGAATTTAATTAAAACAGTCCTAGGGTCTGTTCGAAAATTATAGCCTTTAAAAACTATAGGTTATAATTATATTAAGGTTTAAGAATTATAATATAAGATATATATTATAAGTGTAACAATGAAATATAATTTGGGGTTGATTTGTGATTTATAGAAGTTTAGTGGTATATGGTGAAAGCCGAGAATATAAGGGGCTGTTTGGTATTTTATAACAAAATATAACTATAGGTTATAATTGTTTTAATGACTTAAATGTCATAAAATATGTTATATAGCTATAATATAACATTATATTTATTATGTGGTGGATTTTGTAAATACTTAAGAAAGTAAGTGCTGTTCGGTAATATGGACATTTTTAAATTAAATTTATAATATGGTTTTAATGTTATTAAGGGTGTAGCATTTATAATATAAGAAATATTCATTAAAGAGAATGAGTATATTATAAGGACTTACCACATAATAAATAGTTCCATAATACATGTATATAAATAAATATATGTTATGGTTTAGAAAATATAATATGGTTCAATAACCATAAACTATCTTAATTAAAATGATAATAGATAAAGAGAAAAGAATTACAAACATTAGATAAGAAAGTTCTAATGTTAGGAGTATACATGGAATAATAAGGATTCATATATAATTCAAAGTACTTTTACATATGAATTATACTACATTAAACTTGGAAAGACAAACCTTAGGAAACTAAATACTAAGGTGAAATGTATAATATACGATAAAGAATTATACATGCAATATAGAAACAAACTATATGATATACATGTGTATATTAAGTTACATGCGATAACAAGTTCAACATTAAGTATATTTACATACAAAACGAGACTACGCATGTAATATAACGTTTTTCCAATTCCGAGTTAAGCCGAAAACCCGACAAAACGTTGGCAGTTAATGACGGGGGATTAACCGGGAGGTAATAGCGACGGTACGGGGTACCATAGAGTTAAGTTGTTATACGGGATTCTAATCAGTAGCGTTATGTATTGTTAGACTGTTAGAGACGACACGAGGAGCATCGGATCTAGCTGATTCATACTCCACCGTAATACTTTCAGGGTGAACGGTATGTTATTCATGTGGCTTAATTGTCTCTGAGGACTTCCTCAGTTCAGACATTGTGTGAAAATCTGTGTTAAGATTGAATGTCTGCTTGTGTGAATTAATATACTTGAGTTGTGTATTAATGCTGCTTTATTATTATTACTGTTGAACGATAACAGTACAGTTCGTATATATGAACATATTATAAAACGAACTAGCGGCAATTATGCTATCTTATATGTGTAATATAAGGAACGTAAGTAAAACGTTGTAGCATTAGGATAATAAGATATATATATATATATATATATTATCCGAGACTTATATACGGAGCACTGGCCTGTTTAACGCCGCTCTCGTATCTAACACTGGATCCCGAGTCGACAAACTCAGGATTGGACTAATGACCTTAGTCTGCTGTGTTAGGAAAAATAGTAAAACAATGTGATGGAATAAATAAGTTTATCAAGAGGATGTGGCTCTTGCTGTGAACTGTGATCCATTAACGATACTAGGTGACCGTAAGTATCTGGATAAATTTCCAACAAACTACAGTTGGTTCGTCGGTCGGAGACTCTACCGCTGGAGTGGCTACTGCCATGGGTGACCCGCCATAGGAGATGGGTAACTTAGAGACACATTGTTCTAATGAGACGTTGTCATTAAGCATGACTGAACAATTACGAACGACTATATTAGCTCGTACATTAGGCGAACGTTATTTGGGCTTTTATGCTAAGACGAGAATTATACTTGTTTGTAACTCTCGTTGTTTCGCCTTGTTGCTCAGTGGTTATGCTTATAGTTATGTGTGGTATGTTGGTGGACTTGCTGAAGCGAGTCATTGCGCTCATATTGTGTGTTGTGAATTAGTTTGATTGAGTCGTTGTACTTTTGTCTGTATCGTGAACTGCTTGAGTCGAGTCGATGTGCTCGTGAGTGGATTATTGTGGATTGTTTGGTCGAGTGGGTCGCCGTACTCAGTTAGGAACTATCAAGTGTTTGTTGAAATAGAGTCTTTGCACTCGTATAAGCGTTGTAACGCTTTCAGTGGTTTATTACGGTGCGATGTATGAAGCCGGGGGCTTGTTTGTTAATTGAGTTTACTGCAAAATATATTGTTGCTTTACAGTTTTTATATTAAACTACTTGCATGAAAATGAATTGCATGCTCTCGACCAATTAACTGAGGGGGCATGACAGTCATGTAGTAGCATACTCAGCAGGGGCTGATTCCATACCACAAACAAACATTTTGCAGGTATGCGGCTTCCGGTGTCGACAAAGAGAGGGACGTGCTGGGTAGTTTCGTTACAACTGTTTTAATATGCACTGTTGCATTTTGATACAAACATAGAAACGTGTATAGGATTGGGATACTTAGAATGCTCACTGTGAATGTATTTTATATTGGTTTGGGAAGGTTTAGATCTATCTCTTGTTGTCACTGTGAGAAATTGTTTCATATTTATATATATATATATATATATATATATATATATCAGTAAGCACGTTATTACTCGTATGGGCGAGTAGGAACGGTGACACCAGTAGTTCAATTGTTTGGATTACCGCTGCGATTACCATGTTAAGTAAGACGATTAGGAGCCGATTAGAGTAGGGGTGTTACATTAGGTAGTTAATTGTTTTACTAAGTAAAATTGTGTAAAAACATGTCCAAATATGCCATTTAAAATCGGCATTAATGTACAGATTTTGGACTTGTAAACTTTGTGTTATAATTGATGTTATTATATTTCCTAAGTATTTATGATATATATTAAATATCAAGATTATGTAACATAAGTTGTTACATTGTTTAAATGTGTATATCAATTTATTTTAGCATTTATAAATGCTTAGGCAATCGTAAAATATTTACGTTGCTCGTTAGTATTTTTTCACGTTTATACAGTGAACGTTGTTGTGTACCGAGTCGTATAAACGCCCGTATATATATATTTTTCCTAGATGACGCTCTCCTAGTTGAGCTTGTTTCGTAAGGGGTTTAATGCCCGTTAATGTTCATACGTAAATGTTTATGTGCGTACGTGTAGACGACATTATATTAGCGTTCGTGGATCGAACGTTGTCATGTTATGAGTTGTATAAACGTCGATATTAATCTTTCCTTGTTGTCGCTCTCTTTAACGAGCTCGTTATGTAAGGAGTTTAATCCTTGTTAATAAACGTACATGAGCGTTTTGTACGAGTATGTTACGACATTTGTAAAATTACGCTTATTAGCATTTACGGTAAAACGACTATTTTTACGTAAGCGTTTGCGTGCATGAGTTTGCATGCGCACGCGTAATATTAATTTACGTAACGTTTGCATGCATAAATTAGCATGCGTAACTAAAATGATTTATTCCAAGATCAAATTTTCATTATTTAACAGTTTTAAGGTATTAATTAGATTTGGGGTATTTCATATTTGGTGGACGCGTAATGACTTATTGCACCGAAAAGGAGGCACTAGTGGAAAAAGATAATAAATTACGGCTAATTAATTATGGTTAACTATGAAACCTTAATTCAAAAGAGGGCCAGAGACTATAAATTATAGTTCTAGAAAAAACTGTAATTAAAAAAGAGTGTCGGAGACCTTCTTTACAGGACTTTTGATTACGGTTATACAAAAAGCGTAATTTAAAGTCATATTCAAGATTTAAATTACAGTCTAAAAAACCATAATTAAAAGCTCCAGTGTAGATAGAGATGGGCTCGCTGGGTTTACCGGACTTTAAATTACGGTTACACCCAAAACCGTCATTTAAAGTCATAGCAAAAACCATAATTTAAGATAGTGTACATGTGTAACACCCTGGATTTTACCTTAAATGAAAGAACATGTCGCCATGTATCCAACGCCGTAAGGAGTATCAAAAACGGACTTCAAACGAGTCTTAAAACTACAAAACAAGCTTTGTTCAAACTTATGTCCGGACATTGACGTTCGAACACAAGTCGAGAGAAAACATACTGAAGAAATGAAGGTGTCCGAACTTGTATCCAGACATTGATGTTCGGACACAAGTCGAGAGTTTGTAAGCAGAAGATAGAAGTGTCCGACCTTGTGTCTGGACATTGATGTTCGGGCACAAGTCGAGAGTTAAAAGTAGCATCTTCCGAACCTGTGTCCGAACATGTAAGTTCGGACACCTGTTCCGATAAAATCCATTCGTGGTCTCAACATTGGTCCAAACATGTAAGTTCGGACATAAGCTGAGACTTATAGTTCAAACATGTCCTCGCATGCTGTCCGAACATGTAAGTTCAGATAGATGTTCAGACACACACATACAGTGAAGGAAGAAAACGCTCTCGGGGCCTGTCCAAACATGGATGTCCGTACGGACGTTCAGACAGGTCGAGAATTGCGATAAACAGTACGAAAACAGAGTTAGAAAGATAGAAAAATAACTACAAAACTGATATCAACAGATAGCGAAATGTTTCGATGAACATATATAGCAAGAAGTAACATAGAAACACAGCGGAATCAACCTTGAAATCAACATATGATAAACTCAACCCGGGTTGTAATTGCCAAAGAAAGACATAATAACCGAAAGCTTAACTTAAAATAACAGCGGAACTTAATTAAATCAGAGAGTTACCACCACACTCAATACCCATTGAGTGCTCAGGCATTATTCAACCAAAATCAATTTCCAAAACATTGTGTCTCAAAAGATTATGTTTCAAACCAATGTAACTTAACTTAATATCTCAGAACAACTCCAAATTTCCTAATCTATGTGATAGCGCGTTCCTAGTCTCCAACTTCAGCAACTATTACCTGTGATTAGAAAACAATATACAAAAGCACGAAGATACCACGCAAATCAGTGAAACTGAGTAAACGTTGCCTCATTGTGTAAAATTCGTGTTGAAACTCTTTTTGGATTTACAAACCAATAACACATAGAACAACATTTCCAAACCAAATCCATTTTCAATAATCATCATTCACCAAAATAAATCAGGGGAGCTTTCACCAGAATTTCAATCACAAGTATACACGGACGGACAACCAAATTGGGGCCGCAACAATAATATTACCACCTCACCCTGTAATACCCCCGTCTATTTATCCTAATTCTCACCGAAAATACCGGGTAATCGCAACAGAAATTAAAACGTTATAATCGCAACGTAAAACACTCACTAACTAGGCGGGTGTCACAACCACCATTCCAAAGACTTAACCAACCATCCGCCGTGATGATCAAGACTAATACAACTCATAATAAAACCACATAACTCCAAGAACTAGTGAGCAGCTATCAAGATTCGATTGTACACCAGACATCACTTGACATATCTATTACAATGGCATAATCCATGATTTCTCCTACACATATTGTCTAGTCAAATTTAAAGCCATACCCAATCCCGCACTCCGGCGTCAATCAAGGTACACCTGCAAAAATGTGGTTGCCAAAAGGCTCAGCACGAGGCTGAGTATGTTGAACTATATGATCCTAATTGCCTTTAGGCCACATGAGTTAATTAGCCGTCTTGATTAGCATGTTATTCAATTTTCATGCTGTTCCAATTTACAAGTATATATAAAAGACTGTAAAAGCGGAATGTAAACACGCAACAGTTCACCAAGTAATCACCACAAACAACATATTAATAACTATGCACAATAGTCGACAGATCGAAATCGTAATCGTAAGTTCGTTATTCAATCGTCTGGAGCCCCGCTCCCACCAACTCTCTCATCATTCTTTGGGTGTCACGTTAGATGGACAATTCCCCATTAACACCTCACCAAATTTTAATTATTTTTGGACAGTAGTCCCATTGCCAATGATTCGAGATCATTTGACTTCCCCGACGTCTCGTGAGAAACGTCCGTGTGGCCCGAAGCCGTGTACCTACGTTAGTACCCAACGCCAACGATCTAAGACGATCATCGGATTCCTCAAAGAGGGGCTCCATGCCTGGACTCCCATCTGGTGATCACACTGCGCAACCTGCTGGAACGAATGCAGACCAGGATTTCTCTGTACATATATCACGCCACCTCATCATCCACCATTTCTCCATAGTTAGTGTTTTAACCGGCTCATCATTGTTAGTTGTGAGTTCCTTGGAGAATACATTTTTATTTATTCGATGCCCCGTAGGGTCTTACACATACCTAGGAGAGATCTAGGTTATATTCATGTTCTGTGCCAATGCTCTAAGGTTGGTAATACCGAACCTTCCTTCCTAAGTTTTAAGTCTTAGATAATCTGAGTATTTTTGACAGTGTCGTACCCATCGTGTTACCATCCTCGCTCGTATCATCGTTAAATGATTATCGATATCCATAGCCAAAGGCGTTCGCGCACAAATAATAAGACACTAAATAATCGAGCAGGTAACATTTCATGAACACATGCATATTCATCCATATCATCTTAAGCAATTAGCACACAGATGTCTGAACTCAAAGAATCCATCAGGGTTCAGACCATAGAATCCAACATACCTTACACCGTTGTTGCCTGCGTGATAACCCCCGCGTAGGCTCTAACGCTCACAGTGCTCGAGTCTACCCACTCGTATTTCTGGTATACACATTGTTCTAATATCAGTACGTATATACGTATTTCGTATTTACTTAACTAACCTAGACCAACCCGTACTTCCAACCCGTGTCTAAGTCTTAATTGACCTCTTGTTTATTTCAATGGTCGTTAGCCTTAAGGATTTAGATTTCTGCCACTCGTTATAGTTTACGAGTGCGTAGTTGTCGCTATGGTAATATTACTTATCACATGGAAGTTTCATTCACGGTTTATTTGCGTAATTGTCTGTTTACAGGCACACGGAAATAACGTTACGTTGTATGCATGACGTTTAAACATTCCGCTATACAAATTGGTTCGTGTAGTTATTTTTATGTAGGTGTACGGCTTATCTATACATATATAATATACAAACAATTACGTATATATTATAGTTGTAACTATACGTCATTGTTTACGTACTGTTCGTGTGCATGTAAAATATTACCCCACTGTAAACATTTACTGTACGGTTTTCGTTACATTTACGTTTCCACTCGTAGTGGCATAATCTCGTATGTGGTTTGTTATGCACGTTATATCCTCGTGTTATGTTACGAGTTCACATGATAAAATTATTATAGAGCCCCTCTTATAATATATTCTTTCATACTTGATATAATGTCTCATTATATCTTCCAAACTTTATAATATATTATGTTCAAACTTTGAAATTCCCTAAACAGCCTGTATATACTTTCGGTAATAACAATCTTTTCCCCACATATTTTGATTATTTATAAAATGAACCCATATATTATAACTACTACACTTCTAGTCTTATTAAGTTATAAACCAAGGTTTTCAAATGTTATTATATTCATATAGTATGTATATAATTTCCGAATGGCATCAATATTTTTCCAAAAATTCTTATGTCATCTCCTATGTTTTGTTTATTTACAAAACCACCCCCTATCCCATATTTGATATATTACTTACCTCATTAGTTTATAATATAAGATATCTTAATATTATAATGTGCATGTGCATACATATGTATACTTACATTTACGGATAACCCCTCAACTTATTCAAATTTGGTTATTCACCCCCCCCCCCCCTCTTCCTCATAATTACATTATAGCCCCCTTTATTTTATAAACTGCCATTCTAATTACTTAAAACCTTATATTATACCCTTAATTATTTAAACCTCCTTTTTAAACCCAAACTTTACCGAAATTACCAGCTGACCCCTAAGGTCTTTAATTTCCGCTCATATACCCAAGTATTTCGGTAATTAAGTTTTATACCCATAAGTTCTATAATTGTTACACCTTAATACCTAAACCATATATTATAATTCTTAATTAATTTATATCATCAATTAAATTTCCAACCTTTCCAGAATTAGATATTAACCTCCATAAATATTAAAATTTACGTTTTATGCGCAAAGCCTTCGGTAATTACATTACTTACCCCTAAACTTTATAATTGTTACAATTCCATACTTAACTATATAGTATAACTCTTAATTAATTAAATCATTAAGCTTACTCCAAAATTCTCTCAAATTCTCAACAACCCTCAAAGGTTTCCATATTTACATTTTTATCCTTATACTTTCGTTACATATACTCCCCTAATCTTTTTATAATTATTGTTTTTGACTTAATATTCCTTTAAATACTTAAAATATTTATCATTGTCATTTAATTTGGTCAACCTTCATATGTGGTCAAGGTTGACCACTTAAATTATTCTTTGACCAGTTTTGATAGCATTTACGAAAATACCCCCATAGTTTCCTAGTCTTTGCAATTTACCCCTAATTTTATAAAATTCATATTTTATACTTATAAAAATCCCAAAAACCATTCTTTTCGGTTTCAATTACCATTTGTACTCGATATTTCTTTTTATTCCCTTTTGACCCCATTTATGATTCATTTATTTATATAACGTATTTTTTTTACAAGGTTTTAAAATCCACTTAAACCATAATATAAACTTGTAATTATGCCTATATTTCTCTAGGGTGTTCCCAAGTAGTTATAACTGCTACTATGGTTGTTTTGCACCATAATTTCATATAACCTTATAAATCAACCTATAAATCTACTAATGACTATTTAAAGCTCAAAATAATTATAATGACATGGCCTAAATATATGACCTTAAAAATAGCATAATAATTATTTTAAAATGACATCAATATGTCTTAAATTCAACCAAGGGTCACGGTTTGTACATAATATATATATATATATATATATATATATATTATAATATTATTATCTTTTAAACTATTTTTATCACACATTTTTAGCATTAATATAATTATATACACTCAATTTTCCCATCCTAACCTATACTCCTCATTGGTTACGTATTATCAACTTGAAATAATACACATACATATACGCATTATCAGCTCCCTATACTTATATAAGCCCATGATTCTCGGTTTTCACTCAAACATATAACTGGCAACTTTCTACGGTATTAAAAGAGGATGTAGCTCATCGTTACCTTCCTTAATTTGCCAATGAAATATTTCCCAGCTTCACAGCACCATCCCACCAACCACAAGTTTCCTCCTCCGCCTAGTTACACATACAGAGGCTACGATTACAAAAACATTTTGTACAGCACTCAAGTTAATCAACCTTACAAGTTTAAGAGTTTAGTTGCGTTTATTACCTTCTACAAGATCTCAGGTTGTGGGCAACCTTGCTATTGTGCAGAGACTTAGATGAGCTCTGGTTAACTACAACCAAGGGAGAGTTCAGTACATTTTTTTTTCTCGCATGAAAGATGTAGAGAACAACAGCGTATGTAGTCATGCCCATGTTGGTTACTTACCATGGTTTTGACTGTTTCTTGAAATCAGTCTCGGCACTCTCCTATAGGGGAATAAGCCTGCTAATTGAATATGTTTACGTGTGTTCTCAGTATACTAAAAACAGAGGAGAGTTTCAGCAATTTTTTTTTGCTTGGAAAACAAAGGGAGAAAGGAGGGCTGATACAGTCATGTCTCGGCTGGATTTTACCTGGTTTTTATGTCTCCCCCCTGGTGTGTTCTGGTGCCGTATGTGTGCTCAAGGAAGGACTGGAATATGGACTTCAGCATGCGCATCAGAAGCAGGAGAATAAATGCCAACGTAGTAGCATATATCAGACACAAACAAGGAAGGAGAGGTGTATTATATTACCGTTCTGTTTGGTTTTCTTCCCCACTGCTGTTGTGTTGGGAACTAAGAAGAAATGAGCAGTTTGTTCTTCTGTTTTCGTTCCAACTGAAGCAGAGAGGAAGGTTGGCTGATAAATGCCCAAGAGAAGAAAAGAAAAAGAAACAAGGGGATGGAAGTACCATCGTTCCTATCGTTGTTGTTTTGTCAGGTATGAACCGAGAAGAAATTCCCCTGAACTGCTGTTGTTGCTTGGATTACCTTTTTAATTTCATCAGTGCATATTTTCTGCTCTTTAACAGTATCGCAGGTGTCCATCAGCATATTCATCTGCTCCACTTGCAGAATACATTCCGTAGACACTGAATCATCCATTGGCTGAGCTACAACATTGCCCGCATCTTCTGTTTCCACGGGGGTCACTTTAGTCTCTTCCACCGCATCAAAGGAATTCTCCATATTATCACTAAATCCTCTCTGCAACTCTTCTTCCATATTAGCTTCGGTGCCGCACAAATCTTCTTTCTCGCCTATGGTTAACTCACCCATCATCTTCTCGACCAGCCTAGTTGAGAGCTTGTTTGTTCTTGGGGTAGTTCTACTGCTACTTGCTGTCTTTACTGGAGTTCTGGAGCAGAGAGTTTACGTGGCTGGTTACTCCTTGTTTGTTGACCTGCCTGCTGCTTGCGAATGGAGCAAGAAGCAAGCTCAAGAGGAGATTCTCTGTTGCTGTAGCAGTTTAGAAACCGAGAAGCAGGAGTTCTTCTTCTTTTTTTTTTCTTTCTTTCCTTGCTTGTTTCTTGTTGCTGAGGGGAGGCTACTACCGTGGAATGAGAAGGGAAGGGGGGCTGGAATGAATTAGATGGAGAGGTACGTAAGAGAACAAGGGAGGAGGAAGGATACTAGTTGCTGTTTGAACAAGGAGCAGGTTGCTGGGTTGCTGCATCAGAGAAAGAAGAAGTTGAGATTGGAGTGGGAGAGGTGGAAGAAGATCTGGTAACCTGTTGGAGTTGACACCGTAAGAAAATAAGGAAGAGGCAGGAATCATTCTTACTGTTTCTTGCTGTCTTATTGCTGCTTCTGCCGTGAACAAAAAAGGGAGCTAGATTGGTGCTAGCTGTTTCAGTCGAGAGGTGCAGGAGGAAGAAAAGGAGGAATTGATGGGCTGCTATGTGACATTGCTTAACATAGGGAGTATGGAACTCTTGTACTTTATTGTACTTTATTAATTATTTACTTATGCATATGATATTTCTTTTCTTTGTTGCGCAGGTGAGCAGCCGATCACTTGTTGGAGTGGATTTCAATTTTTTTTTTCCCAATCTCCTAACCTTGTGACATTCGTTGCTTATGTACATATATAGACATTTGTTGTATATGTACATATATAAATGACATTATTGGTCTGCAACTTAGTGTCTTGTCATATTTTTAGTTTTAGGAGTATTTATGTGAATATATGTTTGTCTATAATTTATTTTAGAGTGTATAAAATATTTACATACTTTATTAGGGTATACTAGTATTGTTTAATATTTGCACTAATATGTACATGTAATATTAATTTAGAAGTTTAATCTTATGCCCATTTGGAACCATGTATTTGATACCATAATGTTTATGGTAATTATAATTTAAAGTAGTAATTGTTCGGGGTATTTCACCTGACCCTACGTCCTTAAGTGTGCACACCCCCCAGAAGGTACTTCTGACCCAAAGGAGTAGATCATAGAGCTTAACTGCATATCAATATTCGTAGGCAATTCAATGTATATATATATATATATATATACTGGGTACAAAGTACCAATAATTACACAGAGCACCATAAAGGTACCAACAATTTACACGGAGCACCATAAAGGTACCAATAATTTACAAAGAGCGCCAATCGGTACCAACCAAGTAATCCATCTAGTGAAAGTCTCCTAAAAACAATAATCAATTCCAGTTGTAAAACCATTAGATCCAGAATACATGGGGGAAATGATTCTCAACCTCCAAAATCCTAAATCAGGGTTTTAACAAACCATCAACAATTCATAAACCACACGAGAACACAATTTTGTAACACCCCAACTAACAACGTCACACTTAACAACAAACTGCAGCGGAAAACATAACTCATCACATTACTTAACTCCTTGGTGTTACACGCCGTTAACCACCCACGTGGCTAACAACGCTAATACATATACATTGTATCGGTCTGATGGATCAGATTCCCGAGCAACTACCCATTACAGTCTCATTCCATTTCCAACCATTAATATACATTTACATTCCAACTGTACCGAGTATTTACAAACTAATGCCGACAACAATTTCGGTCTTACTACACCTACCATACATACGTAATTGAATGAACCACCCATATAAAAACAACTACCCTGTCCTACTCTCGAACGGCTTCCAGCTCCTTGTACCTGAAAAGAAAGGAAGAAAGGGTGGCCCCCGAGGGGCTCAGCACCTTTGCTGGTATGGTAATCGTGCAGCCCGCATGCTACCGGGCCACGCACAACTAATTGTCGTCTAAACATGCGGTTGATTATACTTAAATCATGCATGGGAGAACTATAAACACATAACACATTCACAAACATACAACACACACAAGCATAGCAACAACAACACACATACACATTAGGAACGAGTCCTTTGAGGGAAACGAACCAAGCATTAGTTAGCCAACTTAGTGGGCCTAGAGAACAATCTCAGTCTCATGTTAAGCTCCTTACAAGATAACATAATTAAATGTGTCAGTCTTAGTATTGAACCGATCACACCATCTCACCATTATTTTATTTAGAGGAGTCGGTCTTTATATAGAACCGAACACACCATACACCACAACTTATTTAGAAGTGTCGGATATAGTGACCCAATCACTTCTTATACATAATCCCCCTAGCCCGAACAACAATCGGGTAGGAAAGCCATTGATCTTAGGCTTGTGGGTGATTGAAATCCAAGAAGGAAAAACAATCAGTAACAGAGTAAGAGTCGAAGCGAATATAGACATCAACTCCCAAACAAACTTTACACATGATTCCCCCTAGACCGATCATCAGTCAGAATAGGTAAGCTTTGGAATAAGCTAGTGGGAGATTGAAGACCAACAAGGAAATCAACCATAACAGAGAGGGAGTCAAAGAAACTGTATACATCAACTCCCAAACAACACACGTGACCGGAACACTCCGGATTCCTCACCCCAATTAGTACATATATATTTATAAATATATAGTTAGAGCTCCATTATAGAACCTATCACATCCACACACCATAAGGTATTACAACCGGGTTAAACACACAAGGGAGGTAAACATACCTACACGCACAAACAACACACAACCAACTCACGCATAGCCGTGGTTAGAACGTTCCCATGGTTTGGGTTGTTAAATCTGAATACTGATCTCTTATGTGATCCTAGATTTGGTTAGCTAAGGTTTAACACTTTCGAGGTTAAACGGTATCGGAATTAAACACGCCACATAAATGAATTACTATAAACTCATTACATGTTTTTATCTTACAAGGTGGCAAACACTCAGAAAAACACATTGGCATACAAGCCGGTGTAATCCGGTAGGACACAGGTTGCAAGAAAACCATACCGGTCACCAACGTCCACTCTATTGTGTCCTCTTATGTTCCTCGAATAATTCTCAAACAACTGGTAACATTACAATTGCTTGTATTAACATCGGGGTAACATGATTGTTTAATATCTAACGCTCATAGTTAACCCCGTCATCCCGTTGTACTTAATTTTACTCTTGTGATCTTAAGTTCACAACTCTCACATCCAACCTAGCACTTGTTTACACTTTTTAAGGCCTTTACATGTCACCAAACAAGGCCTAAACATCATCTAAAACCATTACCATCCAATCCTCCATCATTAGAAGTCATTAAAACACATTTTGAGCTATTTTTGCCCTGGTCCGGGACTTGGTCCGGACCCAAGGTCCCGGACCATCACTGAATTTCACTCTCGGCCTTTATTTTCACTTGGTCCGGGTCTTGGTCCTGGACTAAGGACTCGGACCACTTACAAACTTCAATTTCGGAACATTTTTAAGGGTGGTCCAGGACCTTATACAAGGGCTAAGTCCCGGACCATGTTAATAAGTTGTCAAAACACCATTTTTCTACCCCTAATCCAACCTTAAACCCTACCTAATCATTCCATAATATTTCCACATGTTTCCTACATGTTTAAAAACCTTAAATCATGCACTAACCCTTCCTAAATCATCACTAACTTGTTACTCAATTTCTTACAAATATTCCTAGCACTTATAACATTTTTCCTTAGATTTCTAAGTGGTATATTATGCCTATTACCTCCACTAACCAAAGTGTTGTCTCACAAACATTACCACTACTCCAAAAGCATTATTTCTCACAAACACCTCCTTTACACAACTCCTTCTATTTTCCACAAGTTTACACTTAGACATTCACAAGGCATTATTTTTCCTTTGATTACAAAAACTTGAACAAGACTTAACACTTCACATAACATAACCTTGGTGTGTTTAAAACACCCATTTGATCTCTAAATCCTCCAAGACCATTCCTAGGTCATCCTTGGACTCATGAACACCTTAATTCACTCTCTTTCACTCTTAACACTTAACAAATTCCTAGTACCTTCTAGGTCATAAAATCTCATTAGAACATAAACTCCTTGTTTATCAACTAAATTTTGCCATAGCTGCTCTTGTATCCCTTACACCAAAAACAGAGTTTTCCACCTTTATACAATCCAAGAACACTCATCCCAATATACATATTTTTTACATACAAACATATGGGTTTTTTCATCCTTTAACCATGATAAGTGCAAACCATATACTTTTTAAGGTTTAATCACCTTATTAATTGCAGCATTTTAGTAATGTTTCGCACTTATCTAGGGTTTTCCTATAATTGTGTTGTTATATTAAAACTGATGTATATGTGTTAAAATGTAGGAAAAATACCAATTAAACACTTATATTATTGAAGGATTAAATAAGGCACGTGGAGTCGTGCATGCGTACGTAATATTGCATGCAAACCGCTCCATCAAGACGGCGACCGCCTCATATCGGGCGGACACACAGAGGCGACCGCCGGACGTGACTGATACGCTTGATTATCGAGCGGACAAACAGAGAGACCGCGGCGGACGTGAACTGAGTGTACCGCTTGATAAACAGGCGGACAAGATAGAGAGACCGCCACTTATCTAGCGGACATGTGAAAATGGGCTTATCTTCTACGCCGACTCGCTCTGCAACTTGAGACGGCGCCTACCAGAAATCACGCACGCGTTTGCAGCCCTGTCCCCTGCGCAATCAATGAGCTGCAATCAATGGGGAGCTGCAATCATCGAGCTCAATCAGTGAGCTAATGAGCTGCTGCTCTGTTCTTCTTCCTCTATAAATACGAGCTTCATTCCTCCTTACTGGGTGTCCTTCCAGAGGTTCTGTCCGTGGTTCCTCTGGAGTTCCAATTCACACCATCATTCCATCTTCATACCACTACACTTCCACTCACTCGTTCATCTTCATCTCTAATCTCCCGCTTCTCCATTTGTTTTCTTTTCATCTCATTAATTTCACCTCTAGTCTCACGTATTTAAATAGAAGACCAAACTATTTAATATGTTAGGCTAGAGTTCATATGCTTTGCGAATGATTATTATGTTCTGTATTAATTATGCAATGTTTTTACTGGTTTTAATTTAATGAAGTTTGTTACACTTAAAGCTCATCTCTCGCCTTTTTAATAAATGTCATGAGTTTATTAAATTGCTTGCTAAGTCTATTTTGATCAGACCAAGTGATAAATAGATAGGTTGATTAAGCCGTAAATCTGGAGAAAGCTCTATTATGATTTAATGAGTTAGTATTTTCAGATGCAATTATATTTCCTCGAATTTAATGTCCGTTTACATAAGAGTGCTCGAACCTTGATTAGACCAGCATTTCTGGTAACGAGTTCTTATGAGGCTATGACTTAGTCCTTAAGATAATTAAAGGAATTTTTGCCAGACAATTATAATTAAACCAGTAGGAATAGCATGAAAGAGCAGATAATATTAATCTGAACCAGAGTCCCGTTTAGTTATCTGTTAATTTAGTTTATTTTATCTTTCCTTTTATTTATAAAAAAACAAGTCAATTAATCCCCCCCTCTTTGTGGACACGCTTAGGTACTATAATATGTATATTGTCCCGTGGTTCGATATCCGGTCGCTTACATTTCACTATACTACTGCGACCGGGATTTGTTTGCAGCCGACGTTTATTTTGGTTTTAATTTCTTTTCTTTAATTTTTATTACACCACTTAAACCACTCACGATATACGTCTGCAAATGGCGCCGTTGCCGGGGACTAGATTTATTCTAGTTCCTAAGCCCCGGATTATTCACCTGTTAATTATAAATATTTTTCTCTTATTTCTATTAATATTATTGTTAATATTAATTATCTTCTATATTATGTTAATATTAATTATCTAACTGTTTAATTATAATTGGACACCTGATTTTGGACATATGACTTGGACACCTGACTTTGGCCATCTAACTTCGGACTTCTACTTCTGACATCTAACTTCTAACTCTTATATATTGTCATTTAATTTCCATTGTCCCTAACATTAATTTCCTGTGTATACTAACTACTAACTATAATTTCTGTCATTTAATTTCCTGTCATTTCTTTCCATTGTCTCTAACTACTAACGTTAATTATTCTGTCAACTAATTAAATTAACTTCTAATTTTATGTCATTATTTTTACTAACCTATACTTTATATTCTGTCTGTTACGAATGAAAGCGAAAAAAAAAAAACCGATCAAGGTCTTGTCCGCCAGATATCATGCGGACACCAGCCTTGTCCGCCACTTACCACGCGGACGCCACACACGAGACTGCCTCGCGGACGTCTCCACTCTTGTCCGCCACTTAACTAGCGGACGGCACACAGCTTACCGCCTGATAACTAGCGGCGGACTTCGCAAATAAAAAAAAGAGCTTCAAACGATGCGTTTCTTCACATCCGTTCTTCTCCAAATTAGAGAACTCGAACCGGTACAGAGGAGAACGAACAAGCCGCGCAACTCCCCTCCTCTTCAATTCAACACAACTACCTCAATTCTCCACCAAATTACGCAAGGTTAGTACCAAAATCTTTGTTTTCAATTCTTAACGTTTCTATAGTTTCAAATCCACAAATAATGAACTAACACTAGGAGAAATTAAGGACTGAACTTTCGAACCCTAGGTCGACCCGTTCGAAAATTCGAGCTTAATATGCGATTTTTGTCTCAGATTCTTCTTCTATAATCATATTATACATACACAAGGTTAAAACTACACTAATTACTTAATTTGTCGTTTTGGATGAATTTCAAATTTAGGTATATGTAGATACGAGACTTGCTATGTTAAAATAGCATTCCCATTGTATGATGCCTTTTTTTAAACGAATGAATTTATGATTATAGGTTGTTATATGTGGATTTATGCTGATAACGGTATTAAATTACCTTGCGTTTGACTGAATTAATTGTGGAGAATCGTAGATTTTTAGGGGAGGTTCTGTCGATTTTTCGACAGAATTTATGTTGTATAATTATTCTGTTTATATTTCATATTATTTTCTTCTTGTTTTCTATTTTTGTTCATACTACTAAAATGTTATGTCAATATTAATGCTTTGTTAATAATATTAATTTTCATGTTGTTTTTAATATTAATATTTATGTTGCTATTAATATAGTTTTTATGTGCTTTTTGTTTATTAATATTTGTTAACTCTTAATGTTTTTATTTTATGTAGTACTTTATTATGTTGTGTACTAACATTTTGAGACTTATACTGTTTAAACCTTATCAAACTTCTGGAAGGTAACAGTTCGATTTGCTTCATGTTTTTATTTTATGTAGTACTTATTATTTTTGCTTAAAGTTTTTTATGCCTAATTATTTATGTTTATCATATTTTTATTTTCTTTTTGGTGCCACTTGAGTTCTGCTGGCTATATATGATTTTCTTTTCAGAATAAATATTCGAACATATAGCTGAACTCGCCTATGGGAGCAACCTCAGTTGCTCTAGGAATTCGATACCTTTGGTTGAACACTTGCGCGAACTTAAGTGTGAGGAACGTCTCACCCCTACCAAAGCTCTAAGTGTGAGGAAGGATACCTTCCTCAATCTACGATACAAGGGGAGTTTCAGTTCTTCCTTTATTTTATTAATGTTCAACCCGTATTTATTTAATCCTTTATGAGTCTGTCATAATTTGAAAGGTCCTTTTCTTGAATTAATTTTGATCAATGAGGACATTGCTCCTCTTAAGTGTGAGGAAGTTAAAGGAGAGACCTTTCCCTGAAATTATGACAGTAGTACGATAATGCCACACTCACTTTTTGCTACTCTAAACTGCCTAAAATTAAAAAATATTCTGCAAAAAATGAGATAAATAATTGTAGAAGTGTCTGAAATTATGTCAAGTGACAACTGAAAGGTAGTTTTATTTCAAGGAGTTTGTATAAAATTATTTTCCTTCAAAATACTCTATTTTTACTCGAAAAATGATAGATCTGCTGATTGTAAAAATCAATTTAGTTTAGCTTGGGATTATGGAAATATGTGGAAAGTCAAGGAAAGAAAAGGATAAAGACAAGGTACTCCGCTGTTTAAGAATTTTTCTAACCAAAACAGGCCTCGTCTATCCGGTTATTAAGTTCTTTGGGGTGCTTTAACACCTATCTACCTAAGGTCTCGTGATCTGGATAGAAGACCCAACACCGCTACAAGGATAGAGAGAAAAGTCTGGGGTACAGAAAAATAATGCAATTTTAAAAATTTTTGTGTGTTTTGTATATACAATATTTGCACATTCAAAAAGAAATGTAAATATAAATTGCAATTATATTTATGAACATGAGTACGTGGTGTTGAAAGGTATTGCGGAATAAGGCATCTTCACACCGCTTCATCCCAGGTTAGTGAATGAAGTTGGTTGGAAATCCCAGGTTAATCTAACTTGTTTTCTGCAGTTAGTTTTCTATGCTTTTATTAAAATTTTTCTTCTTCACTGTTTATAAAAACCTACTTCTAAGAGCAGATTATCTTTCAATTGTCACTTTGTCTAAATTCCCTTCTACACTTATTTAATCTTGTTTTATTATTAAGGCTTAGAGATAATTATATTCCTTATTTGCTTGAGGGCAAGCAAAAGTCAAGTGTGAGGAAGTTTGATAATGCAAAACATATAGACTTTTTAAGGTTTAATCACCTTATTAATTGCAGCATTTTTGTAATGTTTCGCACTTATCTAGGGTTTTCCTATAATTGTGTTGTTATATTAACTGATGTATTATATGTGTTAAAATGTAGGAAAATACCAATTAAACACTTATATTATTGAAGGATTAAATAAGGCACGTGGAGGACGTGCATGCGTACGTAATATTGCATGCAACCGCTCCATCAAGAGGCGGACCGCCTCATATCGGGCGGACGACACAGAGGCGACCGCGAGGCGGATGTGACTGAGTGTACCGCTTGATATCGAGCGGACAAGACAGAGGAGACCGCGGGGCGGACGTGAACTGAGTGTACCGCTTGATAAACAGGCGGACAAGATAGAGGAGACCGCCACTTATCTAGCGGACATGTGAAAATGGGCTTATCTTCTACGCCGACTCGCTCTGCAACTTGAGACGGCGCCTACCAGAAATCACGCACGCGTTGCAGCCCTGTCCCCTGCGCAATCAATGGGGAGCTGCAATCATTGAGCTCAATCAGTGAGCTAATGAGCTGCTGCTCTGTTCTTCTTCCTCTATAAATACGAGCTTCATTCCTCCTTACTGGGTGTCCTTCCAGAGGTTCTGTCCGTGGTTCCTCTGGAGTTCCAATTCACACCATCATTCCATCTTCATACCACTACACTTCCACTCACTCGTCATCTTCATCTCTAATCTCCGCTTCTCTCGCTTCTCCATTTGTTTTCTTTTCATCTCATTAATTTCACCTCTAGTCTCACGTATTTAAATAGAAGACCAAACTATTTAATATGTTAGGCTAGAGTTCATATGCTTTGCGAATGATTATTATGTTCTGTATTAATTATGCAATGTTTTTACTGGTTTTAATTTAATGAAGTTTGTTACACTTAAAGCTCATCTCTCGCCTTTTAATAAATGTCATGAGTTTATTAAATTGCTTGCTAAGTCTATTTTGATCAGACCAGGTGATAAATAGATAGGTTGATTAAGCCGTAAATCTGGAGAAAGCTCTATTATGATTTAATGAGTTAGTATTTCAGATGCAATTATATTTCCTCGAATTTAATGTCCGTTTACATAAGAGTGCTCGAACCTTGATTAGACCGAGCATTTCTGGTAAACGAGTTCTTATGAGGCTATGACTTAGTCCTTAAGATAATTAAAGGAATTTTGCCAGACAATTATAATTAAACCAGTAGGAAATAGCATGAAAGAGCAGATAATATTAATCTGAACCAGAGTCCCGTTTAGTTTATCTGTTAATTTAGTTTATTTTATCTTTCCTTTTATTTATAAAAAAACAAGTCAATTAATCCCCCCTCTTTGTGTCACGCTTAGGTACTATAATATGTATATTAGTCCCGTGGTTCGATATCCGGTCGCTTACATTTCACTATACTACTGCGACCGGGATTTGTTTGCAGTCCGACGTTTATTTTGGGTTTTAATTTCTTTTCTTTAATTTTTATTACACCACTTAAACCACTCACGATATAACGTCTGCAAACCATTAAAGACATTTATCACTAGTAGAAAAAAGGCCTATTTCGGCGGTTCCAATGGGCCTATTTGGCGGTTGTGAACCGCCAAAATGAGCACCGCCGAAATAGGTGTACCTATCTCGGCGGTTCTTAGAGCACAACCGCCGAGATAGACCCATGGGATTGACCGATGCTGAGTTTACCATGAGTCTATCTCGGTTCTTAGAGCAAACCGCCGAGATAGACCCATGGGATTGACCGATGCTGAGTTTGACCATGTCTATCTCGGCGGTTGTTCTCTAAGAACCGCCGAGATAGACTCATGGTCAAACTCAGCATCGGTCAATCCCATGGGTCTATCTCGGCGTTGTGCTCTAAGAACCGCCGAGATAGGGGTATTTTTTTTTTTTTTTCCATCCTAGCTTATATATATATATATATATATATCACCGCATTTGTTCAATGAGACCTGTAATAAAGCTTCATCCATACAGGGAGCTCCAGCACACATTTAAAAAGTTATAAAAGCTCCCAATTAATACCAACGACGCACCACAATTTGAGAGTTAACAAAACCAATGCAATTACACTTATTTACACACTTTCATTACAAATAAAAAAACATTACAATTCAAATCTACCATTACACCATCCACAAGTGTACAGAGTTACATTACATACTCAAAAAGTTCACAAAACATCTTCATGATCATCAATTCATTAAACTTGTGCAGACGAACTCCGACCATTCCTCAAGCATCTCAACAATTTGAGCATCATCATACTGACCACCTTTGAACACTTCTTCGTAAGCCTTGAAAAAAAATGAACATTAATCTAAAACGTACAAGTCTAACAACATGTAAAGAGCATAACTGAAACTTTCAAAGAATGTTACCTTGTCTAACGAGTGCTCTGGTAAAAGGTTCGCCGCTCCTACTATGTCACTCATGAATCTCATGACATAGTATCCACATTCTGAACCCCCAGGCTGCACCGGACACTATACAAACACATATTGACAGTTATAAACAAGTTTAAACATTATAACAAATTTATCAATTAATAGAGTACCTTGACAGTTCCAAGGGATGTTACGCTTCATTGTTTTTCTGGAGAGATAATGCAGCTCTCATGGAACTATATACATCAGCAATATATATAGTTTTAAGCATCAGTAGCAAGTTATGAAACAGTTAATGTTAAGTAATAATAATTGTTGTTTACGATAACAAACTAATTACCCCAGTATTGCGGTGGAGATCTTCGGTCTCTTGGCAGCCTTACCAAGTGAGTCAAATTGCAAGATTCGTGGGTGCTTCAATCACCAGCACAAGCAATGACCAATGTCGACTGTCCACAAATTACACAATGTGTTGAATCATTAAGCAACTAACACAAACTATATGTTTTAGATAATACTAAGAGAAATAGTCAAATATCATACCCTGAATGATATGGCAGCATAATAAATGACTTGTTAGAACATTCAAAGAGGGCATTCGTCATATATGCATAAGGCCTTCCATATCACTTGTCATCTGGACTTCACTGCACATAGCAGGACACAGGAATCCAATCTGTGATCTTCATAGACATTGATCGCCTTATCATGCACCCACCTATGAGGCAATATCATTAGTCATCATTAACTTTTTATTCAAACATCTAATTCATCACCAATCAATGAATTCAAAATATAAAAGGTAGAAGTCACTCACATGGCGGCTGACTTGATAATCGACACATTCAACCAATCCCTCCTGAAGCACTCCTCGAAGTCGGACATATACATCCCAAATCGATGTATATCTTCTCCTTGAACTATAGTGAAATATCCGCTCGGGATCTTCCACAGTGAGGGAATCACAATCAGGTGGTAGCAGCAACAACGATGAATGCAGAATCTGCATATTAGTCGACAGCCGGCCAATATTCTTTTCCACCAAAGCAGGTCTAAGCACAAAATTTGTGGATGCCTTTGATTGCACAGGTGCAGCAATTCTTTTTCCTTTGCCCTTATCAGTCTTCGGCTCATATCCTATGATATTAGTCTAATTAAGTATATGGATGCAAGGTGGTACACCAATAGTTTTATAGCAACGGTTAAGAGTAATACCTGCCCAGGGAGTCTGACCAATCGTACAGGCCACTGCACTGTCGCAGTTTGTGCGAACGCAGGTAGGTCTTTGTGGGATCGGCACCGGTAAACCGACGTCAGCATGCTCTGCAACAAATTCGTCTAGAAGCACTCGTGCATGGTAATGTCGGAGTGGTTCACCGTGCACAATATCACTTGGAAGAGAGGGGAAAAGTTTTCCCCATGCAACCATGACCTCTTCTACTCCAATTTGTAAAAACAGATGGCACTCAGTGGGTGCCTGAGTGTTATGTGGAACTTGTTTAGATAAAAATTGAGAATTCTTCTATGATGATATTAGTGATCAAGTGAAAAATCTTAATCGTCATGTACTCAATTGAAATGTTAGTCTAACCTTTAGAGATGCATAGGGAAACGGATCAGCCGAGTGGACACTACTTCTCACTACCGGTGCACTCTGCTGCTGAATGGGTGACTCAACTGGTGGTCGAGAAACCTCTTGGCTTTCATGCTGCTGTGGCTGAAGCCTTGACATAGCCTGAGCGATCCTCTCGTCGACGTTCTGAGTAATCCTCTGCTCCATCTCAGCCAACGCTCTCAGGTGCTCCTCGTAGCTAATCGACTTTCCCTGGCTGATTCTGGACCCGGGTACGCCAAATGCCTGGCGGATACCAACGTGCCCACCAAACCCAATGGCACGACCTGGATGATCCTTCTTACCAAGAGCGCGTGTAAGAGGATCATCATTCCTCTGTGAGGTCCAGGTGCCCTGGGTGAGCTGAGAGCTTAATTCACCCTAATACAACACACAAATACAGTTATTAGTTTAACATAAGTTCATATACAAATGAAATGAACAGTTTGACTAAAATGAAATGATATCACTTACCATTTGAGCAATAACTGCTCTCGTGGCTTCATCGTATTGAGGATTTTCGGGAGTAGAGTTCTTCGGAATGTGGCTTAACTCCCACACTTTCATTCTTCTGCCACTGGCATCCAATGAGCCATCCGTGGGCAGATATCCCTTTTGCTCCCATTCTGGTACCCTTTGAGCAATACTTTTTCCACCTAAGTGGTGAGGGTACAGATTCTTCTTAGCATTTGCTTGTTGTTGCGCACGGAGAGCCTGCATAAATTAATGGGATCATGTTAAGTGAAATTGAACACAAAAAAACATAAGAAATTAAGATTAATTTATGTATGTATGACAATAAAGTGCACCTGGAACTCCGGTGTGTGACGCCTCTCAACAAATTGTACCATTGCTCTTCTGTTATGCCCTCGTAAACCTCCCATGGTGGTCTCTCACCGTCTCCACCATGATCTGGATCATCTGGATCTTCTGGAGTAGGCATCTTGTAGATGAACTTGTCAGCCAACTTATTCTTGTGGTCCCGGAACTGTTTCGACATCGCTGATAGCACATCCTTTTTAAGTGCGGGATCCACGGAGAAACGAGACTACGTACATGATCATTCAGTTAGTAAAGTAAACATAAATGTTCTATTATTTCACAAAAGATCATAGTAATAATGTAGAGATTTACCTGAAGACGAAACACATAGTATCCTTCAATGATTGAGGCACTTGCTTCCAGTTGTGGTTTATGTTGCAATATGACTTCACCAAATGGCTACCGTAAGCGGTGAAGTCATTCTTCCAATTTCCATGGGGTTGGTTGAACTGATTGAAGTCCACCGGTTTTGTAGGAGGGCCCTTGTTAGCCTTCAGCCCACGTGTTGCACCTCTCTTCTTTTGCTTCTTCGCCTCTGGTGGGACAACTGACTCCTCTTCGGTCTGCTGTGAAGGGCCAGCCTCAGTCTCGTGTACTGCTAACTGGTCCTTCTTCTTCTTTCCTCCTCTTGTGACCCGCTTACTTGGTCTATTCTGCTGTGGCTCAGGTTCTCCAGTCGAGAAGCCGTCCAATGGGGTCATCCATAGGGTGATCATCCACTGCAAAAAAAAATAAAGCATTTTCATCAGATAAACTCATAACATAAATACTATGATGCATAACAATAACAGTTAAGATGATTACAGTCTACATTCTACTAACAACATTACCTGACACGTACAAAAACATAAATCATTTCATATTTTCTACCCAAACACCCTCATCATGGTCTGATCGTGCGTAGAGCAAATCGTTTTCGGTATCATCAATCGAATCCGGTAATCCAGTAGGAAACAAGGATGTTTCCTCTACAGTCCCATTTTCATCGTTATCCTCATTTTCATTTTCGATTACAACCGGCCTTCTTCCTGGAAGAACAACAGACCATCTGCAGTCTTTCGGATCCTCAACATACCACACTTGTTCGCAATCCTTTCCCAGAACAAATTGATCATCATTATAACCGTGTAACCGTGAAAGATCAACCATGGTAAGCCCTCCATCATTTTGGTACCCGCGTCGGTTGTCCACCCACTTGCACCGGAACAACAGAAAGGAATCAATGTCATAGTCTAGTTCCCAGATGTCCTCGATGACACCATAATACCAATTACTAACTGGTTGAGATCGGTTACCGCTGTGGTACTCAGTGGCAGCAGCTTCAATTTTTACCCCACTATTCTGGTTTATCGATTTGGCATCTTGGCGTGCAGTGTAGTATGTATACCCACTAATATCATACCCCTCAAATGATGTAATATTAGTTTCAGGTCCGATTGCCAAACATCTGATCTCTTCGCTTACAGCTTCTGGATCTGATGATGCTAATGTCAACACATGATCTTTGAACCATTGGATAAAAACTCGGTTTTGTTCCTTTGTCAGCCAAATGTGGTTTTCAAAGGATTTTGATGCCTTAACTCAACCATATGGGTTTCCAAATAAGGTTCAACAACCTCAAGATGTTGTAAGACAAACAAATGTGCTTGATGAATAAGTAGACGCGAAACTTGCACGATCTTTCTACCAATAACACCTTTACCCTTAAACCTGCCATAGTGTCGTGGTTTTGGGATACCAATAGACTCTGCCTCACTCAAATAATCGGTCACAAATTCCGTGACTTCCTCAGTCACTGTTGCTTCAACAATGCTCCCCTCTGGTCGATACCTATTCTTCATTCTACTTTTCAGAATACCCATGTACCGTTCAAAAGGGTACATGTACCGTAAGTATACCGGACCACAGAACTGTATCTCTCGAACGATGTGCACAATTAGATGCACCATTATATCAAAGAAAGATGGTGGGAAATACATCTCAGTTGACATAATGTGATAACAATTTCACGTTGTAGATCATCTAGAGAGTTACGTCAATTGCCTTGGAGCAAACAGCGTTGAAAAAGAAACATAACCGAGTTAAAGCATTTCTGACATCAGATGGCAATATCCCTCGAATTGCGACCGGAAGAAGATGTAACATCAGTACATGATAATCGTGAGATTTCATGCCTAAAAGTTTTAAATCCTTCATCGATACAATGTTCTTCCAGTTTGAAGAGTACCCAGACGGTACTTTTACCGAGTGCAGACATTTGCAGAAACTAATCTTTTCAGCCTTTGAGAGCGTGTAGCATGCAGGAGGTAGGTAGATTCGTTTCCCGTTCTCTTGTGGGTGTAACTCCTTTCGTATACCCATGGTTTGCATGTCCTTTCTGATTTTCAATCCGTCTTTTGTTTTGCCGGGTATATTGAGTAAAGTCCCACTCACTGCCTCACCAACGTTCTTCACAATGTGCATGATGTCTAAGCAGTGTCTCACAGAAAGATGACGCCAATAAGGTAGTTCCCAAAAGATAGAACACTTTTTCCAAATGTTTTTCGCCGGTTTTGATGTGTTTCCAAATACATTTGCAATGTCCTTAACCTTTTCGTACACTTCCTCAGAGCTCAGAGGTAGACGGGCCACACGAGTTTCGGCTTGACCATTGAACAACTTTCTCTTCGTTACTCGATAAGGGTGATCTTCGGGGAGAAGACGTCGATGACACATATAAACATTCTTCCCACAATGTTTTAAACGGTCCGAACAAGTGTCTTCCTCGCAATGGGACATGCAAATGTTCCTTTAACCGTGTAACCGGACAAGTTCCCATACGCAGGGAAGTCATTGACGGTACAGAACAACAAAGCCTTGAGCGTGAAATTCTCTCTTGCATAAGCATCATATACCACGGTCCCCTCATTCCACAATAGCTTCAGATCGTCGATCAGAGGGGCAAGGTACACATCAATGCTATTACCTGGCTGCTTGGGACCAGATATCAGGAAGATAACATGATGTACTTTCGTTTCATACACAACCATGAGGGCAAATTGTAGATCACTAGCAGAACAGGCCATGTACTGTGTTGACTACTCAATGTGCCGTACGGGTTCATTCCATCAGTACATAACCCAAGCCTCAGATTCCTATCTTCATGTCCGAAATGTTCTTTGTACCGTCTATTGATGTTTCTCCACTGAGGCCCATCTGCTGGATGTCTTAGTTTCTCATCACTCTTTCTACCCTCCGCATGCCATCGTAAGTTCTTTGCATCTTTCGGATTCGCAAACAACCGTTTGAATCTGGGTATAATCGGCAAATACCAAACAAGTTTTGCTGGAGGGCTTTTTTTCTGAACGGAGGAGTACTCACCATCTTTATGCTTATACCGGGACAACGAACATTTCGGGCAATTGTCCAGATGTTCGTATTCACCCCTGTACAACACACAGTTGTTTGGACACGCGTGAATTTTTTTGTACTCTACTCCCATTGGACACACCCATTTCTTTGCCTCATACGTGGTGGTAGGGAGACCGTTCTCATCCGGTAGCATATCATGAATCAGCTCGAGGAATGCCGTGAAACCTTTGTCACTCAATCCATATCTTCCCTTCAGGTTGAACAAATTCAATATAGCTGTCAATTTCGTGTACTTAGTGCAAGTAGGATACAACGCCGTTTTGGATGCGTCCAACAACCTTTGATACTCATCCGGCCGGTCGACAAAGTTATCCTCAACGTTATCAAGCATCTCGTCAATTTGTTCATCATGATAAGTCGACTCACTGTCAACATTGACTCCGGAAGCGCTTGGGAGTTCTGACTCGTTAGTATCGAATGTCTGCTCGGTTCTTGAGTTACACCGATCGTGACTGTAGGAAGATGAAGCATTATCTTCAACAGTTCTCCATGAAAAATCCATTTTGTATAATGTGGCATGAAACCACGGGTCTTCACATGGAATTGTACGAGGTTGATGCTTGAATAATGTCTAACCACACCACAATCAACACAAGGACATGGAATTTTCTCCGCCTTTGTCCTGTCCTTGTGTTGCACTGCAGCTTTGCAAAACTCTTTCAGCATTTTGTCAAAATGTTCGCCTCTATCACCATACATCCAGTCACGCTCCATACTACATGTGCAACAGATCACAGGTGTGAGTTAGAGCCTTTGTAGAATATGGTGTATTAAGTTGCACATGTTTATTTCTTAATGGAGCATGACTGGGATGATTGTCAATTAGTCTAGCCTAACTCTAAGGTTGCAAACACAAAATAAACTAGCATTTTAAATTTAAGAAATTGTTGCACTTCTAAAACAGAAACCGGTGTTTAAAACAATATTACGAATACTTTTTCTACAAAAAATTCGGCATGACCTTTGCATAATTGTACACATCCCGTGCTTATTATTCAGCACTCACCAAAGTCATCACAACCACAAACATTCCAACAATGGCAGCAACCAACAATTAAAATAAATCAATTCTTTACTAGCTAACTGAAAACCAATTGCAAATTCAGATCATCAAATCAACGCTTTCAATTCTCCACTGTATAAGTTCAAACCGGTTTAGAGATTAACAAAGAATCGAGAGTTAAAATACGTACTTGTTTTTTAAGGATTTATGGACAGGGGAGACTGGTGCCTGAGAGGTAGGCTTCTGTGCGAGAGATGCAGCAATACCACTTCTGATATGTCTCTGCAAGGGAGCAACAAAAAATAAATTACAAAAAAATGCATCAACAAATAGGGAATGAAGCTAAATTATGTACTAGCACTTATATTTAAATACATAATTGCATTTATTAAACAAAAAGGTTTAGTTACTTACTTGTGCACAGAGGAGGAAAGTGCAACAGTAATGGAAGAAGGCGGGAAACAAGAGAGGTGATTCACGGACTTGAATGTAGTGAGACCTGATAAAAAAAATTAGATATTGTTAGACATATACACATACATCAAACAATATTAATTACGAAGAGATTTTTTTTAAAAAAAAGGCATGACTTTTGCATAATTTTACCTATCCCATGCTTATTATTAAGCATTCACCAACCATTCATCAACACAAATTTCCATCACAAATCAAACTAATACCAACTTTATCCATCAAACCAAATTTTAATAATTTGTGGAAATCAAATACAAAGTAAAAAAAGACACAACCATGCCTATTATTAAGCATTCACCAATTATTCAACAACACAAATTTCAATCATAAACCAAACTAATATATACCAAATTTATTCATCAAACGAAATTCCAATAATTTGTGGAAATCAAATACAAAGTACAAAAGAGAAAAATGATAAGTTAGATTATATTACCGGTTCGAAAATGAATTGTTCTCCGCTCCGCTTTCAATCTACCATCAAATGGTAAAGAAGCTTTAAGTATTTATCTGTAGAGACACAAATACGTATAGACACAAGAGAAACTCAGTAGTTGTGTTTGTTCCTTATATGCAGTTAGGTTGCAAATTTACAGTGAGTGAAGAGAATGAAGAGAATGAAGAGTTAAATTAAAAAAAATTACCGGTTTCTAAATGAATTGTTTTCAGCCCCTCTTCTCAATCGGGCGTGAGACGCGTGTAGCCAATCTCTACAGAGGCAACGCATAAAGATTGAACAACATTCACATCAATTAGAATAATTTTTATTAAACTTAACGACTATACAATACTCATATATATATATATATATACTACCGAATGTTTAATAGTATTTTAACCAATGAATGAAGTTGTTCATAACAACTCATAAATGATAAGATCAAACTATAACTTACATAACAACCTAAATTGTATTTTTCATGTTTAACATGTTATCCATAATTTTCAATATACCTCTTATGCATCACACTCATGTATTAACGATAATATAATATCATAATCAAATATGTAAATTATAAACATTATCGTTAGCTCATTCAAACAAGCACAATAAGAATTTTTTTTAGTATAACTCTAATACAATCTACAGAGAGTGGGGAACTTAGTGTCAAAGATGATAACTCATCAACTCGACTACATTGTTTATGAAGACAAGGAGAAACTCTTAATTGCTTAACTTATATTACTTGTTCGAACAAGTAAACTTACATTTGGGATTAGTACAAATTTTGTGCAATTAGATAAACAAAATATACATGCCATTTTCATTGCATAAGGAAAAAAATTTAAAGATCTCCCCGCACTTTTACTATTAAATAAACAATACAATATTTAAAATCCTTTTCTTGAAAACAAATTTAGTTATGAAATTTTTCTGATTTATGTGTTGCTTATTTATGCAAAAATAACTAGCAGAGATCTCACTCACCAATGTATATTTACAATGTATATTTACTTATGAAATGTGAATTAACAAGTAATTTTAAGTGGACAATAAGCTAACCTAACTATACTTAAACAAATAATGCTCAAACATTGTTCCACCCCATATATAAGCATAATAAATCTAGCCCAAATAAGCTAACCTAACTATACTTAAAAGAAGGGCCAAAAACAGCAAAAAAATTCACTCGGACATTTCGTCAAACACCTTGTGTGCATACATAAATTTATTAGTTTAACAACCAAATCTTGCAAAGATTTCACACACAATAAATTCAGCATCCACAATCACAATGTGACAACAATCTAACAATTTTAACAACACATTAACATTTTATTAAACAAAACCAAAACTTAACTTAGGGTTTATACTCACCTCTATTCGCCTCTGTTGCTGGGCGGAAGGAGGGCGGCGACGCCAACCGACGTGACAACCACCGACGGCGCGACGTCCGGCGAAGGCGAGAGGAGGAGGAGGGCGGGCGGGCGAAGGCAGTGTGGTGGCGGTGGCGTCGGGTTCGTAGTCGCCGCGGAGAACAGAGAGAGAAGAGGGGTTAATCCCTAATGAAATCGTAATTGTGTCGAGCTGGGCTGGGGGGTTAATTAAAAGGACCTATTTCGGCGGTTCTTTGTTAGAAACCGCTGAAATAGGCCCTTTTTAATAATAAAAAAAATTAAAGAGACCTATTTCGGCGGTTCCTAACAAAGAACCGCCGAAATAGATGATTAAATTAAAAAAAAAGAAAAATAGAAATACCTATTTCGGCGGTTTCATGTAAGGAACCGCCGAAATAGGTCTCTTTAATTTTTTTATTATTAAAAAGGGACTATTTCGGCGGTTCATATCTAGGAACCGCCAAAATAGACCCCTTCTTTACATACAGTATACATCTCGGGCCCCTATTTCGGCGGTTTTATCTACAACCGCCGAAATAGGGGCGCCGAAATAGACGTTTTTTGTACTAGTGTATCTTCACAAGAATGTTCTTTACACACAACTAAACCTTTAAACTACACTACATCACAATATAGTGCACAAACTTAAATTGCTTGTCACTTAGGCCCTTAAATAACATGGCTCTTAGGCCCTTAAATTGCATTAAACTTAAACACTGAATTTCCACATTTAAATGCCTTCAACCTGCAATTACACACAACAAGGCTCCCATTGCAATAGAAGTATTCTTGTAATTCACCTTGTGATTGTTTTTACTAGCTCAATTTGCCATTTGCTCCTTAGTCACAAGTTCTCAAATGTGATTATGTTCTTTCTCCTAGGTTTTATAGCCCTTACTTAGTGTAAACTCTAAGCTACACTTAGTACATATCTAAACCCATCCCTTAAAGCAATAAACCACCTTAAGGTAAGTCATTTACCTTGTTTTCCCAAGCTTTTCCTCACACTCCTCTCCTTGGATTTTCTTGCTTGTTTTTCGGCAACCAACTTTAATTCCTTTGTCAATGTTCTAATCAATCTACAATTACTCCAATGAGTACTAAGGGATGCACCAAAACCTAAGGAATCATTCCTAGGTTAAAAAAAGAGTGCATTAAGGTATTAAAATGGATAATTACCTTTGAAGTCTTAGGATAGACTTGGGTATGAATCAAGGAGGACCTCCACTAGTCTTTGGAGACTAAAACAAGATAGTTAAAGGAGTAAAAACAAGACTCCATGAGAAGACAATTTTCGGTAATGCACAATAGTGAAGGAAACTTAGTTTTTCTTTCACTTTTCTTACCTTGAATGAGAGAAGAAGCAAAGGAGATCTTCAAACTGAATTTTCCCCCTTCAATGAAGTTTCTCCATGGCATCAAACTTGAGCTTTTGGAATTTTGAAAATAGAGGATGAAAGGCCTTGACTCAACTAAGACAAATATGTGCTTAGTTTTTGATTTGGAGCAATATTGAACATTTGGTGAGCAAATGAAGTTGGAGAAGAGAGGTTCTATGGAAAAATGAGATTGAGAGGGGAGGAAGAAGAAGAATACGGTGGTGAATGGAGGAAATGAAGAGAGGAGGTGAGAGGTAAGCCTTTTGTTAAGATATTTATGTTATAAAAGGTAAATAGTAACTTTTACTTTATCTAATCTTTCTTTCTTTATTTGCTGGCCATGTGTGATGACTCACACTCTAAAACCGTCCCCCCCTTCAATATATAAGATACTTATGGTCTTTGTTGACCATTTAACTAATTAAAGTTGACTTAAGTCAAAACTAGCACTATTTGAGCACTATTCACTAATTAGTGCACATATTTGTGAAATTTTTGGTTTCCCATTGATTTAGACTTCCTAATGTGATACTAAGTAGTACACATATTGATTAAAGAGTAATGATGGGCATTTAGCCACTCAAAACCCATTTCTAAGACAATTTTTCCAAAAATGTGCTTTAAGGCTCCTTAAAGCACATTTTTGTGTTTTAACTTGTTTTCAAGCTTGGTTTTCTTTAGTAATTGATTTAACATGTTCATTAGCATGTTAATAAGGTCTAGGAATGACATTTAGGTCTTATAAAAGGTTACACCAAGTCTAGGGCAAGTATTTGCTTAAATTGACTTTATGGTGTTTCCTTGTGTTTTCTTTGGTTTAAATCATCTACCAATGTTTCTTATTGACTTAATTAGCCTTATTAAATCATAATTGCATGTTATTAAATCTTGGTAGGCTCTTTGGGTCCTAATCAATTTCATTCCAAGCTTAGAGCATATTTTTGCTCAAACTGTGCTTATGGTACTTTATTGCTTTTACTATGGTTTAAATTGTTCACTAATGTTTCTAAGGCACTTTTTAGCCTTAATATACCATATTTTAATAGTTAAACAACATATCAAGGTTTGGGGTATTTCATATGAACATAGATGTTTACCTGATTACGCACACAACTATGAAGACGGCTCAGACAAATCGCTAGAAGCGCCCGTCGACGAATTCGGAGTCTAAAATTGTGAACAAAATTACCAATCAGAAACCAACAAATCACAACCCAAAATAATCCTAGAGCCTTACCAAGTATTAGACTTTACCCTTCTATCTAATCCGCACCAGGGAAGAGACTTGTCAATCAGGAAGAAAAGAGCGAGAGTTTGGAAGTTTTGGAGAGGAAGAGCGTAATAGCGGCGCGATGAGGATGTAGAAGATGGTGAGGAAAACCATGTTATAAATAGAAATAAATGTAGAAGAGAGGAATAATATTAATTAAATAATAAATATAATTAATTTCAAAAAAGGGAAGAAAATAATTGGTGTTGTAAATAATTTGAGAGATAAAGTAAATAATTAATGTTGTAAGTAACATGAAAGAGAACTAGATTCAACACATTAGAAAATAAAGAGTAATTTACTAATTTGAAATAAGATGAGGAAAAGATAGTTTAGCCGTTGCGAAGAGATAAAGATGGATAGAAATATCTTCTAGGGAGAGATATTTGTTTGAAGGTAATTAAATAAATATTAAGAAATTGTTTAGGAGAAGTGAGGAGATTGTGGTAACCACGGTGGTAGATAGATATATTTAGTATTTAATATAATTTGGGAAAGAAAAGGTAAGGAAAGTATATTAAAATTAGGGGGTTGCTATTCGCAGTACAAAATTACTAATCACCGCAGTACAAATTTTTTTTAATCATATAGATGTTGTAAACATGTAATGATGTGTCCCTATGTTTTCTTTTCAAAAATGATATTTGAAAGTAATTTAACCCAAGAAGTTTGTAGTTGATTAGTAGCGAATTTCGCTAGTTACTTTTTTGTTGTAATCAATACTGGAATCTTTTTTTTTAAAAAAAAGTGTTGGATTACATTTTTATGTGTTTACACTATTAATATGATCAAATTAATTTGTATTGCGAATAGCAAAAACTTTACTATTTGCAGTACAATTGTTTTTTCACCAAACTTAGTTGAATAAGTTAGAATGTTGCGGGGCACTTTTTTCTAAAATAAAAGAGAATTGAATGATCGAATTTCAGTCAATATGATTAAAACAACTAAGTTAAAGAAAGACTAAGTCACAACAACTAAGTTAAAGAAAAACTAAGTTACAACAACGAAGTTAAAGAAAAAACTAAGTTACAACAATGAAGTTTAAGACAAACTAAGTTACAACAGCTAAGTTAAAGTAAAACTAAGTTACAACGTTGTTCCATCTATCTAACCTAGATTGTATGTGATGAATCCAAGGTCCAACAGTGTTTGGATCTTTATAATAGAACCACTGCGGATAGACAGGGGGGAGTGGGGAGTCATCAACCATACAAAACCTTACAAAATGACCATGGGGGCAAACTCCTATGTGGATCTCTCCTCTTGGTCTATCACGATTCGTATAATTTTCGATTGGAAGGTATGTGGCACTTGCCATACACCCCCCCCCATATAGTAGAGTAGAAAACTACTATCGAAGTGTACTTTGTCGCGATCACTGTCCCCATTTTTGTGGTCATCCATTTCTCTGGAGGTGATGCCCCATCCCCATTCCAATGAAGCGCTCTTAACATTTCATTGTACGGTGCTTCGTTGGATATGTCCTTGTATACATGCCTCACCATTTCTGTATTCTTCATGTGATGGTACAATCCTTTACAGACATCTTTCCATCTCTCTTCATTTGAATACAGGTAATCAGCAATCACCCTGAACCCACAATTACCATCTCCACGAACATCAACATACCAAGTGATATATTGATATAGGTTGGATGGGAAATACTGGTAGTATGGGAAGTTATTTATGGGCGTGAATCGATTCAGATTTGATGATCCTCTATTAAGTGATCTTCTATTTGATGGTGCTCCTTCGGACTGACTCGCCCTTGGTCGGTTACGCTCCCAAGATGAAGGTTCCCGTCAGTTTGGTCTTGAGGTCCCGGTAGGTCTGCCAATCCCAAACTGTTTTAATGGTTCTCCTAATTGGCATACCATATCTAGATGAAGGAAGTTCTGGATTTGAGTGTAACATCTGGCCATCAGAGTCGGATCGTCTAATTGTGCTACCTCAGAAGCAATATCACGCCATCTGTTTGTTCTACCTCCTTGTAGGATAGCATATCAACTGTTGATTCATGATTCTTCCAGCTCAGGGTATACTAGAAACGATGCATATCCCTTTTTGAGCACAGGATACCACTATCCAACATGTAGTTTAATTTACATGTACATGGTAATCCATGAGAGGTTACCTTGTCACATCCATAGATTGAGCTATCCATTTGAACATGATCCGTCCTACCAAGCTCCTTTACTAGCTCATCCAAGCACAGGACACTAACCTTCCTGATCAGGTCAGTAATTGGAACCCTCATGTGCTCTCTTCTGTGTTTTGTCCTTGCCGACTCGAAGTCCTTTTTTAGCTCCCTAATACTAGTATTCACGTGATCATCAATTTTTGGAAAGATTACATCCAAAGTGTGTCTAGCACTCCTTAATCTCGCCTTTAAAGCAGAATGTGCGCTCTCCACCCTGTCAAATGCTTAAGTAAGTTTTATAGATCTATAACAATGACTATATTATCTTACAAATTACAAGACTAACAATCGTACCTATTTGTCGTTGTGTTACCGAAGTGCAACACATTCTTGACCCAAGCCTCCACAAATCTTTCCTTGTGTTTCTCCCAGACTAATGCAACATACTTAATGAAACGTGGATAGCTTCTGTATGTATTCTTAAATACTTGGAGGCTCTCGTTGTACTGCTGCTCTGTTCTTGAGTAGACAACTGAATTCCATATTCGGACTGCAGCTGCCGCCCTTCCTCTATTACCCATATACGTCTCTGCCTTCCCCTGAATGTTCCTACTTATGTGCCACCGACATAGAAGATGATGAGATTCAGGAAATACCTGTTGTAAGGCATTCTTCAGGGCCAGACATCTGTCGGTGATAAATGTTGAGGTTTTAGTCCGACCAAGGAGTTCCCTTAATTGTTCAAGTGTCCACACATACATGTCTGTTGATTCTGATACAAGAAAGGCGAAGGCAATGCTGAAGTTCTTGCCTATACTCGTCACTCTGATAAACTAAGCCAAAGGCATTTTTGTGATGTTCATTTTGTAGGTAGCATCAATGCCTATGACGTATGGAAAAGCGTGCAGTAGTAGTCTAGAGGTAGGGTGTGCGAAGAAGATGGACCCAAGTCGTGTTCGATCCCCTAAATTGTGAAAGTATCCAAAATCATGTTATCTATCAAATTAATATGAAACCTAAAATATTACAGTTATTTGAGACATCCTAAGTTGACTTACTTGGTTCTCCCCCAAAATCAAGACACTTAGCCATTACTTCCTTCAGCTCAGGGGTGGATGACTGCCCTAGCAATGGACGACCAACGATGGGGATTTGTAGTATCATCCACACATCGTGTAGGGTAATCGTCATCTCACCGAATGGCATATAGAATGAGTTCGTATCAGGCTGCCACCTCTCCACAAAAGCACTGATGAGAGACATATTGTTGTGTGGCATTGTAATATCCCGTAGATGCTGTATACTAGAATACTTAATCATGTTCCTTGCTGTTTTGCTAGAAACTTGATCTTTTGGCCAGCTAGTAAGCATCACCTTACGGGATTTGAAACTCAAAACCCCACAATCCTAGATAATGACCAATATTTAGCACTTACAAAACGTAGTGTGATTTACATGATCAAATACAGGTGAAGATAGAGAACATACCTGAGTTGAGGACCATAAGTCAAGCGCTACATGACCCCCGAAGCTAGTGATAACACTAGTGAGTAGTGGACCGTCAGGAACTGACACCTCTGTCAACTTCCAAGAGGTAGGAATCACTGGAACCATCGCTAGCGCTGCTTCCTCATCTGTGTCATCCTCCTGATCCATGACATCATCATCTTCATCATCCTCTTCCTCATCCACGTCGGGTGAGTCATCATCATCAGCACCACCACCATTGTCATCAACACGTGGAGAACACTCGATCATCACATGGTCCTCATCAGCATGTGCGCGTGATGGGCGTGGTAGACGTGATGAACTACCACCGCCTGACGTCTGAACTTCAATCTGGTGGCTTCCTTTGCCCGAGATGTTGTAGCTAGCGTTGTGCAGTGGTTCTTCAGACCAAGCACTACTGGATGATGACAACACTGGCATGCGTCTCTTCAGTATATGATCGTACATCGCCGAGTCATCCACCGCTTCCCTTGGTAGTGCAGGTATCTGAAACACTGGGTCGTTGAAAGATTGATCCGAATGGAACGATGAGTGGCGTGGTGCTTCCATGAGGGTGCAGGATTACTCGGCCCTTCACCAGGAGCACGTGCACGACGGTACGAGGCCATCATAGGCTGCTTCATAGTTCGGTCTTTCTTCTTCGTGTATACATGTTGCACTGCTTTTTTCAGTCTATCCATCACTGCATATGAATATCACACAGTTATAATTCATTCAAAATATTAAAATTCAACATAAAAAAATATTAAAAAATAAATAAATAATATAGGGTAAAGCCCTATTGCTGGGCTCTAGTCTACAATTCAAAATAAAAAACAGGGGCGAGCCGCGCAGGGGCTCTAATCCTGCCAGGGAGAGCCACGCAAAGGCTCTACTACAGCCCAGCCAAGCCGCGCAGGGGCTCTACCTCTGTACCCTCGAGCCGCCCAGCTGCTCGCCCCATTCCTGGTAGAGCCACGGCAGGGCTCTCCTTAGCCCAGGTCGAGCCGCGGCAGTGCTCTACCCCCATTGTTATTTTTTTTCAAAATTTTCATGTTAATTCCGAATTTTCCATGCTAGATCTAGCTTAATTGATGTTAAATTTCAAAAAACTAACAGCAAATCCATACTCAGGACACCCAAATCTATAAGTTTGAAAACAAATTCGAAAAACTCACCGAAAACTTTTTCCGGCGGTGATGCTGCGATGGTCCGGCTGGTGGTCGTGGCGGCTCCGGTGGCGGCTCCGGCGGTAGTGCTGGTCAGCAAAGGGGAGAGTAGGAGGGAGAGAGAAGGAAGAGAGATGGATGTAATGTGAGAAATGAAATAATCTAACTTGTTTCGACTATATATAGTATGAGCATTTTTTACCCAAAATTGGCGTTTTCAATTACGATTCAGTACGACGTTTCTAAAAGTGTAAAAATGTTAGTAATTTAATAAAATGTAAAGTAAAATGTTGTTTACTAATATGGAGTCACAATTATAACGTTATATTAGCGCAATAATAACGGGTTTAACTTCTTTTATTACAACGAGTGCGTTTTTTACGGTTTATGCTAACGAAATGATTTTTTCGAAAAACAAAATTTACAACACGATAACATTACATGTTTACAACATTAATATGATTTTTTAAAAAATTGTACTGCAGTGATTAGTAATTTTGTACTGCGAATAACAATCCAGTTAAAATTATAGTAATTTAGGAAAAAGGAGAAAATATAAAATAGTTATTTAACTTCCCTAGGCCTTAATTAATACTACTCTCTAACTAACCAATCATATTATATACGTTCTAATATAATGACTAACTCATTCATTTCTACTATATAATACGCATATTTTAACTCGAAATTCGCCGGTATTTCAACAAATAATAATAATTTTAAATTAGCACATATATTGGTTTAAATTTTCAAAATTATTATAAATTAGAAGTAATAATAATTTGAATTAGTAAATGATATATATATATTTGATAATTTGGGGTTAAATCCATATTATTAAAGAAAAAAAATCAGGAGAACCAGTAGGATGGGCTAATGGGCCTCATTAAAACCTCCCTAAGTAAAACCCAGTGGGCGAAAAACTTAAGAAGGAAAAAGAGTACCCGCCTCATCCAGATACAAACCTAAAAGCTGCAAAGTAGAAGAAAGTTGGACCCAACTAGACGGACTCGCTTAAGCCCCAACAACAGCCGAAACAACCAGAAACAAACCAAAACACCTAAATAGACAAGGCCCTAGAAAAGCCAACATGCAAAGCGCCTCAAATCAACACTCAACACTCCTTGGGACCCAAGATGAGGCTAAGTAACCGACAATGCAGGTCATGATGCCAAAACATCGACCCTCAAATTCCTCTACTGTTATTGAAACTCAATCTCTTCCAAGCCCCAAACAACAATGGCCCCTACCTGTCAAAATCTATTGTTTCGGACGCCAGTAATTATGATCCGGATACCCTCAACCACCATCATGGATCTTCTTAGTTGTTGACCTGTTCTTGGATTTGACTGAGGATATTAGCTTTGGTTTGGGCTGGATTCGGCATATGGCACCCTAATTGTCTTAATAATTTAATGCATTCATCTGCTTCTGCATATGGATTGATGATTTTACCTTTATCATCCCTTGCCGGTGTAATATTTCTGGACTGATTTTTTGGTGGGGACGTTTCCAAACTTACATCTAGGTGTGTTGGAGATTGGGGATTATGGGGCCCACTTCTTCCAGAATCACCAAGTAAAGTTTTGAAGCTCAAAGCGTTTTGTCATCTTTCTCTTGGAACCTGTGTCTCTTTGAATGACTCGGGGTCCTTCTGTTGCCCCTGCATTTTGGGACTAGAGCCCCTCAGCACGTCATTATCCTTTACTGACGCATGTGTAGAACAAATCAACTCGGTGAAATAATGTCCCGAGAGAGGACTTCCCATCTCGTACACCTCGGGAGTAGGAGAAATATCATTGCCTAATTTTAATTTTATACAGTTTTTATACATTTACCTATATAATGCTTTTAATATTTAAAAAACCAATTTAAGATAGTGTACAAGTAGTAATAATTTAAACTAACACTTATGTTGGCTTAAATTTGCAAAACTATTATACATTAGTAGTAATAATAATTTGAATTAGTAAACTAATTATATATATAGTATGTATATTTAATTTTAATTTTATATAGTTTTGATACAATTAACTGTATAATGCTTTTAATATTTAAAAAATCAATTTAAGATAGTGTACAAGTAATAATTATTTAAATTAGCACATATGTTGGCTTAAATTTTCACAATTACTATAAATTAGTAGTAATATTTAGTAAATGATATATATATATATATATATATATATATATATAAGTATATTTATTTCAATTTTAATTTTATACAGTTTTGTACATTTACCTATATTATGCTTTTAATATTTAAAAATCCACATAAATTAAAATATGCATATATATGTTTATAAATTTTATAAAATTTAAATTATACACAATTATAATAAATTAACATGTAATACATATTGATGTTTTAAATTTACAAAAGCCAATGTAAAAATTCATAAAGATTTAAAAATAGTAAAAGTAATAAGATAATATACAAAAACATATCACAAAAAACCACATAAATTAATAAAATATAAAAATACTGAAAGCACTAATAACAATTTAAATTAGTTGATGTGTTATCTATATATATATATATATATTATATTTAATCTATATGTATATAAAGTAAAATGTTGATGTACCAATTATAATAAATAACCATAATATAATATATATACAGTAGCATAATAAATTTTAAAGATTTTAAAATAATATATTTATATTTTTAAGTTTATACAATTTTACCCAACATATACTAATTTTTTATTATTTTTACTATTTTGATCTTGTGAAGTTACTTTTGTAATATAATATAAATTAAAATATTTGTATGACATAATCAGATCTACATCTATTTTACTATTTTTTATGTCTCGGTTTGATCATATTGCCACAGAAATTTTCATTTATATTGACAATACCAAACATTTAATATATACAGGCAATTTGTATGAATACCATGAATTACTATCATGCCAAAGGAAATTATACACAACCTATAGGTTGCGGGATTAAATCCTGCTCTGCACATTGTACAACTAAAGACTTTAAATTATGGTTGCAGTCAAGGTATAGATGACGCCTATATACACTTCGGTTTATAACCGTGATTTAATGAGTGTTTTAACTGTAATTAAGAATCCGTTTTCCACCGGTGAGAGGTCTTCTTAAACTGCTTTGAGGGGGCTTTGTAGTGGCTCGTTCGGACTTGGTATAAATGTGGTATAAATGTAGCATTTTTGATTTTGGCATTTTTGACAAAAATGCCAAACCGCCATCACCGAACAACAATTTTCAAAACCGCCACAAATATACCAGCACAAAACAACCACAAAACAACCAACAATTTATGCTGCAAATATAATGAATATTGATAAGTGTCCAAATGAGCATGTTTTATGGGTGTATTTCATATATTATATTAACACTTTTCTTGCTCATTTCTCCACTTTGGTTAGTTTTCCTCTAGTTTATGTTTTATTGGTTATCCTACAGATTTATTGGTTAAACATGAGGAAAACCAAGCTAGGAGCAAAGTAGACAAAGAGACGAACGCAGCGCAAACGGATCTTAAATCAGAGCTGAAACGAACATTTTAAGTAAACAAGGAACAACCATGTCCATGGAAGTTTGGCCGGACAGAGGGCGGACAAGGGACAACACGTCCGTGTGTTGTCCCCAGAAGAAAGGCCGGACAAGAGGAGTGTGTCTGTGTGTGTCCGAGGAGATTAGGCCGGACAGAGGGCGGACAAGGACAACATGTCCATGGTGTGTCCGCGGAAGAAAGACCGGACACCAAACAAGGTCCGTGGCACGTCCGATGATATTTGGCCGGACAAGAGAAGGAGAGATGTCCGTGTGCTGTCCGAGGAGAAAAGGACGGACAAGGGAAAAACCTGTCCATGGATTTAAGGCCGGACAGAAAGAAATGTCCTCGCCAGTCTGTGGACAAAAGACCGGACAAGAATAGAAAAGCTTGAGAGATGTCCGTGGATATTTGGCCGGACAGAAAACAAAGACACAATATGTCCGCTCAAAAATGGCCAGACAAGAGATAAACATGTCCGATAAAAAATGACCGGACAACAAATAGAGGTGCAACCAGATCCAGAATAATTGAATGCACCGACCGTCTTCCTCATTTTTCCAGTGGCGCCTGCAAACATATCTATCTACTCCATCAACAATATCAGGCGCCGGCGCACTCCTTGAATTCCTCACGCGTGTTCCAGCCTGTCTTCTTTCTCCTCCTTTCTTCTATAAAACCCACGCTCCTTCTGCTCAAATAAATCATCCCTTCCTCAGAATCCAAAGTTCACCACCGTTCATCAAACAGACGATCGACCACAACACAAACCACACCTACGATCCATTCCATCCTCTTATCCCCCACTTCTTCATTTTATTTTCATTCTTCATTCCACCACGAAGCAGAAGGACGATAAAAAGAAGAGAAGCAGCTGGAGCAGAAGCGAGTCGCAGTCCCGTCTCCTCCAGCAGTCTCCAAAATAACGGCTATCTCTATTCTATTTTCATTCTGTTAATGTCTAAGTAATTTTATATTTATGTTTAGGATGGGTGTTTAACCCCAAATAATTCAGATTACTTATAATACCAAGTTTGCTTATAAATATTTGTTTTGTCTCTCTAAATTATTAAATGCTTAAGAACTGATCATTTTTATGCATTTACGGTTTCTCTTATTTCAATGATTTCGTAAATCTGAGAATAGACCACAAATAGAGACAAACGTTAGATATTATCTCCTTGATTAGCAGATAAAATCCATCGCTGTTATTAAAAGAATTCTTGCTTAATGCTAATTAATGATTTTAGACTTCTTTTGATTGTAAAAAGTCTATTGAATTAATTAAGAGTTGTCCTTATCTATGATTTATGAAGGCCACAAAATAAATTCTTGAACAGACAAATAGAGCAAATTAGGATTATAATTAATGTCTGAAATATACTTGGGCGATTCCACCTTCCTTAGCACATTTTCCTTCCATTCAACACGCTACAGTTTTATTTAAGCTTTTAATTATTTTTATTTTCCCAACACCAAGATTGCCACTGGCTAAACCCCCAATTTACATTTTATGCACTTTTATTTATCTTTTTGTACATTTACTAACTTGATGATTAATTGGATAGTTGCGAAGTCTCTGTAGATACGACCTTGTTGTACTACAAAGATTGAGTGACCATCCATCAGAATTAAGTAGTAAGATAGTTTAACTACTATTTTGCCCAACAAGTTTTTGGCGCCGTTGCCGGGGACTTCGGTCCAACTATCTGGTTTATTATCTGTTTAGTTTTTTTTTATTTCCGTTATTTGCCCCTTTTGTGTCTAAATTTTTGTTTTGTTTTTAAGGTACTTAATTCTGATGGATGGTCACTACGATCAAGCAGGAGATTGGTATGGTTACCCCTATGGCGCAGAGAACTACAATCAACAGAGTGTCTATCAAAGGTGCGGAGAGTACCATGAAAGCCCCCAATGTTCAGACCCAAATGCTGAATTGAGAGCACTCTTGGAGGATTTCAAGTCATCTCTCAAGCCTATCCCCATCTTTGTGTGACGAGAGTGTGGAGGAGACCATGAAAGTTCCCATTGTCCTATGGTTGCAATAGAGAGAGACAACTCCATTTTAAGGGAAATGATGGCAAATTTTACCTCAAAGTCTGAAATGATCCAGCAAAGAACGCTAGATTAGGTAGAACACATGGAACAACCGGTTCAACAACTGAATGAAATGGTTCACGAGGAGGAACAACCTGCTGAGGACTTAAGCTACTCTCCACCTCCTCCCCTATTCGAATCAGAGAATCCATCACCAAACAACCATCAGCTTGATTATGAAGACAACTCCTCAGAAGAGAGTTTCTCCTTGAACTTCATGGAGTCTCCTCCCTCTGAAATCAACTACTATTTCCCCTCCTTCACCGTGCTCTACTCAGAAGATAAGGGTGGATACTAATAAGTGTCCAAATGAGCATGTTTTATAGGTGTATTTCATATATTATATTAGCACTTTTCTTGCTCATTTCTCCACTTTGGTTAGTTTTCCTCTAGTTTATGTTTTATTGGTTATCTTACAGATTTATTGGTTAAACATGAGGAAAACCAAGCTAGGAGCAAAGTACACGAAGAGACGAACACATAGGCACAAACGGATCTTAAATCGGAGCTGAAACGAATATTTTAGGAGCAAACTAATTTGAGTAAGAACCACTGTCCGAAACAAGGACCTGTCCGAACCAGGCTTGTCCGGACAGTGGTCCGGACACAACAAGAATGGCAACCGTGGAACGTCCGATGAAAAAAGCACAGACAGAACAGAAAATCGAACCGTCCGAACCAGGGTGGTCCGGACGCCGGTTCAGACGCGGCAGAATGGAGCGTCCGTGTCTTGTCCGCTCAAATTTGGCCGGACAGAATCAGAGGTAGAATACGTCCGTGGTGCGTCCGCGGAAATAAGGACGGACGGAATCGAACTGTCTGAACCACCACTGATCCGGACAGTGGTTCGGACACACCAATTTGAAGCCCAGTCCGTGGAAATAAGCCAGGGCAGAAGCAAGGACACAATGTGTCTGTGAAAATATGGACGGACAAGAGATAAATGTGTCCGTGGAAATTTGACCGGACAACAAATAGAAATGCAACCCAGATCCAGAAATTGACGCGACTGGTTTCCTTCGCCGACCGTCTTCCCCGATTGCTTCTTCCTTTGCGACGCCTACAGACATATCCATCTACTCCATTAACAATATCAGGCACCTCCCTTATCTTGTAAATCCTTTCACGCGTGCTCCAGCTCTTTCTCCACTCCAGCTCTGCCTCCAACCTTATCCTCTGCTTCTATATAAACCCAGCTCCTTCAACGATTAAACATACGCGAGAGACTGAAGAAATCACACAACAGCACCACACTTCACCATTCTCTTCCATTCATTTCCTCTCGTAACACCATAACACTCCATCTTTTATTTATTTTACCACTCCACCACATTCACTCACGTACTCAGCAGAAGCAGTACTCTAAAAAGAGAGAAAAGAGGTAGCAGAAGTGAGAGCGAGCGCATACCCGTTCTTCTAAGCAGTTTCTGAAATAATGACTATTTCTATCTTTACTCTGTTTTTATTTCTGTCGATGTCTGAGTAATTTTATATTTGTGCTTAGGATGGTGTTTAACCCCAAATAATTCAGACGTATTTATAATACCGAGTTTGCTTATAAATATTTGTTTTGTCTCTCTAAATTATTAAATGTTTAAGAACTGATCTTTTTTATGCATTTACGGTTTCTCTTATTTCAATGATTTTGTAAACATGAGAATAACCACAAAGAAAGACAAACGTTAGATATTATCTCCTTGATTAGCAGATAAAATCTATCGTTGTTATTAAAAGAATTCTTGCTTAATGCTAATTAATGATTTTAGACTTTTTCTGATTGTAAAAAGTCTATTGAATTAATTAAGAGTTGTCCTTATCTATGATTTAGGAAGGCCACAAGATAAATTCTTAAACAGACAAATAAGAGCAAACTAGGATTATAATTAATGTCTGAAGTATATTTGGGCGATTTCACCTTCCTTAGCACATTTTCCATCCATTTAATACACAACTGTTTTATTTAAGCTTTTAATTGTCTTTATTTGTCCAACCCAAAAATACCAAGATTGCCACTGGCTAAACCCCCTTTTATTTACTGTTTATTAAATACCGGAACTAGGAAAACTGAACAATTTCCCGGTGGATACGACACTAGTTATACTACTCCGACTAGGTGCACTTGCCTATTAGTTTGCTGTAAATCTATATATAATAATGTGTATATTTTACTCAACAAGTTTTTGGCGCAGTTGTCGGGGGAAATTGATTCCTATCAATTTCCCTAGTTTTCGGTAGTTCACTTACTATATTATAATATTCTGTTTATATTATTTTGTTGTTTGTTTATTTTTATTTCTACAAATTTCTGTTATTTACTTATTCCAGCAATTTAAATATCACATTAATTACAGTTATTTATTTTTCAGTCATTTACTTTACTGTCATTTAATTCCCAGTGTCATTTAATTTCAGTAATCTAACTTCTAACATTTAAAATTCAGCAATCTAACTTCTAACATTTAAATTTCCAGTAAACAAATTTCTAACATTTAATTTTCTGTCATTTAATTTTCTGTCATTTAAATTCTGTAATCTAATTACTAACTTTTAAATTATGTCATTTAAATTTCTGTCATTTAAATCTCTGTCAACTAATTACTAACATTTAATTTCTATCATTTAAATTCCAGTTCTTTAAATTCCCTTGCCACTAACATTTAAATTCTGTACTCTAATCACTAACATTTAATTTCTGTTATTTAAATCCACCGTCATTTAAATTCCCGCAAATTAATTCTGCTCTTTTTCTTTATTTTTATTTTATTATTTACTTAAACTGAATTTAATCTTTTGTTCCTTTTTGTCCATTTAATTTCGGTCTCTTTACTCTTGTTTTTTTTTTAAAAATAAATAATAATAATTGTTGTTTAATTAAAGATTATCAGCCTAACCAATATCTCTGCTTTTCTTTATCTATTTACTGATTAATTTCGCAGTTTCTCACAAATCAAAGTATCTTTTGTGCATGCCAAACACTCGAACCCGAGGTTCTCCACCTATCAGTCCGAGACCCGAACCCGAGCGCACTTTATTCAACACAAGAAGAAACCTTAGAAATCAAGACATGGCCGAAAACCAAGTTATAGATGAAATGGACCATGAAAATCAACCAGAACACCGTGCTCTCTCTGACTACCACCAACCATACTGAAGGAAGAGCATCAGCCATAGTTCTCCCCGAACTAACACCGCAAGAAACCAGACGATGGGCTTTCAAAACCCACTACATCACCGCCGTTCGGGATTTAGGCAAGTTTAGTGGAGCAAATCCAGATGAAGCCCCAAATCATTTAAGTCTCTTCCTAGACTTCTGTAATTCCTTTGGTCAAACCGGCAACGTCAAAGAAAGAATCCGTCTACAACTATTTCCTCACTCGTTGTCAGATTCAGCAAACAGGTGGTACCGAAGTCTTCCCTCCCGATCAATCCACACATGGCTGCAAATGGCCCAGAAGTTCCTTGCCAAATACTACCCAACCAGTAGAACAAGGCAATTGATCAGAGAAATCAACACATTCTGTCAGGAACCGGGAGAAACGTTGTACACGAATGGACAGATTCAAGGATATGCTAATGAAGTGTTCCCACCATGGTCTCGACGATCAATCCCTCTACCTGTCATTCTTCAATGGTCTAGATGATGGAAACCGACTACTCGTAAATTCCTCTGCAGGAGGAAGTTTCATGATGAAATCTCCTCAAGAAGGGATGAACCTTCTCGAAACCATGACGAGCAATACAAGACAGTGGATGAGATCCAAAGGAAGAGCGCCACGAGCAGCAGGCCTACTCCATGTTGAGCCTACGGATCATTTATCGGCCTAGATCTCGTCCCTCGCAAAGATGGTGGAAAAGCTAACAACATCTCAAAACGAAATCATAAAAACAATAGCTTCCTCACCTCCAGGTTCATCTGCAGAAGGATGTGTCATATGCGCCGGTCCTCATGAAACCCATGAATGCGAAGGTAAAAGCCAGTACGAAGATGTAAACTTCATAGGAAACCGCCCCGGTAATTCCTACAACAATAACTTCAACAACAATTACCCATGGAGAAATCACCCGAATTTCTCATGGAAAAACAGTGATCAGAACCAAGGAGGGCAGAACAACAGTTCCAATACCTATCAGGGAAACAGACCCCAACTAAACTCTAATATGGGTTATAGAGCACAAGGTGCCCCTTGGTTTCCAACAACAACAACAACCTTCCTCATCCTCTGCTGATCCAAATGAGGAATTCAGAAACCTAATGAAGGGATTCATGACTACGACCTAAACCAGACTCGTGGATCAAGAAGCCACTAACAGAAGGGTTGAAGCCCAGATACAACAAACCAGCCAACAGCTAGAGCAAATCAGCCAACAACTTGCACAAAGGCCACCCGGTACCTTCCCTAGTCAGCCAAATCCAAATCCAACAGAACAGGCCAAGGCAGTGACGTTGAGAAGTGGGAGGCCGCTCAACTCATCTCTTCCCCGAGATGATACTGATAATCAATAACAGCAAGCTCACGAGCCTCAAGAAGAACAAGAAGATGCTGAAGAAGCCCCTCCTCCTCCGAAAAATATTTCCAAGGAGAAGGAGCCTCCTGAATCCACTCCTTCTTCTCTCACTAAGATTTTCCCCCACTTCCTTTTCCAAACAGAATAAGAAAGAAAAATTTAGATGAACAGTTTGGAAAGTTTCTAACCCACTTCAAGAAACTGACGATTAATATTCCTTTCGCAGATGCTTTGAAACAAATGCCAATATACTCAAAGTTCATGAAGGATATCATCACACACAAAAGATCGTTGCAGGAAGTGGAAACTGTACACCTTACGCAGGAAGTGTCAGCAGTGCTTCTAAAGAGTCTCCCTCCAAAACTTGGAGACCCAGGTTTGGCAATTATTCCATGTTCCATTGATAATGTTGATTGTGGTAGTGGGCTATGTGATCTAGGAGCTAGTATCAATTTAATGCCACTCTCAACTTTCAACAAACTTAAGATTGGTGAATGCATGCCTACTCCTATTCAATTACAATTAGCAGATAGATCTTTAGTATTCCCAAAAGGGATAATAGAAGATTTGATTGTTACTGTAGGAACTTTCGTGTTCCCCGCTGATTTTATTGTGATTGACATGGAAGAAGACACTAGGGTGCCCTTAATCTTAGGACGACCTTTCATGAGAACTGCTAGAGCATTAATCGACGTTGAAAAAGGAAAAATCATTTTAAGACTGCATAATGAAACCTTAGAATACGACATGTCCAAAGTTATTAAGAAACCCGCTCATATTGAAGACACCTTTTCCATAGACATTGTCGACTCTATTGTGCAGGATAATTTATCTGCTATTATTCGTAATGATGCTCTTGAAAATGCTTTAGCTGAAATCTGTGATAACCAACCAATGCACCCTGGCACAATCAAAATGGTAGCAACTCTGGATAGAATAAAATCATATACCAAACCACGCTACCCACCACCAAATAATGAGAATCCGGGTGGTTTTTCAATAATTCATGATGACCGTCCCACCCACCCGTTGAAGCCGACTTCAACATTCATATTCGATCCCGGCTGACTTCATGGTGGTAGCGTCTAGCCAAAGACGTTAAAGAAGGGCAGCTTTCCGGGAGGCAACCCGGATGAACTTTTCTTGTATTTGATTTTATGCTCTCTTAATTTTCATGCTCTCTTTAAATTTTGTTTTTGCTAACTTTTAACCCCGTTTATAGTATGGTTGCTTCTAGTGTCTTATGCAGGTGCAACTTCATGTCTACACCGCAACCAAGCTACGCTACTTGAGGCTGAAGCTCAAGTGTGGGGGAACTCTTTTAGACGCTAGCCAAAATAATCTCAGGGGAGTGCCAGTCTCTTTAATTATGCTTTTATTTAAATAAAATCTGTTGTGGAGAGCTTCTATGCTAAAATGTTTATTTGTGACCTTTGTGTTTTTCTCTATTTTATCTACTTACCGAAAAGGTCTTCTGAAACCTTCCCTTGTTTTCTGGTGAACTATGAGGACATTGTCCAATTTAAGTGTGGGCATGTGCCCTTTTCGACGACATTTTGTGCTTAAAATGCTTAATCTCTCTGCTTATCTTGTGTTTGTCCAAAATTTAAATTATGAACCCTTTATATGTGGGTTGTTCTCTTTAAAAAACATACTGTTATGAATTATGGGATAAATGGTACAAAAATTTTAAAACTTTGATTGCTTTTGAGGAGCATTTTTATGCGGTGTGACCAAATGATCTGCAATGGCTGGACTTTTATTGCTCAGGGGTTCCTTCTGTCTTCTTTCTTAGGGATTGCTAAGGGGTGCTTCTCTATAAAATAATAATAAACAAGGGACTTGCGAGACACCATTGGTAACCAACAAAGAGAGTTGAGTGTTCTTAAATACAAAAGCTTGATGCTTACATATTATCTTCTCATCTCTTATGCAAAAGTGAAACAAATGTATAATCTATTTTTCCTTTTGTTTTCTCCTCAATACCCATTCTTGAGAGAAGTTGGCCGTGGTAAAAGTTCTCAAAGTCACCAAAACTGAGAAGCATTGAAGTACTCCGGATCATACCCCGAAACTCTAATTTTTATTTTTACCATGAGCACACCTGTGCCACCAGCAGTTGATTTATCACACTCCTCAAAAAGTTTAAGATCATGAACTGTTCACCTCCTTATCCTACCCTTCATAATAATATTTGTTAGTATTGAGCATTTCCTACTTACTTGGGTACATGGTTTTGCTTGAGGACAAGAAAAAAGGTAAGTGTGGGGTGTGATAAGTGTCCAAATGAGCATGTTTTATAGGAGTATTTCATATATTATATTAGCACTTTTCTTGCTCATTTCTCTACTTTGGTTAGTTTTCCTCTAGTTTATGTTTTATTGGTTATCTTACAGATTTATTGGTTAAACATGAGGAAAACCAAGCTAGGAGCAAAGTACACGAAGAGACGAACGCATAGGCGCAAACGGATCTTAAATCGGAGCTGAAACGAATATTTTAGGAGCAAACTAATTTGAGTAAGAACCACTGTCCGAAACAAGGACCTGTCCGAACCAGGCTTGTCCAGACACAAACAAGAATGGCAATTGTGGAACGTCCGATGAAAAAAGCATGGACAGAACAAAAAATCGAACCGTCCGAGCCAGGGTGGTCCGGACGCCGGTTCGGACGCGGCAGAATGGAGCGTCCGTGTCTTGTCCGCTCAAATTTGGCCGGACAGAATCAGAGGTAGAATACGTCCGTGGTGCGTCCGCGGAAATAAGGACGGACGGAATCGAACTGTCCGAACCACCACTGATCCGGACGGTGGTTCGGACACACCAATTTGAAGCCCAGTCCGTGGAAATAAGCCAGGGCAGAAGCAAGGACACATTGTGTCCGTGGAAATATGGACGACAAGAGATAAATGTGTCCGTGGAAATTTGACCGGACAACAAATAGAAATGCAACCCAGATCCAGAAATTGACGCGACTGGTTTCCTTCGCCGACCGTCTTCCCAATTGCTTCTTCCTTTGCGGCGCCTACAGACATATCCATCTACTCCATTAACAATATCAGGCACCTCCCTTATCTTGTAAATCCTTTCACGCGTGCTCCAGCTCTGCCTCCAACCTTATCCTCTGCTTCTATATAAACCCAGCTCCTTCAACGATTAAACATACGCGAGAGACTGAAGAAATCACACAATAGCACCACACTTCACCATTCTCTTCCATTCATTTCCTCTCGTAACACCATAACACTCCATATTTTATTTATTTTACCACTCCACCACATTCACTCACGTACTCAGCAGAAGCAGTACTCTAAAAAGAGAGAAAAGAGGCAGCAAAAGTGAGAGCGAGCGCATACCCGTTCTTCTCAAGCAATTTCTGAAATAATGACTATTTCTATCTTTACTCTGTTTTTATTTCTGTCGATGTCTAAGTAATTTTATATTTGTGCTTAGGATGGGTGTTTAACCCCAAATAATTCAGACGTATTTATAATACCGAGTTTGCTTATAAATATTTGTTTTGTCTCTCTAAATTATTAAATGTTTAAGAACTGATCTTTTTTATGCATTTACGGTTTCTCTTATTTCAATGATTTTGTAAATCTGAGAATAGACCACAAAGAAAGACAAACGTTAGATATTATCTCCTTGATTAGCAGATAAAATCCATCACTGTTATTAAAAGAATTCTTGCTTAATGCTAATTAATGATTTTAGACTTTTTCTGATTGTAAAAAGTCTATTGAATTAATTAAGAGTTGTCCTTATCTATGATTTAGGAAGGCCACAAGATAAATTCTTAAACAGACAAATAAGAGCAAACTAGGATTATAATTAATGTCTGAAGTATATTTGGGCGATTTCACCTTCCTTAGCACATTTTCTATCCATTTAATAAACAACTGTTTTATTTAAGCTTTTAATTGTCTTTATTTGTCCAACCCAAAAATACCAAGATTGCCACTGGCTAAACCCCCTTTTATTTACTGTTTATTAAATACCGGAACTAGGAAAACTGAACAATTTCCCTGTGGATACGACACTTGTTGTACTACTCCGACTAGGTGCACTTGCCTATTAGTTTGCTGTAAATCTAGATATAATAATGTGTAGATTTTACTCAACAGATACATCCTCAACCTTGAGAAGGAGGAGATGCCGCCTCCCTCCGAGCCATCAGAAGAGAGTGCTATAGACGATTTCAAGGAGCCACTTCCCTCTGAAGTTAATTTACATCAAAGCTCGTCCAATGAGCCTCACCAACAATATGAGGACATCTACATCCTTAAAATTGAGGAGGAGGAGCCATCCAACTTTGATCTTCGTCTGGAGGATCAAGGCCTTCCCCACCTAAGCAACAATGATGTAAGGTGGAAGCATAAAGTTCACCCACTAAGTGTGGAGGCCACCTTCCCTTTTGATCCCGGACTAGACATAGAAGACAAAGTCCGCCCCAGAGCCCTCCCTGCACCGCTCATTGAAGATAAGGATGTCTTCATCCTTAATTTCGAAGAGGAGGCTCCACCAAAATTTGATCCCCACACCAAGGATCAACAATCTCAACACTTCCACCTGAATAAAGATCGGTGGAGCTTGCACTTCTACATTCTAAGTGTTGAGATAACATTTCCTTTTTATCCGGGTGGTTTTTCAATAATTCATGATGACCGTCCCACCCACCCGTTGAAGCCGATTTCAACGTTCATATTCGATCCCGGCTGACTTCATGGTGGTAGCGTCTAGCCAAAGACTAAAAATAAGGGCAGCTTTCCGAGAGGCAACCCGGATGAACTTTTCTTTTATTTTGCTTTTATGTTCTTTTAATTATCAAGTTCTCTTTGAATTTTGTTTTTTTTGCTAACTCTTAACCCCGTTTGTAGTTTGGTTGCTTCTAGTGTCTTATGTAGGTGCAACTTCATGTCTACACCGCAACCAAGCTACGCTCCTTGAGGCTGAAGCTCAAGTGTGGGGGAACTCCTATAACGCTAGCAAAAATAATCTCAGGGGAGTCCCAGTTACTTTAATTAAGCTTTTATTTTGCTAAATTCTGCTGTGGAGAGCTTCTGTGCTAAAATGCTTATTTGTGACCTTTGTGTTTTCTCTATTTTATCTACTTACCGAAAAGGTCTTCTAAAACCTTCCCTTGTTTTCTAGTGAACAATGAGGACATTGTTCAATTTAAGTGTGGGGGGGGTGCCCTTTTCGGCGACATTTTGTGCTTAAAATGCTTAATCTCTCTGCTTATCTTGCGTTTGTCCAAATTCAATATCGTGGACCCTTTATATGTGGGTTGTTCTCTTTAGGAATAAATACTGTTATGAATTGTGGGATAAATGGTACAAAAATTTTAAAAATTTTGATTACTTTTGAGGAGCATTTTTTATGCGGTGTGACCAAATGATCTACAATGGTTGGATTTTTATTGCTCAGGGGTTCCTTCTATCTTCTTTCTTAGGGATTGCTAAGGAGTGCTTCTCTGTCAAAAAAAATAAACAAATAAAAATAAACAAGGGACTTACGAGACGCCATTGGTAACCAACAAAAGAGAGTTGAGTGTTCTTAAATACAAAGGCTTGATGCCTACATATTATCTTCTCATCTCTTATGCAAAAGTGAAACAAATGCATAAATCTATTTTTCCTTTTATTTTCTCCTCAATGCCCATTCTTGAGAGAAGTTGGCCAGGTAAAAGTTCTCAAAGTCACCTTAACCGAGAAGCATTGAAGTACTCCGGATCATACCCCGAAACTCTATATTTTGTTTTTACCCTGAGAACACCTGTGCCACCAGTAGTTGATGGATCACACTCCTCAAAAAGTTTGAGATCATGAACTGTTCACCTCTTTATCCTACCCTTCATAATAATATTTGTTAGTATTGAGCATTCCCTACTTACTTGGGTACATGGTTTTGCTTAAGGACAAGCAAAAAGGTAAGTGTGGGGGTGTGATAAGTGTCCAAATGAGCATGTTTTATGGGTGTATTTCATATATTATATTAACACTTTTCTTGCTCATTTCTCCACTTTGGTTAGTTTTCCTCTAGTTTATGTTTTATTGGTTATCCTACAGATTTATTGGTTAAACATGAGGAAAACCAAGCTAGGAGCAAAGTAGACAAAGAGACCAACGCAGCGCAAACGGATCTTAAATCGGAGCTGAAACGAACATTTTAAGTAAACAAGGAACAACCATGTCCGTGGAAGTTTGGCCGGACAGAGGGCGGACAAGGGACAACACGTCCGTGTGTTGTCCGAGGAAGAAAGGCCGGACAAGAGGAGTGTTTCCGTGTGTGTGTCCAAGGAGATTAGGCCGGACAGAGGGCGGACAAGGACAACATGTCTGTGGTGTGTCCGCGGAAGAAAGACCGGACACCAAACAAGGTCCGTGGCACGTCCGATGATATTTGGCCGGACAAGAGAAGGAGAGATGTCTGTGTGCTGTCCGAGGAGAAAAGGGCGGACAAGGGAAAAACCTGTTCGTGGATTTAAGGCCGGACAGAAAGAAATGTCCTCGCCAGTCCGTGGAGAAAAGACCGGACAAGAATAGAAAAGCTTGAGAGATGTCCGTGGATATTTGGCAAGACAGAAAACAAAGACACAATATGTACGCTCAAAAATGGCCGGACAAGAGATAAACATGTCCGATAAAAAATGACCGGACAATAAATAGAGGTGCAACCAGATCCAGAATAATTGAACGCGCCGACCGTTTCCTCATTTTTCCTGCGGTGCCTGCAAACATATCTATCTACTCCATCAGCAATATCAGGCGCCGGCGCACTCCTTGAATTCCTCACGCGTGTTCCAGCCTGTCTTCTTCCTCCTCCTTTCTTCTATAAAACCCACGCTCCTTCTGCTCAAATAAATCATCCCTTCCTCAGAATCCAAAGTTCACCACCGTTCATCAAACAGACAATCGACCACAACACAAACCACACCTACGATCCATTCCATCCTCTTATCCCCCACTTCTCCATTTTATTTTCATTCTTCATTCTACCACGAAGCAGAAGCACGATAAAAAGAAGAGAAGAGAAGCAGCTGGAGCAGAAGCGAGTCGCAGTCCCGTCTCCTCCGGCAGTCTCCAAAATAACGGCTATCTCTATTCTATTTTCATTCGTGTTAATGTCTGAGTAATTTTATATTTGTGTTTAGGATGGGTGTTTAACCCCAAATAATTCAGACTTACTTATAATACCAAGTTTGCTTATAAATATTTGTTTTGTCTCTCTAAATTATTAAATGCTTAAGAACTGATCATTTTATGCATTTACGGTTTCTCTTATTTCAATGATTTTGTAAATCTGAGAATAGACCACAAAGAGAGACAAACGTTAGATATTATCTTCTTGATTAGCAGATAAAATCCATCGCTGTTATTAAAAGAATTCTTGCTTAATGCTAATTAATGATTTTAGACTTCTTCTGATTGTAAAAAGTCTATTGAATTAATTAAGAGTTGTCCTTATCTATGATTTAGGAAGGCCACAAAATAAATTCTTGAACTGACAAATAGAGCAAATTAGATTATAATTAATGTCTGAAATATACTTGGGCGATTCCACCTTCCTTAGCACATTTTCCATCCATTCAACGCTACAGTTTTATTTAAGCTTTTAATTATTTTTATTTTCCCAACACCAAGATTGCCACTGGCTAAACCCCCAATTTACATTTTATGCGCTTTTATTTATCTTTTTGTACATTTACTAACTTGATGATTAATTGGATAGTTGCGAAGTCTCTGTGGATACGACCTTGTTGTACAGATTGGGTTCACTGCTCATAAGTAGCAAGATAGTTTAACTACTATTTTGCCCAACAAATACCAGAACAAAGACGGAGCCAGAAAACTGTAATTAAGGGGACGAGAATATTTTAATAATATTAATTAATTTTTAATAAATTAATTTAAATTTTCAATATTTATAATTATATATTAAAAATGATATTATATATTAAATTTGACACAAAATTAAATCAAAATTGAAATATATAGATTAATATATTATAATTTTTTTTTTTCCCTTTTTTATTTTTAGTTTTTTTTATAAAGATTGGTATACTAATTATAAATTAATGAAAATAATATAGAACAATAGTTTTAAACTAGTAATGTTTTTCTAAATTGTTTATTCAGATACGGATAAATAGTCTCTTAAAACTATTACTATCTATCAATTCTAATAAAATATTCTACAAGGAAAAGAGCAAACTAATAAAAATTACGATGTAAACTTTCAATTATATCAAAATTATTAGAGTACAGAATATTTGTAGTATATTTCAGAAATATCAATTGTAAGTATTCAACTTGTTAAGTAATGATTAATTATAAAACTGTTTGTACAAACTATTATGTTAATATACGTTATTTTTCATTTTTTGGCATATCCAATATTAAATTTAAATTTATGTTTTTGAATTTCATTAAATAATATTTAATTGAATAGAATATATAGTTTTAACTACAAATATATGTTTAAAATAAATATTTTATCAACAATTAAACAATATATAATAATAAAATAATAAGTGATATATGTATATATATATATATTCGTTTACAATCAATTATTTTATTATTAAAAAAATTGCTTTTTCATTTGAATGATATTATTTATTTCATTAAAAATTAAAATAATTTTAAGTATTAATACATTTGAAATGTTATATTAAATACTAATATATAATCCATAAAATTATATTTTTATATACACATCTAACATATTTGCTCTAAATACAATGGTTTATTTCTTTATTTTTTGTAAATTATGTAAAAAAATTATTTATAAAATAATAAAGAATAATAATTATTAAAGGCTATAATTGAATATCTACATATATTTTAACTTTATTAACAAAAAATTGTTTTGCAATGTAATATAAAATTTTTAATTGTAACAACAAAAACGGTAAACGCACTGCACAAAACTAATTTATTCAAAACAGACAGACGAAACCGCCGCCTGCCGGACACTAGTTTTCAAAACAACCACAAAACAACCAACACAAAACAACCACAAAACAATCAGCCAAAACAACCAGACCAAAACAATCACAAAACAAAAAAAAAACAACCGAACGCAGTATGTTCGGCGTTTCAGAGAGCTGGACCACGTGTATGGTCATTCGTCAGACGGGAAGCAAACTTTCCTAATTGAAATATAAAATCAAAATGGCTATGCTAGTTTTGATTGTGCTTCCATCATCATCCTTTAGCTATCAACTAGTATCCAAAGTAGACCGTTGTCTTTTTCTTATTTTGCTTCACAATGGAAACAAATTTGGCGGTCGTTTGAATTCAATAATATGCAGGGGTGGAGCCAGAAATAGAAGTTGAGGGGCGAAAATAGAATTATAAAAAGTTAGGGGGGTATTTTATTAAATTTTTCAAAAAAAAGTTTTTTTACACTATAATTTTGTGTAATTTAACAAAGTTAGGGAGTGTTTTGCTCCCTTCAGACCACCCCTGTCTCCTCCCCTGCTAATATGGGCTTTATAATGTTTATGGCAAATACGAGGCTGCGGACTAAATTAGAACCACTTGAATGGGACTTGTCATTTTTTTTATTATTTGTCCAACTAAAATCTAGGTCCCACTAAACTAACTAGACTATAGATGTCAACTTCCTAAACGTTAACTAAAGCTAGATGAAACTTAAAAGTTGAAATCATTCCGCTATCGGCACCTTAATAACATTGTAATATGGCTACCAGAATCTTCGTGAGTCAACATTGAATCTCCTGTTTTCATGGCTTGGTCAGTTCGTAAGTATGGCTTTGGTTGAAAAAGTGAAACAAACAGAAGAAAAAACATCTTCCACAAACACCTAAATTAAAACAGCTGTAACTTTCAATAAAAAACCTATTGATAAATTTTGTGAAACCAACAACTTAATTTGGATGATTGCAAAGATAACTGTCTACAAGCGAGACTGATTTCTAAAAAAATTAAATAACACACACGTTAAAAATCTATGAAGATCAGATTTTCCCACTCATACATAGTGACTCATGTGTAGCGTCTCTTCTTCCACCTTAAATGTAAGTCTTCACACATCATAGATTATCATTATACGACACATAAATAAACACTTTACAAACCCATATAAATCTATGTCCTACATTATTTACTTAGTAGTACAATATTACACAAAACAATATTGATAAGACCTATTCGGAGACCCGAATTGTGCAATTGTTCAGGGTTTAGTTGTTGCAAATATCAGTACAACAGATCAGTAACAACTAATGTTACTTACATAAGGATATGCATGTCTAATTAAAGTTAACACACAACCACCCAGCCATCAACATTTAGCAAGTCATGGTATGTACATTAATCAGCATCATCACCACTGAATTTTACAAACTCAATCGTTTTCTTCCCTTGGAGTTTATTCGTAACATAATGCTTAGCATATTCCCCATGCAAATAACTCCGATACCGGGCACCACCACCGCCCACCAACTCCGGCAATGGACCCAGATGAACATCATAACTTGGGGCATAGAATGTTACAATCGATAACCGATCCTCCGCTTCCATAGTCACCGCCCTGTGCTCCACGCTCTTGTACTTCCCGTTAGTCAGCACTTCCAGAGTATCTCCCACGTTGATCACCAGCGCGTTTGGTAACGGTTTGACAGTGACCCACTGCCGGTCTTTCAGTATCTGTAGACCCGCGACGGAAGGACCACCCGCAGACTTAATCCCCTGCTGCAAGACTGTGATCGCACTCCCGTCAGAGTGTGGGCTTAGACCTAGAACCAGATCTGGTCTCGGACATCGGGGATAGTAATTCATCCTCACCGCTTGTACTGCCTCCCCAAACATTTCGTCAAACAGATTCTGGTCAGGTAAACACAGACTCCTGGCTATCACCTGTAGGATTTTTTTGCAGAGGGGCCTGATCTCACAGGAGTACTTCTCTACGGTTTCCCTGTCGAAATTCATCAATCAGCTTAATCAGTTAATTTTTTCATTTTTTTAAGGAACTGCAAGATTAACTTTCTAATGAGAATGAGTAACACCATGACAGAGTGATTAGTCAGATTACCCACCTGAATTTTTCAGGTTTGTCAGGCCAGAGCTTTAGGTTTCTGGAATGTTTGGGTTCGAGGGCGAGAGCGAACATGTTACACCAGTCCAGCTTCTGATCTTCTGAGAATATGAACGCTTGCCCATACCCTTGAACTGTCCCTGGTACCATCGGGTACTTTTGTTTCTCCGCTAGAGGTAGCATGAAGAACTCCATAGCCAGTTCCTCCATCTTCTCCAGCAGATTTATATCCACATCATGATTTACGACCTACATACAATCAAATCAAGTACATATTCCATTAATCTAGTAAACACATACGAATCTTGGAAAATTGAAAAGAACAACTCACAATAATCACCCAAAATGAATGAATTCCCCTTCTTATTTACCTGGAAGAAGCCCCATTGTTCGCACGCATCGGCGAGCTTTGATAGTTCCTCCTCATCGCTTTCGTTAATTATTCTCGAGAGGTCGATTATTGGGATTTCGACATCAGCACCATCAGGCATCGTCAAGCGGGATGGGCCCGTCAGAAGTGGCCGCTCGGTCTCATCTCTGATGAATCTCTCAGGGATGGTGGGTTTGGAATTCTTTGCGAGTTCCTGCACATCGTCAATTTTACCGACCTTGATGGTCTCCGGTGATATTTCAGCCGAAGGAGCCATGGAATTAATTGATTGCTACCCTGTATCACAGTGACGATCAGCTACTTCTCAGTTTAGGTTTTAATGAGTAAAGTTTGTATTTGAAGGTGGTTCTGCTTTCAAAAAGATGTAGTAGGTTGGACCCACCTAATCTTTTGTTTTTTCTTTTTTCTTTTGCAGCAGGGAAAGCCAAGGTCAAGTGTGGTATTATGATATTTTTTTCTCTTTCAAATATATTGTTATAATAATTATGTTATAATTTATCAATTATATGACATTTTTACATGACTATATATATTTACATATATATGTGATTATTGTATAAAAGGTTCTTAAATATTATAATATTTTTTTGTTAATATATGTAAATGATAGAACATATATCATCACTACTACAGTAATTGTCTATCCCAACACTTCAATAACAACACACTTAATTCATAACACTTTTTTCTAAAGTAAGAAAAATAAGTTTTTGAACCCTCCCATCACTTTTTATATTACTGTTGGGACATAAGTACTGTGTCTCACAAATTTAATTTTTTGAAAAAGACAAACAAAGAGAAATTAATCCCTCGTACTGTACTTTACTACATCTCAAATGCTAGGGTTCATCCTACTCATCTACAACTCATTTACCACTCACCTCCTCTCTCTCGTATCATCTTGGAATTGACACAAGCGAGCGCTGAAATGCTTCACAACATCTATGGGGATGCTCCGTCCTGAAAGCAACTTCAAATTGTGAGTATTTCGTCATTTGCTTCACTCTCTTTGTAATTAGTCTTACCTTTGTTAATCTGTATACTGAATTCGAAACTCTCACCGACTCTCGGTTGTTACTCTATTGGGATGAATAATATCTGTTACCAGTTTAGTATCTCATCTTTTTGCTCTGTTGGTCTTTCACACGTCACATTCTTACCGACTACATTCCAAAGTCTGCGAGTTTTGGTTTAGCCTCTTCTCTAAGGATTTGAATTTTCCAACTGACTTTTGTATCTAAGTTGTATGTATATGCACATAAAGGTAAATAAACTGTATGTGTCACTGTAACACCCCTACCGCTAATCCCGTCATTACCTTACAATTACCTACCTTCGCAGCGGATATTACATACACAACGGCGGGTGTACAATGCCGTTAGTCACCCACGTGACTAACAAGGCTAGCTACAATACTACATACTATCGGTCTGATGACTTGAATATACCGAGTACTCTACACAATACATTACTTTCCATTCCATACTCATATCATAATTCAAATACAGACTCTAATACAATATTATACCGAGTCTACTACAATCATCAAACTACCGATACAATTTGAACTTATAATTTCGCAATACAATACAAAACCATTCCTATTACTCAACTACCCATGCTTATACAGCAACCCCGTCCTACACTCTAGAACGGTGGTCAGCTTCGAAGTACCTATAAAAAAAACGGTGCCCCTAGGGGCTCAGTAAATTGCTGCATATGAAATTCGCATACCCCGCGTGCTAACCGGGGTACGCCGACTACTTTTGGTCGAATATACGTGGAGTTCATTTTACATGCATACATACTAATACTACGACAATACAAGCAGCAATACTTGCATACATATACAAGATTCAGTACTTACTAGGGAAGACAATTTGTCAATCAACCGTTCATGTTAGTTATTCATTCATTCGGTTTAATCGGATGCTCTCTTTCTCCTCGTTCGGGTTCATAGGGCTTACACAACACATGTTCTTACTTACTTGTTGCTTTGCTCATACCTCACTCGTTACCTTACTCATTACCTTACTCGTGCTTTACTCAATACTCATTACTTTACTAATACTTACTCCCTACTCAATACTCGTTACTTTACTCATTCATACTCAGTTCTCCATACTCATTACCTTACTAGTACTTACTCATTACTCGGTACTCATTACATACTGTAACACCCCAACTCAATCCAAATGTGGTCTCGCAACTTAACAGCATATATATACATGTCACAGAGGAATTCTTTACACTCCAGGACCTTGCCACGGTCTGACTACAGAATATACCGAACATTAGTACATAACAACCTTAACCAAATACATATTCTTCTTACAATCCTCTCACAACCTATACATCTTACTAACTCAATTGCCATACGAGTGTACATGCACAACTCGTAGGTCACACTTAATCCTTAACACTTGTATCCTCTTCTTACTCTTGCGACAGCCGCCTCCTGATGTACACCTGTGTATGCTAAACGAAAAATTGTAAGATAAAAATATATACAAAAGAAAAATAATTAAACTAATAATAAACTAATCCTACAACTCTACTACGGGTAGCAAAATAAAACCCGGTCGGAGTATAGTGTAAATATATTACGACCGAGAGTATCGTACCCAAGGGACTTATAGAAAACTAGTCCTAATCCGGGCAAAAGCCTATTCTATAATAATGAGGGGGGAAATGTAAGTGACAATTAATTAACTATAATTCTAACTAAATGCGAGGTTTAGGACTAACCCACCCTAAGTAACAACATGATCACGCAATGCAACTTCAAGACACGAACTTAACCAACCAACATGATTGCGCCGGATGTCCTGCCGGACATCAGATGCACGGCATATTCAAAGTCTTGAATGTGCCGGACAGGCAACACCCGGCAGTGCATCCGGCACGTTCATATGGTGAAAACCACTCTCTTGCTTCGAACAAGAAACTCAAAACCCATTAACAAATCGAGCATATGTCATGCCACGAAATGAACAAGGAGATGGGGGAAGATGGATTAACTCGCAATCTTTAATGCTAACCCTAAATTATAGATGAAAACATCAAAGACCACTAAGATTTGTCTAACCTATCCTACTCTTGGGCTTTTCCCCCTCAAGTCGAATTTGCATAAATAGAATGAGTGATCAACTAATTCCCTTGCCATAAGAACCAGAATCTTAATGATCGCTTGAATTTGTATTGAAATAATCATATTGTTTACATTGAAGGAATTCATCCCTAGCCAAAGCCTAACAAGGACTCTACTTCACCATCCACTCAAATAAGGAAGAAATACATAAGGGAGAAGGCGTTTGAACATAGCCTCAACCCGAAAAGGAAATCTTCTCTTCTTCTTGTGGATGGATCCGTAGAAACGCCTTGGACACCAACAGATGGAATGTGGCGGAAATAAGGACGTGGATGGAGTGTATATGTATGTTGGAATGTCTCAAATTGTTGCCTTCCTCGGCCTATTTATAGGCATCAAAATGTCTCTTGCCGGGCGTCGTGCCGGATCACCAATAGCCGGCACACGTGATAAATGCGCCCAACTGTTAACGGTCAAAATCGTCAATTCCGCGCGAAACAGTGCCTATGCCGGGTAGGAGATACCCGGCATCACACCCGGCATCATCCTTTTCACCAACGGTCAATAACTGCTATCGCTTGGTCAACCGTGGCGACTATTCACTTATGCCGGATTGAATCTACCCGGCATTAGGTGCGGCAAGGCCTCTTTTCTGTTCTGTGCTTATGCCGTGCAGAAACTACCCGACATGGAGTCCGGCATCAATGAACTTTTGCCTAGAAAATCATTCCTTGCACAGAAAACTCATAAAAACATAAATCTGTGCAAATAATATATTTTAACACATAATAAGCATAAATAACATAAATATAACTTTATTTAGATAAATAATATACTAAATCTAATGCATAAAATATGATAAGTCTGCGGCTTATCAAGGCCCTACACTTACCTTTTGCTAGTCCTCGAGCAAAACAAGATTAGAAAGGACTAATTACCTATGCACCAAACAGATAGACTTTAGAATGAAATGTAGATAAATATTTTCAACTCTATGACTCTAATTCATAAGTGTCACTTACTCCACCTTATTCTATCAAAACATACTAATGGGTATAGAATAAAGACTTTTCAAAACCGATCAAAAACTTTTGGGCTATTTTACATAAGGGATTTGTAATCTCTCCTTTTTCCGGTTTCCATCATTCAGCTCTATTTTTCAAGAGTTTCTGAATGTGGCCAAGACACTCATCGATGGTTTTTATGAATCAGCCCTATTTTGCAAGGGTTTCTGAATCAACCATGATTTTTTCTGCATTGAAGAACGGGGAATTTAGGAGAAAAATAAAAGGAAAAACTCTCTTTTCTTGCTTTTATTCAGAGGCACTTTTGCAACCTCTAGGAATATATTGCTTTTCCTTTGGAAGAAGATTTTTTCTTTCTTTTTTTCTTTTTCTTCTTCTTTCTTTTGCACAAAAACCCTTTTTAAGATTTTCACCCAAAAGATTTTTCACAATTTGGAAAGAAAAGAATAACACCCATAAGTACATAAAGGAAAGAATTAGGAGTAAGATCATGTACTCATGTTGATAAAGAGAATCAAAAAGATAAAAACAGGAATCTATAAGTCATTAGAAAGCTTACCTTTTGAGAGAACAAACTTTTAGTCATTCCTAATCTCATCTTAATCAAAAACATGCAAAAAGTTTAGTAAAACATTGAATAAAACGCAAAACTTATGCATATTATAAAAAAAACTTATTTTTTTAAGGGGGGGTCCCTGCCCTACACTTGGCAGGAACACTGTCCCCAGTGTTCAAAAGAAGAATAAAGAAATAAAGAAAAGAAGTGACTCCCCTGTGGTGAAAGAAGACCAGAAGCGTGGGGCGGCCCTACACTTAGCCTTTGGCTACTTGGCAGTGTGATCAGAGATATCGATAGAGATATGAACGATCTCGCATACTCCCGTTGATAAATTTAGCGTTGGAGACGGGAGTTGACCAAGTGGTCATAGCTGAGCAAAAAGTTGCTGCATTTGCAACTGTATAGACTTATGCTCCATGCGAATGGTCGATGTCTCTGCAAGTTCCGCTTCCTCATATGGTATAAAATCTGGTAATTCGGAGCATTGGGCGTGTGGTCGTGCAATTTTCCACATTCGCCTGTTGAGGAAGAGAGTTTATTGCCATTCGCCTGCGGTATTTGATTATTTGTGTAGGGAGTGCGTTTGTTGGTTTTGTTGTTGCCTTAAGGAACGAACAAATGTCTTCTTTGTCTCCTGATCGCGGTCAGATGAATCTTCATGAAGATTATGCGATCGGAGATGCATTCACCTTATTTACTTAGGAAGAGCAACACACAATATTAATTTAACAATGAAATATATAAATATATATATATATATATATATATATTAATATGTTGCGAAACGAAAAGAAAAATAGAACATATTGAATATGCCGGACTTCGTGCTGGGCATGAAGTATCCGGCATTGGACTTCCTTCTTTATGCCGGGTAGAGTGCTGGGTGAATCTTACCCGGCAGTGGACTTCCTCCACTATTGCCGGGTTTATACCAACCGGCATGTTGCCCGGCGTGACAAAAAATCGAACATAACTTAATTAAAAGACATTGAAAGGTAAAGGATAATAAAAAAATAAATGTAAGAGTAAATAAGGGATTGTAGGGGATCATTCCTAACTGTCCCTACTATTTACGATAAAAAAATACTGAGAGAATTTGAACATGCCGGGTGACATGCCGGATAAACACTGTCCGGCATAGGAATTCCTTCGATAAGCCGTTTATAGTTAATCCGGCATAATACACGGCAAGTTCAAACTCGAAATCTAAATTAAAGAATCATAGTATAGGGACTATTAGGAGAGAGAAATAACGAATGAGAGTAAGCAAGAATAAATTTAAATTGCCAAGAACTCAATACTGTAAGAAATTTTGAAAAACTTTGAACATGCCGGACACAATGCCGGGTAGGACATATCCGGCATCAGACTTCCTCCGAGTTTGCCGGGTGACAGACGCCCGGCACTCCGCACGGCACATTCAAGTCTGCAAAACTAAAGGCGAAAAAATCAGAGAATACAAGAATTTAAAGAAAATAAAATGTTGAATGTGCCTGGTATGAGGCATCCGGCCTTTACACCAGGTATATTCAACCGAATACCAAATTGAAATTAAAAGAATTAGAGAAGTAAAGAATTAAAGAATCAAAGAATAAAGAATAAAGAATATGGCGTTTTACCGAATTTAGGACTTGGACTAATTCCAAGTCCCCGGCAACGGCGCCAATTTGCTAAACGAAAAATTGTAAGATAAAAATATATACAAAAGAAAAATAATTAAACTAATAATAAACTAATCCTACAACTCTACTACGGGTAGCAAAATAAAACCCGGTCGGAGTATAGTGTAAATATATTACGGCCGAGAGTATCGTACCCAAGGGACTTATAGAAAACTAGTCCTAATCCGGGCAAAAGCCTATTCTATAATAATGAGGGGGGAAATGTAAGTGACAATTAATTAACTATAATTCTAACTAAATGCGAGGTTTAGGACTAACCCACCCTAAGTAACAACATGATCACGCAATGCAACTTCAAGACACGAACTTAACCAACCAACATGATTGCGCCGGATGTCCTGCCGGACATCAGATGCACGGCATATTCAAAGTCTTGAATGTGCCGGACAGGCAACACCCGGCAGTGCATCCGGCACGTTCATATGGTGAAAACCACTCTCTTGCTTCGAACAAGAAACTCAAAGCCCATTAACAAATCGAGCATATGTCATGCCACGAAATGAACAAGGAGATGGGGGAAGATGGATTAACTCGCAATCTTTAATGCTAACCCTAAATTATAGATGAAAACATCAAAGACCACTAAGATTTGTCTAACCTATCCTACTCTTGGGCTTTTCCCCCTCAAGTCGAATTTGCATAAAGAGAATGAGTGATCAACTAATTCCCTTGCCATAAGAACCAGAATCTTAATGAACGCTTGAATTTGTATTGAAATAATCATATTGTTTACATAGAAGGAATTCATCCCTAGCCAAAGCCTAACAAGGACTCTACTTCACCATCCACTCAAATAAGGAAGAAATACATAAGGGAGAAGGCGTTTGAACATAGCCTCAACCCGAAAAGGAAATCTTCTCTTCTTCTTGTGGATGGATCCGTAGAAACGCCTTGGACACCAACAGATGGAATGTGGCGGAAATAAGGACGTGGATGGAGTGTATATGTATGTTGGAATGTCTCAAATTGTTGCCTTCCTCGGCCTATTTATAGGCATCAAAATGTCTCTTGCTGGGCGTCGTGCCGGATCACCAATAGCCGGCACACGTGATAAATGCGCCCAACCGTTAACGGTCGAAACCGTCAATTCCGCGCGAAACAGTGCCTATGCCGGGTAGGAGATACCCGGCATCACACCCGGCATCATCCTTTTCACCAACGGTCAATAACTGCTATCGCTTGGTCAACCGTGGCGACTATTCACTTATGCCGGATTGAATCTACCCGGCATTAGGTGGGGCAAGGCTTCTTTTCTGTTCTGTGCTTATGCCGTGCAGAAACTACCCGGCATGGAGTCCGGCATCAATGAACTTTTGCCTAGAAAATCATTCCTTGCACAGAAAACTCATAAAAACGTAAATCTGTGCAAATAATATATTTTAACACATAATAAGCATAAATAACATAAATATAACTTTATTTAGATAAATAATATACTAAATCTAATGCATAAAATATGATAAGTCTGCGGCTTATCAGTGTAGTAAAAACAGCCCCTAAAGGGGGTCAGCACGAATGCTGGTACGATCCTCTCATGGCCCCCAAGCTAACGTGGCTACGACGACTAATTGTCGATAGCATGGAGGTTGTTTAGATGCACAACATAATAGTAAATGCTGTAAACAACAATCCAATATGAACAATTAAAGTTCACACACAATGAACGACTTAAATGCTTTCCCTCAATTAGAGAGTTAATTGTTTAACTCCTTAAGTTATATTTCCTCTTAATCTTAGTCCATCCTTACCTCACCTCAATCTTAATCTTATCTTAATCTTAGAAACAACCACCCTTTAATAAGGAGTGGATGTAGCTTATCTTAGCCTTAACAATACAAACCATCCTTTAAAAAGGAATGGTTGCAACTTATCTTAACCTTACCTTAATTATGCCAACCGTTCTCTAATTGGGAACAGGTTAGCCCTTAGTTCGTTGTTTATTTTTGTAGGGCTTGGTTAACCCTAGCCAGCAGCAGGACACTTACCGGCAATAAACAACATTCTTAAATTGTTGGGGATGTAGGCTTGATCCCCCCACGCCATCTTAAAGCCATCTACCTTGGACTGGATGTCCAATGTAGCCGAGCCGGCCAACCGACCCAAGGCTACTAGTCCGAGGACTAGTCCTTAATCGGAAGTCGAATCTGCTATAGATACCGACCCCCTTTCCTTAGCATGCATGACCGGAGATCGGTCCCGGGTTTCCTCACTCAAGTTCCAGTTAGTAGTAGTCTCAAGACCATGTTTGTTGGTTAACCTCTTTCGGTTTATATCTTCCCATATTAGGGAGCGTTCCTTAGTCTCACTCATTTCCTTACTAAACGTTGGTTAGTAAGTTCTCACGGTATGTTGTGTTAGTTTTCAAACATCACACAACAATACAATAAATATAATATATTCCGGTTGCATGCTTTATCTTGTTTAGTGAGCACACAAAAACAAATAGCACACAAGCCGAGGGACACCTCGTTAGCAAGCAGGTCACAAGAAGAACTGTAGCGTTCACCGTTGGTCGTTCGTTTGCTTACTCTCTTCCGGAGTCCAAATTCCCAGTCCTAAAACATTCATTCAGTTTTAGGTTGTTAATCACTTAACTCAATTCAACTTACTAATCTTACTTAACTAATTAACTTACTTAACTTACTTAACCCTTAATGATCCCCACCTAACACCTCTTAAGTCTTACAACTTAATCTTACAAACTTAACCTTAAGCTTTTAAGCTTACACTTAACTTAACTTAATCCCTTAAGTTCTTAGGGTCCTAATCATTACCACCCTACCAAAGGTATACCTTATTACCTATTACCATCCTAAGAATCCAAAATTTCTTTTTTTTTTTAGGCTCGACCAAACTTCCGACCGACCTTACCCAAGGTCGGTCCATTCCAGAACATATTACCGCTTGAAAATTCTACCCCGACCGACCTTGCAAGTCCGGTCCCAAGGTCGGTCCATTCCCAAGAGTTTCCCCGTGGGATATTTAAGCCCGACCGAACTTGCCAAGTTCGGTCCCATGTTCGGTCGATTCCAGAGACTCAATTCGTACACAAAATACAAGCCCGACCGAACTTGCAAGTCCGGTCCCCAAGTTCGGTCGGTTCCAGAAACTTTCTCTGGCAGTGTAAACTGAGCTCGACCGACCTTGCAGGTCAAGTCTCAAGGTCGGTCGGCTCCAGAACCTTGTTTCTAAATTCCCATTTGACTCCAAACTTCTCCACAAGTTCCCCCATGTGTCCTAATACCATTTAGGCACTTAAACTCACCTTAGAACTTCCACCAAACTCTCCAAAACAACTTCCAAAGATCTTCTCAAACATTTACTAAATTCTTACAAACACTTCTAACACTTGTCATATGATTCCTTACATTTCCAACTTGTAACCTTGCCAAAACTTCAACCAACCCAAGTGTTCCCTCCTTAACAGTTTGAGCACTTCATAAACATCATCTTCCATCTTCAATTCATTTACCAAGACTTCCTCAAGTCACCTTGCATATCCATGCACAAATTCCTCTCCTTTCCTTTGGTTACTCACCACTCTTAAACTCTTCAGCTTACCCATACATTTCTTTTCACCACTTATCACCTTGACCTTGTTCTTCACTTACCTTACCCATGCAACACCCTCCTTATACTTTTCCACTTCTTTTATGCAACTTACTCACCATTCTCATGATCATACCCTCCTATACGTTCCTAGCCAATCTATAACCTTCTCCTTCAATCTTCACTCCCATCACCTAAGTCCACTCATTACCATCTAGACTAAAACCTTATTGTTCCACTACTAGCATCATCACTACTTAGGCAAGCTTCCCAAGACTTTCATTGATATATTCCCAACTTCATACCTAAATCACCTTAAGCATTATACACCTTCTCCTTAAAACTTATGCACAAGTCTTACATTCCTCATATCATGATTTTGGTGTGTTTTACACTCACCAATCCTCTAATTCCTCCTAGACATCTCTAGGTCATTCTAAACCTCAAGAACTCCTTAGTTAACTCATTTCCACCCAATTTTCTTTTCATGCTCCCTAGTAAACCCTAGGGCATATTAGCTCACCACTACCACTTAAACACTTTGTTTTCTACTCAAATTTCGCCATAGCTTCTCTAGCATCTTATCATGCCCAAATGCATTGTTTTCCTCATTCATCCATCTCACACACATCAAGTTCTTTCTCATCACATCTCACCACCAAACCAACTCATTCACAACAACTCATTATATTGCAATAATCTTAAATTGCATAGCACCAAGGCTCTTAAATGATATGGCTCTTAGGCCCTTAAATGACTTAAACTTAAACACTGAATTTCCCACATATAAAAGCTTTCAACCTGCAAATACACCCATCAATCTCATAGTAATTATAATGCTCTTAAAATCCATCTTAAACTTATATTACTAACTCATTCCCATTGGCTCCTTAGTCACAAGTTCACAAGCTTATTTAAGTTCTTTTTCTTAGGTTACATAACCCATTACCTAATGTAAGCCCTAGGCTACATTGGTACCCATCTAAAACTCATTCCTTAAACCTTAAACCACCATTAGGTAAGTAATTTACCTTGTTTTCTCAAGCTTATCTTATCTTCCTCCTTAGACCTTCTTCTTGAATGAATATCGGCCACCACTTAAACCCCCTTTGCCAATGTTCTAACCAATATTCAATGACTCACATGAGTACTAAACAATACACTAACCTCAAGGAATGAAAACCTAGGTTAGAAATGTGTTCTAAGGCATAAAGTGGATGATTACCTTTGAAGTCTCAAGGTAGACTTGGGCATTGAATGAAAGAGGACCTCCACTAGTCCTTGGTGAATAAAACAAGCTAGAACAAGGCATAAAAACGTAGCCCCATGAGTAGTAAATTTTCGGCCATGTAAGGAAGTGAAGGAAACTTGGTTTTTCTTACATTTTCTTTACCTTAAGAGAATGGAGAAGCTAATGAGCTCTTCAAACTTGATTTTCCTCCATCAATGGAGTTTTCTCATGGCACCAAACTTGAGCTTTGAAAGATTTGAAAAGATAGAAAGGAGGGCCTTGACTTAACTAAGACAAATATGCAATTTGTTTTGGATTTGGAGCTTGGAGTTGCACTTGGCAAGTGAATGAAGGTGAGGAGCCATGAATGGAGCTCTCTCTCGGTTTGGAGCAGGAGAGGAGAAAGAGAAATCATGGAAGGAATGAGAAATGAGAGAGAGAGGAAGAAAGGTAACTTAAGTGAAGATATTTGTTATAAAAAGGTGAATAGTCTTTGCTTTTACTTTCCTTCCCTTTTTCTTTCTTAATTTGATGAAGTCTTTAATGACTCATCCCTTAGAAACCGGCCCCCATCATAAATAAGGCTATTCATGGTCTTTGTTGACCAACTAATTAGCTTATATTGATTAAAACTTAAACTAGTTACTATTTGGCACTATTCACTAATTAGTGCACATATTTCTGAAATTTTTGATTTCCCATTGATTTAGACTTCCTAATATGATACTAATTAGTACACATGTTGATTAAAGAGTAATGATGGACATCTAGCCACTCAAAACTCAATTCTAAGACAATTTCTCAAAAATGTGCTTTAAGACTTCTTAAAGCACATTTTGTGTTTTAACTTGTTTTCAAGCTTGGTTTTCTTTGGTAATTGGTTTAAAATGACCATTAGAATATTACTAAGGTCTTGTCATGATATTTGGGTACTCACCCAAGTCTCTCCAAGCTTAGAGCACATTTTTGCCCTAATTACCCTTAAGACACTTTTTGTGTTTTCCTTGGTTTAAATTGTCTACCAATCTTTCTAAGGCATATTCTAGCCTTACTACATCATAATTTGATGTTTACTTAGCATACTTGGGTTTGGGGTATTTCACATACTCATACTTACTCCTTACACAATGCTCATTACTTTACTCAGACATACACATTACTCAATACTCATTGCTTTTGGCCTCCGGGCGGAGTCATACACAAGACTTGCCACTGGGCCTACAAATACAAGCAGGGCTATACACTTAGCTCCTCAAATACTCAATGTCCGTATTTGCCGGACTACTCAAATTCCCAACACTCCTCTTTCGGAGTATCTTACAATCTCATGGATTAGCCTAGAAGTATCTCTCTCGATAACTTCTACTAGCTTAGGGAATTACCAACGTCTAGTATTCTCAGATTTAAGGGCTTCCCCAACGTATCGAATACTCTCATGTTTGGGACATTGTTTACATTAATCGAGTCCTCTCAATGTGGGTCGACTAATTTTTCCAAGGGGTGGAGATCCCTCATCATTCATTATTACTCTCAAGATTTATGTCTTGCACCATCATCAATTCCTCTAATAGAGGCTACTTATACATACTTCCACCATTTATTATTTTATGGATTATTCATTTCGGTTCTCTTATCGTTATCGGGAGGTTACTAGTCCCGTACACTCTCTCACATTCTAGTGAGTTCATTGGTTTACATTATCGTTTCTTGGTTCGTTAGTTTTGGTGCGTTTCCACGTTTTCGTTAATTCGCATCACGACCCTTACTACGGGTCACTATTCAATAAGACTCATCTATGAGTCGGTTTATACGCTAAGCTAGGCCACACATTCAATCTAGAAGGGTTAGCTCATACATCATACAGCAAGACATACAATGAAAGGCAATAAACCATTTTCATGCTTTAATCTTGATTAGCCGGCATACAAGCACACAAATCAACGTAGCTCGGTTAGCATACGAGGCATGAGAAAATCATACCTTTCACCGGGGTTAGCTTTACCGTGTGTTCTCATGTTCCTTGGTTCACACTTGTTCCACTGATAATGTTTCAAACATTGGTATTAATACTATGCTCATACGGTAGGTAAATAATTGCTACTCCCGTACTTACCCCGTTATCCCGTTATACTTAGTTTTGCTCATGTCAAACTATGTCCTTACTTCCCACTCATTTCCTACACTTGTTTACACTTCTTAGGACCTTTAAATATCACCAAACAAGGCCTTAACAACACCTAAAACCATCCCTAATCAATTCCCCATCATTAGGAGGCATTAAAACACTTTCTAGCAACTTTTTATAGTGGTCCGGGTTTGTGTCCGGGGTTACAAACCTGGACCAAATCCCGGAAATGAGTTTCTGCCTACTTTTTCATGTGGTACGGGTTTGTGTCTGGGTTTACAAACTCGGACCACCCCCTGGGATGATCTTCTGCCTTGTTTTTGCTATGGTCCGGGTTTGCGTACCGATTTGCAAACCCGGACCACCCCTGGAACTATCAAAATTTACAGTTTTTCACCAGTTTTCAACCTCTATTTCACCTCTAATCTTTCCCTAATCTTTCCACATGTTTCCTACATGTTTAAACACCTTAAAACATGCTTTAAACCTCTTCAAAACATTGGTTCAATCCTTACTCAACTTCTTGCTCAAATTCTACAAATTTTCATTCTTACTGTTACATTTTGCACACTTGTGCATTTCCTAACTTCCTCTTGATGGTTTATACCTTCTACCAACCTTAACAAAACACTTACTCACCACTACGATTCCATCCTAGGAAAATGCACTACCTATACCCAAGTCCAACCTTCATTCTCCTAAAACTTGTACACTAGTTCTTCTTAGTTTTTCCAATGCATTTCAATACTCCTTGCTACAGATTTCTACACCCTTTATTCTCATCCTCCAACTACCATTCCATGGTTACTAAACATCTCTACTCAACCCAATACACACCTTGGTTCTCCCATTCACCAAGTCATCAAAATATGCTTATTTCCTACTAAACTTTTTCCATAGTTTGCCTACAAACCTAGCATATCTAAATCCATGCATCCTCACCAAAATCATTCCTAAACTTGCCAAACCCATACAAGGGTCCTACCAGCACTCAAAGCAATCATAATTCACCAAAATCTCATCAAACAACAATACCAATATACATACTCAAATTACTTGGCTCTAAGGCCCTTATTTCACACAACAACTTTCAAATCCTTCCTACTTCATCCAAACACATTTCCATCCAGTTTTGGGTTTATTCTTTTGGTTTTCCCCATTCCCAAAAATTCTAAAACATCAAGGTAGTAGTTAAGGTAGATTTTCTTACCTTGAATATTCCAATCCTCTTTTAAATTCTCTTCTTCTCTTCTCCCATCCATTATCGATCAACTGGGCAATGTATTTGCCGATGCTCCAGCCCAACATTAAATAAGGAAAATGAGATTAAGCCAAGACACTTAACTCTCTAATTACTTAAGATTACTAGGAAGTGCTTAGAACACTAAAATTGGCATTACCTTTGAAACCCTAGAAATGGGTTCTTGCCATGAACCAAAGGATGGGCTCAAATCCACCAGGGGAGCTTGGAGAATAGCTCAAATGAAGAAAGAACAAGGCATTACAAGGGGGTAAAAATCGGCCTTACTAGAAGATGGAGAAAAGATGAGTTTTTCATGGAAAGTTTTACCTTATTGGAGAGAGGGGACTCCAAGCTTCAAGAATCTCTAACTTTCTCTTCAAATGGGGTATACCCATGGAGATGAACATCTTCATTTTTGGATTTTGAAAAGATAGAAAGGTAGAGCTTGATGAGGGGAGTGTAAATATGTGGTTATTTTTGCATTTGGAGTTCAAATGAGGCTTGAGCATGGAGAAGAAGATGAGAAGCCATTTGAGCTATTTTGGGAGCTTCAAAATTGACCAGCCAGAGGAAGGAGAAGAGAGGAATCAGGAGGGGGAGAAGGAAAGCAACGTGAGAGAGAGGGGAAAATAAAGGAGAGAGAAGACTAAAGTTACTTTTGTACCTTTCTTACTTTTTCCCTTTATTTCTTTTCTTTCTTTCTTTACTTGTTTATTGCGTGTGTGTGACGGGGCTGTTTACTAGCTAAAAACAGGCCCAATATATACCCATGATGGAGTGTTTTTCGTCTTTTACAGAAAACGCTCGTTAGTTTACCCGGTTTTAGCACTATTCACTAACCGGGCCCGTTTTTCAGAATTTTCTCGTTTCTTTAATTTTAATGGTTCTTAAGCTTCCATTAATATTTAATTATAGTTATTTGGTTGACTATAATTTTTACGGGTTCATTTGACCACTCAAAGTCACGTTTTCGGGTTTTCTCAAAAAACGTGCGCTAAAGTTTTATTAGCGTTTTAATTAGTTATTTGGATCCGTTTTCTTTGGGAATCGTTCCCGTATACCAATTAGGCATGAATAAGCCTTAGGAATCCACATAATAACCTAACCGAGGTCTCGTACCTCCTATGGTTATATAACGTTTGTTTTAGCGTTTTTCGCTTTTTAAGTGTTTTCTCATTTCTTTTGGATTTATTTTCCTTACCAAAATTACTTAGGCACTATTAGGCCCTTAAATACCATATTAGAATAATTTAATCACCATAATTAAGTTCGGGATATTTCAATCTACCCCCCTTAAAGATCTTTGTCCTCAAAGTTGGTGAATCTAATATTATTACTCGTATAAGTACTCTATGTCAAGGTTATGACCTCTACATATAACTTGTCAGACTCCAAATGTCTGACTCGATGTATACTACACATCCAAACAGCATGTCACTACATGCATAACAATCAAAAATATCCGTTTCAAACTCTCCATGGGGTCCATCCGCAGATAAATGAGGTACCATCCTCTCCCATGTCTAGTGATCCCTCAGGTACCGGTCACATTTGAACACTTACGCTTTATGGTTCACGGCCGTCATGACTAATGGCACTTACGCTTTCTGGCCACGGTCCTTTGGTTCTGATCAAATTCATTTACATATATAGAGATCCTCAAGCACTTACTCATACTTACTTCGAGACTACGCTGCCCCAGTGCCCTTGGAAAAATACAAAACACACACTACAAACATCCTACCGGTCACTTAGTACCGTTGCTCATCCATTGTAGTGGTTACAAAACTAATCATCACTTCCATCGACTCACAACTAGCTTCACCTCCATGGTTTCAACCCGATACCGGTGCCTAGCCATGAAAGATCCACTAGCGCCCGTGGGAGCAGTTTCAAAACCGACCCTCATTCTCAAGTTTGAAGAAAAACATTGTACAAAATTACTTTTGGGAATTCATTTTGAAAACTTGTATAAATCTCCCAAATCCCATTTATGGTAATTACACCTATTACTAGCGTTATTACTGTGATCACTTATAGGGAGCTTCAAGAGTCCTTCAACCCCAATGAGATCAACATTGGTGTTGAACTATCCTTCCACCCCAATTTAGTGTTCGGTTTCCCTTGATCGCTAGCAAATCGAGTTCCACCTCCCACCTCAATTTACACAGTCAAATCGTCAAACATTGTTTCATTTTCTATATTTTTATCTTTCTACTCATAATCACACACATACATTTTCTAATTTCTAGAATAAACTTACTCACTTACTAATCGTCTCAACAACTATTACTACAACATCTCCAACTACTATACTTAAGAAATTCAAAGGTATAATATCCAATTAATTTTCTATCCTCCAATTTATACTCGTCAAATACATCGGTTTCATACCAATTTATACTCACCACATACATTGGTTTCATACCGATTTATACTCACCACATACATTGGTTTCATACCGATTTATACTCCTCAAGTCTCTCATACGTACTCATTTCTCATACTATTACCAATCGGGGTTCTCATTCCCCTGGAGTTTCTCTACTCCTCTCCTGTAACACCCCAACTCAATCCAAATGTGGTCTCGCAACTTAGCAGCATATATATATACATATCACAGCGGAATTCTTTACACTCCAGGACCTTGCCACGGCCTGACTACAGAATATACCGAACATTAGTACAAACCAACCTTAACCAAATACATGTCCCTCTTACAATCCCCTCACATCCTATACATATTACTAACTCAAAATGCCATACGAGTGTTCATGCACACTCGTAGGCCACACTTAACCCGTGACGCCTGTACCTCTTCTTACTCTCGCGACGGCCGCCTCTTGATGTCACCTGTGTAGTAAAAACAGCCCCCAAAGGGGGTCAGCACGAATGCTGGTACGATCCTCTCATGGCCCCCAAGCTAACGTGGCTACGACGACTAATTGTCGATAGCATGGAGGTTGATTAGATGCACAACATAATAGAAAGTGCAGTAAACAACAACTCAGATATGAACAGTCAAAGTTCACACACAATGAACGACTTAAATGCGTTCCCTTAATTAGAGAGTTATTTATTTAACTCCTTAAGTAATGTTCCATCTTAACCTTAGTTCATCCTTATCTCACCTCAATCTTAGTCTTAACTTAATCTTAGAAACAACCATCCTTTAATAAGGAGTGGATGTTGCTTATCTTAATCTTAATAATACAAACCATCCTTTAAAGAGGAATGGTTGCAACTCATCTTAACCTTACCTTAATCTTAATCTCAACTTAATCTCAGAATACAAACCGTTCCTGGAAGGGAATGGTTGTAGCTTAATTCGAACCTGGGATTTAGGTGATCCCACCGCACCATCTTAATGCCACCTACTCTGGACGGGAGTCCAGCGTAGCTGAGCCGGCAACCGGCCCTAGGCTACAAGTCCGAAGACAAGTCCTTATGCGGAGGGCGGATCTGATTCAGATACCGTCCCCCTTATTCCTTAGCATGCATGACCGGAGATCGGTCCCGGGTTTCCTCACTCAAGTTCAAGTTAGTAGTAGTCTCAAGACCATGTTTGTTGGTTAACCTCTTTCGGTTTATATCGTCCCATATTAGGGAGCGTTCCTTAGTCTCACTCAATTCCTTACTAAACGATGGTTAGTAAGTTCTCACGGTATGTTGTGTTAGTTTTCATACATCACACAACAATACAACAAACATAATATTCCAGTTGCATGCTTTATCTTGTTTAGTGAGCACACAAAAACAGATAGCACACAAGCCGAGGGACACCTCGTTAGCAAGCAGGTCACAAGAAGAACTGTACCATTCACCGTTGGTCGTTCGGTCGCTTACTCTCTTCCGGAGTCCAAATCCCCAAGTCCTAAAACATCCATTCAGTTTTAGGTTGTTAATCACTTAACTTATTCCAACTTACTTAACTTACTTAACCCTTAATGATTCCCACCTAACACCTCTTAAGTCTTACAACTTAATCTTACAACTTAACCTTAAACTTTTAAGTTTATACTTAACTTAACTTAATCCCTTAAGTTCTTAGGGTCCTAATCGTTACCACCCTACCAAGGGTATACCTTATTACCTATTACCATCCGTAGAATTCAAAATTTTTTTTTTTTATTTTTAGGCTCGACCGAACTTCCGACCGACCTTACCTAAGGTCGGTCCATTCCAGAACATATTACCGCTTGAAAATTCTACCCCGACCGACCTTGCAAGTCCGGTCCCAAGGTCGGTCCATTCCCGAGAGTTTCCCCCGTGGAAAATTTAAGCTCGACCGAACTTGCCAAGTCCGGTCCCATGTCCGGTCGATTCCAGAGACTTAATTCCTTCACAAATTACAAGCCCGACCGAACTTGCAAGTCCGGTCCCCAAGTTCGGTCAGTTCCAGAAACTTTCTCCGGCAGTGTAAACTGAGCTCGACCGACCTTGCAGGTCCGGTCCCAAGGTCGGTCGGCTCCATAACCTTATTTCTAAATTCCCATTTGACTCCAAACTTCTCCACAAGTTCCCCCATGTGTCCTAATACCATTTAGGCACTTAAACTCACCTTAGAACTTCCTCCAAACTCTTCAAAACAACTTCAAAGATCTTCTTAAACATTTACTAAATTCTTGCTAAAACTCCTAACACTTGTTAGTTAATTCCTTATCTTTCCAACATGTACATTTTATCTAAAACTTCAACTAACCAAAGTGTTTCTTTCCTACCCATATAGCTCCTCCTTAACATCACTACATTACATCTTTGCTTTGCTCAACTTCTCACCATTCTCATGACCTTACGCTCTTATACCTTCCTAGTCAATACACCACATTCTCCTTCAATCTTCACTCCCATCACCTAAGTCCACTCATTACCATCTAAACTAAAACCTTATTGTTCCACTACTAGCATCATCACTACTTAGACAAGCTTCCCAAGACTTTCATTGATATATTTCCAAGTTCATACCTATATCACCTTAAGCATTATACACCTTCTCCTTCAACCTTATGCACAAGTCTTACATTCCTCATATCTTGGTTTTGGTGCGTTTAATACCCCCATCAATTCTCTAATTCCTCCTAGACATCTCTAGGTCATTCTAAACCTCAAGAACTCCTTAGTTAACTCATTTCCACTCAAATTCCTTTTATGCTCCCTAGTAAACCCTAGGGCATATTAACTCACCACCACCACTTAAACACTTTGTTTTCTATTCAAATTTCGCCATAACTTCTCTAGTATCTTATCATGCCCAAAGACATTATTTTTCCTCATCCAACCATCTCACACACATCAAGTTCTTTCCCATCATATCTTCTCACCCAAACCAACTCAATCACATCAAACTCATCATATTGCAATAATCTTAAATTGCATAGCACCAAGGCTCTTAAATGACATGGCTCTTAGGCCCTTAAATGACTTAAACTTAAACACTGAATTTCCCACATATATAAGCTTTCAACCTGCAAATACACCCATCATTCTCATGGTAGTTATAATGCTCTTAAAATCCATCTTAAATTTATATTACTCACTCATTCCCGTTGGCTCCTTAGTCATAAGTTCATAAGCATGTTTAAACTCTTTTTCTTAGGTTATACAACCCAATACACAATGTAAGCTCTAAGCCACATTGGTATCCACCTAAACTCATCCCTTAAAACTTAAACCACCATTAGGAAAGCATTTTACCTTGTTTTCTCAAGCTTATGTTATCTTCCTCCTTAGACCTTCTTCTTGAATGAATATCGGCCACCACTTAAACTTCCCTTGCCAATGTTCTAATCAATATTCAATGAATCATATGAGTACTAAACAATACACTAACCTCAAGGAATGAAAACCTAGGTTAGAAATGTGTTTTAAGGCGTAAAAGTGGATGATTACCTTTGAAGTCTCAAAGTAGACTTGGGCATTGAATGAAATAGGACCTCCACTAGTCCTTGGTGAATAAATCAAGCTAGAACAAGGCATAAAAACAAGGCCCCATGAGTAGAAATTTTCGGCCATGTAGAAGAAGTGGTGGAAACATGGTTTTTCTTACATTTCCTTTACCTTAAGAGAATGGAGAAGCTAATGAGCTCTTCAAACTTGATTTTCCTCCATCAATGGAGTTTCCTCTTGGCACCGAAATGTAGCTTTGAAGGATTTGAAAAGATAGAAAGCTAGAGCTTGAGCTAACTAAGAATAATATGTGTTTAGTTTTTGATTTGGAGCTAAAATGAGCAAGTATGGACAAGGCAAGGTGAGGCAACCATGGAGGCTGCTTGGGACGGTTTGGAACAGAGGAAAAGAAGAAGAGAACCGTGTAAGAAGAAGAGAAATGAAGAAGAGAGGAGAGAGGTAGGATAATATAAGGTATTTTGCTTTTATAAAGCAAATAGTACTATTCTCTCTTTTACTCTTCTTTTCCTTTATTTGCTTAATCATGTGGTGACTCCTCACATCAAAAACCGGCCCCCTCTTGTAATTGGAGATATTTATGGTCTTAGTTGACCATCTCATTGACTTATGTTGACTTAAGCTTAATTTGGGCACTATTTGGCACTATTCACTAATTAGTGCACATATTCATGAAATTTTTGGTTTCCAATTGATTTAGGCTTCCTAATGTGATACTAATTAGTACATATGTTGATTAAAGAGTAATGATGGACATTTAGCCACTCAAAACTCAATTCTAAGACAATTTCTCAAAAATGTGCTTTAAGACTTCTTAAAGCACATTTTGTGTTTTAACTTGTTTTCAAGCTTGGTTTTCTTTGGTAATTGGTTTAAAATGACCATTAGAATATTACTAAGGTCTTATCATGATATTTGGGTACTCACCCAAGTCTCTCCAAGCTTAGAGCACATTTTTGCTCTAATTGCCCTTAAGGCATTTCCTTGTGTTTCCCTTGGTTTCAATTGTCTACCAATCTTTCTAAGGCATATTCTAGCCTTACTACATCATAATTTGATGTTTACTTAGCATACTTAGGTTTGGGGTATTTCATTTCCACTTCTTATTTCCCAAATAACCACAATTACACGATGAGTGAATACAAATGTTTATGTAACATAAGTATCAATCATCAAAACAAATACTTTTGCGCTATGCACATTGTAGTTTACGCACTTGTCACGTAAAACTTACACTTCACAGTTTTCACTCTACCTCCCTTAAAAGGGATTACGCCCACGTAATCTACCATGTGTCAACATTGGACATTGGTCGAAGGCATTCAGCCGTCATGGAGTGGTTTAGCTTCCATGCGGTCTATTATATAATGTTCCTTGATCAATGGGTCTTAACCGTATTACCGGTTAGTCCCTACGTCAAGAATTTCCATATGAGTTTATTTAACTCTTAGCCGGGTTCGGTTATGGCCTTAGAGGCTTCAAGGCATTGGTGATTAACCCTTTTATTCACTAGGTGCATTTCAGTTAGAATTCGGGCCCACTAGCTTCTGCTGTGCGACCCTAATAACTTGGGTTATTCGTCCTTCTTGTTATCCTTAACGTGTAACACATCACCTTTTTGTCCTTCTTATTGTGGGAATAAGGTTTATTCCATCAAGCGTGGTATTTCCTTTACCGTACGCGAGTTCAATGAGCTTCGGATTTTCTATCCAGCTCGTTGGAAATCTATATATGTACTGTTATGTATTATAGTGATCATTCACTTGGTTCCTCCGACTTATTGTCGGTTGAGGTTGAGCCACTACTTAGTTGTAGTGCTTCCTTTGTTGTCAGTAGCTTCTGAATTATGCCAGTTCCTCTGGTTCAGTACAAGTGTTCTTTACTTGTATGACCTTGCATTTTCTATGTGTCGGTCCTAGTGACTTTCTTAAGTCTCCTTTCACTTTTTATTCCAATGGAATTCACATCTTGTGATTGTTGGTATGTTTCACACTCTTCGTGCTTCTATGGCCTTAGGCCGCACGGTTTGTTTCTAAGCTTTTGCTTAACTGGCTTATGCCATGTTCGTTGGTGAAAGGAAGAATTTACCACGATTTACATTTTCCCATATTCCTAGCTATCCCACTAGATCATTAACTACACAAGTGCAATACCAAAACACTCAGTCCTACAGAGTGCAGAGGCGTAAACCCTTGGCAGTAAATCTCTTATGTGATTGCAATAGGAATGAACATTACTTCTTTGTGAGGTTCTTCATCATTTGGTTCAGACTCCTGGCTTGTTGCCCGGTCTGTTTGCCATCTTGTATTTAACAACTCCATAGCATTGAGTGATTATTCACATATATTGGTCGCCTACTACGCACCATGTTCTTACTGATTCTATAGTATTGGTTTACATGGCATCCGCTGTTGCTAGCTTCAGCTCATGCATTTCCACTATTTATACCATGGTTCAGCGTTTATACTTCTGAGCTCCTTGAGCGTTATTTACCTATACTTTATGTTCCCACATATCGTGTTCCTTCTGATCCGGTTACTCCTTGGTTGTCGACAATTGCTATTGAAGCTTATTTTACATCGCTTGGCAACAATAGTATGCTCAAGCTTCACTACATTAGTATTTCTGAAAGGGATATATTTTTAGAAATTTATTGATGGTATCCTCTTCTTGGGATCTGTACGTTCACCGCTCTTGCGGTACCACAATAACGAGGGGTATCCTTGCTCATTAGTTACTAAACCATCTCACTGGTGCCGTTCTTGGCAACTCTTCATATCGTTCACATTGGTTTTTGCAACCGTTGGGTTGTGTCTTGTAGTAGGTTTATGGCATACTAGCCACATTGCCTAGAGCTTGGCTCATCTCAGGCGGTTTACAAGCCTTGCTTCTCCTTATACCATCAATTGGGTTGGAGGTAAGTATCTTGATGTTGATTGTTGTCATTGTTAATTTAGGGTATCCCATAGTAAGTGGGGTCCCTTCGATGTTCTAACCGAGTGTCCATTCTAGCTCTTGTGCTTTTATCACGCTTCCGACACCCTTCAAGGATTGCTCCTAGGTGTTGTTAATTATGCCATTACACCGGCTGAAATTTGTGAGTATGTCCAATTTGCTATCCTACCCTATGGTTTTGGATTTCAAATAGTCCCGTTTAGAGTTATAACGTCTCCCGTTCTTAGGGTAGACTGTGGGTACTTCTCTTATATACTCTTAATCGGTTTGATATCCTCTTCGGTGATGACTGGTATTTTCCGGTACCTTATATGATCACCCTGTATGTTTGTGGTAGTTGTCCTAGGAATTCCATCCCGTTCATTGGACACTGATGTGTTAATGTTGGGCATTTTCCTTACAGTGTTTAGACTGTGTATTCCTTCCAGTTATCATGCTTAACTTCAATATCTTCGAGACATATCCAATTTCTTTATTCAGTTGTTAGTGCTTCTCGCACTTTTAACTCTTAATCATCCTCTTGGAGTGAGTTCTTGACTCCTTAGCTTGTAAGCTTATCTGAGTTCCCTTTGCTCGTTTAAGTATCCAACTGTTCTGGTTTGAATTTACTTATGGTCCCTAGAATGGAGTTGACTACTTCCCGTGTTTCGTACACCACTTGTATACATACATGGGGTACCTTGTTGGTACGTTACCACTTACCTGACTATTCCAGGCCCGCAAGCTTCTTCGGAGTGCGGTCGTCCCACATCCCGTATTCGGGTACATTCGTAGTGCTCGTCACACGCCTAGGTGAAGTATACTATTGTCAACTCCTCTTATATCATTCTATGATACTCACCGTAATTCCGTTGGTTTGGTTTTAAAAATTCGAGGTTTAAAAGAAGGGTTTGTGGTTTTGAAGGAAAATTTTGGGTTTGAAATAACAATTCGGTGTTAAAAGAAATTCTTCATGGCGTTGTCATGCCTGAGGTCTTGACCAAGTTCAGCTTCTCACTGACTGGTATGTTCTTAATACAATGGTCGGGCCGTTAGGCCTTTCCAAGGTTTCGTTGTTTCAAGTTCATAGGATTGGTGATCCTATGTTTACTCCATTTGTCATAGCGATACCTTAGTAAGTACTTGTCGGTCGTGAAGGTCTTCCAACTATCTTACCTCTGCTGCAATTGCCCTGGCAAGTGCGCGGGTAGGTTGTTTTTCGGTTAACGTATACCGGTTATGGTATCGTTTCCATCCAATTTTTGGTGGTCTTATTAGATCTTCCTTTGATCTTTCGACCCTGGTAATCAAACTCCTGAGTCGTTTCTTAGTGTACTTGACATGGTTGTCGTCAACCCGGGTGTCTAACACCTTCACTGTGGTTTACGAGACTTGACTTAACCTTAGGAACCACGTTGTAGTCCTATAGGTGTATGTTTTATGAATACTTTCATTGTTATCTGAACTATGTCGTTCGGTTATTACGGCCTCTTGGCGTGTAGGTTTGGTGTTAATCCAACCCCGACTAATTCCTTAGTCGGTTTGTATACCATTGTTGGTATTATCAAGCATTACAGTCCGTAAACTCTCTTGTCTCAAGTTTGTTACTCCGTCCTTTCGCTTCATTGCGCGGTTGTGCTCCTCTTTTTGCTGGCTACTCATGATTCTCGTGACTGCAAGGCACGTCGCCCCATGATGACATAAATTCCATTATCCTGTGTTTATGATTTTCAATCTACGATCATTAACTGCGGTTGTTGTTGTTCCAACGGGAACCGTCTCCGGGATTTCCAGTTCCTGGAATCTACCGTATGACAGGTTATTTTTTTCTAATAAGGTTTATTTTTGCAACTTCCAGATCGGGTTTTACCCGAGTGAGAGAGGGCTTTCCATCTCTCTGGCAATCTTCTCCCAACCTAATACCGTGGGTTACGGAGGGCGGGTATGGTTGTTGTAGGTTTCTGGTTCACACGGAAGTTCCTATCTAGCGTACCTCACACGCTAACACTCAACCGTTAGCCCTAAGTCCCTAATTCCTAACTCGGTAGTATCCTAAACTCGGTATTTCATCCATCAGAGCGATACTTCGCTCTAATACCACTTTTTGTAACACCCCTACCGCTAATCCCGTCATTACCTTACAATTACCTACCTTCGCAGCGGATATTACATACACAACGGTGGCTGTACAATGCCGTTAGTCACCTACGTGACTAACAAGGCCAGCTACAATACTACATACTATCGGTCTGATGACTTGAATATACCGAGTACTCTACACAATACATTACTTTCCATTCCATACCCATATCATAATTCAAATACAGACTCTAATACAATATTATACCGAGTCTACTACAATCCTCAAACTACCGATACAATTTGAACTCACAATTTCGCAATACAATACAAAAACCATTCCGATTACACAACTACCCATGCTTATACAGCAACCCCGTCCTACACTCTTGAACGGTAGTCAGATTCGAAGTACCTGTAAATAAAAACGGTGCCCCTAGGGGCTCAGCAAATTGCTGCATATGAAATTCGCATACCCCGCGTGCTAACCGGGGTATGCCGACTACTTTTGGTCGAATATACATGGAGTTCGTTTTACATGCATACATACATACTAATACTACGACAATACAAGCAGCAATACTTGCATACATATACAAGATTCAGTACTTACTAGGGAAGACAGTTTGTCCGTCAACCGTTCATGTTAGTTATTCATTCATCCGGTTTAATTGGATGCTCTCTTTCTCCCCGTTCGGGTTCATAGGGCTTACACAACTCATGTTCTTACTTACTTGTTGCTTTGCTCATACCTCACTCGTTACCTTACTCATTACATTACTCGTGCTTTACTCAATACTCATTACTTTACTAATACTTGCTCCCTACTCAATACTCGTTACTTTACTCATTCATACTCAGTTCTCCATACTCATTACCTTACTAGTACTTACTCATTACTCGGTACTCATTACATACTCATACTTACTCTTTACACACTACTCATTACTTTACTCATACATACGCATTACTCAATACTCATTGCTTTTGGCCTCCGGGTGGAGTCATACACAAGACTCGCCACCGGCCTACAAATACAAGCGGGGCTATACACTTAGCTCCTCAAATACTCAATGTCCTTATTTACCGGACTACTCAAATTCCCAACACTCCTCTCTCGGAGTATCTTACAATCTCATGGATTAGCCTAGAATTATCTCTCTCGATAACCTCTACTAGCTTAGGGAATTACCAACGTCTAGTATTCTTAGATTTAAGGGTTTCCCCAACGTATCGAATACTCTCATGTTCTGGACATTGTTTACATTAATCGGGTCCTCTCAATGTGGGTCGACTAATTTTTCCAAGGAGTTTGGAGATCCCTCATCATTCGTTACTACTCTCAAGATTTATGTCTTGCACCATCATCAATTCCTCTAATAGAGGCTACTTATACATACTTCCACCATTTATTGTTTTGTGGATTATTCATTTCGGTTCTCTTACCGTTATCGAGAGGTTACTAGTTCTGTACACTCTCTCACATTCTAGTGAGTTCATTGGTTTACGTTATCGTTTCTTGGTTCGTTAGTTTTGGTGCGTTTCCACGTTTTCGTTAATTGGCATCACGACCCTTACTACGGGTCACTATTCAATAAGGCTCATCTATGAGTCGGTCTATACGCTAAGCTAGGCCATACATTCAATCAAGAAGGGTTAGCTCATACATCATACAACAAGACATACAATGAAAGGAAATAAACCATTTTCATGCATTAATCATGATTAGCCGGCATACAAGCACACAAATCAACGTAGCTCGGTTAGCATACGGGGCATGAGAAAATCATACCTTTCACCGGGGTTAGCTTTACCGTGTGCTCTCACGTTCCTTGGTTCACACTTGTTCCACTGATAATGTTTCAAACATTGGTATTAATACTATGCTCATACGGTACGTAAATAATTGCTACTCCCGTACTTACCCCAGTATCCTGTTATACTTAGTTTTGCTCATGTCAAACTATGTCCTTACTTCCCACTCATTTCCTACACTTGTTTACACTTCTTAGGACCTTTAAATATCACCAAACATGGCCTTAACAACACCTAAAACCATCCCCCAATCAATTCCCCATCATTAGGAGGCTTTAAAACACTTTTTGGCAACTTTTTATAGTGGTCCGGGTTTGTGTCCGGGGTTACAAACCCGGACCAATCCCGGAAATGAGTTTCTGCCAACTTTTTCATGTGGTCCTAGGTTTGTGTCCGGGTTTACAAACCCGGACCACCCCCTGGGATGATCTTCTGCCTTGTTCTTGCTATGGTCCAGGTTTTCGTACCGATTTGCAAAACCGGACCACCCCTAGAACTGTCAAAATTTACAGTTTCTCGCCAGTTTTCAACCCCTATTTCACCTCTAATCATTTCCTAATCTTTCCACATGTTTCCTACATGTTTAAACACCTTAAAACATGCTCTAAACCTCTTCAAAACATTGGTTCAATCCTTACTCAACTTCTTGCTCAAATTCTATAAATTTTCATTCTTATTGTTACATTTTGCACACTTGTGCATTTCCTAATTTCCTCTTGATGGTTTATACTTTCTACCAACCTTACCAGAACACTTACTCACCACTACCATTCCATCCTAGGAAAATGCACTACCTATACCCAAGTCCAACCTTCATTCTCCTAAATCTTGCACACTAGTTCTTCCTAGTTTTCCAATGCATTTCAACTCTCCTTGCTACAGATTTTTACACCCTTTATTCTCATCCTTCAACTACCATTCCATGGTTACTAAACATCTCTACCCAACCCAATACACACCTTGGTTCTCCCATTCACCAAGTCATCCAAAAATGCTTATTTCCTACTAAAATTTTTCCATAGTTTGCCTACAAGCCTAGCATATCCAAATCCATCCATCCTCACCAAAATCATTCCTAAACTAGCCACACCCATACAAGGGTCATACCAGCACTCAAAGCAATCATACTTCACTCAACTAAGTTAGGTTTTTACTTTTGATTTCGTAACAGTCGTATAATAGTCGACGTAGTTTGATTCAATTAGTATTCCGAGTCGACTTTTATTTATTGACTCGGACTACGTTATATTATGAACTTATAATTTGTAACACCCCAACTAATAACACCACACTTAACCATTAATCGCAGCGGAAATTACATCATAAACACTGACTAAATCAATGGGTGTTACACGCCGTTAGCCACCCACGTGGCTAACAAGGCTAATACATACATAGTGTACCGGTCTGATGGACAAGACTACTGAGCGCTACACTTTACATTACCAACCGCTTCTAAACAGAAACAAATACATTTACATTCACATTACAACTATACCGAGTCTAATACATGCCATTACCAATATCACACTTTGGTCTTACACTACTTACGAACACATAAACAACTAAGTAACTATCCATGTATAACAGCTACCCCGTCCTACACTCGAACGGCTGCCAGCTCCATTGTACCTAAAAAGTAATGGGGGGCCCCCAAAGGGGCTTAGCACCTTTGCTGGTATGGTAATCGTGCAGCCCGCATATTACCGGGCCACGCACAACTAATTGTCGTCTAAGCATGTGGTTGATTATTTTTAAATCATACATAGAAACCATAAGTACATATCACGCTTACAATTCACACATCCAATCAAAAGGATCCAAACATTAGGTTAACACATCACATTGGTTAGATCACGTTATTATGTTCCTTAATCTTTGAGGGTTCTACCTTAATGGAGCTATTCCTTGTTAGACGACACATACCCATTTAGTCGGATTATACTTAATTACCTCTTTTATTAACACCGGGTTGATTTCGGTAATCAACGTACACAAACATATCGACACCCATCACATAATAACATATACACAACGTAACTGTTCTTCTTAGAGAGCGTAACTTTCTTAAGGTGTGTCGGATAAAATATAGGTCTGAACACACCATTCACATTTACTTTACTTAGATGTGTCGGCCTTAATAAAGGCCCGATCACACAATACACATATCCCCCTAGCCCTGAATAATAATCAAGGTAGGAAAGTCTCTTATTAGACTTGTGGGTGATTGTAATCCAAGAAGGAAAACAACCAAAACAGAGAGGGAGTTAATTCAGCTATAGATACCAACTCCCAAACACACGTGCATGACCGGGACACCCCGGATTGCTCACCCCCCATATTATATACATATTAGTTAGAAGTTCCTTTATGGAACTTATCACATCATGACACCGTATGGGGTTATAAACTTAGTCAAACAACAAGGGGGGGTAATTTACCATCCGGCATACATGAACAACATCTATCGTTAGATAACGGCATACTACAAAGGCAAACACACATCACACACAACCACATTGTACAATTAACACACTAATAGCCGTAATTAGAACGTTCTCGTAGGTTGGGACATTAATTCCGAACACCGATCTCTTATGTGATCCTAGAGTCGGTTAGCTTCGGTTTAACACATATTAGAGGTTAAACGGTGTCGGAACTAAATACGCCACATAAATGAATTACTGTAAACTCATTACATGCTTTATCTTACAAGGTGGCAAACATTCAGAAAAACAAGTTGGCATACAAGCCGGTGTAACCTGGTAGGATACAGGTTGCAAGAAAACCATACCTTACACCATGGGTTACTCTATCATGTTCCCGAGGATTTACTCCAACGCGTCACCTCACGCTCCCCGGGTAGTTTCCGAACAACTGGTGTTATTATTCAAATGTTTTATTAACAACAAAATCTTACGGTATTTAAACTTCTATTACTCCCGTACTTAACCCCGTTGTCCCGTTATCCTTAACTCACTTATGCGATCTTAATTTCACAACTTACACATTCACTCTCACACTTGTCTATACTTCCAATGGCCTTTAAAAGTCACCAAACAAGGCCTAATCATCATTTAAAACCATCCCCAATCAATTCCCCAACATGATAACACTTAAAAACACATTCTGGAGCATTTTTAGACTGGTCCGGATTTGTGTCCGGGGTTACAAACCTGGACCAAACCCGGAAATCAGTTTCTGCCATGTTTTTACCTTGATCCGGGTATGTGTACTTGGATACAAACCCGGACCACATGCTGGGATGTGTTTCTGGCACGTTTTTGATGTGGTCCGGGTTTATGTACTTTTTTACAAACCCGGACCATGTCTGTAGGTGTTTAAATTGACTGTTTTTGACCTCTTTTCAACCCCTAATTCACCTCCAATCATTTCCTAAAATTTTCACATGTTTTCTTCAGGTTTAAACACACTAAAACACTCCTTAAATACTCGTAAAACGTTGGTCCAATTCACCATCCAATTCTTGTTCAAATTCATAAAAATCAATTCCCATATTTTGCACTTTGCCCACTAATGCACTTCTTACTTCTTCCTACTAGTTTTTACCTCTTACCAACCTCACAAAATCGATCAATGACCTTTACAAATCATTCCTACATAAATGCACTCCTAAAGCCCACATTCACTCCTTGTTTCACAAGTTATAAACACTAACTCTTTTCTAGCATTGCTAAGCTCCTCATATGTAAATTGCTACAGATTTTTATCCTTCTCTTTCTAGTTTCCCAAAAACCAAATCAAGGCTACCACTATACTCTACTCAACACTACAAACACCTAGGTTCTCCAATTCACTAAGTCATCTTAAAACACTTGTTTTCCTACCAAAATTTTGCCATAACCTCCCCATAAACCTAACACATTCCAATCCATCAATTTACATTCCTAATCTAGCCACACCCATAAGGGTCATACCAGCACATAATATATCCTCACAACTTCATTAAACAACAATATGAGCACAAGCCTCAAATCATTTGGCTCCGAGGCCCTCAATTCACAATTAAATTCACAAGTTTTTCCTAAACACAACCAACACATTATTTCTCATAACTTTGGGTTTATTATTCAATTTAACCCATCCCAAATCCTTAAACACATATAATTAGCATTAAGGTGGGTTTTTCTTACCTTAAATTCTTATGAGTCATATTTTGCTCCCTTCCTTCTCCTCTCTCCATTTCAGTCAAATTGGGAAATGGGGTTGCCAAACCCCAACCCAATATCCATGAACACAAAATTAATATCAATAACACTTTTAAATGCTTAGAAATATTCTAATTCAATGAAAAGGGCTTAGAGCACAAAAGCTAGGGTTTACCTTTCGGAGCTTTTAAGTGGGGTTTCAAGCCTTGAATCAAAAGGGGGTTCCTGTAACACCCCTACCGCTAATACCGTCATTACTGTCCAATCTCCTTATACAATCCAGACTCACACAGTGGATACTTACATACATACAATGGGTGATACAATGCCGTTAGTCACCCACGTGACTAACAAGGCTACTACTACTACATACAACATCGGTCTGAGGGACTGGAATATCCAAGTACTACACACTTACAATACATACTCCAAATACCAAATCAAATACTAGAACCTTCATTCAACACAATACTCCAAGTGCTATACAATATAATTTACATACCGAGTTTACTAGGATCCTTATACAAGTATAATACCTTTTCCAGGTTTGTGCATACTCACTAAGAGACTACTTACTACCCGTTCCTCACACGCTACTTACTTCCAAATACCAGGGTGTGCCTCCGGTCTCTTCCTTGACCATATTCGTTTCGGGTACCTGCACACTAAAAAATGTCCCCCAAAGGGGTCAGCTTTCGCCGAGCATGATAACGCATACCCCGCGTACTAGTGAGGGTACGCCGACCACTTGGTCGAATACATGCGGTTGATTTCATTCAAACATACATGCATACATGCTCTTATACACAATACAACAATACTTACGCAAGGCATACATACATACACTACATTACATACAAGGAATACAATAAACCATCCAATACATACTTACCTTCTTCCGAAATACACATACTCATTACATACACAATATACAATTCTTGTTAGCTTCATTGGTCCACCCGGGTTAATCGGGTGGAGATTACTCTTTTACTCGTTACTTCATACACATACATACTCATACTCATACTTACTTACGGATCCATACTTACTTACTCTTACTCTTACTCATGTTAAGTCGTCGGGACCTCCGGCCCGGGGACTACTCCGTCCCACCACCGGGATTTACTTGACTCACCAATCCGGGATGCTACCCATTTAAGGGATTTGGGCCGCGGACCAGTTTAAGAGTCAAGAATTGCAGCCAACCTCTTGTGACTCCGCATCCTCACGCGTGGCCGAAGCTATATCGGACTTGTACTCATTCCAATTTACTCACTTAAGTTAGGAGTTAGATAGTTAGGAATTAGCACAAGTCAACATCCAAGCCACAATAATACAATACACATATACACATACATACGAGGTACAATACATTACACAAGTACAATACGAGGTTCGAATACCCTTCATCATCATTCATATATTTCATGAATTATACAAACTAGTGCTCAAGACAATAAATATCAAGCACAACATAAGTCAAGCACAGGTAAGTGCAATATAGTCCGATTCATGCATTTATCTTATTTAGGTGGTCAAATAAGCACACAAATCGGGGTAACCAGATTAGGATACAGGGCATGAAGAAATCATACCTTTCACCATTGATTTCGGACTCACCGACTCCTCTTTGATGTTCGACTAATCAAATCCTATCACATACATACATTCGGGTGGTCAATTATCCATAATTAACCTTACTCATTACTTTACTAGAGTTTCCTAGTTTACACTTACTAATTCTTCGTTGTTCAAATACCTTTACTTATGTTACTTACTTAAAATTATTTCCTAAGCTTGTTTATAGCCTTAATGACCTTTAAACATCATTAATCATGTCTTAATTACCTTAACTATCATTACCCTTCATTACCCTACCTTAGATTAGCTTTAAAATGGATTCTGTGAAGAAAATGGGGTGGTCCTGGTTTGTGTCCTGGTTTTAAACCCGGACTAACTCACTGGAACAACTCTCGGGTGAAAATAAGGCTTGGTCCGGGTTTACACTCTGGTTTTCAACCCGGACCATATGTTCTGGAATGCTACGGGTAAGTTTTTGACATCGTCCGGGTTTGTGTGCTACCTTGCAAACCCGGACAATTTTTTTAGTAACTTACGGGTGTATTTTTGGGGTGGTCCGGGTTAGCATCTTGGTTTGTAAACCCGAACCATCCCATTGTAAAGCTTTCTGTCGGATTTTAAGGCTAGTCCAGGTTTGTGTTCTGGTTTGCAAACCCGGACTAGTTACAGTATTGTGATTTATATAAGTTTTTCAACTTGTTTAAATTCCAAACTTCTACCAATCTCTTTCCTAATATTCCTACATATAATCTAGCATGTTTTGACATTGATTAAGCATTTTAAACTAGCCCAATCCACCTCCATCAAAGTCTGTTACAAAATGCACTCCACTGTCAGTTTTCCTCCACTGTTACAGTTTTCTTTCTTCTACAATTGTTACAGATTTTTCCTTTCCTCTTTACCATTCAATACTCCCTCTACTAATGCTCCTCCTAGCATTCTAATTACCTTATCTTACCACTCTAGTTCCTCCCTTTACTTAAACCTTTCTCAAATCTGTTTTTAAGATACTAACTACTCACTTAAACTCTCCAAATACACCTAGTTATTACCTAGATAGTTTTCCTCTCTACACAACTAAGCCTCCTATTTCCTACAAATTTGGGCAAAGGTTCCCCTATATTTTTTAACATTGCCCACATACATTTTCAGCTCACACCTTCATTCCAACTTCCATATCAATTCACATCATTCTACACAATATACCACAATATTTTTCCTGCACATACATACATTACCCCATGTTTCCAAGTCTTTAAACCTCTTTAGACTTCCAAAACTGTTACATTCTCCTCCTCATTATATTACAATATACTCACTACTCGTTACCATATACTTTACACATTTCCAACTACTAAAATCTGTTACAATACACATACTAGGTGCTAAACATCCATTTAACTCCCTGCACATACCATTCCTTTCCTCCGATATATACAAGCTTTTAAATGTCTTTTATAGCTTTAAAACATTTTGGTATTCCTCCTCACTAATACTACTCAATACCATTTACAATACCCATTTCAAGCTACTAAAATTCTGTTACATACATACATATACCAAACTACACAAGTGAGCATCCTTACCTTGTTCTTCTTCTAGTTTTTCTTTCTCCTTCTTTCTTCTTCCTTCCTCTCTTCCTCCACCGGTATAGTAGTACTTCACAATCTAATATCATAACCCATACATACACACCATTTCAATACTAAAACCAATCCCTAAACATTACTTAAGCTTTAACGTAAGTTCTAGGGTTTAGAATTTCCTTTACCTTCCAAGGGTGTAAACGAAGCTTGGAGTGGTTCAAGAACAAGATTTCCAACTCCTTCAACAAGCCAAAATCGGCTTGAACACAAGAGACCAAACAAGGGTTTAGTCTCAAATTCGTTTTGCCTTTGAGGTTAGAAAAAGATGGAGTTTTTGAGAATGTTTTTACCTTAAAAGAACAAGGAGAAGGAGGGTCTTCTAATGGTGGTCTTGAAGCTCCAAATGGGGTATACCCATAAAAACGAAAGTTCTCCTTTTTGATTTTTGAAAAGAGAGAAATGTTCCTCTTGATGAGAGGAATCCAATGGTGTAGTTTTTGTAATTTTGGAGAAGGTTCAAGAGGGTTACAAGAGGAGGAGAAGAGAGTTTTTGTGTGGTTTGTTTACTCCTCCATGGCTGTCGCCTGCTTGGGGAAGAAGAAGGGAACCAGAGAAAAGAGAGGGAGTGGGTACGTGAGTGTTGTGAGGAGAATGAGAGATAGGAGAGAGAATAAAGGTGTGTGTTTACTTTATGCATTTTTATTGTATTTGTCTTTTGTGTGTAAAAAGAGAATTGAGGGTGTGTGTGAGTGAGGCTCCCAATCGGACAACATGCAGCCCATATGGGTTTTTAAAATTCTATTACAATATTGGACACATAAGTTTTGGTTATTTATGTTTCTACCCCACAACTTCCCGTTTTTGACAGTTTTTACTAATTTCTCATTTTATGATTTTATTGGTTCTAAAGCTTCACTAATATTTATTAATGACGATTTAGTTGACCAAAATTGTTACGAGTCTATTTGACCTGCTTAAAGACACGTTTTCCCGGTTACCTCGAAAGACGTGCTTTAAGGTTCGTTAGTGATTTTAATCCATTTTAAGGATCCGTTTTCTTCGAGATTTATTCCCTCATATTTATTTAGACTTAATTAAGCCTTTAGAGTCCTTATAATACACTAACCGAGGTCTCATACCTCCTATGGTTATTTAACGCTTATTTAGCGTTTTTCGCTTTTTAAGCGTTTCTTTATTTCTTTTGCATTTATTTCCCCTTACCAATATTTTCTTAATCGTTATTAGGCTCTTAAATACCTATTAGGATAATTTAATCGCCATATTTAAGGTCGGGGTATTTCAATCTACCCCCCTTAAGAACTTTGTCCTCAAAGTTGCTCGAGGTTATAAGTTTACAATGCTTACTCGTTCTTACATGTCTAATACCGTGGTACACATTCTTCCTCCTTACAATTCCCAAATTCGTTACTCAAGGTTTCTCCTTTCCCTATCATTCCAATGTACAATACTTACTTCAATCCATATTACTATCAACCATCCGGTTCCTCTGTACAAAATTCATACATACATACAGTGCAGAGCTATTCCCAAAGCAATGCAATACACAATACAATCCCGCAGGCACTCAGGTCATCTCGACACAGGACTCCTCTATGTCCTGCTGCCCTTGGAATAATACAACATGCTACCCTACCATCTACTCCGGTAAGAGATCCTACCATTTTCTCCATACTAAGGGAAATTCTTTCACTACTACTAATTAGAAGTCTTTCTAAAGCATCCAGCTCCAAGTTCCAATTTATATTCGTTACTTCTATCCTATGTGTGATTCTTGTGACCACTTAAGGGGAGCTTCAAGAATCGTTCGCCCCTGATGTGATCAGCACCAGTGTTGAATTATCTTTCCACCCCAATTTGTGTTTGGTTTCCCTTGATCTGATCAGGATCAAGTTCGACTTCCCACATCAGTTTCAAACAAACAGATAATTTAGTTGTTTTCATTTTCTATCTTTTTACTCTTTCTAGTCGTGATACGAATTCATACATCTCCAAAGGATGGAATCAATCCATCAATCATCCTCACTCTACTTCCCAAATGCTTTACTCCGTGGTTCAATACCTAATTGCTCATTTCATCACCTTCACTGCTTTCATCCATCACTCTCCAATATTCTAACTAGGGATTACCATACTTGTAAAATTTTGCTGTCCTCAATTTTCTTCCAATCATTTACCTAGGTATACACTACCCCTAGACTTCATTCATCTACTACTCTCATTCCTTTCGTACTACTTCTTCCAAGGCTACAATACTTGTGGAGTTCCGTCCACTACTCATTACTCTTCTTACCAATACTCTTACACTGGTGTTACAAGATGGGTACATTCATCCTATGGTATTTGCATGTCTAATGCCTAGTTACCATAATTATAATATGAATGAATACTTATGTTTATTTAACATAGTATCAATCATCAATTTGATTCTCATTTGTGCTATGCACATTATGGTTTATGTGTTTTATTCACAAAACTTACATTAAGCGGTTTTCGCTCTACCCCCCTTAAAAGGGATTACGCCCATGTAATCTACCATATGTTATTATTATTAAACATTGGTTTAATCAATTTGGGCAATCTGAAGCGTTTAGCTTCACTACGGTATACTATACAATATACTCTGGTCAAAGGGGTCTTAACCATACCAATGGTTTAGTCTTTGCACCAAGAATTCCTATATGAGTTTATTTAACTCATAATTAATTCGGTTCTAGCCTAACCGGCTTCAAGGCATTAATGGCCATTCTATTATACTCACCAGGTACATTAGTCTCCTAGCTAGGGCCCACTAGCTTCTGCTGCGCGACCCTGATAACTTGGGTTACTCACCCTTCATGTTATCTTCAATGTTCTACACATCACCTTTCTATCCTTCTATTGTGGAAGTAAGGTTTACTAAACAAATGCGGTATTCTTTTACTGTGTTTGAATTCACTAAGTATATAGATTATAACCAGCTCTCTGGTGATCTATTATGTATACCATTCGTGCTTCCACGATTATTTGATAAGCTCCTCTGATTTATTGTCGGGCGAGGTTGAGTCACTACTTAGTTGTGGTGCTTCCTCTATTGTCGCTAGCTTCTGAATTATACGAGTTACCCTGGTTCAGTACAAGTATTCTTTACTTGTATGACCTTGCATTTTCTATGCATTGGTCCTAGTGACTTTCTTAAGTCTCTTTTCACTCTTTATTCCATTGGAATTCACATTTTGTGATTATAGTGGGTTGTACACTCTTCGTGCTTCTTTGGCCTTAGGCCGCACGGTTTGTTGCTAAGCTTGCTTAACTGGCTTATGCCATGTTTGTTGGTGAAAAGAAGGGTTTACTACGGGTTACATTTCCGTATTCCTAACTATCCCACTAGATCATTAGCTGTACAAGTGCAATACCAAAACACTCAGTCATACAGAGTGCAGAGGCGTAAACGCTTGACAGTAAGTCACTTATGTGATAGGAAAGAATATTTTGCTTGTCTTTTCATACTTATACTCCGTGTCATTATTTGCTACTTCCTCATAGCGGTCGCTTGTTGCGCACCGTATTCTTACTCATTGTACAACATTGTTTTTACTGTTTCTGTTACTGTGGTAGCTTATCGTTACTTATTGCCGTTGTCGTTGGCACCATTTCTTTATGGTATGAATACCCTGGGGTTTCCAATGTTCGTGTGTATGACGGTTGTTGTAGCATACCGCAACATTAATATCCTCTCAATGTGGAGATGTTCTTCCCTTTTAGGTTTCATGTGTAGGTTAGCTTACCTCACATTAATTTCATCATTTATGATACCATTTACTAATCATCTTTGTTGGCCAAGAATGAGATAACTCATTGGGTTATAAGCTCTCTTGAGCGTTAGTCATTCGTGGTGTTCAATGTGCATTCCCATTGATTGTTTTGACAATTATTGTCCTTCAGTGCAGAGCATTGGTTATAGGCTCTAGCTGTGTAGTTCTACTCGTATGTGCATCACCGGGACATCCAAAGAAACTTCAAGGGTTTTCGGTTCCCGTTCTCTAATTGAAGAGTATTCTACCACTCATAAGTCTCATGGCAAGGTTACTATGTTAGTACCTGCTTATGTATTGCATATGGAGTATACTTACTCCTTTAAGTTGTGATGGTTTGGAATGTCTTTTCCTTGTTTCATCGCCTCTTGGCAATGTCTATATTCGTAGGCTTAATTGTTGTAGTAGATGGAAGCCTTCCTATGGGTTCACATCTTCACCGTATTGGTGGTCTCCGGTTAACGAGGGGTATCTTTCCCCAAGTCTCTCGTAGTGTCCAAGTGTGGACTAGGCCACTGTTGGCATTATCACGATTCTTATGCCCCTGTGCTACCATTGCTACAGAAGGCATGAAGGTGGTTAAAAGCTTGTCGACTGTACACTAGACTGATGCTCTAGTGACAGTGACACTGAGTTGGCCATTACTCCAAGCCACTCGAATGTTGGGTTTGAGTTGATGGTCTAGTTGTTGATTTCTTGTCGTATGAGACAATATCTCTTGCAAGTCTTGTTATCAAATGGTATGGGTTATGCAACCGTCAAGGTTTACATACATAGTTGGTTGATGGCTTTTAAGCCTTATTGCTGCAAGCCATGCTCTTTGCAAGCTGCTTGTACATGTTTCTACTCCTTCTATACCCCATAGGTTGGAGGTATTACTGGGCTCCATGGCAAGTCGTGCCATCACGCTTCCGTTCATAGGAGGCCCTTTCTAGCATTCTGATGTTAATTAGTGCCTTTTAGTAATTTAGGGTATTTCCTTTAAGTGAAATCCCTTCGGTGTCCTAACCGAGTGTTCGTTGTAGCTTTCGTGGTCTTATTATGACGCTTCGTTTGATTGTTGTTAATTCAGACACCCTTCAAGGTTTGCTCCTTGGGTGTTGTTAGGTTACGCCGTTACATCCGGCTAATGTTTATAACATGTTGTGTCTACTATACCGTCTTGTGGTATTGTATTTTGAGTTATCCCCTTGTGGGTTATAGCGTCTCCCGTTCTTGGGTAGACTGTTTATACTCCTCCTAGTGTTTTAGACTAGGTTTAAGATCCTGTCCAACGATGGATTATACTTTATGGTAATCTTGTGACTACTCTTGGGAACTCTGTCCCGTTTGTTGAGCATTGTGGTGTTCACGTTAGGCTTTTGCCTTACTGTGTTCAGGCTGGGTATCCCTTCCAGCTGTCATGTGTTTGTTTGACATCTTGAGACATATCCAATGTCTATACTTATTAGTCTGCGCTCCTTGCGCTTCCTAATTCTCATTCCTCATCTTCAGATGGATTCTCTGAGTTCCTTTATACTTAATCGTCTGAGGTGTCCAGCTGTTCAGGTTTGAACTTACTGATGGTCCGTAGAACGGAGTTGACTACTTCCCGTGTTTCGTGCACTACATGTATACATACGTGGGGTACCATGTTGATACGTTACCACTTACCTAACTATATGTCAGGCCCGCAAGCTCCTTCGGAGTGCGGTTGTCCCACATCCCGTAATTGGGTACACTGGTAGTGCTCGTCACACGCCTAGGTGAAGTATTCTATTGTCAACTCCTCTTGTATCATTCTATGATACTCACCGTAGTTATGTTGGTTCGGTTTTTAAAATCCAAGGTTTTAAAAGAAGGTTTGTGGTTTTGAAAGAAAACTTGTTTGAAACAACGGTCGGTTAAAGATGTTCTTCATGGCATAACCATGTTTTAGGTCTTGACCGAGTCCCAGCTTCTTGCTGACTGGTATGTCCTTAATACAATGGTCCAGCCGTTAGGCCTTTCAAGGTTGAGTTCTCTCGCTTCCAGGATTTGTGATCCTATAGTTTGCTTCACTGCTGTCACGGTACATTACTATGTACCTGTGGTGTGTTCAATTCCTCTACATTTCCTTGCTTTTACTGCACTTGCTTCGTGCAGTGCGTGGTACTGTTGGTTTTTGGTTAGACCTATACCCGGTCTTGGTATGGTTTCCACTTGTATTTTATAGTCTTGTTGACTCTTCCTTGATCATATTGATCTATTTTGGGACTCAATCCTTTTGAGTAGCTATCTCATTGATCTTGACATGGTTGTCCTGGTCGGGGCACTTCTCCAATCCTTAGAGATCCCCATTTATTTAGTTTTATTTTTTTTTCCTTGTTGCTCGTTCCCACTGGTTTACCGTGGTTATTGAGCCTTAGCTTGTCTAGGCACTACTCTTGTAGTCCTATCGGTTCATATCTCGTTATTGTTCTTGTAGTTGTCTGAGCTATTTGGCCAGGTATTGTAACCTTTTGGCGTTGCAGTATTGAAGTTAACCGCTCCTGACTATGTCCTTAGTCAGTTAGCATACCGTTGGTGGTATTATTTGAATGCTACAGCCCCGTAGACTTATGTCTTTGGTTTTGTTACAGTTCCTTTTTCCGCTCTGTTGTGCTTAGTGCTTCTTTTCCTACTGCTGGTTGGTTAGCCAGGTTCTGCGACTGCTAAGCATGTCGCCCATGTTGTTGCATGTTGTAGTCTCCTTATGGTTGGAGTTCTCATTCTACCTCCATTAAGTGCGGGTATTGTTGTTCAACCGGGTTCCATTTCCGGATCTTCCAATTCTTGGAATCTACTGTGTGTCGAGTTCTTCCTCTTATAGGATTATCTCACCTCTGCCAGATCGGTTTTCCCGAGTATGAGAGGTCTTTCCTTCTCTGTGGCGTACTTTCCCAAGTTATACAATAGGGTTAGTGGAGGGCGGGTCTGGTATTGTAGGTATCCGGTACTCACCGGTAGTTCCTAACTAGCATATCTCTAATGCTAACACTCAGCCCTTAGCCCTAAGCTTCTAATTCCTAACTCGGTATTCCTAAACTCGGTATTTCCAGTCATCAGAGCGACACTTCGCTCTGATACCACTTTTTGTAACACCCCTACCGCTAATACCGTCATTACTGTCCAATCTCCTTATACAATCCAGACTCACGCAGTGGATACTTACATACATACAGTGGGTGATACAATGCCGTTAGTCACCCACGTGACTAACAAGGCTACTACTACTACATACAGCATCGGTCTGATGGACTGGAATATCCGAGTACTACACACTTACAATACATACTCCAAATACCAAATCAAATACTAGAACCTTCATTCAACACAATACTCCAAGTGCTATACAATATAATTTACATACCGAGTTTACTAGGATCCTTATACAAGTATAATACCTTTTCCAGGTTTGTGCATACTCACTAAGAGACTACTTACTACCCGTTCCTCACACGCTACTTACTTCCAAATACCAGGGTGTGCCTCCGGTCTCTTCCATGACCATATTCGTTTCGGGTACCTGCACACTAAAAAATGTCCCCCGAAGGGGTCAGCTTTCGCCGAGCATGATAACCGCATACCCCGCGTACTAGTGAGGGTACGCCGACCACTTGGTCGAATACATGCGGTTGATTTCATTCAAACACACATGCATACATGCTCTTATACACAATACAACAATACTTACGCAAGGCATACATACATACACTACATTACATACAAGGAATACAATAAACCATCCAATACACACTTACCTTCTTCCGAAATACACATACTCATTACATACACAATATACAATTCTTGTTAGCTTCATTGGTCCACCCGGGTTAATCGGGTGGAGATTACTCTTTTACTCGTTACTTCATACACATACATACTCATATACTCATACTTACTTACGGATCCATACTTACTTACTCTTACTCTTACTCATGTTAAGTCGTCGGGACCTCCGGCCCGGGGACTACTCCGTCCCACCACCGGGATTTACTTGACTCACCAATCCGGGATGCTACCCATTTAAGGGATTTGGGCCGGAACCAGTTTAAGAGTCAGGAATTGCAGCCAACCTCTTGTGACTCCGCATCCTCACGCGTGGCCGAAGCTATATCGGACTTGTACTCATTCCAATTTACTCACTTAAGTTAGGAGTTAGATAGTTAGGAATTAGCACAAGTCAACATCCAAGCCACAATAATACAATACACTATACACATACATACGAGGTACAATACATTACACAAGTACAATACGAGGTTCGAATACCATTCATCATCATTCATATATTTCATGAATTATACAAACTAGTGCTCAAGACAATAAATATCAAGCACAACATAAGTCAAGCACAGGTAAGTGCAATATAGTCCGATTCATGCATTTATCTTATTTAGGTGGTCAAATAAGCACACAAATCGGGGTAACCAGATTAGGATACAGGGCATGAAGAAATCATACCTTTCACCATTGATTTCTGACTCACCGACTCCTCTTCGATGTTCGACTAATCAAATCCTATCACATACATACATTCGGGTGGTCAATTATCCATAATTTACCTTACTCATTACTTTACTAGAGTTTCCTAGTTTACACTTACTAATTCTTCGTTGTTCAAATACCTTTACTTATGTTACTTACTTAAAATTATTTCCTAAGCTTGTTTATAGCCTTAATGACCTTTAAACATCATTAATCATGTCTTAATTACCTTATACTATCATTACCCTTCATTACCCTACCTTAGATTAGCTTTAAAATGGATTCTGTGAAGAAAATGGGGTGGTCCTGGTTTGTGTCCTGGTTTTAAACCCGGACCAACTCACTGGAACAACTCTCGGGTGAAAATAAGGCTTGGTCCGGGTTTACACTCTGGTTTACAACCCGGACCATATGTTCTGGAATGCTACGGGTAAGTTTTTGACATCGTCCGGGTTTGTGTGCTACCTTGCAAACCCGGACAATTTATTTTAGTAACTTACGGGTGTATTTTTGGGGTGGTCCGGGTTAGCATCTTGGTTTGTAAACCCGGACCATCCCATTGTAAAGCTTTCTGTCGGATTTTAAGGCTAGTCCGGGTTTGTGTTCTGGTTTGCAAACCCGGACTAGTTACAGTATTGTGATTTATATAAGTTTTTCAACTTGTTTAAATTCCAAACTTCTACCAATCTCTTTCCTAATATTCCTACATATAATCTAGCATGTTTTGACATTGATTAAGCATTTTAAACTAGCCCAATCCACCTCCATCAAAATCTGTTACAAAATGCACTCCACTGTCAGTTTTCCTCCACTGTTACAGTTTTCTTTCTTCTACAATTGTTACAGATTTTTCCTTTCCTCTTTACCATTCAATACTCCCTCTACTAATGCTCCTCCTAGCATTCTAATTACCTTATCTTACCACTCTAGTTCCTCCCTTTACTTAAACCTTTCTCAAATCTGTTTTTAAGATACTAAACTACTCACTTAAACTCTCCAAATACACCTAGTTATTACCTAGATAGTTTTCCTCTCTTACACAACTAAGTCCTCCTATTTCCATACAAATTTGGGCAAAGGTTCCCCTATATTTTTAACATTGCCCACATACATTTTCAGCTCACACCTTCATTCCAACTTCCATATCAATTCACACATCATTCTACACAATATAGCACAATATTTTTCCTGCACATACACATACATTACCCCATGTTTTCCCAAGTCTTTAAACCTCTTTTAGACTTCCAAAACTGTTACATTCTCCTCCTCATTATATTACAATATACTCACTACTCGTTACCATATGCTTTACACATTTCCAACTACTAAAATTCTGTTACAATACACATACTAGGTGCTAAACATCCATTTAATTCCCTGCACATACCATTCCTTTCCTCCAGATTTATACAAGCTTTTAAATGTCTTTTATAGCTTTAAAACATTTTGGTATTCCTCCTCACTATACTACTACTCAATACCATTTACAATACCCATTTCAAGCTACTAAAATTCTGTTACATACATACATATACCAAGCTACACAAGTGAGCATCCTTACCTTGTTCTTCTTCTAGTTTTTCTTTCTCCTTCTTTCTTCTTCCTTCCTCTCTTCCTCCACCGGTTATAGTATTTCACAATCTAATATCATAACCCATACATACACACCATTTCAATACTAAAACCAATCCCTAAACATTACTTAAGCTTTAACGTAAGTTCTAGGGTTTAGAATTTTCTTTACCTTCCAAGGGTGTAAACGAAGCTTGGAGTGGTTCAAGAACAAGATTTCCAACTCCTTCAACAAGCCAAAATCAGCTAGAACACAAGAGACCAAACAAGGGTTTAGTCTCAAATTCGTTTTGCCTTTGAGGCTAGAAAAAGATGGAGTTTTTGAGAATGTTTTTACCTTAAAAGAACAAGGAGAAGGAGGGTCTTCTAATGGTGGTCTTGAAGCTCCAAATGGGGTATACCCATAAAAACAAAGTTCTCCTTTTGATTTTTGAAAACAGAGAAATGTTCCTCTTGATGAGAGGAATCCAATGGTGTAGTTTTTGTAATTTTTGGAGAAGGTTCAAGAGGGTTACAAGAGGAGAGAAGAGAGTTTTTGTGTGGTTTGTTTACTCCTCCATGGCTGTCGCCTGCTTGGGGAAGAAGAAGGGAACCAGAGAAAAGAGAGGGAGTGGGTACGTGAGTGTTGTGAGGAGAATGAGAGATAGAAGAGAGAATAAAGGTGAGTGTTTACTTTATGCATTTTTATTGTATTTGTCTTTTGTGTGTAAAAAGAGAATTGAGGGTGTGTGTGAGTGAGGCTCCCAATCGGACAACATGCAGCCCATATGGGTTTTTAAAATTCTATTTACAATATTGGACACATAAGTTTTGGTTATTTATGTTTCTACCCCACAACTTCCCGTTTTTGACAGTTTTTACTAATTTCTCATTTTATTGATTTTATTGGTTCTAAAGCTTCACTAATATTTATTAATGACGATTTAGTTGACCAAAATTGTTACGAGTCTATTTGACCTGCTTAAAGACACGTTTTCCCGGTTACCTCGAAAGACGTGCTTTAAGGTTCGTTAGTGATTTTAATCCATTTTAAGGATCCGTTTTCTTCGGGATTTATTCCCTCATATTTATTTAGACTTAATTAAGTCTTTAGAGTCCTTATAATACGCTAACCGAGGTCTCATACCTCCTATGGTTATTTAACGCTTATTTAGCGTTTTTCGCTTTTTAAGCGTTTCTTTATTTCTTTTGCATTTATTTCCCCTTACCAATATTTTCTTAATCGTTATTAGGCTCTTAAATACCTATTAGGATAATTTAATCGCCATATTTAAGGTCGGGGTATTTCAGTTCCCACCACCATTGGAGGGTTGAAATGAAGCTCAAAATCAAGAAGAAAACAAGGCATTACAAGAGGGAAAAAATCGGTCACCAAAGGAGAAGGAAGAAAAATGGGGTTTTCTTGGAGATTTTTACCTTAATGGAAAGAGGGGACTCCAAGCTTCAAGATGGTGCCCTTTTCTCTTCAAATGGGGAAAACCCATGGAGATGAAGTTCATCCTTTTGAAATTTGGAAAAGAGAGAAAGATAGAGAATGATGAGAGGATGAAGAATATGTATTTATTTTTGTGATTTGAGCTTTAATGAAGCTTGTACAAGGAAGATAAGATGAAGAAGCGATGGATGGTTGATAGAGAAGTTCAAAAATGACAGCAACAGAGGGAGGAGGGGAAAAATCACTGGGAGGAAGAAAGAAGAGGAAAGAGAGGGGAAAAAGAGAAAATTAGAGGAGAGAGAGTGTGTGAGTGGGGGTATAAGTTACTTTTTCACTTTTTGCTTTATTGCTTTTTGACTTATATAAGTTGCTTTGTGACTTTTACGCATTTTCTTTTTCTTTTTGTTTTTTATTTCTTCACCAATGATCTTAAGGACTTAATTTGCCTTGGAAAATCATAATTACATAATTAATTAACATATTAAGGTTTGGGGTATGTCAATCTACCCCCTTAAAATAACTTTGTCCTCAAAGTTCACAACTTCCCGTGCATCACTTAATTAGGATATCGGGATTACCTTACAACACGAATCTCACATATTAATTACACTTGACATAAACCTTTAGACCCGAGGTCTGGATAACACATCAACCTTCAGACTCATAGGTCTCGATAACATACACCACACATATCACACAACATGTCTGAGCATGTATAACAATCAGAAATACCTTTTACATCTCTTCATAGGCTCGGTCTAAAGACTATAGGACATCACAGTCCTCGAGTCCCGTGTCCAGTACATAAATTGTGATCCCGCAGGTACCGGTTGCGATGGACACTTCCTGGTCCCCGGTCCTTTGGAAGATTCAAAACCATCACATACATTTTTAACATATACTTCTCATGTCACCAGTCCGAAGACAAAGACTCATACTTCCTCAGCTCGTGAGCAAGTAATACAAAAATATTCTTTATGGGGTTATGTAGAATGAAATCCTTTATTGGAAAAGTACTAATTGAAAATCCTTTTTAAAAGGTCAAGTAAAAGAAAGTCCTTCATTTGAAAACACCATTTGAGAATTTTGGAAATATTAATTGAACTCTTGAAAATACCAACTGAAACTTTTAAAGTACCAATTGAAAATTTGAGAATGCCAATCGAAAATTCTTTTTGAAAACGCAATACAACTCCAAATCCAAATTATGTTAATTGCATCTTATTCTTAACGTGATTATTTGTGAACACTTATAGGGAGCTTCAAGAGTCTTCCAACCCCGATGTGATCAGCATCAGTGTTGAACTATCTCTCCACCCCAATTTGTGTTTGGTTTCCCTTGATCCCCGGGAATCAAGTTTCACCTCCCACTACAATCTCAACCAGCAACTAATTCAGACATTTACCATTTTCTATCTTTTTAATCTTTCTAATCATAATCACAATGCAATACATCTCCAAGGGATGAACTCTGTCCATCAATTATTCTCAATTTGCCTCTAGTCAACATACCTAGAGAATTATATTACTTCATACATCACAATACTATGTGTATATATATATATATATATTTATCAAAATCATAATACACCATACTATATATATGTATATATATATTTTAACAAAATCACAATGCACATCATTATACTTGTCTCAAATTAACATATACTATCGGGGTTTTAGTTCCCCGGGAGTTTCTCTAATCCATACACTTGTATTTACACACCACTTATAACAATGGTATACGCATCTTCTATGCGCAATTACCACAATTAAACCATAAATGAATACGTATGTTCATGTACCATACGCACCAAACATCAGAACAAGTATTTTGTGTTATACACAACATCATCACAAATTATTTTATGCTACGCACAACATCGTTCACATACACTTGTATGTAAACATTCACTAAGCGTTTTTGTAATCTACCCCCCTTCAAAGGGATTACGCCCTCGTAATTGACCATATGTTATTACTTAACATTGGTTCAAGGCGTTCTGTCATCATGAATTACTTTAACTTCCACACAGTTTATTATGCAATGTGTTCCGGTCAGAGGATCTTAACCATATTGACAGTTAGTCCCTAAATCCAGAGTTCTCATAAGAGTTTGTCTAACTTATAACTGGTTTCGGTTCTGGCCTGTGAGGCTTCTAGGTATATTCATATAGACACCTCATCCCTTACTCGTATTCACTAGGTATATTCTACTTGAATCATGGCTTACTAGCTTCTGCTGCGCCACTCTGATAACTTTAGGGCTTCGTTAGCCCTTTTGTTATTCTTGATGTGTTGTACATCTCCCATTTATCCTTTTTATCTTGGGAATAACGGTTCCTCAATTGACGTGTGGTATCTCTTACTGTGTGCAAATTCAATGAGTTATAAATTTTCTATCCAATTTTCTGGTAATTCATTGTGTATACAGATACGTATCTTTGTTGATTCTTCCGACTTACTGTCGGTTGAGGTTGAGCTACTACCTAATATGTAGTGCTCTCTCTGCCTTTTCCACACTTGAGGTATATACTATACCTATGTTTCATATTCAGTGCTACTGTAGTCACTGATTACTAATTATTCTTTTTGAAATCATGCCTTCACACTTAGGGTTGTACGCTTACTCCTTCACTGTATGACCTTGCGTTACCTATGCATTGATCCTTATAACATTATAGTTGTCTTTCCTCTTTTGTTGCGGTGGGGTTCACCTGTTGTGACGGTTGGTACGTCCTATGGTTTTGTTTCTAGGTCTTCGCTTAACCGACCAGCGTTATATTCACGGTGTGTTTACACGACGTCTGTATCAAGTACGGGTTGATTATTTAGTAATTGGATATTCTTGTCCCAAAGCTTATTGATTCCCTATCAAGTAGATCCACCAGGAATACACTTCCAGTTCCTCATGCAGTTGCAATAAAAACAAACATTGCCTTCTCTTTGCGGTCTTCCGTCACATGGTGCAGATTACTGACTTTATTGATCATTCTATTCACATTCTCTTGTTTTCCATAACCACTAGGTCTAATTCGTAACTCCAGTTGTCCTCTATATCATCATTTACAATACTCATACAATAATTGCTTACTGCGCACCGTGTTCTTACTCATTATACAACATCGACTTACATGGTGTTCGCTACCGTGTTAGTTCCCGCTCATGTATATTCCACCACCTATATTTGTGGTTCACCATTTACCGAATACACTTATCTTCAAGACTTCATGCTCCTTGAGCGTTGTTCAACCTACATTTCGTATTATACGCACACTAAAACTTCATTTTTCGTACTACCGTTACTCAACTTATTCTTGGCAATAACAACATGATCAGTCTTCAACGTTTTAACGAGTTCACCTAACCACCGCTTCAGCGGTCTAACAATATTGAGAGGTATCCCCACTCTATTCACTGGTATAACATACACTCTTCTCTCACTGGCGCCCTTTCTGGCAAAGTTCCTTATGATTTTGTTTAGGTTTTGTAAGCAATCAAATTTATGTAACACATTTGGTTTATGGCTTATAAGCCTCATTGCCTCAAGCTCTACTTATTGTGGGCTGTTCACACAAATTTTACTTCACCGTGCACCATCACATGGTTTGGAGGTGATTCTGGGCTCCCTAACAAGGTCATTGCATCACTCTTCCTTTCATGGGATGCCCTTAGGAATGTCAGGTTGCCTCTTTGGCAACTCAAGGTTCTACTGTTAAGTGGGTTCCTTTTAGTGTTTAAACCGAGTATTCGTTTCCAACTCTTGTGTTTCTATCACGATATTTCGTTCAACAATTATTGACCCAAACACCCTTCAAGGGTTGCTCCCGGGTGTTGCTAAGTTATGCCATTACATCTGGCTTGTACTTATGGGTATGTTTAATTAACTATGCCCCTGGTAGCTTAGATGATCATTCAGGGAATTCCATCCCATTCACTAGACCTTAACGTGTCCATATTAGGTGTCTACCTTACTGTGTTCAAGCCGGGTATTCATCCTGCTATCTTGTGTTCCCTTTACAAATCTTGAGACATGTCATTTGTCTACACTCAACAACTTGTGCTCTATGCACTACATAACTCTTATTCCTTTCCTGGAATGAGTTCTCAAACTCCTTTGGTCTCATTAGCTTCATTGTGTTCTTTACTTCCATTGTTCACGGTAATCGGTTGCACTGAATTTGCTCTTTCGAGCGTAGCCCGGAGTCGACTACTCCCCGTGTTCTGTACTCCACTCGTATACATATGTGGGGCACCCTACTGGTACGTTGCTACTTATCCGACTAACCTATAAGCAAGTCTGTCAGGCCCGCAAGCTCCTATCGGAGTGCGGTCGTCCCACATTTCATTTTCGTATACTCGTAGTGTCCTTCGCACGCCTATGTGGAGTATTCTGTTGTCAACTCATCTTATATCATCCTATGACAATGCACACCTAGTGCTTCCTGCACTTAATCAAGGGAAATTTGTCCACTGTCTGCGTTTGATACAAACTTGATTCTTTTCCTCGGGTTGATAGTATTGTTCTAAGATTGTTCAAGTTGAACTAAGTATAACTTACCTACTATGTGGCGCTAAGGCCGTTGTAGGTCCTCTGGTTTGGTCTTTAAGGATCATCTGAGGTTTGAGAGAATTTTGGGTTTAAAAGAAAGCTTGAAACAAACATGAGTTTGGAAGAAAATTCGATTTTGCAAGAGGATTTGAAATAAATATGGTTTTGAAATGTCTTCATGTCTTGACCAAGTCTAGCTTCTCGCTGACTGATGCATCCTTAAATATAATGGTTAGGCCACTAAGCCCTTCCAGGTTTCACACTTCGAATTCTTGGATTCTTGATTCTATAATTACTTCATTTGCCAATACGGTACTCTATTAAGTACTTCATAGTCATTAAAATTTTCCCGAATAGCCCCGTTATAGCAGCACTTGCCATGGCAAGTGCGCCATGGAGGCTGGCTATCGGTTCAACTTGTACTAGTTGCGGTACTACTTTTATCATTACCGTATTCAGTAGCCTGGTTGGCTCTTCCTTTGATCTTACAGTCTTGGTAACAAATCTTCTGGGCGACTTCTCGTTTGTCCTAACATGATATTCATTAACCAGGGTGACTTTCCATTCTCATAGGCCCTTATTCACTTAACTTTATGTTTTTCCTTGTTGCTCGTTCCCACGCACTTGCCGTTGTTACCGAGGTTTGACTTTTCACTTTGTGGTAGTCCCGTTGACATGTTACATACATATTTTCGTAGTCATCTTGACTTTGTCAATCAGGGGTTATAATCCCTTGGCGTGTAGGTTTGGAGATACCGGCTTCTGACTAGTTCCTTAGTCAATTAGAATACCGTTAATGGTATTATCCAACAACTGTGGTCCCGTAGACGTGTGTCTCAGGTTTTGTTACTTCTCCATGTTCCACTTTTTCGTACAGTTAGTGTGACACCCCTAAAACCGGCCTAAGAGTTAAGGGTATTACACGCCGCATATTACTACCTAATAACGCATGGCTCTAAACACTCAAATGCAATAAAGGCCCAAAACAGAGTTTCCATGATCATTATAAACCAGAGTACTCAGTTACAGCGAAAGCAACACGAAATCCCAATTACATATCCAAACAGAAACAGAGGTCTAAAGTAGAGTAAGGCCCGAAGGCTACAAGTCTGAGTAAGAATGTCAAATAACAATGAGCTGAAACATAAACTAAGCTCCAGAACTGAATAAGTGATCCTTGCTGATCAATCTGCAAAAATGTTAAAAGTAGGGGAGTGAGCACACAACTATGCCCAGTAAGCAGCGACCGTCATCAGTAAGGTCGCTCAAAACTATTGAAATCAGAAGAGAAGTAGAGATTAGCACAAAAATAGCTCTTAAAATAAGCAGAGTATTGCTGAAACAAATGCAGATGGAACACCAGAGTTCCCAATCCAGAGGTAAGCAGAGTTCACAAACAGATAGGGGACACAATACAATGCACACACTAAGAAGGGTCGAAGACCCATAGACCATAACAGGTCTCTCGACAACCCAGAAATGACTCGAAAGAGCCAAAGGGTTCGTCAACCCCACAGAACAGAAAGGGAATGACCCACACTCAGAACGACGTCTACATGGTATACCACGGAATAGCTCGACCCAGCCATTCACGGCTCAGAAATAGAGTAAAGTGTCCCAAAACAGAAGGTTTGCAAAACAGAAGCAACCTTGCATGAAACCATGCCAAAACACTTATAATCCAGTTGTAGGAACTTAGAGAAGTCTAACGCCACAAACGGCATCCAAATCGCAGTTCAGACGGAGAAGTTATGTAGAAAACAGAGTAGTGTCCGAACTTGTGTCCGGACGTCTAAGTTCGGACTCAAGTCGAGACTCAGGAACCAGAATTTGCCAAATGTCCGAACTTGTGTCCGGACATCAATGTTCGGACACAAGTCGATTTGAAATCTGATAGAACATTACAGAATGTCCGAACATCAATGTTCGGACTGATGTTCGGACAAGTTTACGAAAAAACTTACGCGGAAGGTCCGACCTTGTGTCCGGACGTCGAAGTTCGGACACAGGTCGAACTAAAAACAGAGGAGAATCCGAGAGTGTGTCCGAACATCAAAGCTCGGACAGATGTTCGGACATACCCCGAACCTTGAAAATCAGAAAGGCAAAACACACTGTCCGAACTTCAAAGCTCGGACGGAAGTTCGGACAGAGCGAAAATTGCAGATTTTAGAAGACGAATAGAGCAGAAAAACAACGCCATTCGACACCACGAATGCAAATTCCGAACACACACCAAATCAGTCATAAATACAGGAGACCATGGGGGTTTAGCCATTCCAAAACGCAATCAAACACAACACAAACAGAGACGCATCCAAATCAGACAATAAGACCTTGTAAACCCCATGGCTGAACTTCCAAACCGAATCGAGTAACCACCTACCTCAATTATCAGCAATTAATCCAACGATCTGAACAGTCCACAGCAGCCCCAAATAATCCACCAGCAGATACACGCAACAGTTTCTGATTTCCACAAGTCGACAATTCCACAATCAGCACTAGAACAGAAACCTAGAATATCGAAATCCAAAAACTGCAACACAAACCTGAAACGAGAGTGCAAATCCTACAAATCTGAACCCGTTCTGCAGATCACGCAGACCACAGTACAACGGCAGCGAAGCCCTCTGAATTAATCGTATACAAGGCTTGAAAATCAGAAAAATGAGAGAGAGAAAGCTGCCAACGAAATCCGGAATTCTGCAGAACAAACGTGATAACAAGGAGAGGGAGAACCAGCAACGAAGAACTCCAATCCAAACGCGGCAGCAGAATTACAATTCTCAGCAGAGGAGTTGAGAGAGAGAAGGAATAGACACTCGTTCAAACCACGATGAGAGACGCTCCTTACGACTGAACTGACGTGAATAACAATGATCAGGAAAAGAAAAGAAATAAGGAATTCCTTTCCTTATAAATCAATAATTAATTACCTTAATTAATTAATCGAATGACTTCCTTGTCCTTGGCAATTAAAACAATGTCGCTGACGTCCCAACTGATAGCAAGGGATTAATCCAACTTAGAATAACGTCGTAACTGATACAATATAAGGTTATTTATGGGTTATAACATCATCCCCCCTTAAAAGAATTCGTCCTCGAATTACTCACCTCACTGATCAAAAGGGGGAAACTTGGCACGCAGCTCTCCTCGAGCTCCCAAGTCGCTTCACGTCTGACTGATCAGACCATGAACCTTACCATAGGCAGTCTTACTACGGAGCTGGCGAACATCTCTAGCCAGAATACGGGTGGGTACCGCCTCATAACCGAAGTCCTCTCTCAACTGAAGCTGACTATGGTCGATCACATGAGACGGATCATGCAGGTACTTCCTCAACATCGAACATGAAACACTGTGGACAGCAGACAATGATGGAGGTAAAGCCAGACGATAAGCCACAGGGCCAATCCTCTATAGAATCTCAAAAGGCCTACAAACCTCGGCTAACTTCCCACACTTCCTAAAACGGCCAATTCCCCTGACCGACGCACTCGCAGATAGACGTGATCACCAACATCAAACTCAAGCGGCCTGCGCCTCTGGTCTGCATAGCACTTCTGTCTACTATGAGCAACAAGTAAACGCTCCCGAATCATCCTGATCTTCTCTACTGCACCCTGCACCAACTCAGGTCCAACCAAGACCCTCTCCTTCAGGTCATCCCAACAGATGGGAGACCTGCACCTCCTACCGTACAACGCTTCAAACGGAGCCATACCAATGCATGTCTGGAAGCTATTGTTGTAGGCAAACTCGATCAGAGTCACGTGCTGATCCCAGCTACCTTCAAAATCCAGGACACATGCGCGAAGCATGTCCTCCAGAACCTGATTAGTCCTCTCTGTCTGGCCATCCGACTGAGGATGGTAAGCTGAACTGAAAGCTAAACTCGTACCCAGGGCCTTATGTAGACTGCGCCAGAATCTCGAAACAAAGCGCGGGTCACGATCAGAAACTATAGTAGTAGGCACACCATGCAGCCTCACTATCTCATCGAGATACAGACGAGCTAAGCGCTCCAAACTGAAGGTCTTCCTCACAGGCAGAAAATGGGCGGACTTCGTCAGACGATCCACTATCACCCATACGGCATCACAACCCGAAGGAGTCCTAGGCAACCCCATGACAAAATCCATCCCCACACTCTCCCACTTCCACTCAGGAACGGGAAGGGGTTGAAGCAAACCCGCTGGCCTCTGGTGCTCATCCTTCACCTGCTGACAGGTTTGGCACTTCGAAACAAACTCAGAGATGTCACGCTTCATCCCAGACCACCAGAACAACTCTCTGAGATCTTGATACATCTTCACCCCTCCTGGGTGAACTGAATATGGCGCTCCATGAGCCTCCTGAAGGATCTCTCTACGCAGAACTGCATCGTCCGACACACACACTCGACCTCTGAAACGCAGACACCCATCACTGGAGACACTGAAGTCCGAATCCTGCTATAAAGACAGTCCCCCTCTGATCCGACACAAAGCTGAATCTGACTCCTGACCAACCCTGATCCTGTCGATCAACGAAGACTGAACCTGGAGCGCTGCTATCACACTGGCACTGGCTGGTCTGACTACCCAAACACCTATACGCTGAAGCTCTAAGGCGGACCTCTGAACTCCTGTCAAAGCACAAGCTACGCCCGGAGCGCCTCTCCGACTCAAAGCGTCTGCCACCACATTCGCTCTACCCGGGTGGTAGAGGATCTCCAAATCGTAGTCATGAAGTAGCTCCAACCACCTCCCTGTCTCAAGTTCAGCTCCTTCTGAGTGAACAAATACTTGAGACTCTTGTGGTCCGTGTAGACCTTACACGACGCCCCATATAATGTCTCCAAATCTTTAGTGCGAAAACCACAGCTGCCAACTCCAGGTCGTGGGTAGGGTAGTTCTTCTCATAAGGCTTAAGCTGTCGAGAGCCATAAGCCACTACCTTACCCTGCTGCATCAAAACACATCCTAGTCCCTTATGGGACGCATCACAGAAGACCTCGAAGCCCTCGGTCCCAGATGGCAAAGTCAGAATCGGTGCGGTCGTCAACCTCTTCTTAACCTCCTGGAAGCTCTGCTCGCAAGCCTCGCTCCACTCGTACTTGATCTCCTTCCTCAACAGACGGGTCAGTGGGGATACAATCTTAGAGAACCTCTCAACGAACTTCCTGTAATACCCAGCTAACCCAAGGAAACTGCGGATCTCAGCGACATTCGTGGGCCTCGCCCACTCCATCACAACTCTAATCTTCTCTGGGTCTACTGAGATACCGTCCTTCGAGACCACATGTCCCAAGAACACTACACGGTCGAGCCAAAAGTCACACTTCTTCAGCTTAGCATACAGCTCACGATCCTTCAACGTCTGCAGAACAATCCTCAGATGCTCCTCGTGCTCCTCTACACTCTTGGAATACACCAAGATGTCATCTATGAAGACCACTACAAACTGATCCAGATAGGGTTTGAAAACCCGGTTCATCATATCCATGAAGACTGAGGGGGCATTCGTCAAACCAAACGGCATAACTAGGAACTCGTAATGACCATAACGAGTCCTAAAGGCGGACTTAGACACATCTTCAACCTTAATCCTCAACTGATGGTAGCCTGAACGAAGATCGATCTTCGAGAACACTGTGGCGCCCGCCAACTGGTCAAACAAATCATCGATACGCGGAAGGGGATAGCGATTCTTGATGGTCACCTTGTTCAGCTCTCTATAGTCGATGCACAATCTGAAGGTCCCATCCTTCTTCTTCACAAATAGCACTGGCGCTCCCCAAGGCGAAACGCTAGGGCGAATGAAGCCCTTATCCAGCAACTCCTGAAGCTGGACCTTCAGCTCCTTCAGCTCCGCCGGACTCATACGGTAAGGGGCCCTAGAGATGGGCTGAGTCTCAGGCGCTAAGTCAATCGTGAACTCCACCTCCCTCACTGGTGGAAGTCCGGGCACATCATCCTGGAAGACCTCAGGAAACTCTCTGACGATCGGGATGCTCTCCAAGCTAGATCCCTCACGCACCTCTGACAGATAACACAAGAATCCCTGGCAGCCCTTCCTCAAGAAGCTGGCTGCCTGCATCGCAGACACAATCATAGGCGCACACGGGACTGCATTCCTAGCAAAGACAAAACGGCTCCCGCCTGGCAATTCAAACACTACTCTCCTCGCTGCACAGTCAATATGGGCATGGTGCTCTGCCAGCCAATCCATGCCCAAAATCACATCGAAACAGGTCATCCGCATCGGGATGAGGTCAGCACAAAAGGTCTTATCCCGAACTACTATGGGACAGGCTTTACACACAGAATCAAGAATGCAAGGAGCAATCCCACCTAAAGGACTACTCACACATAAATCTACTTCACTAGGCACAACAGTCAATTCAAGTCTACCCAACAAATCACAGCAGATAAAGGAGTGCGTAGCTCCAGAGTCAAACAGGCACAATACATCCTGAGAATGGATCTGGAGGATACCTGAGACGACGCGATCACCAGCACGATCAAGCTCTCCCGCCATAGCATACACTCGGGCCTGAGTCTGAGGCTTCTTTTGGTCGGACCTCGCCCCTGAATCTTAACCGGTGCCTCTGTCTCCTGAGCCTCTACCGGATGCCTGAGGGCACTGAGCGATCCGGTGCTCCATCGACCCGCACTTAAAGCAGGCACCAGTCTTCTTGTAGCACTCCCTACCAAGATGGGAGTGACCACAAGATCCACACTTCGTCCCAGCTGACGAAGATGAAGAAGCTCCCCGGCGATCCCCATATGACTGCTTCTTCTGAGGAGCAGCCTCCTTCTTCTAAGGCTCTTCAGCACGCCTCTTCCCCTTGTGGTCCTTGCCAGCCTGTCTGCCCTTGATGTCGGCCTCTACCAGCAGGGCGACATCTGCCATGTCTCTGAAGGTCCGGTGATGAAGAGGTGTCACAGCGGACCTGATATCCGGTCTGAGCCCACTCTCAAACTTACGGGCCTTCCGATGCTCATCTGGCTCCGGAGCATACTTCGAGAGCGTCACGAACTTCCTCACGTACTCCTCGACTGACATGTCTCTCCCCTGGCGCAGCCGGTTGTACTCGTTGATTTTCTGATCCTTGTAGACATCCGGATAGAACTGCTTATTGAACTCCAAGCAGAACTGATCCCAGGTCCAAGGCTGGGGATGCCTACCCATCACCATACGCCACCATTCCTTCGCCTCCCCCTTAAAGAGGAACGTGGCAAAATCCACCTTCTGATCATCCTCCGACCCCATCACTCTCAGCAGGTCCTCGACCTCGGTAATCCAGTGGCTCACCTCCTGAGGATCACCACAGCCGTCGAAGGAAGGCGGCTTTAGCTTCATGAACTCCTGGAGGGCTCTAACTCGGCCTCCCACAGCATTCACCCCTGCTGGGCCTGCTCCTCCAGCTCCTCTACCAGCTCCCCAAGCAGCTGCAGCCATAGTTTGCATCAACTGAGTCACAAACTGCTGCACTGCCTCTGCAGCCTCTCCCTGAGGGGTCACTGGTGTCCTACGAGGAGGCATTCTGAGATACACAAATTCAAAACTTGTCAGAACTGACTCACACTTCAAAAATTGTCACAACTGAACCTCACACAGGCAAACACAACCACAGACCCTAAAGAAAGCCGAACATGGCTCTGATACCACTAAATGTAACACCCCTAAAACCGGCCTAAGAGTTAAGGGTATTACACGCCGCGTATTACTACCTAATAACGCAAGGCTCTAAACACTCAAATGCAATAAAGGCCCAAAACAGAGTTTTCATGATCATTATAAACCAGAGTACTCAGTTACAGCGAAAGCAACATGAAATCCCAATTACATATCCAAACAGAAATAGAGGTCTAAAGCAGAGTAAGGCCCGAAGGCTACAAGTCTGAGTAAGAATGTCAAATAACAATGAGCTGAAACATAAACTAATCTCCAGAACTGAATAAGTGATCCTTGCTGATCAATCTGCAAAAATGTTAAAAGTAGGGGAGTGAGCACACAACTATGCCCAGTAAGCAGCGACCGTCATCAGTAAGGTCGCTCAAAACAATTGAAATCAGAAGAGAAGTAGAGATTAGCACAAAACAATAGCTATTAAAATAAGCAGAGTATTGCTGAAACAAATGCAGCATGGAACACTAGAGTTCCCAATCCAGAGGTAAGCAGAGTTCACAAACAGATAGGGGACACAATACAATGCACACACTCAGAAGGGTCGAAGACCCATAGACCATAACAGGTCTCTCGACAACGCAGAAATGACTCGAAAGAGCCAAAGCGTTCGTCAACCCCACAGAACAGAAAGGGAATGACCCACACTCAGAACGACGTCTACATGGTATACCACGGAATAGCTCGACCCAGCCATTCACGGCTCAGAAACAGAGTAAAGTGTCCCAAAACAGAAGGTTTGCAAAACAGAAGCAACCTTGCATGAAACCATGCCAAAACACTTATAACCCAGTTGTAGGAACTTAGAGAAGTCTAACGCCACAAACGGTGTCCAAATCGGAGTTCAGACGGAGAAGTTATGCAGAAAACAAAGTAGTGTCCGAACTTGTGTCCGGACGTCTAAGTTCGGACTCAAGTCGAGACTTAGGAACCAGAATTTGCCAAATGTCCGAACTTGTGTCCGGACATCAATGTTCGGACACAAGTCGATTTGAAATCTGATAGAACATTTCAGAATGTCCGAACATCAATGTTCGGACTGATGTTCGGACGAGTTTACGGAAAAACTTACGCGGAAGGTCCGACCTTGTGTCCGGACGTCGAAGTTCGGACACAGGTCGAACTAAAAACAGAGGAGAATCCGAGAGTGTGTCCGAACATCAAAGCTTGGACAGATGTTCGGACATACCCCGAACCTTGAAAATCAGAAAGGCAAAACACACTGTCCGAACTTCAAAGCTCGGACGGAAGTTCAGACAAAGCGAAAACTGTAGATTTCAGAAGACGAACAGAGCAAAAAACAACGCCATTCGACACCACGAATGCAAATTCCGAACACACACCAAATCAGTCATAAATACAGGAGACCATGGGGGTTTAGCCATTCCAAAACGCAATCAAACACAACACAAACAGAGACGCATCCAAATCAGACAATTAGACCTTGCAAACCCCATGGCTGAACTTCCAAACCGAATCGAGTAACCACCTACCTCAATTATCAACAATTAATCCAACGATCTGAACAGTCCACAGCAGCCCCGAATAATCCACCAGCAGATACACGCAACAGTTTCTGATTTCCACAAGTCGACAATTCCACAATCAGCATTAGAACAGAAACCTAGAATATCGAAATCCAAAAACTGCAACACAAACCTGAAACGAGAGTGCAGAATCCTACAAATCTGAACCCGTTCTGCAGATCACGCAGACCACAGTCCAACAGCAGCGAAGCCCTCTGAATTAATCGTATACAAGGCTTGAAAATCAGAAAAATGAGAGAGAGAAAGATGCCAACGAAATCCAGAATTCTGTAGAACAAACCTGATAACAAGGAGAGGGAGAACCAGCAACGAAGAACTCCAATCCAAACGCGGCAGTAGAATTACAATTCTCAGCAGAGGAGTTGAGAGAGAGAAGGAATAGACGCTCGTTCAAACCATGATGAGAGACGCTCCTCACGACTGAACTGACATGAATAACAATGATCAGGAAAAGAAAAGAAATAAGGAATTCCTTTCCTTATAAATCAATAATTAATTACCGTAATTAATTAATCGAATGACTTCCTTGTCCTTGGCAATTAAAACAATGTCGCTGACGTCCTAACTGATAGCAAAGAATTAAATAGTCCAACTTAGAATAACGTCATAACTGATACAATATAAGGTTATGAATTATGGGTTATAACAGTTAGTACTTTCCTTCTTGTTGGCCGGGCTGGGCTCCCTCGACTGCTGGGCATGTCGACCTAGGTTGCCGGAAATTTTGGTTCCCTACAGGTATAGTTCTCAGTCCTCCGCTACTAAGTGCGGGTAAAATTGTTAAAACAGGAACCGTCTCCAGGATTTCCAGTTCCTAGAATCTACCGTATGACAGGTTTTGGTTCCTACACAAATAATTCATAACAGCCAGATCGGGTTTGTCCTGAGTCTGAGAGGACCTGCCATCTCTCTGGCGTTCTTTCCCGAGTTATAAAATGGGGTTGCGGAGGGTGGGAAGGATGTTGTAGGTATCCAGTAAACACTGGTACTTCCTAACTAGCGTATTTCTCACGCTATCACTCAACCCTTAAACCCAAATATTAAATTCCTAACTCGGTACTTCCTAAGCTCGGTATTTCCAGTCATCAGAGTGATACTTCGCTCTAATACCACTTTTTGTAACACCCCAACTAATAACACCACACTTAACCATTAATCGCAGCGGAAATTACATCATAAACACTGACTAAATCAATGGGTGTAACATGCCGTTAGCCACCCACGTGGCTAACAAGGCTAATACATACATAGTGTACCGGTCTGATGGACAAGACTACCGAGCGCTACACTTTACATTACCAACCGCTTCAAAACTGAAACAAATACATTTACATTCACATTACAACTGTACCGAGTCTAATACATGCCATTACCAATATCACACTTTGGTCTTACACTACTTACGAACACATAAACAACTAAGTAACTATCCACGTATAATAGCTACCACTAGTAGAAAAAAGATTTTTAATGACGGCGTTTAAACCACGGTTAAATGAAAAACCGTGGTATAAAGTTTATAAACCACGGTTTTCAGAGCAACCGTCATTTAAGGTACACGCCAGAGTGCATATACCACGGTTTTTGGAGAACCGTCGTATATAAGGTACCTATATACCACGGTTTTTAGGGAAACCGTCATTTAAGGTACACGCCAGAGTGAATATACCACGGTTCTTGGAGAACCGTCGTATATAGGGTACCTATATACCACGGTTCCTAGGAAACTGTCATTTATATTGCACATCTTACTATATTAAACCACGGTTTTTTGGTCAACCGTGGTATATAGTCTAGGCGGGAATTTTAATTTTCGGCCCAAATTTAACGCGGCTCTTTCTCTCTATTCTCTTATATATTTCATGGTAATTTTGGAACCCAAACCGACGAAGCTTTGCAACTCTTCTTCTTCATTATCTTCAATGTCACGGTAATTTTGGAACCCAAACCGACGAACATGCTCTGCAACTCTTCTTCATTCTCTTCAACCTCACGGTAATTTTGGAACCCAAACCGACGAACATGCTCTGCAACTCTTCTTCATTCTCTTCAACCTCACGGTAATTTTTGCAACCTTAACCAGCTAACAAGGAACATGCTCTGTCCTCTCTCATTCTCTTGTTTTTTGGTAATTTTTGCAGCTTACACTTGTGAACAAGGAACACATGCACTACCTCATCTCCACTCACTGTAATTTTTGCAACCATAACCGGTGAACAAGGAACATGGCCTACGGCTCCATTCTTCATTCTCTTCAACCTCACAGTAATTTTGCAACCCACTGCGAACAAGGAATATACGCCTCCATTCTTCACTCATTATTTTGCAACCCTAAATCGCAAACAAGGAACATACATGTTCTAGCCTCTTCATTCTCTTCTATGCTCTGTTTGAGATCTGTGAAGCGGCGCTTCTAAATCGCCGGCGATTTTGAAAAAAAGTTCATAGACTATAAACCACGGTTATATGTATAACCGTGGTTTATTCGTTTTTTTACATTATATACCACGGTTTTGGGACTAACCGTCATTTAAAAGAACTTTATACCACGGTTCAAGCTTTAACCGTCGTATAAAAGGTATTTATACCACGGTTCTGACCTTAACAGTCGTTTAAAATCGGTGAGGACCGTGTCCAAAAACGGTCTTAAACGACGGTCATAGCAAACCGTGGTATATAGTCTCACTTTTAAATGACGGTTTTCAACCGTGGTATATAGGCAATTTTCTATATGCGAAGCGAGCATAAACCACGGTTCCTAACCGTGGTATATAGGCAAAATAACCGTGGTTAAAAATCTTTTTTCTACTAGTGTACCCCGTCCTACACTCGAATGGCTGCCAGCTCCATCGTACCTGAAAAGTAATGGGGGCCCCCAAAGGGGCTCAGCACCTTTGCTGGTATGGTAATCGTGCAGCCCGCATACTACCGGGCCACACACAACTAATTGTCATCTAAGCATGCGGTTGATTATTTTTAAATCATACATAGAAACCATAAGTACATATCACACTTACAATTCACACACATCCAATCAAAAGGATACAAACATAAGGTTAACACATCACATTGGTTAGATCACGTTATTGTGTTCTTTAATCCTTGAGGGTTCTACCTTAATGGAGCTATTCCTTGTTAGACGACACATACCCATTTAGCCGGGTTATACTTAATTACCTCTTTTATTAACACCGGGTTGATTTCGGTAATCAACGTACACAAACATATCGACACCCATCACATAATAACATATACACAACGTAACACCGTTCTTCTTAGAGAGCGTAACTTTCTTAAGGTGTGTTGGATAAAATATAGGTCCGAACACACCATTCACATTTACTTTACTTAGATGTGTCGGCCTTAATATAGGCCCGATCACACCATACACATATCCCCCTAGCCCAAGATAATAATCAAGGTAGGAAAGTCTCTTATTAGACTTGTGGGTGATTGTAATCCAAGAAGGAAAAACATCCAAAATAGAGAGGGAGTTAATTCAGCTATAGATACCAACTCCCAAACGCACATGCACGACCGGGACACCCCGGATTCCTCACCCCCCATAATATATACATATTAGTTAGAAGTTCCTTTATGGAACTTATTACATCATGACACCATATGGGGTTATAAACTTAGTCAAACAACAAGGGAGGTAACTTACCATCCGGCATACATGAACAACATCAATCGTTAGATAACGACATACTACAAAGGGAAACACACATCACACACAACCACATTATACAATTAACACACTGAATGCCGTAATTAGAACATTCCCGTAGGTTAGGACGTTAAGTCCGAACACCGATCTCTTATGTGATCCTAGAGTCGGTTAGCTTCAGTTTAACACATATTAGAGGTTAAATGGTGTCGGAACTAAATATGCCACATAAATGAATTACTGTAAACTCATTACATGCTTAATCTTACAAGGTGGCAAACATTCAGAAAAACAAGTTGGCATACAAGCCGGTGTAACCCGGTAGGATACAGGTTGCAAGAAAACCATACCTTACACCATGGGTTACTCTACCATGTTCCCGAGGATTTACTCCAACACGTCACCTCACGCTCCCCGGGTAGTTTCCGAACAACTGGTGTTATTATTCAAATGTTTTATTAACAACAAAATCTTACGGTATGTAAACTTCTATTACTCCCGTACTTAACCCCGTTGTCCCGTTATCCTTAACTCACTTATGTGATCCTAATTTCACAACTTACACATTCACTCTCACACTTGTTTATACTTCCATTGCACTTTAAAAGTCACCAAACAAGGCCTAATCATCATTTAAAACCAACGCTAATCAATTCCCCATCATGACAACACTTAAAAACACATTCTGAAGCATTTTTAGACTGGTCCGGGTTTGTGTCCGGGGTTACAAACCCTGACCAATCCCGGAAATTAGTTTTTGCCATGTTTTTACCTTGGTTCAGGTATGTGTACTTGGATACAAACCCGGACCACATGCTGGGATGTGTTTCTGGCACATTTTTGATTTGGTCCGGGTTTGTGTACTTGTTTACAAACCCAGGCCATGTCTGTAGGTGTTTAAATTGACAGTTTTTGACCTCTTTAAACCCCTAATTCACCTCCAATCATTTCCTAAACTTTCCACATGTTTTCTACATGTTTGAACACACTAAAACACTCCTTAAATACTCGTAAAACGTTGGTCCAATTCACCACCCAATTCTTGTTCAAATTCACAAAAATCAATTCCCACATTTTGCACTTTGCCCACTAATGCACTTCTTACTTCTTCCTGCTAGTTTTTACCTCCTACCCACCTCACAAAATCCATCAATGACCTTTACAAATCATTCCTACATAAATGCACTCCTAAAGCCCACATTCATTCCTTGTTTCACAAGTTATAAACACTAACTCTTTTCTAGCATTGCTAAGCTCCTCATATGTAAATTGTTACAGATTTTTATACTTCTCTTTCTAGTTTCCCAAATACCAAATCAAGGGTACCACTACACTCTACTCAACACTACAAAAACCTAGGTTCTCCAATTCACAAAGTCATCTTAAAACACTTGTTTTCCTACCAAAATTTAGCCATAACCTCCCCATAAACCTAACATATTCCAATCCATCAATTCACATCAATTTACATTCCTAATCTAGCCACACCTATAAGGGTCCTACCAGCACATAATATATTCTCACAGCTTCATTAAACAACAATATGAGCACAAGCCTCAAATCATTTGGCTCCAAGGTCATTAATTCACAATTAAATTCACAAGTTTTTCCTAAACACAACCAACACATTATTTCTCATAAATTTGGGTTTATTATTCAATTTAACCCATCCCAAATCCTTAAACACATATAATTAGCATTAAGGTGGGTTTTTCTTACCTTAAATTCTCATGAGTCATCTTTTGCTCCCTTCCTCCCCTCTCTCCATTTTGGTCAAATTGGGCAATGGGGTTGCCAAACCCCAACCCAATATCCAAGAACACAAAATGAATATCAGTAACACTTCTAATCCCTTAGAAATACTCTAATTCAATGAAAAGGGCTTAGAGCACAAAAGCTAGGGTTTACCTTTTGGAGCTTTTAAGTGGGGTTTCAAGCCTTGAATCAAAAGGGGGTTGATAAGTGCAAAATACATCTATTTTTAGGGCTTTAATTCTTCCAATTTTCATAACAATTTATGTCTTATTTTACACTTATCATATATTTTTCTCTAGATTTATATTTAGATGAGAGCTGATATACTTTATGTGTTAAATGCAGAAAAACGCAACAAGTGATGGAAATTTAAGTCATCACAAGCAGGTGGTCATTAATCATTTTTTAATGATTAAGCAATCAGAGACATTGATGTTGGAGTTCACGTGCAGTACTACAATCAATTCCATATCTATGATTACACGCTTGAACTTATACCATGCACTCACGTACTCAATTATATCACAAGTGTACATGTCGTTATCGGCTATTCACAACCCACATGCTGCGCTGGAGTAAAATAAATTAAGATAGAAAATTAAAAGATAGAAACGGGGTTAAGGGGGTATATTAGAACAGAAGTTAGGGTTGGATCGGGGGATATTCACGCCGGGCCACGCTCAATACAGAGAGGCTTCGGCCTCTCCCTCTCCTTCCACACACACAACTCCATCATTGTTGATACACCCCACTTTCTGACAGAGGATTAATACAGAGACATGTGACAACAGAGGGTGGAGCAGGATCTTCTAACAAACTTTCTTCATCCCTTTTTATCTAATTTGTCAATGTGTTCTTCCTTTGTTGTTTTTATTATTTTTAGAGTCATGTTTGAGTAGTTAGTTTAGCTCCCCGGATTGGGGTAGCAAACTGGACCTTTATATTTATTTTGTAATCCCTTCACTAATTCAATAATGCAGTAGTTTAATTCCAGTTCTTCATGCGCTTTAATTCTCTAGCTAATTATTAAAGCTATTTTTGTAGTTTTCTAATCAACACGCGAGAGCTGAGATAGATAACAAGACATAGGAATTAAACCTGATTAACGACTAGAAGCATGATCCTGCCTATAGGTTAATCGGTCTCAAATAGAAACTGTTCTTTATGCGATTAGTTGTGTCCGGATTAGAGCATTAGTCTGCTGCTAGTTCTAGCAACTGGTTAGGATTCGTTAGACTTAGCCGTTGATGAATTAATTATAGTTTCTGAGTTTATTGCAGAATTAGGGAAGAGTTTATTAATTAATAAAGTGAAGGTTTGTAGAACAATCCGGGGTGCTTCCTTAGATTCAATCTTTATTTCTTTATTTAGTTTATTTTTATCTTTTTACTGTTTCATTATTTTATGTTAGTTTGTTTAGTCATTCTTTTTATTAAATTAAGTAAAACGTGAAAAAGTGACGTTTCCTGTTTTCTTAGTTTAATTTAGTTTCTCGGTTAGATTAATAATTTGTCAGTTAATTGAACGAGGTCCCTGAGTTCGACAACCCACTTAACCACTATACCCACAAAACGATAAGTACACTGCCTAGGTAGAGATAATCACTTATTTCTGCTAACAAGTTTTTGGCGCCGTTGCCGGGGACCTCTAACACAGTTAATTGATATTTTTATTTATCTGGTTGAGATTTTGTTTGAGTTTTATCTTCTTTTATTTCTGTCAGATTTTACTCTTTTATTTTAATAAGTTTTATTTGATTTCAGTTTCGATTTCTGATTTAGTTAGTTTTCAAGTAGGTAAGTTTTCTATTCATTACGTTTCTCCTTTTTGTACTCATCACGTTTAGTTTTTTTATTTCGTGTTTCTTTTCTCTTTTCATTTTTTATTAAGTTTGATATTGCTTTCAGGTTTGTTCGTGTACTTTTATTGATTTCTTACGTGTGTTTTTTTTCTTTTCATTTATCTTTTATTACGTATTTTATTCTTCTTCGATTTTCTTTTATCTTTTATACTGTTACTCTTTTTTTTCCCTTAGTACACATAGGTTTTTGAATTCATATTGCAAGTGGCTTAGGTTACGCGCACAATTTTGTATGGTAGTTACTTCTAGTTTTATTAGTTTTTGATTTTGTTTTCTATATTATTTAATTAGCTGATTTTCTTTTTTTTAATTAGGATTTTATTTTTGTTTATCTTCTTGATTTTGATTTTCTTTTTATTTCTTTGTTATTTATTTAAGTAATTCTCTTTTTATTTATATTTTTGTTTCTCTTTGTTATTTTGTTTAGTTAATTTTGTTTTTGTGTTCCTTTTATATTTTTAGTTCTATTTTACTTTTTATTCTTGATTTTTGTTTTTGTAGGCAAAGATGGAGGATACATGGATGAACTGAGGAGAGTGCTGGACCAGTTGGAGACGACTTACATAATGAACATTGAGCAAAATTTGAACAGGTATAATCAGCCGGGTACTCAAAGTTACAACCAGTTCAGACGACAAGATTATTACCAACCGCAACAATTGTCTTATCGACAGCCTTATTGGTGGGAAGGTGACCAGACTAGAATGAAAATGGAGGAACAACAATTCCACAATTATCAGGAGCCCCCTAAGGAGGATACCAAGATAGAGAGCATGCTTGCAGAGATCCTGGAGCAAAGAAAAGCCACTAATACTAAATTTGTTGAAATTGAATCTAAGTTTGATGCCAAATTTGTTGAGCAAGAAGCTATAAACCAGAGTTGGGAAAGGAAACTTAATCAGATGTCGCATCAGCTAGCACAGGAGCAGACAAATTTTCTCCAAAATCAAGTCATTCGAACCCACTGGACCAATCTCAAGCAAAGACTTCGATGGGTGAAGACCATTCCAAGCCTATAATTTCTGAAGCTGAAGAGGAGGAGCGACATACCAGGAGTGAATTATCTGATGAAGAGGTGGAGCGATTATTTGGGAATTTATATTCCCCTCCTCCTTCAACCTCAACTCAAATAGAGCAACCAGTATTTGAAGATATTCTGTCTGCACCTATCTGTGAACCAGTGGAGGTACCTGATGTGGTTGATTCCAGAGACATTGAAGAAGTTGAAGCTCCCTCAACAATTGTCTACCAACAAGAATCTTCCATTGGGCCTTTAACACTTGAGGAAGATGCCTGCATCCTCAAATTTAAGAAGGAAGAGCCACCTCCACCAAGTCATCAGCAACTCCCACCTTGCATCCAGAAGCCTCAACAACAGGAGGAGGACGTTTATGTCCTTGAATTTGAGGTAGATAATCCATCATCACCTGGTCTCCAATTAGAAATACGTTACCGGCAGTATCTCCTCAAACATCCGGTTTTGTGGAGTATTCACTTTCCTATTTTATTTGTCGAAGTAACGCTTTGTTTTGATCCAGGTGGTTTGCTTTTAATTACTGCCTACTTCGTTTTCCTGGCAAGGTTGTTGTCTACTTTTATTTTTGATCCAGGATAACGAAGCGGGAGTCTAGCCAAAGACTATAAAGATGGGCTGCTTACTGGGAGGCAACCCAGTGGTTAAATTTATGTTTTGTTTTTGTTTTTATTTTCTAGTTTTTTTTTTCTTTTATTTAGAAGTGGCAATGGTGCCTATGCTTTTAATGCAACGCTTTTCAGCGTTTTTGTGGTTTTTGTGAGTGTGTGCAGGTGGAATTTTTATTATGGTGTTTGATGTACCCCTAAGGCTGGACACTTGCTTGAATGCAAGTGTGAGGAACGACGCTGCCCCCTTGCTCAAGCTTAAGTGTGAGGAAGGGAACCTTCCTCAATCTACGATATCAGGGGAGTCTCAGTTTCCTTTATTGTTAATGTTTGTGTTCAACCTACAATGCTTTTAATGCTTATTTATTTTATCAGTCCTTGTGGTCCTAAATGAAATTCTTCATGAGTCTGACATATTTTGAAAGGTCTTTTCTTGATTTTTATTTTTGAACAATGAGGACATTGCTCCTCTTAAGTGTGAGGAAGTAGAGATCTTTCCCAGAAAATATGCCAGTTGCGCTTAAATGGCACACTTGTTTTTGTTTGTCCTATTGCTTTGAGAGAATTATTTCTTTTGAGTGCCAATAAATATTGAATCTCTAGGTGAAAACTTTTGTTGATGTCTGTGAAAACAAGCCTGGTGACCACCTCAAGAATCTTTCTGCTTTAGGCTGTTTGTATGTATAGTTTTATTCAAATTATATCTGTTTTCATTGAAATTTGGTGGATTAGCTGATTATGAAAACTGAATGGGCTAGTTTGTGATTTTGGAAATGATGTGAAAGTTTGGAATGAAAGGATAAAGCAAGGTACTCCGCTGATCAAAAATTTTCCTAACAAAAGCAGGCCTCGTCTATCCGGTTATTAAGTCCTAGGGGTGCCTTAACACCTATCTACCTAAGGTCTCGGGATCTGGGATAGTTGGCCCAACACCGTTACAAGGATAGAGAGAAAAGTCTGGGTTATGGAATAACTCTGCAGTTCGTAATTATTCGTTTGTTTTGTATATATTTCTTGAAAGAGAATGTTTTTGCATGCGAAAAAGTTAATTGCAGTTGAATTTTTGTTTTTGATCATGAGTACGTGGTGTTGAAAGGTATCACGGAATAAGGTGTTACTTCACACCCCTTGTCATCCAAAGGTTAGAGGAAGAAACGGTGGAAGATCCCAAGCTATTCTATGTTCAGTTTCTATAATATAACTTCTCCATGCTTTTAACTCTACTCTTTTTCACTGTTTGCGAAAACCTACAGCAGATAGCAGAACTATTCTTTTGATTGTCATTTTGCTTGTTCTCCTTCAGCAATTGATTATTCCTGAGTTCGATACTACAGTGCTTAAAAGTAGACATATTCTATATTTGCTTGAGGACAAGCAAAAGCTAAGTGTGAGGAAGTTTGATAAGTGCAAAATACATCTATTTTTAGGGCTTTAATTCTTCCTATTTTCATAACAATTTATGTCTTATTTTACACTTATCATATATTTTTCTCTAGATTTATATTTAGATGAGAGCTGATATACTTTATGTGTTAAATGCGAAAAAACACAACAAATGATGGAAATTTAAGTCGTCACAAGCAGGTGGTCATTAATCATTTTTTAATGATTAAGCAATCAGAGACATTGATGCTGGAGTTCACGTGCTACTACAATTAATTCCATATCTATGATTACACGCTTGAACTCATACCATGCACTCACGTACTCAATTATATCACAAGAGTACATGTCGTTATCGGCCATTCACAACCAACATGCTGCGCTGGAGTAAAATAAATTAAGATAGAAAATTAAAAGATAGAAACGGGGTTAAGGGGGTATATTAGAACAGAAGTTAGGGTTGGATCGGGGGATATTCACGCCGGGCCACGCTCAATACAGAGAGGCTTCGGCCTCTCCCTCTCCTTCCACACACACAACTCCATCATTGTTGATACACCACACTTTCTGACAGAGGATTAATACATAGACATGTGACAACAGAGGGTGGAGCAGGATCTTCTAACAAACTTTCTTCTTCCCTTTTTATCTAATTTGTCAATGTGTTCTTCCTTTGTTGTTTTTATTATTTTTAGAGTCATGTTTGAAAAGTTAGTTTAGCTCCCCGGATTGGGGTAGCAAACCGGACTTTTATATTTATTTTGTAATCCCTTCACTAATTCAATAATGCAGTAGTTTAATTCCAGTTCTTCATGCGCTTTAATTCTCTAGCTAATTATTAAAGCTATTTTTGTAGTTTTCTAATCAACACGCGAGAGCTGAGATAGATAACAAGACATAGGAATTAAACCTGATTAACGACTAGAAGCATGATCCTGCCTATGGTTAATCGGTCTCAAATAGAAACTGTTCTTTATGCGATTAGTTGTGTCCGGATTAGAGCATTAGTCTGCTGCTAGTTCTAGCAACTGGTTAGGATTCGTTAGACTTAGCCGTTGACGAATTAATTATAGTTTCTGAGTTTATTGCAGAATTAGGGAAGAGTTTATTAATTAATAAAGTGAAGGTTTGTAGAACAATCCGGGGTGCTTCCTTAGATTCAATCTTTATTTCTTTATTTAGTTTATTTTTATCTTTTTACTGTTTCATTATTTTATGTTAGTTTGTTTAGTCATTCTTTTTATTAAATTAAGTAAAACATGAAAAAGTGACGTTTCATGTTTTCTTAGTTTAATTTAGTTTCTCGGTTAGATTAATAATTTGTCAGTTAATTGAACGAGGTCCCTGAGTTCGACAACCCACTTAACCACTATACCCACAAAACGATAGGTACACTGCCTAGGTAGAGATAATCACTTATTTCTGCTAACAGGGGTTTCCACCACCATTGGAGGGTTGAAATGAATCTCAAGATCAAGAAGAAAACAAGGCATTACAAGAGGGGAAAAATTGGTCACCAAAGGAGAAGGAAGAAAAATGAATTTTTCTTGGAGATTTTTACCTTAATGGAAAGAGGGGACTCCAAGCTTCAAGATGGTGCCCTTTTCTCTTCAAATGGGGAAAACCCATGGAGATGAAGTTCATCCTTTTGAAATTTTGAAAAGAGAGAAAGATAGAGAATGATGAGAGGATGAAGAATATGTATTTATTTTTGTGATTTGAGCTTTAATGAAGCTTGTACAAGGAAGAGAAGATGAAGAAGCCATGGATGGTTGGTGGAGAAGTTCAAAAACGACAGCAACAGAGGGAGGAGGGGAAAAATCACTGGGAGGAAGAAAGAAGAGGAAAGAGAGGGGAAAAAGAGAAAATGAGAGGAGCGAGAGTGTGGGTGGGGGTATAAGTTACTATTTCACTTTTTGCTTTATTGCTTTTTGACTTATTTAATTACCTAACTAGTCAAGAGTGTGAGAGAGCTGGTTTATACTGTAAAAACCGGCCCTCTGTTATAATACAAGCGGGAGCGTTTTTCATCTTTTACAGAAACGCTCGTTAATTTACCCAGTTTAACACTATTCACTAACCGGGCCAGTTTTCCAAAATTTTCTCGTTTCTTTAATTGTATTGGTTGTTAAGCTTCCGTTAATGCTTAATTGTAGTTATATGATCAACTATAATTTTTACGGGGTCATTTGACTGTTTAAAGTCACGTTTTCGGGGTTTCTCGAAAAACACGTTTTAAGACTCTATTAGTGTTTTAGCGCATTATTTGGATCCGTTTTCTTCTGGAATTTTTCCCACATGTTCTTAGTGTGTAATTAGGGTATAAAAATATATTTATAACCCCAGTGAAGGTTATATACCTCCTAAAATAATTAAATACGCATTTTCACGTTTTGTGACTTTTACGTATTTTCTTTTTCTTTTTCTTTTTGATTTTTATTTCTTCACCAATGATCTTAAGGACTTAATTAGCCTTGGAAAATCATAATTACATAATTAATTAACATATTAAGGTTTGGGGTATTTCATAATTATTTTCCCGTATCGTCTATTTACATACTAACTTCATATTTGATTACTAAAATCATATTATACTTCCTACCTTATATTATAATCTTATGTTGTAGGAATCATAAGGTTTCCATGATGGGTTACTTCACCATTTCATGTAATATATTTATTTATTTATTTATTTATTTATTTGTGTCATCCATTCATAATTTCTTGCTAAGACTTTGTCTTAATGTTATGTAATGTGTTTTACACATGATCACCCTTCTTAAATCATATGGTTGTTAATTATACACCATACTTCCAAATTTTCAATTTAAACTCATCATTTTATGTGATGGTTGACAAGGTATATTTACAACATAATAACTTTCTTATTACATAATTTCTTACACTTTGATATAATGTCACATTATACCATTTTACTTCCTTTATAATATACTTTCTCATACTTAACAAAATGTCACATTATAAGATTCTAAACCTTATATTATAATATGCTCATATTTTAAAATTTCTCAAATCAACCATACTACTTTCGGTAATTACCATTCTTTCCCACTCATTTTTGGTTATTTACAAAACCAACCCATATATTATATTTACTACATTTCCAAACTTATTTAACTTATAACCAAAGGTTTTCAGCCCACCATGTTTTGTCCAATTTAATCCTATTTCCCACAACTTCCTTTTTATTACATATTACCCCTCTTTATTTTATAATCTTACAATTTAATACTTTAAACTTTATATTATACATATTAACTTATTTAATTACAAAAACTCCCAAAATAATTTTCTAAAATTCCAAACAGCCCCTAAACTATTATGAAATTATTTTTCATCCCCAAATTTTGGTTATTTACATAATAACCCCATAAATTTATAATTATTACATTTTAATACTTAAAATATATATTATAATCCTTAATTTATTTAATCACCAAAATCAACCCAAAATTTACCCAAAATTGTGAACAGGCCCTTAACTTTATCAAATCTCATTTTTAACCAACAAATTTTTTTAATTACTATATAGCCCCATAAGTTTCATGATTGTTACAATTAAATACTTAAACTATATACTATAATCCTTAAATAATTAAATCATTGAAAATAACCCAAAAATACTTTTAATTTACAAACAGAGCCCTGGGGTCTTAATATTTATATTCCAACACCTATATTTTCGGTAATTACATAAACATCCCATTTAGTTTTATAAATTTCATTTAACTTATTGTTAAGACAAGATGCTTTAGTTTTGATGATAGCAAACCTTGTGTTGTCTATTTAATGTGTTTGTCAAGATTCATGATTTCAGATAGACAGGTGAATAAGTGGCTTAGCACGTAAGGTTACAAGTGCACTTAAGTCATGAGTGGCTTAGCACGCAAGGTTGCAAGCGCGCTCAATCCACGACATGTGCTCTACCAGTCGGGCACCTGTCGGCGAGAGCTCCGAAGAACTTCTAGCAAGACACAAGTAGTCAAGAACCACACCATCACTTATCTCTTACATCAGACATCAAACAAGGACCAAACGGAGTTAGCAATGTCGACAAACTCACTCAGATTATTCACAACCACACAAACAACTTGCTCACAACAAACACACGACAAAAGGTGTATCTCATTAATGTGCAAGATAACAAGATAAGCAAAGGCTGATGATGAACATCATTACATAGCCGTAATACTTCAAAAAAGAGCATTTATGAGCATTAATGAGCCAGACAAGTTCAGACAAGTTGAAGTGCGCACGTGGTGACCGACCACTTGGGGAGACGCACCGCCAACTTGGCCATTCACAAGGCAACGCGTGTGCTGGTGGCTCCAGATCAACTTGGATGAAAATCTGCAGTAGGGTGCGAATATTATATTTGTAGAAGAATGAGTATTCTACTCTTAGAGTCTACAACTCCTAGGTTGTTAGTTGGCATATCAACTAACTTGTATAAATACGTGTCTTAATGTTCCTTGTAAGATAAGGCCCCTGTACGAGATAAAAGATAGAGATAATCTGAGCAAGTGTGGATCAGACTTAGGAGTGTATGTAAGTGCTAGAGAGTTGGTGAGCTAGTGAGGACTGGGTTATAGTATCAATACATTGGGTATTTGATAGGACGACCGGTCGGGGAACGGTCGGTGAACCGTAGGCCGATAGTCAGGAGAGGGTTGACGACTTTAGGGGTAAAGTCAAACTGTCCTAGGAGTCCGTGTGTGAGGCAAGGGAGGTTGAGTGAATTTCGTGTGTGTAAATTCTCAATCGAAATGTGTTTTCCAGTTTAATAGTTTCCTCTCATCTATCAAGTTTTATTAGAGTCCACAATATGTCCACGACACGTCAGGGACGCATTAGGAGCGCTTGTGAGTTTCAATTGGTGTCAGAGTGGGTCTCTTCTAGAAAGCTAACTGCTTTGGAAGATGATCAAGATGTCTCATGCAAGCATTCTAGCAGCAGAAGAAGGTTCTGCACCAAATCGACTACCACTTTTCAATGGAGACAATTACACTCACTGGAAGAACAAGATGGAATTTCATATCAAGTTTGACAATCTAAGAATGTGGAGGGTGATAACACATGGAGAGTACACCTTCCAGAATCCTCAAGGACAAGACATGTCTATCGACAGCATGACGGAATATCAAATCAAGAAGCTGATATTCAACGCTCGAGCTGTAAGAATACATCACTGTGCACTACTACCTGAGCAATACTCAAAAATTGCTTCAGCTAAAACGGCCCATGAGATTTGGAAAACTCTTGAGGTCACCTATGAAGGGAATGATGAGATCAAAAAGACTCGTATTGAGTTGCTACTCACTCACTGGGAGCTATTCAAGAAGGAAGAAAAGGAGAGCATTTCTGAAATGCATACAAGGTTCACTAAGCTGATCAATGAAATGTTGTTGCTTGGAAGAACTATCTTTAACGAGGATCAAATTGGGAAGTTCCTCAGATTTCTCCCTGCCTCCTTTGATAGCAAGGTTAATGCCATTCAAGAAGTGCTTGATCTCTCTAAGATGTCTCTGGCAGACATGCTAGGATCTCTAATGGCTTTCGAGTTAAAATTACAACATAGAAACTCAGAAAGCTCATCAAGAGATAGAGGGAAAGGCATAGCCTTTCAAGTAGTTGAAAATGAAAGGTCCGAGTCAGGAGATGACAATGATGAAATGGTCTTCTATGCTAAGAGGTATGTTCGAAAGTTCATAAGAAATAAAATGAGGAAAGGAAAGGAGTCCAAAGAGTTGGATGATCAGAAGAAAAGCAATGACAAGTGCTTTGGGTGTTCAAAACGCGGACATCACATCAAAGACTGCCCTCAGCTATCATGAGAGGACAACGACAGGGTCAAGAAGCCTGTCCGACGATCATTCAACAAAGGAACAAAGAAGGAAGCCTTCGTTGCCGCATGAGGAGATTCTGAACAAAGTGATGACAATCAAACCTCAGATAGCGACACTTCAGAAGATATGAAAGCTCACCTATGCCTTGAAGATGTGTGCTTGATGGCACAAGGCAAGGATGTCTCAGAATCAGAAGGAGAAAAAGAACAACATCAGGTAAACTATTCTAAACATAGTAGGAGAATTCAAAAGGCTGAACTTCTAGGACTTAGAAAGTTTTCTCTTATATTAGTTGATCACCTAGAGGCATTAGAAACTTAAAACGATGAACTTTTGGAAGAAAATGAAAACATGATAAAAACCTCGGATAAAAAGGTAGAAAATCTTATGAGGGCACTCATGAAATTACAAAGAGATTATAGTGAAATTCTCCCCGTTCATGAAAAGTTGAAGTACGAAAAACAACCTAAAATCGATGAATTGATTGTTGCTCTTAACACTAAAGAAAAGGAACTAGCTACCATCAAAGAAAAATATTCTAAGATAGATGTTGTTTCTATGACACCCATGAGGAGAAGTAAGCGACAAGTCGGATGCCAGTCAGAGACAAGTCGTAGAGATGTTTGCAGCTTATGCAGACAACCCGGTCATCATGAGTCCAATTGTCATAAAACGAGTTTTATGAGGCATTGGCAACTCAAGAAACTAGGACTAAAATGGGTAGTCAAAAGTGATCTGAGAGTATTAAATGGTGGAAATGGGTCCAACCTTTCTGTGGACCCCAACCCCACACCACTAACGTGTTAAGTGCAGAATCAAGTGAGAATGGGCCGCTGCTGGTACATCGACAGTGGGTGCTCTAAGCACATGACAAGAGACAAAAAGAAGTTCTTCTCACTCGAATCAGGAAGCCAAGGAATCATTTCCTTTGGCGACAATAAGAAAGGTAAAATCATCGGTGTAGGTAAGGTCGGTATTACATCTGACTATGTCATAGATAGTGTAAATCTAGTTCATGGTTTAAAATTCAATTTGCTTAGTGTTTCTCAAATTTGTGACAAAGGGAATTCAATTCACTTCTATCCTACACATTGTAGCATAGTATGTCAGAACAATGGCAAAGATTTGTTTAAGGGAAAAAGATGGAAAAATGTTTATGTAACAAGCTTAGAGGATATTGACGGCCAAATCTTTCTTGCTTGACTTCTTCAGCAGATGACTCTACTCTATGGCACAAAAGACTAGGGCATGCTAGTACTTCTGTACTAAGAAAACTTGTCAAGAAACAGTTGGTAAGAGGTCTTCCCGAGATTAAAGAATTTGAGACCAATCTTTGTGATGCTTGTGTTAGAAAGAGCACTTATGTGGACCTTTGAGAGTTAAAAGTTTTGGAAGAAATTGGTATGTGTTTGTAATTGTTGATGATTACTCACGATTTGTTTGGACACTCTTTATTGCTTCCAAAGATGAAGTCTTTGAGAAATTTCAAGCCTTTGCAGGAAAAGTCCAAGTACAACTCAGTCTCAAGATCAAGACTCTTCGGTATGATCATGGGTCAGAATTTGAGAATCAACAATTCATGGATATGTGTAAACAACATGGGATTAGTCACACATATTCAGCACTAAGAACACCCCAACAGAATGGGGTAGTTGAGCGAAAGAACAGAACACTACAAGAGGTAGCCAGGGCCATGCTATTGGGGAGCAATCTTCCTCAAGTCTTCTGGGCAGAAGCTATGGCGGCTGCATGCTACATCACAAACAGAACGCTCATATGACCGATCCTCAACAAAACACCTTATGAGTTAATCAAGGGAAGAAAACCAAACATAAGTCACTTCAGGACATTTAGTTTCAAATTTTATGTCCACAACAATGAAAAGAGTCCTCTTGGGAAGTTTAATGCTAGAAGTAACGTGTCCATCTTCCTTGGATACTCTGAAAGAAGCCGGGCATACAAAGTATACAACAAAAGGACACAGAAGGTGGAGGAAAGTGTGCACGTAATCTTTGATGAGGCTAACGTACACAAGGTCAATGAATCTGATGAAGATAAAGAACTTGGATTCATTCTAGCTGATCAAGATCATGTAGATAATCCCAAAGATGAATCACCGACTGAAGAAAACTTGCCCGATAGGTCAGCGACAGGTCAACAATAGGTAAATGAAGGAAGCAATGATGTCGAGGATCCTCTCTCTCCATCAACCATTCATCAATCTCGTGCTTTGTACAAGAATCATCCAATGGAGAATATCATATCAGACATATCCAAAGGAACTTAGACAAGAGCACAACCTCGAGATCTTCTAGCCTTCTCAATGATAGTCTCACCCATCGAGCCCAAGAACATCAAGGAAGCTCTTCGAGACTCAGACTGGATCAATGCAATGCAAGAAGAACTAAACCAGTTTAAAAGATGCAAAGTCTGGCATCTTGTGCCTTGCCCTACTCATCAAGGAGTACTTGGCACAAAATGGGTCTTTAGAAATAGCTTGAATGAAATGGGAGAAGTTGTCAAGAACAAGGCTTGTCCAGTAGCAAGGATGGAATCTATCAGACTACTAATTGCGTTTGCTACACATAATGGAAACAAACTCTTCCAACTTGACATCAAGAGTGCCTTCCTAAATGGGTACATCAAAGAGGAAGTGTATGTTAAGCAACCTCCAGGTTTTGAGACACAAGAAGGAAAATACATGGTACTCAAACTTGACAAATAATTATGAGCTCAAAAAAGCTCCAAGATCATGGTATGATCGCGTGTCCTCCTATCTATTGGAAACCCACTTTAAAAGAGGTAAAGTAGACAAAACTTTATTTGTTTACAACAACAAAAGAAATTTCCTAATTGTGCAAGTATATGTTGATGATATAAGCTTTGGAGCCCCTGATGAAAAATATTGCAAAAAGTTCGAAGCAATGATAAAAAAGGAATTTGAGATGAGTGATCTAGGAAAATTGAAGTTCTTCCTAGGACTTCAAGTCAAGCAGAATGATGAATGGACCATCATATCCCAAGAGAAGTACGTAAAAGACTTGCTGAAGAGATTTGGAATGAAGGGATGTAAGACGTTTGACAGACCAATGGTAGTTGGCACTAAGATGGGTATCATGACTGGTGACCGACCGGTCGACCAACGATCTTATAGAGAGATGATTGGTTCTCTACTATATTTAACTCCTAGTAGACCTGACATCATGTATAGCGTTTGCTTATGTGCCAGGTTTCAAGAAGATCCAAGAGAAAGTCACCTCACAGGTGTAAAAAGAATCCAACGTTAATTAAAAGGAACCATGAATCTTGGTCTCTTTTATCCTAAGTTCACTAACTATAACATTGTAGGATTTTTAGATGCATACTATGGAGGATCTATCACCGATAGAAAGAGCACTTCAGGGACAACATTCTTTGTTGGATCATGTCTGATTGCATGGGGATCAAAGAAACAACAAAGTGTTACAATCTCAACAACTGAATCTGAATACGTTGCTGCAGCAAGCTGCTGTGCCCAACTCCTATGGCTCATACAACAAATTGGTGATTATGGCGTCAAAACAGATAATTATGTGTGATAATACAAGTGTCATCTCTGTTTCCGAAAATCCTGTGCATCATTCTCGTACCAAACATATTAACATTAGACATCATTTTCTTAGAGATTGTTGTGAAAAAGAATTAGTTGGTTTAAAGTATATTTCTACTGAGAATCAACTAGCTGACATCTTTACAAAGCCATTAAGTAGAGAAAGGTTTACTAAGATTGTTCATGATCTTGGTATGATATTCATTAATCATAGTTAAACTGCTTATGACATGTGAGCAACACCTGTTATATTGTTGTTCAGTAGTCAACGATCAGTTTAATGCATAGAAAACATGTCAAACGACTACTTGAAGCAGATATGTCATTTTCCACAAAAGTGAGATTAGGTTAGAGACAGTCCAACGGATAGAAACGGAAAAACTTCTCAACGGATTACGTGAGACTCGTAAGCTCTCGTGATGCGTCCCCGACGTGTCGTGGACGTATCGTGGACTCTAATAAAACTTGATAGACGAGAGGCAACTATTAAATTGGAAAACACATTTTGATTGAAAATTTACACACATGAAATTCATCCAACCTCCTTTGTCCCACACACGGACTCCCGGGAAAGTTTCGACTTTACCCCTAAATTCGTCAACCTTCTCCTGACTATCGGCCTACGGTTCACCGACCGTTCCCCAACCTGTCGTCCTATCAAATACCCAATGTATTGATACTCAGACCTAGTCCTCTCTAGCTCACCAACTCTCAAGCACTTACACACACTCCTAAGTCTGATCCACACTTGCCCTGATTATCTCTATCTTTTCTCTTGTAAAGGGGCCTGTCTTACAAGGAACATTAAGGCACGTAATTATACAAGTTAGTTAAGATGCCAACTAACAACCTAGGAGTTGTAGACTCTAAGAGTACAATACTCATTCTTCTACAGTACAATATCTGCACCCTACTTGCAGATTTTCGTCCAACTTGATCTGGAGCCACCAGCACACGCGTTGCCTTGTGAATAGGCAAGTTAGCGGCGCGTCTCCCCAAGTGGTCGGTCACCACTTGCACACTTCAATTTGTCTGAACTTGTCTGGCTCATTAATGCTCATAAATGCTCTCTTTTGAAGTATTACGACTATGTAATGATGAACATTAATAGCCTTTGCTTATCTTGTTATCTTGCACATTAATGAGATACACCTTTTATCGTGTGTTTTTCATGAGCAAGTTGCTTGTGTGGTTGTGAATAACCTGAGTGAGTTTGTCAACAATGCAAACTCTGTTTGGTCCTTGTTTGATATCTGATGTAAGAGATATGTGATGGTGTGGTTCTTGACTGCTTGTGTCTTGCTAGAAGTTCTTCGGAGCTCTTGCCGACAGGTGCCCGACTGGTAGAGCACATACCGTGGATTGAGCGCGCTTGTAACCTTACGTGCTAAGCCACTCATGACTTAAGTGCTCTTGCAACCTTGCGTGCTAAGCCACTTACTCACCTGTCTATCTGAAATCATGAATCTTGACAAACCCATTAGATAGACAACATAAGGTTTGCTATCATCAAAACTAAAGGATCTTGTCTTAACAATTTCCCCCTTTTTGATTATGGCAACTATACACTTATTATGTACTTGGCAATCAAGAATTGAGAGATTCTCCCTAAGAAGGATCCCCCCTGAGTTTATTAAGGGTTTTTAGGAATGAAATAATTTTAATGAATGATAGCATAAGTGACAGCTTTTATGTTATATCATTGGTAGATAAGGGTTCATTCAGATGATACATAACACAAGGACGATAGACACACTCTCACAAGTACATATACTTTTCTTTCCCCCTTTGCCATACAGCATAATAGGGAGCAACTACACAACGTAAGATGTTGTAAAGGCCATGCCATTCCATAGATTACAAACTACAAAATATGATCAAGATAATCTAGATGAAGGGACGTAGTTGGGTATCCCATTCATAATCCTCTGAGCAATTCGGCTCTTCCTCCGAAAAACCAGTTTTGATCCAAGAAGGTTTGGCTTTGGGTGCGGTAATCAAAGGTGGTTTAGCTATGGTTGAAAGGTCAGACTCATCAGAATCTATGGAGAACACCATGCAATGTAGAGAACGTGATTGTGATAGAGTAATACTTGAGGTGATAGACCAAGCTGTGAGGGAGTCAGAATCTGGTTGAACATAGCTTTGGGCGACGTATTTCTTTGGGTGTTTTGTGGTCATAAGCTTGCGAATGGTGGAGTGAATGTTTTACTCATTCAAGCTGGATGAGCTTTGTGGTTATTGAGCCATTGCGTGAGATGATTGTGAGTGGTAAAAGGAGTAAGCAAGTTTTATAGACACTTTGGATATGCTCAATGACTGATCGGTGAGTGGCATTTAATGAGGTGCTACGTCTTGTGGGCTATGTTTGTAGGCTTTTTAGGTGTCAAGGTCAGAGTTTGGATTAGTGGAATGGATGGGACTAAATATCTCAGATCATTTTGTAATTTTTAATCAAGGAAGAAGCAGCCAAGACAATAAATTATTTCGTACCCATCATAAGCATTCAAGTAACAAAAATCAGTTGCATTTTCATTAATGTCCAAAAGTTAATGTGAAACAGATAGTCAAAGGAAAAAATAGAGCATTTGATGGAAAAGAAAAATCTAGTCCTAACTCTAACTCTCACAGTCTCACTCAAGTCTCTATGAGACAAGGAACACTCAGGCTATGTGAGTATCTATAAAATCTATTGCTCCTTGAACCATGTGATGAACACTTGGCTCAATGGAGACATCCTGCACTGCGGTAAGAGTGACTCTTACACGCTGAAGAACGTCCCGAGTTGAAGTATCCAGACTGGTCCCCGACCTGTCGTGGACCGGTGAGAGACTTCTCCTCCTTTTGATTCCTGAAGCTCTTGCCGTCGGTCTAGGCTTTGACCTTGCATCTTTGCTCTTCATGGGCTTCTGGACAGCCACGAGCTTATCTCCCTTAGTCTTTATCCCCATTTTAGATAGCATCTTGGAGTAGATGTAGTCTTGAGAGGTGCGTGCACACTCGTGGAACCTGTCGGTGTCCACTCCACTCTCTACAAGTGTCGCGGTGACCACTCCCCCGTGCACCAGACCTTGGTTTACTTGACGACTCTCATCTAGAGTGAGGAGGATCATGACAGGTAGATCAATTTTCTCCTTGGTCTTGAGCGAACAACAGCCTTACATCCCGTGCATTGACAATGTGGGTGCGCTGGTTCCTTGGGGTGATGTTGTGGGTGACAAAGCTGAAGAGGACTCTGTCGGTGATAGACATGTCCACGGCATTGAAAATTTTTATCGTTGCTCCTTTGTTGAGCAGATTTACCATCTTTCCTCCTTGGTGTCCTAGGTCGTGCCAAGTTGTATCCTTTGGAAGGATCAGACCTCTGGGCTTTAGGTTGAAGGTTTCACAAATCCACGACTTGGAGACAGTAACTTGAACCGTTTGGACCGTTGAGTGGAGGTAGTCAGCATCTTGATCTCTTTGGAGTGGTTTAAGATATCTCATATGCTCCTTGAGCAACTCAGTGTAGACAGGGGTAGGCTCCTGGAAGAAGTCTACCCATCCTTGGAACTCCAACAGCTCAATGATCTCTCCTAGATCTATCTTATTCATCCACTCTATGTCCAATGTCTTTGGTAAGACGGGACAAGAGCGATCCTTGACGTTCTCGGCCTTGATCAATGGAGGCTCTAGTTCGTCAAGCCTTTTTAGACGCTTCAGAGGCTCTGGAGGTTGGGACTTGGCAGCCGACTTTTCTGCAAGAGCAATCTCCTTGACTTCCTTAGTGCTAGAGGAAGCGCCCATCTTTCTTTTACCCTTTGCTTTCTCCAAATTAGCACGCTCCTCGAGCATGTAGATGATAGGTGATGACGATTCTGTGTCACTGTCCCCATTTTTATGTTGCCGCTGAGGTGTTGGAGACCTGTTGACACTGGTTCTTCGAGAGTGGTTGTGAGATTTGCTTCCTCTTCGGAGTCAGGTGCAGTGACACCTTCTTCCTGGTCTTTTTATTCTACTGAGGCTTCCTTCTGAGATGGTTCGTCACTTCAAACCTCCTCTTCTTCCAATGATTGAATGACCTCTTTTACGATAGCTGAAGGAGAGGCTTCTTCTTCCTCGGTGAAGTGTAACCGCCGAGTTGTTTTAACTGGTGTTGAGTGGGATTTTTGTGGAGCTGTTTGTTCTTTGGCGCACCTAGATGAGCGAGTTACACGACTAGTGGTGGCGGTTGAATGGCCTTTGGACTTTGATTCCTTAGCTTTGGATTTCTTTATGGTATTTTTGGAGGTTTTAAGTGAGACGGCAGGAGAAGACATTTTTGGTTCTTGTGTAGGAGCAGGATCAGGAATGATGGTGGGTTCGAAAGTGCCGGATGTGATGAGATGGTAGGTTTTAGGAATGTGGGACTTTATATATTCTACCTCACTAGCGAGAAGGTTCCCTTCTTCGATTACTCTAACCTTAAGCTCATTCTCCTCCCCCTTTGTCAGTTGAGTTGGAGATTCTATCTGCTGGATGTCGGCCACTTGTTGTGTGGAAGTTTCTGTGAGGATTTCTTTAGCTTTTGATCGAAGGCAGTCTTTGGTGCCATTTTCAGAGGAGAGGATTTTGTACTGGAATTTTGTACTTTTTACTCGGGTGTTCTTTTACGGCTGTGAGGCGAGGTTCTTTGCACTTGTCTCACGAAGTTGTTTGTAAGAGAGAAGAGAATATGCTTTGATCGCTTAGAGAGATTAGAGAGAGTGAGGGCAATAGTGTGACAGGAGTAAAACTCCCATCGCCCTTTTATAGATATCGAGTAACAGTCGGCGAATGCTCCTCATCCGCTCGCTGACTGATAAGCCGCAGACTTATCATATTTTATGCACTAGATTTAGTATTATATTTATCTAAATAAAGTTATATTTATGTTATTTATGCTTATTATGTGTTAAAATATATTATTTGTACAGTCTTATGTTTTTATGAGTTTTCTGTGCAAGGAATGATTTTCTAGGCAAAAGTTCAGTTGAAGCCGGACTCCATGCCGGGTAGTTTCTACACGGCATAAGCACAGAACAGAAAAGAGGCCTTGCCGGACCTAATGCCGGGTAGATTCCATCCGGCATAAGTAAAGAGTCGCCACGGTTGACCAAGCGATAGCAGTTATTGACCGTTGGTGAAAAGGATGCTGCCGGGTGTGATGCCGGGTATATCCTGCCCAGCATATGCACTGTTTCGCACGGAATTGACGTTTCGACCGTTAACAGTTGGGCGCATTTATCACGTGTGCCGGCTACTGGTGATCCGGCACGACGCCCGCAAGAGACATTTTGATGCCTATAAATAGGCCGAGGAAGGTAACAATTGAACACACTTCAACACCATATTATACTTCATTCACATCTCAGTTTCCGCCCCACTCCAAGTGTTGGTGTCCAAGGAACATTTGCAGATCCATCCGCGCAAGAGAAGAAGAAGACCTTGTCAGGGTTAAGGCTATTAACATCTCCTTCTCCCCCTTTGTATTCTCTTCTTGTAGTTGTGTGGATGGTGATGCAGAATCCTTGATAGGTTTTGGTTAGGGATGATTGCCTTGTAAAACTCTTATGATCATTTATGGAATTTTCAAGTTTCTTAACCCGAGTTCTAATCTTCTTACAAGTAGAATGAAGTAGCTATTCATTCTCTTATCTCTAAGTCCTATTTGAGGTTCACAAGACAAGAATAGGATAGATTAGGATTTTGGTAATCTTTAACATTGTCTTCTGCGCCTCAGCGGGAGCAAGACTTAAGGTTTAGGGTTAATCTCTTATTTCCCATTATTCTGTTGTATTCGCGGCATTGGCTATGCACGATGCAAGTATGAATATTGAGTTCCTTTTGTCAGAACCAAATCTGGAAGTGTTGTTTACGAAATGTACGATGCCGGGTATAAGTTATCCGGCACGTTCAAGGCCATGAATCTACCGGGTAGCGAAGATCCGACATCACATCCGGCATATGCATTTTGCGAGACCAAATCCTCTTTGAGACTTGCCACCCTTGATCAGTGGTCATACGAACCTTTTGCATTGATAATCTTCCCAAATCAAAGTTAGTTTATTTATTTATTTATTTAGTTTAGGATCACATTTTCAATTTCCCCCCTTGTTATAGAATAGGTAATTACCGGGATTAGGACTAATTTTCTATAAGTCCCTTGGGTACGATACTCTCGGTCGTAATATATTTACACTATACTCCGACCGGGTTTTATTTTGCTACCCGTAGTAGAGTTGTAGGATTAGTTATTATTTTATTTTATTCTTTTATATATATTTTTATCCTAACAATTTCTCTGTTAGCAAATTGGCGCCGTTGCTGGGGACTTGGAATTAGTCCAAGTCCTAAATTCGGTAAAAACGCCTTATTCTTTATTCTTTGATTCTTTAATTCTTTAATTTATTTTTGCCCTTAGTTTTGCAGACTTGAATGTGCCGTGCGGGGTGCCGGGCGTCTGTAACCCGGCAAACTCGGAGGAAGTCTGATGCCGGATACTTTTTACCCGGCATTGCGTCCGGCATGTTCAAAGTTTTTCAAAATTCCTTACAGTATTGAGTTCTTGGCAATTTAGAATGTATTCTTGTCTACTCCTTTCGTTATTTCTCTCTTATATTAGTCCCTATACTATATTTCTTTATTTTGAATTTCGATTTTTGCGCTGCCGTGTATTATGCCGGGTTTTCTACACACGGCATTTCAGAGGAAGTCTTATGCCGGATAGGTTGTATCCGGCTCGTCACCCGGCATGTTCAAATTCTCTCAATATTATTGTTGTAAATAGGAGGGACAGTTAGGAATGATCTCCTCTTGCATCTATATTGATTATCTTCTACACTTAATGTCTTTAATTAAGTTAATTTTTCGATTTTTGTTCACGCCGGGCAACATGCCGGGTTGTATAAACCCGGCAATAGTGGAGGAAGTCCACTGCCGGGTAAGAGTCACCCGGCACTATGTCCGGCAGAACCAAAATTTTATTTTTCCTTGTATTTTCGTAAGTCTAAATATATCTAAATATTATTTCTTTTATTATTACGAATATTATAACGTTTTCTCTTGCTCCTCATGAAGTTATCCAAGTGAATGCTTCTTTGGTCAACGAGTACTCCTGACAATTTAGCCAACCTTGATCCGGAGATCGAGAGAACCCTACTTCATACTTTAAGGCAACAACAAACCCTACAAGAAGCAGATCGTACACCAATGGCAACACCTACCGTCCGTAACATAAACCGGCCTTCTAACCAAGGCCAAAAGCCCGCAATCGACCTTCCTCTCCTTCCACAAAACGAGTACGATGAATGGCAAAAACTCAAGCCATATCATCAAATCCGATGCATCAAGGAATTGGGTTTGTTTGACGGGTCAAATCCGGACGATGCTTTGCTCCACGTCACCAAATTTCTACAGCATACAAACAGCCTAACCTCCACAAATAACGTCCTCCAATATGCCAGGCTTTCCCTCTTCCCCCATAGCCTTACAGGGAATGCCAGCAAGTGGTACCACAGTCTAACCCCCAGTACCATCAACTCATGGGAGGACATGGCAACCAAATTTTATGACAAATTCATGCCCCCTAGTCGCACCCTAGAGATGATCGCCGACTTTTACAACTTCAGACAACCTAGCTCGGAGAACATCTGTGAGACTTTGGACAGATTCAAAGGGTTGCTTCGCACATGTCCACACCATGGCCTCACCAAGGAGCAACTATCTCAGTTGTTTTACAAAGGATTGGTCAATCAAAGCAAGACGATGATCTTATCCTCCCTTGGTGCAGATATATTAAAGAAGCCTGGAGATCAATTCCTTAGTGGGGTTGAATCTCTTTGCGAAGAGATTAAGGAATGGGCCACCGGTGGAACAAGGGGCAGTACCGCTGGTCTATATCATGTGGATGAGGGTGACTCCAAATTGGCCAAATTATTGCAAATTCATGAGCAGTTGTTGGAGAGCAATGCTCAAACGTCCACAAAGGTTAGCGCTCTACAGAAAGTAGTGGAGCAAATAGCGATGAATCAACTTCCTCAACAGGCAAACGTGGTTAGCGCACGGCCACACGCTCCAAGCCCTGACATGCCCAACTTTCAGAATGTTGAGGAAGTCAACTATGTGAGTAACCAAGGGTATCGGCAGCCATGGCAACAGGGGAACCAACCCCCTCAACACTTCCAAAGTCAAGCCGGCTACCAGGAAGGTCCAAGGCAATTCAGACCATCCCATCCTACATCATCATCAGAGGCTGAAATGGCTGAACTTCGTGACATGATGTCAGCCCTGATGAACAAGACCCAGGATACTCAAAATGAGATCTCGACCATTCGCAAGGAGCACAAATCGTTGCAGTTGCAACTACAGCAACTTCTGACGCAACCGTGACAGCAAGGTCAGCTCCTATCCCAAACGCAAACCAATCCACGGGAGCATGCGAATTCGGTCACCATTCTACCTAGGATCTCCAAGGATGCCAAATAGCCTAAAAGGCTAAGTGTAGGGCGGTTCCTCCTCACGCCTTCACTATCAAACAGGGGAGCCCTTCGTATCATTTAATTTTTCTCTTTTTATTTTATGTTATTGTTTTTAAATTGCTTTCCTTATAGTTATTTCAAGTTTCTTAAAAAAAAAAGTTTTACTTATTCATTTTCTTTCGAACACTGGGGACAGTGTTCCTGCCAAGTGTAGGGCAGGGACCCCCCTTAAAAACAAAAATAAGTAATATGCATAAGTTTTGCGTTTTATTCAATGTTTTACTAAACTTTTTGCATGTTTTTGATCGAGATAAGATTAGGAATGACTAAAGGCTTGTTCTCTCAAGAGGTAAGCTTTCTAATGACTTTAGATTCCTGTTTTTAACTCTTTGATTCTATTTATTAACATGAGTATATGATCTTTCTCCTAATTCTTTCCTTTATGTACTTATGGGTATTCTTTTCTTTCTTTTTTCAAATTGTGAAAGATCTTTTGGGTAAAAATCTTAAATAGGGTTTTTGTGAAAAAAAGAAAGAAGAAGAAGAAAAAAAGAAGAAAAAAAAGAAAAGAAAAAAATCTTCTTCCAAAGGAAAAGCATTATATTCCTTGAGGTTGCAAAAGTGCCTCTGAATAAAAGCAAGAAACGAGAGTTTTTCCTTTTATTTTTCTCCTAAATTCCCCGTTCTTTAAAAATGCAAAAAAATCATGGTTAATTCAGAAACCCTTGAAAAATAGGGCTGAATGGAAAAAACACACAACCATGGTGAGAGTCTTGGCCACATTTAGAAACTCTTGAAAAATAGAGCTGGATGATGGAAACCGGAAAAAGGAGAGATTACAAATCCCTTATGCAAAATAGCCAAAAAGTTTTTGATCGGTTTTGAAATTCCTTGTTTTATACCCATTAGTATGTTTCGATAGAATAAGGTAGATAAGTGATACTTATGAATTAGAGTCATATAGTTGGAAATATTTATCTACATTTCATTCTAGAGTTTATCTCTTTTGTGCAAAGTAATTAGTCCTTTCTAATCTTGTTTTGCTCGAGGACTAGCAAAAGGTAAGTGTAGGGCCTTGATAAGCTGCAGACTTATCATATTTTATGCACTAGATTTAGTATTATATTTATCTAAATAAAGTTATATTTATGTTATTTATGCTTATTATGTGTTAAAATATATTATTTGTACAGTCTTATGTTTTTATGAGTTTTCTGTGCAAGGAATGATTTTCTAGGCAAAAGTTCAGTTGAAGCCGGACTCCATGCCGGGTAGTTTCTGCACGGCATAAGCACAGAACAGAAAAGAGGCCTTGCCGGACCTAATGCCGGGTAGATTCCATCCGGCATAAGTAAAGAGTCGTCACGGTTGACCAAGCGATAGCAGTTATTGACCGTTGGTGAAAAGGATGCTGCCGGGTCTGATGCCGGGTATATCCTGCCCGGCATATGCACTTTTTCGCACGGAATTGATGGTTTCGACCGTTAACAGTTGGGCGCATTTATCACGTGTGCCGGCTACTGGTGATCCGGCACGACGCCCGGCAAGAGACATTTTGATGCCTATAAATAGGCCAAGGAAGGCAACAATTGAACACACTTCAACACCATATTATACTTCATTCACATCTCAGTTTCCGCCCCACTCCAAGTGTTGGTGTCCAAGGAACATTTGCAGATCCATCCGCGCAAGAGAAGAAGAAGACCTTGTGAGGGTTAAGGCTATTAACATCTCCTTCTCCCCCTTTGTATTCTCTTCTTGTAGTTGTGTGGATGGTGATGCAGAATCCTTGTTAGGTTTTGGTTAGGGATGATTGCCTTGTAAAACTCTTATGATCATTTATGGAATTTTCAAGTTTCTTAACCCGAGTTCTAATCTTCTTACAAGTAGAATGAAGTAGCTATTCATTCTCTTATCTCTAAGTCCTATTTGAGGTTCACAAGACAAGAATAGGATAGATTAGGATTTTGGTAATCTTTAACATTGTCTTCTGTACCTCAGCGGGAGCAAGACTTAAGGTTTAGGGTTAATCTCTTATTTCCCATTATTCTGTTGTATTCGCGGCATTGGCTATGCACGATGCAAGTATGAATATTGAGTTCCTTTTGTCAGAACCGAATCTGGAAGTGTTGTTTACGAAATGTACGATGCCGGATGGCATGCCGGGTATAAGTTATCCGGCACATTCAAGGCCATGAATCTGCCGGGTAGCGAAGATCCGGCATCACATCCGGTATATGCATTTTGCGAGACCAAATCCTCTTTGAGACTTGCCACCCTTGATCATTGGTCATACGAACCTTTTGTATTGATAATCTTCCCAAATCAAAGTTAGTTTATTTATTTATTTATTTAGTTTAGGATCACATTTTCAATTCCCCCCTTGTTATAGAATAGGTAATTACCGGGATTAGGACTAATTTTCTATAAGTCCCTTGGGTACGATACTCTCGGTCGTAATATATTTACACTATACTCCGACCGGGTTTTATTTTGCTACCCGTAGTAGAGTTGTAGGATTAGTTATTATTTTATTTTATTCTTTTATATATATTTTTATCCTAACAATTTCTCTGTTAGCACTGACATGTCCTAACAGTACTATTCATAACGGGCAGTGGTCGTGACGGTTGTCAGCGATCTGTTGAGTAATTTTTGCGTTTCTATTTGTTGGACTGTCTCTAACCTAATCTCACTTTTGTGGAAAATGACATATATGCTTCAAGTAGTCGTTTGACATGTTTTCTATGCATTAAACTGATCGTTGACTACTGAACAACAATATAGCAGGTGTTGCTCACATGTCGTTGATCGATCGTGGGAACTAAAAGCAGTTTAACTGTGATTAATGAATATCATACCAAGATCATGAATAATCTTAGTAAACCTTTCTCTACTTAATGGCTTTGTAAAGATGTCAACTAGTTGATTTTCAGTAGAAATATACTTTAAACCAACTAATTCTTTTTCACAACAATCTCTAAGAAAATGATGTCTAATGTCAATATGTTTGGTACGAGAATGATGCATAGGACTTTTGGAAATAGAGATGGCACTTGTATTATCACACATAATTGGTAAAGTACTTGTTTTGACGCCATAATCACCAATTTGTTGTTTGAGCCATTGGAGTTGGGCACAGCAGCTTGCCGCACCAATGTATTCAGATTCAGCTGTTGAGATTGCAACAATTTGTTGTTTCTTTTATCCCCATGCAATCAGACATGATCCAACAAAGAATGCTGTCCCTGAAGTGCTATTTCTATCGGTGATAGATCCTCCATTGTATGCATCTAAAAATCCTACAACGTTACAGCTAGTGAACTTAGGATAAAAGAGACAAAGATTCATGGTTCCTTTCAATTAACGTAGGATTCTTTTTACAGCTGTGAGGTGACTTTCTCTTGGATCTGCTTGAAATCTGGAACATAAGCAAACGCTATACAAGATGTCAGGTCAACTAGCAGTTAAATATAGTAGAGAACCAATCATCTCTCTGTAAGATCGGTGGTCGACCGGTTGGTCACCAATCATGATACCCATCTTAGTGCCAACTGCCATTGGTGTGTCAAACGACTTACATCCCTCCATTCCAAATTTCTTTAGCAAGTCTTTTACGCTTATCTTGGGATATGATGGTCCCTTCATCATTCTGCTTGACTTGAAGTCCTGGGAAGAATTTCAATTCTCCTAGATCACTCATCTCAAATTCCTTTTTCATCAATGCTTCGAACTTTTTGCAATATTTCTCATCAGAGGCTCCAAAGATTATATCATCAACATATACTTGCACAATTAGGAAATCTCTTTTGTTGTTGTAAACAAATAGAGTTTTGTCTACTTTACCTCTTTTAAAGTGGTTTTCCAATCGATAGGAGGACAGACGATCATACCATGATCTTGGAGCTTGTTGAGCCCGTAAAGAGCTTTATCAAGTTTGAGTACCATGTCTTCTCCTTCTTGTGTCTCAAAACCTTGAGGTTGCTCATCATATACTTCCTCTTTGATGTACCCATTTATGAAGGCACTCTTGACGTCAAGTTGGAAGAGTTTGATTCCTTTGTGTGCAGCAAATGCAATTAGTAATCTGATAGATTCCATCCTTGCTACTGGAGTGAAGGCTTCTTGGAAGTCTATTCCTTGTTGTTGACGATATCCTTAAGCTACCAGACAAGCTTTGTTCCTGACAACTTCTTTCATTCAGCTTATTTCTAAAGACCCATTTTATGCCAAGTACTCCTTGATGAGTAAGGCGAGGCACAAGATGTCAGACTTTGCATCTTTCAAACTGGTTTAGTTCATCTTGCGTTGCATTGATCCAGTCTAAGTCTCAAAGAGCTTCCTTGATGTTCTTGGGCTCGATGGGTGAGACAGTCGTTGAGAAGGCTAGAAGATCTCTAGTTTGTGCTCTTGTTTGAGTTCCTTTGGATATGTTTGATATGATATTCTCCAATGGATGATTTTTGTACAAAGTATGAGATTGATGAATGGTTGATGGAGAGAGAGGATCCTCGACATCATTGTTTCCTTCGTCGACCAGTTGTTGACCTGTCGCTGACCTGTTGGGCAAGTTTTCTTCAATCGATGATTCATCTTTGGGATTATCTGTGTGATCCTGATCAGCTAGATCGAATCCAAGTTCTTTATCTTCATCAAATTCCTTGAACTTGTGTATGTCAGCCTCATCAAAGACTACGTGCACACTTTACTCCACCTTCAGTGTCCTTTTGTTGTATACTTTGTATGCTCGGCTTCTTTCAAAGTATCCAAGGAACATGGCCACGCCACTTCTAGCATCAAACTTCCCAAGAAGACTCTTTTCATTGTTATGGACATAACATTTGCAACCAAATGTCCTGAAGTGACTTATGTTTTGTTTTCTTCCCTTGATTAACTCATTGGGAGTTTTGTTGAAGATCGGTCATATGAGCGTTCTGTTTGTGATGTAGAATGCAGTCGCCACCGCTATTGTCTAGAAGACTTGAGGAAGATTGCTCCCCAATAGCATGGCCCTGGCTACCTCTTGTAGTGTTCTGTTCTTTTGCTCAACTGCCCCATTCTGTTGGGGTGTTCTTGGTGCTGAATATGTGTGACTAATCCCATGTTGTTTACATATATCCATGAATTGTTGATTCTCAAATTCTAACCCATGATCAGACCGAAGAGTCTTGATGTTGAGACTAAGTTGTACTTGGACTTTTCTTGCAAAGGCTGAAATTTCTCAAAGACTTCGTCTTTGGAAGCAATAAAGAGTGTCCAAACTAACCGTGAGTAATCATCAACAATTACAAACACATACCAATTTCTTCCAAAACTTTTAACTCTCATAGGTCCACATAAGTCCATGTGAAGTAATTCAAGTGGTTTGGATGTACTAACTGAGTTCTTTGATTTAAAAGAAGCCTTGGTCTGTTTGCTTCTAACACAAGCATCACAAAGATTGGTCTCAGATTCTTTAATCTCAGGAAGACCTCTTACCAACTGTTTCTTGACAAGTTTTCTTAGTAAAGAAGTGCCAACATGCCCTAGTCTTTTGTGCCATAGAGTAGAGTCATCTGTTGAAGCAGTCAAGCAAGGAAGATTTGGACTGTCAATATCCTCTAAGCTTGTTACATAAACATTTTTCTATCTTTTTCCCTTAAACAACTCTTTGCCATTGTTCTGACTTACTATGCTACAATGTGTAGGATAGAAGTGAACTGAATTCCCTTTGTCACAAATTTGAGAAACATTAAGCAAGTTGAATTTTAAACCATGAACTTGATTTACACTATCTATGACATAGTCAGATGTAATACCAACCTTACCTACACCGATGATTTTACCTTTCTTGTTGTCGCCAAAGGAGATGGTTCCTTGGCTTCCTGGTTCGAGTGAGAAGAACTTCTTCTTGTCTCCTGTCATGTGTTTAGAGCACCCATTGTTGATGTACCAGCAGGGGTCCATTCTCACTCAATTATGCACTTAACACGTTAGTGGTGTGGGGTTAGGGTCCAGAGAAAGGTTGGACCCATTTCCACCATTTAATTTTCTCAGATCATTTTTGACTACCCATTTTATTCCTAGTTTCTTGAGTTGTCAATGCCTCATAAAACTCGTTTTAAGACAATTGAGCTCATGATGACCGGGTTGTCTGCATAAGCTGCAGACATCTCTATGACTGGTGTTTGACTAGCATCTGACCTGTCGTTTGCTTCTCCTTATGGGTGTCTTAGAAACAACATCTATCTTGGAATATTTTTCTTTGATGGTAGCTAGTTCCTTTTCTTTAGTGTTAAGAGCAACAATAAATTCATCGATTTCAGGTTGTTTTTCGTATTTCAACTTTTCATGAATGATGAGAATTTCACTATAATCTCTTTGTAATTTTATGAGTGCCCTGAGATTATCTACCTTGCTTTTATCCGATGTTTTTCTTAATTTTTCGTTTTCTTCCAAAAGTTCATCGTTTTCAGTTTCTAATGCCTCTGGGTGATCAACTAATATAAGAGAAAACTTTCTAAGTCCTAGAAGTTCAGCCTTCTGAATTCTCCTTCTAAGTTTAGAATAGTTTACCTTATGTTGTTCTTTTTCTCCTTCTGATTCTGAGACATCATTGCCTTGTGCCATCAAGCACACATTTTCAAGGCATAGGTGAACGTTCTCCTCTTCTGAGGTGTCGCTGTCTGAGGTTTGATTGGCACCACTTTGTTCAGAATCTCCCCATGCGGCAATGAAGGCTTCCTTCTTTGGTCATTTGTTGAATGATCGTCGGACAGGCTTCTTGACCCTGTCGTTGTCCTCTCGTGTTCGCTGAGGGCTGTCTTTGATGTGATGTCCGCATTTTGAACACCCAAAGCACTTGTCATTGCTTTTCTTCTGATCATCTGATTCCTTGGACTCCTTGCCTTTCCTCATTTTATTCCTTACGAACTTTCGAACGTACCTCTTAGCATAGAGGACCGTTTCATCATGTGTTCTGTCTCTTCACTTTTCATTTTCAGCTACTTGAAGGGCTATGCCTTTCCCTCTATCTCTTGATGAGCTTTCCGAGTTTCTATGTTGTAATTTTAACTCGAAAGCTATTACAGATCCTAGCGTGTCTGCCAGAGACATCTTAGAGAGATCATGCACTTCTTGCATGGCATTGACTTTGCTATCAAAGAAGGCAGGGAGAGATCTGAGGAACTTCCTAATTTGATCCTCGTTAGGGATAGATCTTCCAAGAACCAACATTTCATTGATCATGTTAGTGAACCTTGTATAGATTTCAGAAATGCTCTCCTTTTCTTCATAGGTAACCTCAAGAGTTTTCCAAATCTCTTGGGCCGTTTTAGCTGAAGCAATTTTTGAATATTGCTCAGGTAGTAGTGCACAGTGAAGTATTCTTACAGCTTGAGCGTTGAATATCAGCATCTTGATTTGATCATCTGTCATGCTGTCGATAGATATGTCTTGTCCTTGAGGATTCTGGAAGGTGTACTCTTCATGTGTTATCACCCTCCACATTCTTGGATCGTCAGACTTGATATGAAAGTCCATCTTGTTCTTCCAGTGAGTGTAGTTGTCTCCATTGAATAGTGGTGGTTGATTCGGTGAAGAACCTTCTTCTACTGCTAGAATGCTTACATGAGACATCTTGATCGTCTTCCAAAGTAGTTAGCTTTCTAGAAGAGACCTACTCTGATACCAATTAAAACTCACAAGCTCTCGTGATGCGTCCCCAACGTGTCGTGGACTCTAATAAAACTTGATAGACGAGAGGTAACTATTAAACTAGAAAACACATTTCGATTGAGAATTTATAGACACGAAATTCACTCAACCTCCCTTTCCCCACACACAGACTCCCGGGACAGTTTCTACTTTACCCCTAAAGTCGTCAACCCTGTCCTGACTATCGGCCTACGGTTCACCGACCGTTCCCTGACCTGTCGTCCTATCAAATACCCAATGTATTTATACTCTAACCCAGTCCTCTCTAGCTCACCAATTCTCTAGCACTTACACTCTCCTAAGTCTGATCCACACTTGCCCAGATTATCTTTATCTTTTCTCTTGTACAGGGGCCTGTCTTACAAGGAACATTAAGGCACGTATTTATACAAGTTAGTTAAGATGCCAACTAACAACCTAGGAGTTGTAGACTCTAAGAGTACAATACTCATTCTTTTACAGTACATTATCCGCACCCTACTTGCAGATTTTCGTCCAACTTGATCTGGAGCCACCAGCACACGCGTTGCCTTGTGAATAGGCAAGTTGGCGGCGCGTCGCCCCAAGTGGTCGGTCACCACTTGCACACTTCAATTTGTCTGAACTAGTCTGGCTCATTAATTCTCATAAATGATCTTTTTTGAAGTATTATGACTATGTAATGATGTTCATCAATAGCCCAGGCTTATCTTGTTATCTTGCACATTAATGAGATACACCTTTTATCGTGTGTTTGTCATGAGCAAGTTGCTTGTGTGGTTGTGAATAATCTGAGTGAGTTTGTCGACGTTGCTAACTCTGTTTGGTCCTTGTTTGATGTATGATATAAGAGATATGTGATGGTGTGGTTCTTGACTACTTGTGTCTAGCTAGAAGTTCTCCAAAGCTCTTGCCGACAGGTGCCCAACTGGTAGAGCACATGTCGTGGATTGAGCGTGCTTGCAACCTTGCGTGCTAAGCCACTCATGACTTAAGTGCACTTTTAACCTTACGTGCTAAGCCACTTACTCACCTGTCTATATGAAATCATGAATCTTGACAAACGCATTAGACAGATAACACAAGGTTTGCTATCATCAAAACTAAAGGATCTTGTCTTAACATCGCTCACAACCGTCACGACCGCTGCCCGTTATGAATAGTACCGTTAGGACATGTCAGCGAGCAGATGAGGAGCGGTCGATGACCATTACTCGATATCTATAAAGGGGCGATGGGAGTTTTACTCCTGTCACACTATTGCCCTCACTTTCTCTAATCTCTCTAAGCGATCAAAGCGTATTCTCTTCTCTCTCGCAAAACCTCCTACAAGATTCAAGTGCAAAGAACCTCACCTCACAGAAACTCTAAAGATCTCTATACCTAAAGGTTCACAAGAATTCCGAAATCCTTCGATAACAATGGCACCCAAATCCTCTCTCCGTAAAGCGGCACTCAAGGAATCTTCCTCAGGACAAGTGGCTGACATAAGATCAACAGAAGCTCACACAGAATCACCACCTCCTCGACTTTCCAAAGACCTAGAAGATCAGCTTGTGTGTCGGGTAACTGACGAAAGCGAACTTCTACATAAAGATACACATTTAAACCACTATTTTCCCAAGCTCTATCACCTTATTCAAATAGAAAACTCCTCAAGCCAAAAAATAGTCCAAGTTCCTACCTCTACAGAAAAATAAAAATGTCTTCTCCTGCCCCCTCACCTAAAACCTCCAAAGACACCACAAAGAAATCAAAAGCGAAACAACCAAAGTCCAAAGGCCATTCAACCGCCACAACTGGTCGTTTAACTCGCGCATCTAGGCGCGCCCCAAAAGCAAAAGATTCACAAAAATCTCACTCTACTCTAGAAAAGATCACACGACGACTGCTCTTCTCTGATGAGGAAGAAGCAACTATCTCAGCTGAAATCGAGGTAGCTGTATGACAACTGCAAGAAGAGGTGGCTCAAATCAATGAACCAGCGCAAAAAGATACTTCAGTAGAGGAAATACTTCAAGAGACAGCAGCTGACTCTGAGGAAGAGGTGAAACTCATCGCCGAGTCGAGGGGACCACTCGTTGATAGGTCTTCAACACCTCAACGACAGCTTCAGGTTGAAGATAGCGACACAGAGTCTCCATTACATGTCACACTCATGCACAAGGAGCGTGAGCAACTAAAGGAGGCAAAAGGCAAAAAGAAGATGGTTCTTTTGCCACATACCAAAGAACTGGAGGAGCTCCTTCAAGCTAAGAAGGCTGTGGTCAAGTCTCAACCTCCTCAATCTCTAAAGTGACTTAAGAAACTCAAGGAGCTTGAGCGAGTCTTGATTAAAGCTGAGAATGTCAACGACAGATCTTGTCCCATCCTACCTAAGACATTGGACATACAATGGATGGAAAAGATGGGCCTAAGAGAGGTCGTCGAGCTACTGGAGTTCCAATAATGGATGGACTTCTTCCAGACCCATCCTGTCTACACAGAGCTGCTTAAAGAACATATGAGACCTTGGACCTCTGAAGGGATGAAGAGACGAGATCATTACTGACACCACTATCTTTCATTAAAGTATATCAAGATACCGAAATCACCATCTCCAAGTCTTGGGTCTCCAAGACTTTTGGTTTAGAATCAGAAGGACTAATCATCCCAAAAGAAACATCATGGAGTGATCTCGGTCATCTGGGAGGAAAAATGGTAAGCTTGATCAACAAAGGAGCAACATTGAAGAACTTTCTTGTGGCTGAAATGTCAATACCTGACAGAGTTCTTTTCAATTTGCTCACCCACAACATAACTCCATGAAATCAGCGAACACACATTGTCAACACAAGAGACGTAAGGTTACTCTATGCTCTCAAGATCAAAGAGAAGATTGACCTTCCGGCAATGATTCTCCTTACTCTCGATGAAAGCAGACATGTCAATCAAGGGTTAGTACATGGGGGAGTAGTAACCAAGGCCCTATTAGAAAGTGGAGTCGAAATCAACGGGGTCCATGAATGTACACGAACTGCTCAAGACATCATTTGCTCAGAGATGTTGTCAAAATTAGGTATAAAGACCAAGGGAGATCAGTTAGTGGTTATCCATAAGCAAACCAAGAGCGAAGGTTCAAGGTCAGAACCTCGTCCAACGGGAAGAGCATCAGCATTCAAGAGGAAGAGAAGTCTCTCACTGGTCCACGATATGTCGGGGACCAGTCTGGATACCTCAACTACAGATATTCTGAAGAGGGTGAGAGTCACTCTCATAACTGTGCAGGTTGTCTACATTGAACCAAGTGTTGATCACATGGTTTAAGGGGCAATAGATTTTATCTTGAGTGTTCTTTATCTCCTAGAGACTTAAGTGAAACCGCGAGAGTTAGAGTTAGGAGTACATTTTTCTTTTCCATCAAATGCTCTATTTTGCCTTTGTTTATCTTTTTCATAGTACCTTTTGGACATTAATGAAAATGCAACTGATTTTTGTTACTTGAATGCTTATGATGGGTATGAAATAATTTAATGTCTAGGTTGCTTCTTCCTTGATTAAAAATTACAAAATGATCTGAGATATTTAGTCCTATCCATTCCACAAATCCAATGTCGGACCTTGACACCTAAAAAGCCTACAAACATAGCCCACAAGACGTAGCACCTCATTAAATGCCACTCACCGATCAGTCGTTGAGCATATCCAAAGTGTCAATAAAACTTGCTTACTCCTTTTACCACTCACAATCATCTCACGCAATGGCTCAATACCCACAATGCTCATCTACCTCGAGTGAGCAAACCATTTCACTCCATCATTCGCAAGTTTATGACCACCAAACACCCAAAGAAAGACGTCACCCAAAGCTATGTTCAACCAGATTCCGACTCCCTAACAGCTTTGTCTATCACCTCAAGTATTACTCTGTCACAATCATGATCTCCACATTGCATGGAGTTCTCCAAAGATTCTAATGAGTCTGACCTTTCAACCACAGCTGGACTACCTTTGATCACCGCACCCAAAGCTAAACCTTCTTGGATCAAAGCCGGTTTTTGGAGGAAGAGCCTACTTGCTCAAAGGATTATGAATGGGATATCCGACTACGTCACTCCATCTAGATTATCTTGATCATATTTTGTAGTTTGTAATCTATGGAATGTCATGGGCTTTACAACATCTTAAGTTGTGTAGTTGGTCCCCATTTTGCTGTATGGCAAAGGGGGAAAGAAAAGTATATGTACTTGTAGAGTATGTCTGTCGTCCGTGTATTTGTATCATCTGATGAAACCTCTCTATTATCTCTAAAGCTGTCACTTATGCTAATCATTCGTTAAAATTCTTTCATTCTTAAAAACCCTTAATAAACTCAGGGGGAATCCTTCTTAGGGGGAATCTCTCAATTCTTGATTGCCAAGTACATAATAAGTGTATAGGTTGCCATCATAAAAAGGGGGAAATTTTAAGACAAGATCCATTAGTTTTGACGATAGCAAACCTTGTGTTGTCTATTTAATGCGTTTGTCAAGATTCATGATTTCAGATAGACGGGTGAATAAGTGGCTTAGTACGCAAGGTTGCAAGCGCACTTAAGTCATGAGTGGGTAAGCAAGCAAGGTTGCAAGCGCGCTCAATCCACGACATGTGCTCTACCAGCCGGGCACCTATCGGTGAGAGCTCCGAAGAAATTCTAGCAAGACACAAGCAGTCAAGAACCACACCATCACATATCTCTTACATCAGCAACAAACAAGGACCAAACAGAGTTAGCAATGACAACAAACTCACTCAGATTATTCATAACCACACAAGCAACTTGCTCATGACAAACACACGACAAAAGGTGTATCTCATTAATGTGCAAGATAACAAGATAAGCAAAGGCTATTGATGAACATCATTATATAGCCGTAATACTTCAGAAGAGAGCATTTATGAGCATTAATGAGCCAGACAAGTTCAGACAAGTTGAAGTGTGCAAGTGGTGACTAACCACTTGGGGAGACGTGCCGCCAACTTGGCCATTCACAAGGCAACGCGTGTGCTGGTGGCTCCAGATCAAGTTGGATGAAAATTTGCAGTAGGGTGCGAATATTATATTTGTAGAAGAATGAGTATTCTACTCTTAGAGTCTACAACTCCTAGGTTGTTAGTTGGCATCTCAACTAACTTGTATAAATATGTGCCTTAATGTTCCTTATAAGATAAGGCCCCTGTACAAGAGAAAAGATAGAGATAATCTGGGCAAGTGTGGATCAGACTTAGGAGTGTATGTAGTGCTAGAGAGTTGGTGAGCTAGTGAGGACTGGTTATAGTATCAATACATTGGGTATTTGATAGGACGACAGGTCGGGGAACGGTCGGTGAACCGTAGGCCGATAGTCAGGAGAGGGTTGACGACTTTAGGGGTAAAGTCGAAACTGTCCCGGGAGTCCGTGTGTGGGGCAAGGCAGGTTGAGTGAATTTCGTGTGTGTAAATTCTCAATCGAAATGTGTTTTCCAGTTTAATAGTTGCCTCTCATCTATCAAGTTTTATTAGAGTCCACGATACGTCCACGACACGTCGGGGACGCATCAGGAGCACTTGCGAGTTTCTTTTAATACTTCATTAAATTGTCAAATAAATTTATTTATTCTTCTAATTTGGGTCAAACATCACATATGGTCAAGGTTTACCACCCTAAATACCCCTTTGACCAATATTTACTATAACTACAAAAATACCCCATTAGTTTCTCTAGTTTTACATTTAACACTATAATTTCGTAAAATTGCATTTTTTGTTTTCTAAAATTCTTAAAAATGTTTTCTCTGAGTTTTTAACTCTATTTGGTGCCCTACATTTTATTTAATTATGTTTTGACCTCATAATTAATTCTTTTGTTTATTTGAATACTTATAAGGTTTACAATTTACTTAAATCACATTATAACCTTATACTTAATTTATATAACACCTAAAATCATTAATATTCATCTAAAACATCCTTAAGTGATTTTGTTCACTAAAATTACATATTGGTTCCAGAATTTTATATAGTTATTTAAATGACTCTAAAAACTCAATAATAATTATTTAAAGCTTGGAATGAGATAATAACATGGCCTAAACACATGGCCTTAGACATAGTATAATTTTAACCCTAAAATGGACATTACAATGTTCCTAACACATATACTATCTCACGGTTTATACAGATTTTATTTTATCACCATCAAAACATTTTTTTTCATTAATCACTTATAAAATAGACTTAAAATAAGCCATTAGCCCAGTCTCCCTAATCAAATATTTAACCATTAATTTTCTACACATGTTTAGGATTTAAATAGCATACATACAAGCATTCCTCCTCTCGTTTTTGTACCAATTTACACATTAATATCTCTAGTACATTTTTCTTTCATTTTTAACTCATAACCTTAACTCATACCATTCATTAGCATCTAATTCCACTAGTCAACACTTTACCATTAATTACCACACCTATTTAGTGTTAAAATAGCACCCTTATACCCATGTACTCATGGTTTCACATTAGTAAACTTTAAATCATTAAAGGGTAATAAGTATAATTACCTTACTATTATGACAAGATGTTTTCTCCACCAGCTCTTGCACTGTCACAGCTGTAACTATACATATACATATGTATCATGAGTTATTATTTTTGTTCATAAAACTCCTTAAACCACTAACATAACTTTTAAGCATTTAATGAAGAAATTACCTTTCAATGTTTGATTTCTCTCCTTGTTATATACTCTTAGCTCATGACAGCCTAGTGGTACACCACACCCATTCGGTTACCATTGTTTTTGCAAGAGAAAAAGTCAAGTTAAACACATTTCATTAAGTAGCTAGTTTAAGGAGGCTTTAAACATGATTTTTGGACTTTAAAAAGGAAGCCTTACCTTGCTATTTTTATGGAATTTAAGTGGTATTTTCTATCACCTACAACAAGGGAAGTGTAGTCTCAGTTTAGGTGAGAAAAGCAAGGTAAAACAAGGCTTAAACAGTCATGGAATCTCTTAGTTTTTACCTTCATTTGGAGCTCCCTTTTGGGAGTGATTTGGAGTGGCTCTTTAGTTCAAGGGAAGGAGCTGGGAGCACCCTCAAAATATGTATAAATCCATGTAGGAATGGTGTAAGAATGGTGAAATTTCGGACATATACATAAGAGGAAGAAAAATGTGTTTTTTAATGTTTGTTTTGTTACCTTACTTCTGCTAGCTCCTCTTCCTCGTTGTTCAGATTTTCTATGGAGGTTTCAGCCTATTTTGGAGCCTTAACAATGGAGTTCTATACCTTATGAATGAAGAAAAATTAGGTGGGAATATTACCTATAGAAGAACAGTAAGAAAGAAGGAGAAAGGAGGGTGGAATTACCTTGTTTCTTGTTGTTGTTCTTAGTTGCTGTATATAAAAAATGAAAGGAGAAAGGTGGGAAGGCTGTTGTAATAGAGAGGAAGGAAAGAAGCTGAAATGTTGTAGGAGGGATGGGTAACTGAGACCACATGGGGAAGAATAAGAAAAGATGGGTGTTAGACCTAGTAAGTCTAATGTGTACTTGATGTACTTTATAGTCTTGTTTATCCCTTAATCAAGCTTTTGGTTTCTCCTTTCCCAAACAGCACTCGAGTGTAGTAGAGGGGGTGGGGTAAAGCTTGCTCAGTTTTGTGTAAGAGAAAAGTGAAAGAAAGGTGGTATAAGGTACTAGTGGTCTATATCATACTATAACTAGGTGTACTTCTTAGTTTAGTCTTCTTCTTCTTTTCTTTGAAGTAGCCGAGAGCAATGAAACTAGAATAAGATGGCTTAGTTAGTTGCGTGTGGGAGAGTAAAAGAAGAGAAGAAGGGTAATGTACAAATAGACCTTATTTTAAGGAACTTAGGTGTACTTGTTTTATTTTATTTTTTTTCCAATTCTTTTGTTTTCCCAACTACCTTCCTTTTTGTTCTTACGCTGGCCGGTTGTATCTTTAAGGGGAGGAGGTGTTTTGGACTTTAGCACACTAATGACACATATTAATGGTGCGTAAATGGATTTAATCATGTGTTGAATGGTACATGTGTTATACTTGCTTTAGATGTGTATATATATTAGTGTTTGTTGTACTTATTATTTTTGGTTTGAGTATATAGTTACTTCATGTAACTATATCACTTTATTTATGAACTTAGCATATGTACTAAGGTATTACATGCAATATTGGTTTAGGAGTTTATTTCTCTCTAATAATATTCTCTCTTTGATTAGAGATTTAATATATAATTTAATATCCACTTTGGACTATATATTTGTATAACAATGTTTATAGGAATTATTTCTCAATATTTAAGTTAATCCTCATTAATTAAGGTAATAAATATTTGGGATATTTTAGGTCTACTAGCAGTTAGATATAGTAGAGAACCAAATATTTTTTGGTACGATCGCCGGTTTACCGGTTGGTCATCAATCATGATACCCATCTTTGTGCCAACCGCCATTAGTGTATCAAAAGGCTTACATGTCTCCATCCCAAACCTCTAAAGTAAATCATTTTACATACTTTTGCTGGGATGTGATAGTCCCTTCATTATCCTGTTTAACTTGAAGTCCTAGAAAGACCTTCAATGCTCCTAAATCACTCATTTCAAACTCTCTTTTTCATCAATGCTTTAAATTTCTTACAATACTTCTCATCAGAAGCCCCAAAGATTATGTCGTCCACATATACTTGCACTATCAGGAAGTCTATTTTATTGCTGTACACAAACAGAGTTTTTTCAACTTTACCTCTTTTGAAATTTTTTCCAATAGATAGGAAGATAGGCGGTCATACCATGACCTTGGAGCTTGTTTGAGCCCATAGAGTGCTTTTTCAAGCTTAAGCCCATGTCCTTCCCTTCTTGTGTTTCAAAACTTGGAGGTTATTCTACATACACTTCTTCCTTGACATACCCATTGAGAAAGACTTTTGATGTCAAGTTGAAAGGGTTTGATTCCTATATGTCTGGCAAATGCAATGAGTAGTCAAATTTTCCATCCTTGCTACTGGGGCAAAGGTTTCTTGAAAATCTATCCCTTCTTGTTGATATCCTTGTGCTACTAGATGAGCTTTATGTCTAATGACTTCTCCCGTTTCATTCAGTTTGTTTCTAAAGACCCACTTCGTACCAAGTATGTAACACCCCAACTATAAACATCATATTTAATAACTGATCGCAACGGTAAATACAACATAATCACTGACTAAAAGGGGCGGTGTTACACGTCGTTAGCCACCCACGTGGCTAACAAGGCTAAAACATAGACTATGTACCGGTCTGATGGACAGGAATACCCAGCACTTACACTTTACATTACAGATCTGTTCTAAACTGAATACAAATACAATCACAATCCAAACTGTATAGAGTCGATTACATCCCATTATCGATAACACTTCCGGTCTTACATCATTAACAACTACAAGTCCTTAAAAGGTTAATTAACTATCCAAACATAACAGCTAAACCGTCCTACTCTCGAACGGCTACCAGCTCCATGTACCTGAAATGAAATGGGTGGCCCTAAAGGGGCTCAGCACCTTTGCTGGTATGGTAATCGTGCAGCCCGCATACTACCGGGCCACGCACAACTAATTGTCGTGTGAACATGCGGTTGATTATATTTAAATCATGCATGAAATACTTTAAACACACATTTAACAAGTATTCAGGACAATAAACACAATCAACAGACCAACACATTAATATCGGTTAGATTACATTACCCTCTTCTTAGGACCTCGAGTGTTATTACCACGATGGTTCCTTATTCACATTAGTCAACACCTAATCCTTTTTAGGAGGGCTACACGTAACTGTGTTCTTACTAGGAGTGAGATTAATTCTCAAAGTCAACGTACATGAACATCATAACTTTCACCACATAACAACACACATACTACATAGCTTAGGAACAAATCGCGTGAGGATTCAAACCAAAACAAGAGTTGGTCAACTTTTATAGAGTCTAGAGGACAATCGGTCCTCAAGCCGATCTCCATACATAAAACATTGTTGTTCTGTTTGTCGAACAACTAACTTACACAAGGTGTGTCGGATCTATAGGATCCAAGCACACCATACACATATCCCCCTAACCCCGATCACAAGTCAAGGCAGGAGAGCCCCTTAATAAGGCTCGTGGGAGATTGAATTCCAAGACGGAAAACAACCGAACAGAGAGGGAGTTGAATGAGCTGTAGATATCAATTCCCAAACACACGCGCGCGACTGGGACTCCTGGATTCCTCACCCCAAGTTATACACTAGTTAGAAGCTCCCTCCATGGGGCTTATCACAACAAGTTACATTATAATTAGTCGAGTTTGGTTAGACACAAAGGGGAGGTAAGATACCATCCGACATACAAGAACATAACATCAGTCGCTACACACGACATACTCAAAAGGGATAGCACACATCACACACAACCACAATATGTAACTAACACAGAGATAGCTGTAGTTAGAACGTTCCCGTAGGTTGGGTCGTTAAATTTGAATACTGATCTCCTATGTGATCCTAGAGTCGGTTAGCTACAATTTAACAAATATTCGAGGTTAAAAGGTATCGGAACTCAATACGCCATATAAATGAATTACTATAAACTCATTTCATGCTTAATCTTGCAAGGTGGCAAACATTAAGAAAATCAAGTTGGCATACAAGCCGGTGTAACCCGGTAGGACACAGGTTGCAAGAAAACCATACCTGGCACCAAGGGTTCACTTTAACGTGCCACCGTATGTCCCTTGAATAATTCTTGAACAACTGGTAGCATTACATTTGTTTCCATTAACATCGGGGTAATACGATTGTTTAACGACTAGTACGCCCATAGTTTACCCCGTTACCCCGTTATACTTAATTTTACTCTTGTGATCTTAAGTTCACAACTCTCTCATTCAATCTAACACTTGCTTTCACTTTTTAAGGCCTTCATTTGCCACCAAACAAGGCCTAAACATCATCTAAAACCATTACAATTCAATCCCTCATCATTAGAAGCCTTTAAAACATATTTTGGACAAGTTTTGGTCTGGTCCGAGACTTGGTCTGGACCCAAGGTCCCGGACCAACACTGGATATCACTTTCGACCATTTTTTTCACTTGGTCCGCGTCTTGGTCCTGGACTAAGGACCCGAACCACATAGAAACTTGATTTTGGCTCATTTTTAAGGGTGGTCTGGGAACTTATACAAGGGCTAGGTCCCAGACCCTGCAAAAAAGTTGCTAAAACACCATTTTCAACCCCTAATCCAACCTTAAACCACACCTAATCATTTCCTAATCATTCCACAAGTTTCCAAATATGTTAAAACACCTTAAACATGATCTAAACCTCCTTAAATCATTGATCAAAATATCACCCCATTCTTTCCTAATTCTACAAATTTCAATTCCCATTTCCACACTTATGCTCACTAGTGCATTACCAAACTTCCCTTTATAGTTTACCGCCTTCTACCAACATTACCATTTCACTTATTGACCATAACCACTCATTCTAGCCATTTACATCTCCTTTAGCCAAGCTCACTCCCCATTTACAAGGTCATGTACACTAGCTCCTTTTTAGCCCTTCCAAGGCACTAAACATCAATTTGCTACAGATTTTTGCACCATTCAATATTCTTCTTTAACCAACACCTCAAGGTGTTCAATTAACTGAAAAAAAATTCCTTTCCACTCCTAGATAGCCTTAGGCCCTCCAAGCTCATAACAACACCTAATTCACTTACTTTTCTACCGAAATTTCGTCATAACTTCGTTACTAAACTAACACATCCAAATTTCATCATCTTCATCACCTAAACAATAATAGTCATAATTTAACACAAGCTAACCAAATTCAAGCTCAACTAAAAAATCCATAAAGGATTCTACCAGCACATAAAACATAACACATTTACATAAATCTCCACAAAACACTTCAACTTGAATATCTTGGCACTTAGGCCCTTAATTCAAAACACAACTCACCATAGCATTAAACTCTACACATCATCACAAAATTTCCTCTTTCATTCATTACACACATTTCCCACTCAATTTTTGATTCATTCGTTTAAATCACCCAACCCAAAATTTTAAAAACATTTAGATGGTTCTTAAGGAAGATTTCTTATCTTATTCCCATAGGTTTCACTTTTACTCCTCCTTATTCTCTTCTCTTGATTTTATTGGTCATGGGCAGTATCATTGCCACCACACTTAACCAATAACCATAAAGATCTAATAAGCATCAATAGGGTGCTTAACTTCTATGATTAACCCTAGAATACAAGGAAAGGTTTAAATCACCAAAATGAGGGAATTACCTTCTCATTTGAAAATGAAATGTCTTGGCAATTCAACAAGGGTAGCTCCAGCACTTCATGAATGTTGAAAACCGGCTGGAAAGGAGAAAAAAGGGAGCTCTCAAAGCTGGAAAAATCGGCTATGAGAGAAACAAGGAAGGACAAGGTTTTTTTTTTGAAGTTTTTCTTACCTTAAGACAACAAGGAGATGTTCTAGCTCACAATGAGCTACTTATTTCTTCAAATGGAGATTTTCCATGGAGGTCAACTTTGGATTTTGAGGGTTTAAAAAGAGGGAAATGATTTCCAAGATGAGGGGAGTAATAATATGTATTTATTTTGTTGATTTGAGTTGGTTTAAGCCTTGAAAGAGAATGAGGAAGTTGAGCTGGTTGAGAGGATGGTGAAATCGCCATTGAAGAGGTGAAAGAGCAGAGAGAATGCTGGGAGAGAAGTAGGAAAATCGTAAGAGGCTGATGGGTGGAGGAAAGAGAAATGCAAAAAGTGACTATGTACTATTACTACTTTATGACTTTTTCTACTTTTGTAAAAATGTAAGTATATATATGTATAAGATAGGGGAAAACATGTGGGACTCATAAGTCGAGGGAAATCAGATTTTACTTTAGAAATGAAGGAACTATTTTGCTTTTATTACAATTTACACCCCACAAGTTACCGTTTTTACACTATTCACTAATCCGGGCCCGTTTTCATTTTTTTTGTTTCTTTAATTTTAATGGTTCTTAAGATCCCATTAATGTTTAATAATAGTTATATGATCAACCATAATTTTTACGGGGTCATTTGACTGTTTAAAGCCACGTTTTCGGGTTTTCTCGAAAAACACCCTTTAAGACTCCGTTAGCGTTTTAACGCATTATTTGAATCCGTTTTCTTCGGAATTTTTCTCACATGTTCTTAGGCAATGTTTGGATTTTACAAGGAAACGGGAAAGGGAATGGGATTGGGAAAACAAGGAGAATGGGAAAGGGAATGGGAAAGTATGTATGTTGTTTGGTTATGTATGGGAATAAATACGAGAATGACTGTTTAGTTTTGAAATGAAAATAATGTGTTTGTTTTATATAATGATTTGTGGACAAATTTACAGGATATCACTAAAAAGTTTATTAATTCATAAAATACCATAAACTTTTAAAAAAGTTTTTTCGGTACCACTAAAAATAATTTTAATTCATAAGATACCACTCAAATACCCTCATTTATTAATAACATATTTTACATTATATCACGTTTATATTTTTTATTCACAAAATAACACATTACTGTTTATATCTATTTTTTATTCAAAATAACACATTACTGTAATACATAACATAACTATTTAAAAAACTAAAAACAAACTCGCGTTCCCTGTGCCGCTCCCGTACAATTACCACGGGATTGATTTGAGAGGAAAAATCTGTAGCAATTCCCATTCCCAATGTACAATTGTATATTAACAAACAACATAAAGGGACCGTGTCCCATACTTTTTTCCCATTCCCTCCTTTTTTCCCTTCGATACAAACACTGCGTTAGTATGTAAATAAGTCTTAGAAATCCACTTAGGACCCTTTTTGAGGTTATATATCTCCTAAGATAATTTAATACGTGTTTTTACATTTTGTGACTTTTATGCGTTTTCCTTTTTCTTTTGGTTTTACTTTCTTCACCACTGTTCTTAAGGACTTATTTAGCCTTATAACATCATAATTACATAATTAATTAATACATAAAGGTTTAGGGTATTTCAATCTACCCCCCCTTAAAAGAACTTTGTCCTCAAAGTTCCACAATTCCCATACATCACTTAATTAGAATCCAGGATTACTTTTGTAACATAATTTCACATCTCAAAATATGCTTTATACAAACCTTCAGACTCATAGGTCTGGATAATGTTTATTACACATACCACACAACATGTCTTAGCATGTATAGCAATAGAAAATACCTTTTATTTCTCTTTATGGGCTCGGTCCAAAGACTACAGGACATCACAGTCCTCGAGTCCCATGTTGAGTACATATACTCTGTGATCCCGCAGATACCGGTCGTGATGGGCACTTTCTGGTCCCCGGTCCATTGGAAGATCAAAACAATAACTTACTTTTAACATATACTTCTCATGTCACCGGTCCGAAGACAAAGGCTCATACGTCCTCAACTCGTGAACAAGTAATACAAAAATACACTTTACGAGGTTAAGTAGAACGAAATCCTTTATTTGAAAATACTATATGATAATTTTTGAAAATACCAATTGAAAATCCTTTTTGAAACGCAATACAACTCCAAGTCCAATTTATGCTAACTGCATCTTTTCTTAGCGTGATTATTTGTGACCACTTACAGGGAGCTTCAAGATTCATCCAACCCTGATGTGATCAGCATCAGTGTTGAACTATCCTTCCACCCTAATCCATGTTCAGCTTCCCTTGATCACATGCAAATCAAGTTCCACCTCCCACTTCAATTTCACACTAGCAACTAATTCTATCATTTACCATTTTTTATCTTTTAATCCTTCTAGTCATAATCATAGAGCAATACGTCTCCAAGGGATGGAACTCTGTCCATCAATTATTTTCAATACTAGGGGCAATCTAAGTTTATGTTTGTCATCTTTTATCTTTTGTTTAAATGTGTGAACGAGTTTCCGAGGGAAAATCTCGCGAGAGTGTCTTGAGTGAAAAAACCATGAGCGAACGAGCGTGTCCTTTTTACACGACTCTAGTGAGACCACATTCAAAGGTGAGGTAAATGGCATAACCCCGACCGAAGGAGATAATTTGTAAATTTACTCTTAGACCTACGAAAAGAAACAAAGAGCGGATACACAACTATTAGGGATGACGAAGCACCTAGGTACAACACCACATAGCCAAAAGCTTGTGAACCCTGACATTAAACCCTAGGCACCCCCGCAGAGCCTTTCACATATCCCCTTTTCGATATTATGAACTCCCCAAAATAACCCAGCCGATGATGAATTTCCAACCCGGTGACCAAAGGAAGCGAGGAGCCCGAGTCTCAAATAACATCTTCATAAGTTCAAAGAAGCAGCGCCGCTATCGGTATGACGAAGTGATCCGCAAATGGTCCCAAAGTGACACAGGATCCAAAGAGCTCACATCAAAATGGCTCTCGAAGCCCGAAACCGGGAAACACAAGAACCCCGAAGGCAAAGTCAAGAAAGGATAAAACAAAGAGGCAAACCCGAAATGCCTCGAGGAAATCCGAATGACAAAAAGAGGAGAAATGGTCTAAAGGACGATTTCAAAAGTCTAAGTCCTGAAGCTCGAAGGTAACGTCAACATGAAGTAGCTAGACGACTTCATCACAAGGAAGATGATTCCGAGAGAAGACGCAGGGTACAGTTTTGGTCACCCCTTTAGCTCCACGTACCTAAAATATCTCTCCTTGGTCCCGTTGTCTTTCATCACACCCCATGGCCACGTTATAAGCTTTAAAGACTTCCGACTTGATAGTTGTGTATCCAATCACGTCAAAGTAACAGATCAAAAGCGTAAATCCATCAAATGTCGAATTCAATGGTCTAAAAGTTATGACCATGAGCGAGAAATGAGTGCAAACACCAAACACGTCGAGGGTAGGTTAGGAAGCACCACATCAAAGCGTAAGCCTTGACCCTGTGAGGATGAGACTTGTTTGCACGTTTAATCAAAGAAAATACTGGGGGTAATCGATTGTTCCGATTGATTGCCATGAACTTTGGCTCAGGTTGTCCTAAGGAAAAATACTGGGGGCAATTGTTGGTCCCAACAATTGCCATGACAACACCAATCGAAGCCCAAAGCTTGAGCACCACCATCAAACACCACAGACCCACATAAGCCCTTACCTCCACATCAAACACCACATGCCCACATAAGCCCTTACTTCCACATCAAACACCACAGGCCCACATATGCCCTTACTTCCACATCAAACACCACAGGCCCACATAAGCCCTTACCTCCACATCATATACCACGGGCACCTCATAAGCCTTCACTTCCACATAAATTCCATGGCCTGTCATAAGCCTTGATCGTCACTCAATAGATCTCCACATCAAACATCACACCACACCGGGGGCATGTTCATCTCCTAGGAGAGAAATAACGAGTCTGAAATTTTTAATCTGAAAACGATGATTTCACTTTCCTTTTCAGTAAGATAGAATTTTCTTTAAATGTTGCCACGTTTGGTACCTTTTTCGGCAATTTCTTGTCCTGGACAATTTTCCTTCAAACACTTTGATTTCATAAATCTCATCATCGCCATGTTTGGTGTATTCCTAGCAATTTCTTGCTTTGGACAAATCTGCATCATCGCCATGTTTGGCATATTCCTAGAAATTTCTTGCTTTGGACAAATCTACACTATCGCCATGTTTGGCACAATTTCCAGCAATTTCTTGCTTTAAACAAATTTTAATTCTCATCATTGCCATGTGTGGCGCATTCTTCAACAGTTTCTTGCTTTGAACCAGTATTTTACATGCACTGTGATTGTATTTTACAAATTTTTGCATACATCTCGTCGTCGCCATGTTTGGCCCTTTTACAATTGGTTTTCACTCACACGCATTTGCGCGAGACCATTATCTTTCCAACTCATTTTTAGTTCGTGACCCAGAATTAGTGCGAGATCCAGCTTTCTCTTTTGTGCGAGACCAGTGCGAGACAAGTACGAGACCAAGTATCAGCATCAGTGCGAGTCAAGTACGAGACAGTGCGTGATCCAAGTTGACGGGGCAGAGGCATTAAGTCCCCATCTTCATGTCGACTTTAAGGGATAAACAACTAGAGGGCAGTGGCAATAAGTCCCCTTGGTGGTCTAGAAGTTATCCCAGCACCCCATCTGGTGGGCAGAGGCAATAAGTCCCCATAGTATTCCAGCAAGGAGCATTGGAACGGGTTTCGGTCCCTAGAAGCATCCGAACATCATTTTCATATCATCCATATCATTTGCATCATTTTCATCATCTACATTTGCATCACTTTCATTTGCATCATCTTCATATCATTCATCTGCATTATCCAGGCGCGTCACAAGACCTGGCGACAGAAAAGTTGGTGAGGTGATGGCAATAAATCCTCCTGTGCGATGTCAACTTATTTTGGGATCAACGAATGGTGGGCGATGGCAATAAGTCCCCAGGGTTTTTACCAGGAGTTATCCCTGCACACCGCCTTGGTGGGCGATGGCAATAAATCCACATTGGGTCCAACTAGGAGCATTGGCACGGGTTTTGGTCCCCAGAAGCATCCGAGCATCATCAGCATTCCTGCATCTACACATTACTTCATCTTTTAGGTTGTCAACGCCTTAGAATCGCTTGACATTCCTTCATTTTTCAGGTAGTTAACGCCTTAGAATCGCTTGACATTATTCCATTTTCATCATTTTCAGGTAGTCAATGCCTTAGAATCGCTTGACATTATTCCATTTTCATCATTTTCAGGTAGTCAATGCCTTAGAATAGCTTGACATCATTTTCATCATTTTAGGTAGTCAGCGCCTTAGAATAGCTCGACACAATCTACATGTAGGGTCTTTTAAGATCCAAAATTTTGGGGTATCACTCAGGCATCAACTAGTCTTTTCATCTTCATTATAAAGCCTAGTTGACGGGGGGCAATCTGTTATACCTAAAATTTTGACCCCCCTGGTTAGGGTCTACGAGGTTTTGGTGTTGTGAGAGGCATTGCAATCAAGTGGTGAGAGATCCCGGCTCGATCGACGCATTCTAAGGCGTGGGGAGCAGCTCCGTCAGTGTCAGGGGCGTTTTTGTAATTTTTTAAGGCTCCTAAGACCTCCCATAGGCTTTCTCTCTCCTCCAAAAGATGCCTAAATCAGCTTGAAATGCTTTAATATTTTAACCCATGATAGAGGATGACATCTTAAGCATAATGGCGTTGGAATTTTGATTTTTTGAATTTCTAACAATTTTCTAGCAATTTCTGACTGAATCTGACGAGAAATTCAATTTAAAAATATTCCAACATTTAAAAAAATAAGATTCCACTTCAGAAAATTCATAATTTCCATCCTTGACACGTGGTTAAAATTTCACAGCAAAATTCCTTTGGGAAGTCATTTAATTAAAATATCAAAAAATCTTACTTTTACTAGATTTTCTTTATCTTTAAGAAAGTCTATATAAAGGATAGGTTTTTTGATAAAAGGAGAATCTCATATGCTCAAGAACCCTAGGGAGTCAGGAAACACAACCTCCTCTCTCTCTCTCTCTCACGTTTTCCAACACCTGGCCACCCAAATCATACTGAAAATCCCCCGAAATCACCATCTAAACACGTTTTCCAATCCCCAAAGCACCAATAATCATCAAAACCCAATAAAAACATCACCAAAACGTGAAGAATGGCAAGAACAACCAACAACCAGAAGCTTGGTTCGAAATCCTTTCGGGTCTGCCATCAACGGAGCACTCGACGAATCCCGGTGTGAAGAATCATCGTGAATCCGAAGGTAAAACAGGTAGAAATTTCACTTTCCTAACTCCTCACGATATTATCAGTCTTGCCTCAAAATTTTGGCTTAAACTAACTCTTTTTCACTTCTGTATTGTTAATTGTTTCAGCTACTGCCTTGTTACTTGTTTGCTAAGTTTCGTATTAATTTTGATGTCAAATTGAGTTCTTTCAATTACTAACGTGTTTAAAATCCTTCAGGCTACACACCTATAAAATTTGAGCTCAAAACACCCTTGGGAACCATCGAAAACCCACTGTCTGTGGGCTGTCCGAGACCTCGGACTCATTGTCTGGGACCACGGACGGGTTGTCCGTGACCACGGACACCCACGGAAGGTGGCGGGATTTTATATTTTTCAAATTTTAGGGTTTCTGTCAATGCATGTCCGGGCCCTCGGACATCCTGTCCGTGGCCCCGGACTTTTCAAGTTTGCGTTTTTATTTTAGTTCTATTTTCGAAATCATTTCATTCAATTGGGGTCCGTGGTCTCGGACATTAGGTCCGTGGCTACGGACGTAATTAAAATTTAACCTAATTCTGCCTCCGATACCCTAGTTTAGGTAGCTTTTAATTTCACTTTAATTTTCTGTTAAAAAACGCTAAAAAAAAAAACAGAAACGCGCACCTAGGTTAAAAACAACTTTGAAGAAAGTCGTAAATAAACCAAGTAGAGGAAAAACGACCTAGGAAGGGTAATGAAAGTAATTTGAACCCTAATTAAGTCGAATATCAAGCCCCCGAACCCGAACTCTCCTTTCCTAATTTGATCTAGGTTAAAATTAAGTGGCGACTCATAATAGGTTCCAGTGAGCTAGCTTAGGTTTTGATAATTATTGTTATATGACATAGTTATTAATCTTAGGTTATAAGTGGACCTAAAGCCCGATTAGATCCTAATCAACTTAATACACATAGGATAGGGTTTAAAATCGAGGCTCACACGATGGCAAATCACGGGGAAGCAGTCTTAAAGACTAGGACTTGACGATCCCCAACCCCATGCTAACCAACGTCAACTACCCGTGGACACACCGGTTTAATAATGAAGGGCACTACGGTCCATGGCTCCTCGGATAGTATCACCTAATTTTCCTTAATCACCCGCAGACACACCGGTCTAATGACAAAGGGCTCTGCGGTCCATGGCTCTTTGGGTGATGTCACTCGCAGACACACCGGTCTAATGACGAAGGACTCCACGGTCCACGGCTCTTGAGTGATGCCCTAAATTCCAATTTCTATTCATATCTGTGTCCACTTGTAGGAAGTTTTGAGAGTCATTCAACCCCGACGTGGTCAGCGTCAGTGTTGAACTATCTCTCACCTCAATTTGTGTTCAGTTTCCCTTGATCAGACCAGGATCAAGTTTAACTTCCCATGTCAATTTCAATCAATTAATTATATTGCCAATTCTAATCTTACTTCCTCTTGATATTTGCCATCTTGTGGTCTATAGATACACAAGTCAACTAGTGTAATTAATCTAGTCATTGGCATATAGGATCATGTATCTGAACCATGTACCAAGTTCACTCAACTTATAATTATTCATACAAATCCTAGAGGTTTTACCTCCACTAGGTTACACATCAGTCTCATGCCGATTCACTCATCGCATTTCAATAATCGGTTTCATACCGAGTCACAAAATCATATAGTACGGAGCTCTCTACTCCTTCTATTTGAAATCTCTAATCGGAGCTACCAGATAGACCTACTTGAACTCTCAAACCGGAGCTAACAAGTTAGGCGTTTATGTGTTTAATGTTCGCAACGTTTGCGTAAATAGTCGGAACTAGGGTAAGAACACTCTATCTGTTCTCCCTTCCCTATTCGCCATAACTAATGCGAACCAAAAATATATATATGTACATACATATAATACATCACATTATTACATCAAGTAATATAACACAATCATAATACTTCTACTCTACGTACAATAATAGTTTGCAACATGTGTACCATGCGCTACGTACTCCTACGTACGGTATATTTTAAGCGCGCGAAATCGCTCTACCCCCCTTAAAAATTATTACGCCCACGTAATCTACGAATATATCATCTTGAAGTAATAAGTTCAAGATGTTCCACTCCAGTGGAATATTCGTGCACTAATGTGCTTCATATTACATTACCCCTTTTCTCTAGGGTCGGCTTTAGCCATTCTGGCTATACTGCCTATCTTGGTTAGGTATGTCAAACTTAAGCAATATGGGCCCACTCGCTCCGCAAGCAGTACCCCCAACCACCTTAGGGCTAGTTTACCCTTTTAAGTAGTAGTTTCATGCTGGTTTCAACTCCACGTGACGGTGTTTTCTACACGGTCTTCCATAATTATGGGAATGGAGGAAAATTATTTCACTACGTGGTATCATTTGAAACACACGCTTATTATTTTGACTAGCTATTCTATTCAGTCTTTCTAAATTCTATACATGCTCATGGTATATTCCCAAGAGTTCATGCCACCCTACCGAACTAACCTTCGGTATAAGGGTTGTCGACTATGCTCAAGCACCTAGTGCTTGCAGTAGTTGTCCCTAAAATGTCAAGACGAGTCTGATAAGTCATGACTCCAAGTTATTTCTCTACGGGATGAGTTCGTTCCTTAGGTACCTTGTCGGTCCTCTTTTGTTGGTGTGAACTCGTATCCCTTGTGTGCTGGTATTTTACTACACACACATATGGTTCATCCCTACTCTCAATTAGGGGAATCCATTGGTTTATCTGATCTTCTACGTTCTGCTTCTCACCAACATAATTTGGTTAACAGCCATTATAATGGTCGTTTTGTTGCTCACCATGTACCAATCGATTAGACGGTTACCCACTATTGCGGTTTGCATGGAGTATCTAATCTCCATCTTAGAGTATCTCCTATAATGCTAGCCTTTGCCCTTCGTCTGTAGTAAACATACAATACGACTATGGGTTTTAACTTGGCAAACATTTTCCGTTCAACCCTAATTGGTGGTACATAGTAACGCTTTATGGCATGAGCATATGGTTATTATTATTCAATGCGACCTCATCGTCGCGCCCTCAAAACATGATATAACTCTTTCTTGTGCCCCATCTTTGGGTAGAATCTGCGATATCACAAAGGTTTCTCTCATACAACTTCCTAAGGTACCACACTTCGTCTTCCCATTCATGGGTTCTCCTTGCCTTTACCATTAAATTGGCCTTGGCTTTCACGTTTACAAAAATCTCTAACATTGTGTTCTAACTTATCCACTATGGAGTTGTGACTTTTTTTCGTTTACTATCAAGCTATTCTTGATTTCCCCAACCTTGTTGGTTTGACTGAGATCTCTCTCGTCAATTCATGGTTTACCTAGTCAGGATTCCATTCACTGACTTAGACACAGAGTTGATTACCTCCTGGGTCCTTACACTACTCGTTTACATACATGGGGTACCATACTGATACATTACTACTTACCCAACTAACTTAAAGTAAGTTTCGTCAGGCCCACAAGCTCCTAGGAGTGTGGTCATCCCATGTCTCGTTTAGTGCACTTGTAGTGTTCGTACCCGGTGGTTATCGCACTCTTAGTCCCGGTAATTTATGTTGAAGTAACTAGGCTGCCTATTCTTAACCTTTAGTGTTAGAATGGCCCTAGAGGATTCTCTGGGTTCTATGGGTTCCTTTATTAATATGTATATTCATTACCTTCTCTAAGATAGGTGTTTGCGACCTAGAGCCCTAATATTGGTTTTCACATGCTCGTTATCTGGTATCCATGAGTGGGGATTAGTATCTGCTTACTATCTCTCTCATTCACACCTAGGCTATTAACGCCGTTTAGATATGACTCTTCAGTTCTCAAACTCCACCCGATTCCTTGGGTTACACCCTCTGGTGTAGTCTGGACTCCATGATAAGGGTTGACACCTCATGTTTTCCCTGTCTTATGATAGTCCCTCTTTAGTCTGATATTTATCAGTGTTTGTGATTAATCACCTTCGCTTTTCTAGGTTTTGGGTCATTATAGTGGTACTAAAGGTATCCTCCCGTAGGCCTATGCCATACGATATTCATGCTCAGTGCTTATTCTGATAGTTAAATGATTGTTGGTCTTTGTATTTAATTTAATCCTAGTTGGTTGTAATACTTCCTCCTAAGGTTTACAATTGGGTACCCACAACTTAGTGGGTTCTGCTGCTCATCGCTCTTCGTTTTGTCGTCCTAACTCTTATTCAACTCGTATTTCCTCCATCCTCTTCGAGGTAACGGTATCTTCCGTCCTCAGGGAAATTCACTATTCAGTTAATATCCACTACCCTCCGTACGGGAGTCTAGCAACATAATGGATTCACAACACCCCCGGTGTGTGTGGTGCGGGCATAACATCGGCCCCTTCATTGCATGTTTGCATCTTCCTATTCTTCTCTTACAACTCCCAAATAGCTTGCCATAATGGCACTTGTCTATTATTTTCATCCACTCAGTCGGATAGGTTTAAACTAAAGTCTTAGCTCGTATAGCTCACTTCTTGCCCTCTGGCAATGTTCAATGGTAGTGGTTTAACCACAAGTGTCGCACACTCCCTAAATATGGTTATGCTGGTCCTGAAGACTCGACACTCCCCACCGGTATTACTTGACGTTTAATGTCCATACCGGCACTGGGGTTAGGCTTATAGGAGCTACTTACCATTGTTCTCATTGACTCCCTTTCCACACTCTACTAAATGGTGTATTATTTTCAGGTTTAATGGTCAAACCGACTAGGTCTTCCCAAGGTTTTATCGACCTCCAACCCAAGGGTTTCGTAACCCTGCCTTTGAGAAGGCTATGTCCTGCTTCATTGCATTACGGACTCACATGAAAGTTTAGTGTTTATTGGTAACCACCTGGACTACTCGGTCCTTTGGGGATAGTTTACCGTCGCTGCACATGCTGTAGCAAGTGCGCAAGGCAGGTTGAAATTTAGTACTTTGGTTAGTGTGGCACTTGCTGTGGCAAGTGCGCCATGCAGACTGAGCCACCGGTACGGTATGTGTCAATGCAGTGCTATTCCCTAATCAGGTTTCTGTTCTTGTTGAAGAAGTTCTTATTCAAATTAATACAGTCTCATTCCCGCACTTGTTCCCACAAGTTTACCGTGGTAGTAAGGTCTTACTTCCCTCTCGAGACGTTGCATGGTAGCAACTTAGCGAGTTCTTATTTCTACAGCTCTCATGATCTCTCTTCATGCACGTCAGGCCATCTTGAACCTTCAATGTTGCATGGGTTAGAGTTACTCGCTTCGGGTGAGACTTCGAAAAGGTCATCCATTCCGTCTGTTACATATCTCATAAACTAATCTTTACTCGTCGTTTCCACTTTCTTTCCCCCAAGCGCACTTATTAGTGCTTTCCTGGATGTAGGACAGGGTTGCTTTGCTTATGGCAAGCTGGCCCCATTAGTCCAACGAGAATTATCTCCTCAACCTCAGTTTAGTATTCATCTTATACTTGGTATGGTAGACATTACGTCATTACCAGGACCCCCGGTCCCAACAATTCATTAAAACACAAAGTCTTATTTTCTAAAATTGACATAATTTTCATAGCAGCCACATCAGGTCTTCCTGATCAGGAGAATTATCTCCGTGGTGCTTCTCATTTCATTGCCTTCCTAGGTAGTACTCGAGGTACGGGCTGCGGCGGGTGGGGTACCATTGAAAATTTCCCGGGATGCTCTCCCATCAAGTGCGAGTGGTTCCTACCAACTTCGCGTTACTTGGGGTTGCTGGACCTTCACCACCTTCCACTGTGCCTCGTCCTTCCTTAGTACTGTTACCCAGACCTCTCCCTGACGTATGTCAAGAGGACGGGTTAGACCTTTACTCGGTCACATACCACAGTCTCGGTCGTTTAATATTGAAGTGCCTCAACAACTATTGTGTGCAAGCATTAAGCATTGCATCGACCTCGCAAGGTCACGTATCCTCACAACGTTTCCCGTATTCCCAAAACCTATGCTCACTGTCTAAATCCTACTATCTCTTGTCATCAGAGCGGTACTCCACTCTGATACCACTTTGGTGAAACCCCTACTCTAATCGGCTCCTAATCGTCTTACTTAACATTTTTATCGCAGCAGTAATCTAAACAATTGAACTACTGGTGTCACCGTTTGAAATACCCTGTAATTAAAAATAGTGATTAATTAGGCTAATAAATAATTTAGAAGCTTAATTAAGCGTAAATAATCACGAGGGAACAAATCCCGAAGAAAACGGATCCTTAAAACGGATTAAAAGCACTAACGAACCTTAAAGCGCATTTTTCGAGGAAACCGGGAAAACATGACTTTAAGCGGGTCAAATAGACTCGTAACAATTTTGGTCAACTAAATAGCCATTAATAAATATTAGTGAAGCATTAGAACCAATAAAATCAATAAAACGAGAAATTAGTAAAAACTATCAAAAACGGGAAGTTGTGGGGTAGAAACATAAATAACCCAAACTTATGTGTCTACTTTTAAAATAAAAAGTAGAGTTTGTGTGTGTGGGCTGTGTGGTCAGATTTCTACCTCTCTCTCACACACACACACACTCTCTTAACTCCCTCTATGTACAAAAGACAAAAACAATAAAAAGGAAAAAGTAAACATTACTTTACCTCCTCACTTACTCTCTCTCCTATTCTCATTCTCTTCACTCACGTAGAACCCCACTCCCTCACTCTCTCATTTCTTTCTTCCTTCTCCAGCCGATAACAATGGAGTTTTGAGAACCCACAAAAACACCTACTTCTCTCCTCTTGTTAGGTGTCCAAACCTTCTCCAAAAATTATAAAAATACCACCATTGTCTTCCTCTCATCAAGGAGAGTATTTCCCTCCTTTCAAAATTCGAAAACAACAACTTTCATCTCCATGGGTGTGTAGCGAATGGAGCTTCAAGACTACCATTGGAACCACCTCCTTCTCCTTGTTACTTCGAGGTAAAAATCTTCTTGAAACCTCACTGTTTTTCTAGCCTTATGGGCAAAACGAAAATTAAGCTAAAACCTTGTTTGGTTTCCTTGTACTCTAGCCGATTTTGGCTTCCTTGGAGAGTGGAAAATATTGTTCTTGAGCTATTCCAAGCATTACCTACACCCTTGCAAGGTAATGAAATTTCTAAACTCTAAAACTTACATTAAAACTTAAATAATGCTTAAGGTTAGTTAGTGTATTAAAATGGTGTGTATATATGAATGGGTTGTAGTGTTAGAGCATTTGGGTTACTACAACCGGTGGAAAGAGAGAGAAGAAAGAAGGAAGAAGCAAGAAGGAGTAAAGGCAAAGCTAGAAGAGAGACAAGGTAAATCATGCTCACCTTTGGGTAGCCTTGTATATATGTATGTAACAGGTTTTAGTAACTTATTAAATGTGTATTGAATCTAGTAATGGCTAGTGGTGTAATGTGTAAGAGAATACAAATGTTTTAAACCTTTAAAAGATATGTAGAACTTGGGGAAACCTAGTTGAGATTGGGATGTTAAGTGCAGGAATTTTTAAGAATGTTTTAGTGTTGGTATTTGTGTATGGGAGCTTCGTATATCTATGATTGATGAAAACAGGTGAGATGGATAGAAATGTGTGAATAAACAATGTGGTGAGAGTATAAAATATAGGGGAGACTATGGCAAAATTTACTTAGAAACTAGTGAACTTATGAACTAGAAACTAGGTGAAAAATATATGTTGTAACAGATCTTGATTTGAGTTAGTTAGAGGGTAGATTGGGAGAGATAGTTAATGTATTGTAATGCATTAGAAGTGTTAGAAATGACAGTAGAAGAGGGAACTAATGATGGAGAGACTTAGAGAAAAATCTGTAGCAAAATGCATTAAGGAAAGAAACAACGTAAGTGTGAGTTGAAACTTGGAAAATTATGTATATAAGTTAGTATAGGGATGAGTGATGAATTAATGGATGAATTAACATGATTTAGAGTGTTTAATTAGTGTGAAAACATGTGGGAATAAGTGTAGGAACAATGGGGAAGTAATGGGTAAGAAGAGGGACTGAAAACAGAAATAAAAATGCAATTACTGGACTGGACCGACCTTAAAGGTTCGGACTTGTAGGTCGGTCGAGCCCAGATTTACAATGAGAAACCTTCAGGAGTGGACCGACCTTGGGGACCGAACTTGCAAGGTCGGTCGGGCCAGAAAAAATCCGTCATAAAACCTTCTGAATTGACCGACCTTGGGGACCGGACTTGCAAGGTCGGTCGGCCAAATTCACCTGTCATGAAACTTACTGGAATGACCGACCTTGGGACCGGACATGCAAGGTCGGTCGACTCCAGAATATCGAAACCAAAACTCACTGGAATGGACCGACCTTGGGACCGGACTTGGCAAGGTCGGTCGGCCCTGTAATCTTCCAGCGTATTACCTTACTGACTTCGACCAACCTTGGGTCCGACCCTAGGTAAGGTCGGTCGGGTCAACCAAAAAAAAAGTATAATAATAATAAGTGTGTATATATATATGTATACTTACATATACATATGTACATATATAAACGTACCATTGTTAAGTAGGAAAATAAATTTAAAGTAATGAAGAGTAAGTAAATAATGTGTAAGTGTAAGAAGTGTAAAGACATAGTAAGTAAGACTTAAGGAACGTAATAGGAATACGAGTTAAGTTAATTGTAGATAATCAATCACTCGAACATATGTATGTTATAGGACTTGATTTGTGAGCACCGAAGGAAAGTTGGGATACAAGTACAACGGTGAACGGTATGAATTCCTCATGCCTCGTATGCTATCTTGGTTACTCTGACTTGTGTGTTGTGTGCTAAATGATTACCAAATAAGATAAATGCACGAATCGGAGTTATTATGCTTACTTGTGAATAGGTAGTGCTGTATTTCGTTAAATGTTATCTTTAAATCATAGTTTGTATAATTCATGAAATGTATGGATGATAATGAATGTGTGTATGTATGATATATTGCATTGTGACCGAATGTGTTGAGATTGGACTTCTAACTGATTCCTAACAAGCTAACCAATCTTACTTAAATTGGTAATTAAATTGGAATGAGTAAATCCGATATAGTTTCGGCCACGCGTGAGGATGCGGAGACACAAGAGGTTGATCCAAGTCCCGACTCTTAAACTAGTCCGCGGCCCAAATCCCTTAAATGGTGCATCCCGGATTGGAGAGTCAAGTAAATCCCGGTGTGGGACGGTGTAGTCCCGGGCCGGAGGTCATACCGACTTAACATGAGTATGAGTAAGTAAGTAAAATGAGTAAGTAAGTAAATGAAATTAAGTAAGTAAAGTAAGAGTAAGTAAGATGTATGAGTAAAGAGTAATAAGCATACCGATTAACCCGGATGCGTAATTTGGCTAACACCGTGAAGGTAAGTGAAGTGTATGTTATTGCAATGTGTGCCTTGAACTGTGTAATGTATTGTATATGCATGTATGTTCTATGCAAAGCATGTTGTATGATAAAATGAACCGCATGCCTATTCGACCTTAATTAGTCGGCTGCCCTAGCTAGCACGCGGTATATGCGGAATTTATGCCAACTTTTGCTGAGCCCCTTGGGTGATGTTTTACTACACGCAGTACACGAGAACGGTGAAGATGATGAAGACTTAGATTGATTCCTTTTTGTATGTAAACAATGAATTATGAATGGTGTACTAAGTAGTACACGGCTGTAGGTTTTTTTTAGCCGGTGTACCATGGGGTACACCCCTTTTTGGATATTGTGAAGGGATTATGATTGGTATAGATGAGTAGTTGTAGAAACTCATTCTTTTGGGAAGATTGGAAAGGGATGTAATTAAATACTTTAAATACTCGGTAATCCAGCATCGTAGTATATTATCTTTGTATTGGAATGTGATGTAGTAGCTCGGTATACTTAGGCATCAGACCATCACTGTAAGTAGTATACGCCTAGCTAGCCGTATGGGCAGTTAGCGGCGTTGTATCACCCGCCGTAGTAAGTAGTATTTCCGCTGCGAGTAGCTTTGATTATTTGGATGATTGGACGGTAAGCATAGGATTAGCGGTAGGGTGTACACCGTTTTCACTCCTCCCATACGAGTATAATTGCTTACTGAATATTTATAAATACGAAACAATTTCCCAGTGACAACAAGAAATATCTATCCTTCCATTCCAATATAAATACAACCATAGTGAGCATTCTAAGTACCCCAATCCTATACACGTTTCTATGTCCGTATCAAAATACAACATTGCGATTTAAACAACTGTTCTAAGCTACCCAGCGCGTCCCGCTCCCTGTCGACACCGGAAGCTGCATACCTGCAAAATATTTGTTTGTGGTATGAATCAGCCCCTGCTGAGTATGTTACTACATGACTGTCATGCCCCCTCAGACCCTCAGTTAATTGGTCGAGAGCATGCCATTCAATTTCATGCAAGTAGTTTAATATAAAGACTGTAAAGCAACAAATATATTGCAGTAAACTCAAATCGCAAACAAGCCCCCAGCTTCACACATCACATCGCAATAAACCAACTGAAAGCGTTACAACGTATACATGAGTACGAAGACTCCACTCCACCAAACATTTAATAGTTCATAATTGAGTACGGCGACTCACTCGACCAATCAATCCACAATAATCCACACACGAGTACAACGACTCGACTCCACCAGTTCACAAAATAGATTTGAGTACAACAACTCAATTAAACCAATTCACAACACACATATGAGTACAACGACTCATTTCAACAAATCCACCAATAATACATCACATAACCACATAGCATAACCAATGAAACATCAAGGCATAACAATGAGGATTATAAACAAGTATAGATTCTCGTCTTTGGCATACAAGCCAAAATAACATTCGCCTACTGTATGAGTTTGATAAGTGCGAAATATAGAGACTTTTAAGGGTTTAATTACCTTATAATTTGCAGTATTTTAAGTAATATTTCACTTATCTGACGATTTTCCTAGGTTTATGTTTTGATATGAATTGATATATTTTTGTGTTAAATGTAGGAAAAAGTGTTGGAATCAAGTAGTTTACTTCACAAGCTTCCAACGCAACAAACGGCGAGTCAAACGGACTTATAACCGAAGAATCTGGACCAGCTTAAACATTGCGTGAAAAATAGAGAACATTATGTCCGCTTGGTTTCGGGCGGTCACAAAGGCGGACACAGCCGCGTCCGCTTGGTTTTCGGGCGGTCAGAGAGGCGGACTGGAGCATCACTGCAGGCGGACAGGAGACGCGGACAGAAGAAGACACGCAGGCGGACAGGAGACAAAACAGCAGCGTCCGCATGAATTAGACGCGGACGCCTGGGCGGACGCGCGCGCGGACAGGTGCTGCAGCGCACCAAAAATTGTGCCGGATCCAGATTTCGACGCGAATTCTCTTCTTCCTTCTTCCTTCGCGGCGCCGCAATCGAACTACCTTCATTAATTGCCGCC